>JAOTRH010000020.1:8648416-8692169 GCA_034768845.1 Heliamphora exappendiculata | reverse complement strand
ATATATTGTGGGCGAGATTGCCTTTGTTTGTTCATCCTCGTGCTTGTTATTTTATAATTTTGGAGTTTGTGAACTAAATAATACAAATAATGAAAGAAACAAAGACAAAAGGAAAAAGTAATCAATCTGATGAAACACAAAAATTTACTTGGAAAACTCACTTAATGAAAATGGAAAAATTGAAGGTCCATAAAGAAAGAAACATCCACTATAAAATTAATGGGTACACAATATCTCTCTACTCATCAATGGGTATATACACTCTCTCCACTCAACGGTGGGGATTCTCGCACTATTCAATGTTAGCCTGTTAGGTATACTAGAACATAGTCATAGAATAGCATTGTGCTCTAACTTTCTCTCTCTTTTTTGGAGGTCAAGGAAGTACATTTCAATATTGTTTTGTAAGTTTTACAGGAGATTGGACTTTTTAGGGTTTAGGATTTAGGGGGGGGGGGATTTTGTTACTTATCCCAATGTTCCCATACAGGTTTGCATCCGAACTTTTGTTTTGTTCTCTCTCTCTCTCTCTCTCTCTCTGTTTTTTATTTTTTTTGAACTGGACTTGCTTTTTTAACTTTTCCCTCCAGTCTCTGGTGAAATCTCCCCGGTCAGTTTCCAGCTAAGGATTTGTTCTCAAGGAATGCATTCTGCAAAGCAATGCTTGACCACGTAATATTGTGCCTGTTTTGACAAAATCAAAACAAAAGCAATCTTTGGGTCCTATTTATATAAACTGAGAACTGGCGATAAAATAATCACCAGCGTTTCTCAATTAGCATCGGCATATTAGAATATACTATCGATATGGGTTAAGTAATAACATATATCAATAATTCGATTCCCACTTTGTCCTAATTTTTCAAAAATATCCACCTTATTAAATATAGCAGCTATTATTTTGCAATTTATGTGTTGTATGGCTGTTTGATGAAGCTGATGATGCTTAGTTCAACTGCCTTATCAAACTTGGCAAACGAGGGTTTTCGCGACAACATCAAGTAATGATCTCTTGGATATCCATTTGCTCAGGTATAATCAGCTTGTTTTTGGTAAAAGTCTTGACTGCACTTGTGGCAAATGGAAGCAGAGGATAGACAGAGAACTATTTTGATTGTGGGCTACAGGGCTTGATACTTCTTTAATGAATCAGCTACATTTTCCTTGTATATTTTTTCCCGGATTGCCCTTTTCTCTTTGACCATTCTATATGATAATTCTGCACCATAATGCATTACTACTTATTGCCTTTTGACATGATTTACATTTTGATTCAAAATTTGAATGAACTTCATTTTTATACAATTTCACTTGCCAAAAAAAGTTCTTTATTTTATACAATTTCTACAGTGACAAGTATTATGGGCTAATTCAGGTTAATGTGAATAATAGGAGATACATCTTTTATTCAATTTTAATGAAAAGATGCCACATACTTCTGCTTTAAATGTTTGTTTACTTCGATTCATTGTATTGATTTCATTACATTCAATTGGATAATTGCTGGTGTTGCTACAATATGCAGGATAGGGATTGGCCTCAGAACTGGAATTTGAGAAGAGATAATGCAACGCTTGTGGGTGAAAATGAAACCAAAGAAGATAAAGGTGTTTATGTTGGTGTAGAGTATGATACACAAATTGAGGAAGGCAATCACCAAACCAATACTGATTACGATGGTCTGGCTGATATTTGGAAGGAAATGAATGTTGCATTAGAATGTTCCAAGGTACCTTGTGTTTGATATCATCATCTGTCATAGCATCTGAAAGATTCCAGTGCCATTTATTCATCCAAATTCATTTCTGACGAGTGATAGGTTGCATTAATGTGTGCTTTTTTTTTTCCTACAGATTTTGCCAAGTCTTTTGCCTTTGAGTTAGTTGCATGTTTGTGTGGCACAGGATTTTTCACACTGCATCTTTTGAAATCTGTGCTCTAATTTTTACTATTTTACTTAAATGCTCTATAGTACTTAGTCTCCACTTAATTTTTTGATGGGCATGAGTATTTTCTCGGATGCTTTACTTGAAACACATATTTTAGAGTAAGATATTTCTTAAGCAGGACACGCCGGTGGCTTAGGTTGCATTAAAGAGGCTCAAGTTCGAGCCTTTTCAACTTGCCTATTAAAAATAAATAAATACAAAACAGGGTACTTATAAAGAAAGCCGCAATGGTTTCTAGAGTTTTTATGTTTTTTTAATTTTATTTTGAAGTTTAAAATTTGTTTAGGCTTATTAAATGGGTTTAAGAATTGGTTTGCCTGCTATTTGCATAACACCTTCGGAACATGAAGGGGAAAAGGTCACAGATAAAGGAAACTTGATTGATGCTTTGTTTAGTTGCAAGGACTTATTGGATTAAGCAATAAATTGTTCAAGAAGATGACTAGCATCAAAGCACAGGAAATACAATATTGAGTAAAAAACAGCAACTAATGGTAACAAAAAGCATTATTTGAAAGAGTTGGAAGTGGAGTCCTACTCTAGTCATGGACTTAGGAAAGAAGGGCTTTGTTTGACAACACAATTGAAAAAAAAAATAAAAAAATCATTAGCACGGAAGAAGAATCCAGGGGAGGAAATAGGCTTTAGCAACTCAAGTTTTCATTAGCACAGACTAAAAAAATGTAAAAATAAAACCCTCCTACGTTCACTCTTAGTTCAATTTGTATTTGCTAAGATGAATATAATCTCACTTAGCTGAATATAACCTCATTTATATATTCTAGGAAACTTTTTAAGAAACTAAAAACTAGTCGAAATAAACTAAGTGCTATTGTTACAACCGAGGTCTGAAGTATCAAGTTTTGGAAAAAACAGATATTTTGAGCAAATTCTAATGTCTGTTTTGCAACCAAAGAAAAGACACCGAGAGAAGAAAATATGAAACCTGTTATCAAATGGGACCTTATCAGCCTGTTTTTCATATAATCCTCAACAAATAATCCTGAATAATACATGGAAGTTGGCTGGCTTTCATTTATATGGCTGGCTGACCTATTGCGAATGTAGTTTTTGTGATCAAAACATTTAGTAAGGCACACCTGGACATTACCCAATCACATTACTAATTTATATACGTTTTGGTTATGATCCCACTCCTATCAAGTTGTGTTCATCTTTTACCCCAATGCCAAATGACATTCAATACAAATACCTCGTGATCTTGTTCCTAGTGAAATTTGAAACTTATATTGAAGAACCATGTATTATTTGACTCATATTATTATTGAATAGTATCTAGTTTTCCGTTCTTTTTTCAAGCTTCTTGTATTAATTACAATTTATTCTTTCTTTAGGATACTGCTGAAGTTCCTCCACTTGATGAGCATGCAAGAGAGAGGTTAGATGAATGTGATCATACTTTTGTATTGAAAGATGATCTTGGATATGTTTGCCGAATTTGTGGAGTGATCCAGAGAGGAATCGAAACCATAATTGAGTACCAGTACACAAAGGTATAGGTACATGTAAATGTCCCTTTTTTCTATTTTTGGACATAAAACTGGAAAATTCGCCATGAAAGTATGTGTGCTTCTTTTTTTTTTTTTTTTTAAATGCTAGCTGCTTAAATCATAATATAGCAAAGCTGATACAAAGTATACATAGTGTATATGGAAATTTCTGTTGGCCCACATGTTGTTGCTTTGTGCTTTTCACTCCCTGCCAAAGAGTAAAAATGTGATTTAAGGTCTGGCTACTAAGGCCCCGTTTGGGTAAGGACTTTTTTTAGCTTATTGGCTTTTTTAAGCCCAATTTTTTTAAAATCCAAATGGCCTATATGACTCCAGGCTTATAAGCCTGGCAAAAAGCCAAAAAATTCCCTGTTATGTCAAATAACAAAAACTAAAATGCCTTTTTAAAAACTTAATGAGCCAAACACAATGGTCTTTTTTTTTGTTTTGTAGCTAATAAAGCCAAAAGGCAAAAAGCTCATTTCTAAGCCTTCATCCAAACACACCGTAAAACTCAAATCTAAACTAGCTGAATGCAAAGATCTAATTACATAAACCTAGTCAAAAATCACATTGAAGAGCAGGAAGTGTCTAGACTTTTGAGTTTGATGGACCTTAGCTAGAGATCATTTCATGGTTTGGTGAAATGAATATATTCTCTTTCCTATGGGAGGGAGCCTGATCTCTTAGTTGAGAAAGGGGCTTAGGTTTGAGGAGATTAGGGATTTTTAATCAAGTTTTGGTAGGTAAGTGGCTTTAAAGGTTTGAGAGAGAGAGAGATAGAGATATGTGAGTGGTCCAGCAAAATATGGGAGTGGTTGGGAGTGTTGGGGCAAACTGTCAAGTTCTTAAGATTATGTCTATGATTTAAGTAAAAAACAACCCGGACGGGTAAGTGCCGAAACAGGCTCTAGATTAAATTTTTTTGATTCGAACAATTAAAAATAAAATCCGGTATAACTCCCAAAGTTAGTTTAGGGTTATACCTGTCGAAAACTGGTTGGATTGATTTTATTTGCTGAAAAAACTTTAGTCAACAAGTTGTCGCGGTAATTGACTAAAAGTCAAATCTCTCAATCAAGACTTCTGCTGTATTCTCGAATGCCAAAATACGATTGTAGTGTGGGCTACGTTCTTCGTGTTCTTCAAAACCCTTGTTGATTAGACTTAGGTTTTCAGATAGGTAGAAACCCTAGCTTATTAGCTAATTGACTGAATATTGAATTCAGGGTTTATAACTATATATAAATAGCCTATAACAGGGACCTGTGAAGTAAATAAGACGTGGGCTCTTAATGTAATTATGAACTCCTACCTCAACCCAGAAGTAATTTCATAAAAACATAAATTATAATTTATTCCACTAAAGAAGTATAATTGCACTCTCAGCCTTATTCTCACAACTGAATTATTCGAGCTCCCGTTATTAAATGCTTATTTATTCTCCCAACGTTAAGATTACAGATACTTGCCGATTAAATTAAATTACTGACAATTATATTTAATTAACTTCTTAGAAAATTCTTTAAGATCTTCTGCTTAACTTATTTAACTGCCAGATTATAAAATCCACCTGTAAGGTTTGGCTCGGTCGAAACTTTTAAGCTTCCTTAAGGGGGTATCATCAATCCCGATCACGGGACGTGGATTCCGACAATAATTAATATTCACCATATAATTAACACCGTTATACAACTCACCGTGATTATAGATCTATAAAAGATCGCACTCTTTAATAAATCAAAATAACAAATATTAAATATGCGTGATTAATAATTATTTCGGGATTAAGAGTGTAGACACTCACAATAATCATGGGTTGTAAATTAATTTATATAGTAAGTATAAAATTAATTACCTAAACGCGGTCATGTTCAATACACACAAAGTATACTTGCACAATGAGTTAGAACAATTGTCGAGACAATTACTGTTCTCCGTAATCAAGACAGATTTACTAAAATATTATGCTACAGTCGTACCGATTGTGTGTCCAATTCCATCTAAAACTGTCAACTAAAAATTTATATTTTACAATAACTGATAATCTGATTTTTTGTGTGTAAACTAAACTCTACACACCAAATTAAATACCACGTAGAACAAAAGACACCCATGCACGACATTAAATAAAAATTAATAAAACACATTCATTACTTTTTAAGATTCTCATAAAATGAAAAAATTGATTTTATTAATAAATAAAATTAAATACTAAAGTTTAAAATTATGATTTTTAGTATACAACCTTAACAGGGAGGCCTGGACCACGCGTGAGGTTTCTGTCTCATGGTGTGGGCCTAATGAATTCAATTATTTATCACAACAATCAGTTAAAGGATAGGAGTTGGCTGAATTTTCTTATAAATCATCTGTTGGATTTAGTCAAGCAGTTGCCTAATCTAGATGATGGAGAGGTCATGCTTTTGACCACAACTCCATGGAAATTGTATTCTGATGGCTCCAGTGAGCAATATGGTGCCGGAGCACGTATTGTTTTTGTTCCTTCTAAGTTCGAACGATCTAGTTTCTTTTTTCAAGTGCAGGATAATCCCAAGGAGTTGATTTTTCCCCATACCAATTGGGGTCTTTCCATCACCCACCCCATGGGGATGGCCTACAGGATTCAACTACTCCTCTTACTACAGGAAGCTTACCTAGTCAACGTTTAGATCTGGCTCTATCCAAACTTTTCTAGTTCACTCCAACATTACACACTTGTCCGACTGTTGCTGAGCAGTTTTTGGATATCAAACGGACCTCCCTAGAAAGTAATTTTAATGTAGTCGATTTCTCTTCTTTTGTAATCAGTTTCGATACATTACCTGTCGCTCTAATTAATTGTCTATTCTTTCCAAGTGCGATTTCTATGTTATGTAGGGCCGTGCCTAAGGGCATATCGGTTGAAGTAAATTCTTTTTTTTTATCAATCAAAATTCCTTTCCAAATTGTACAAGTTTCTTCTAAAGCATGCAGTTTTCTAAATATAGAAGATAATATCTATACAGATGAATTTTATATACGTCGTTAAATGAAGTACCACATGAGTGGATATATAGGAATCCAAATCTGCCGAATTACTAATGGTATGATCTTCTACATCTTAGGTTTTTCCGTTCCTTCATTTGGATTATGTTCTTCATGTAGAATTCAAACGGAATGACTCTATGAAATTACGTAGGGGACATCTCTATTTTTTCCTATGGGAATTTTTAGAATTACCACTGCTTAGGAATTAGAAGAGATTGGGATGTTTTTGTGGGTCTCTTGTATATGGTAGTGGAGAACGGTAGATAGATGAAGTTCTCGTCTCATATTTGGTGTGGGGGTGAGAAGCTAAGGAATGTCTTCCCAATGATTAGTCATTTGATAGTGGATCTAAATGCGCTTGTAGCAGATTACCTAAGGAGGGAGGGGGTCAAGTTCTATGGAATATCTTGTCGTGAAGGGAGGTTCAAGATTGGGAGACGGGAGAGTTGCTGGCTCTTATGGCTAGACTATACGGTTGGTCAAATTTTGGCACTGGAGAGGATGTGGTGAGATGGAGGCTAGTCTAGTCGGGGACTTTTCAAGTAAGGTTTTTCTATCAGGTCTTGAGTAGGACTAGCTATAATTTTTTTTTTCTTTGGAAGGCTATTTGGTAGATTTGTGTTGCTTTCAAAGCAGGTTCTTTTGTCTAGTGTCTAGTGCAAAATAATATCCTTACGATTGATAACTTGATCTGAAGAAGGTTAGTTATAGTGATTTGGTGTTGTTTATGTAGTTCGCAGCTCATCTTTTCATTGCCCGGAAGTTTGGAAGCTTTGGACCTCGATCGTCTCTTGGTTTGGTTTGTCCTTGGTGTGGCTTGTCCTTGGTGTTTCCTAATTTGGTGAGCGAGCTTTTTGTCGGTTGGCAAGGAACTAAGGTTGGGAAAAGACGAAGGATGATTTGGTGCATGATCCTTTTGAGCTTGATGTGGATCATTTGGCGGGAAAAAACCAGTCTTTTTGAACGCGTCCAAAGTCCTTTATTTGAGCTTAAAGGTAGCTTAGTTAGTCTTTTGTACAGTTGGGACTTGGGATAGTTTGGATTGTAATCCTTCTCTAAGCCCAATTCTTAGATTTTTTGGAGTCTTTTTGATACATTGGCAAAGTGTATATGGATTTTTTGTTGGTGGCCGTTTTTGCAATCAGGTGGCAATCCCTTTTGACTTTTCTTATAAAATTACTTCTGTTATAAAAAGAAAAGAAAGAATTTGTTGTTTTCTGTTTTTTATTTTATTTTTATTTTTAATTTTTTATCAGCAACAAAATGACTTATATTAATAAAATAGAAATTTGAGACGGGGCCAAAAAGTTCCTGCAAAAGAACAAAATAACAAAAGAACAAAAGAAAACCTAGAACGTCCAATTACAACAAATCACGCACCGTCAGAATTCAAGTACAACAGGATACCCTTTTTAAGTAATTGTCAAGAACAACGGGATACCCTTGAATGAAGGAGAAACCGATAGCCAAAATGACAACAAATAACATACTTTCTCCCATATTGAATTGACATTGTCAACCATATCCTAAAAAATCCTAGCATTGTATTCCAATTAAATAACCCAAAACTATTCCACAAATCCTTCACCTTCTTATTTGATATGGTGCCCCTGTAATCAATTAAAATAGGCAACTTGCTGGTGCCATCCAAGAAATATCTAACATACACTATAGGAAAAACTCACTGAACAATGCAAAAATAGATGATCAAAGGATTCCATTCTCTTCTATGCATGACATTTGATGTTACTGCTGTCATGTTCAAATAATGGATAACCATCAAAATTCTAGATTTGTTTCTCATTGCTTGACTATTTTACACATTTAATAGGAAAAAGAATAGTTATCAGGTTTTTCCGTGATCTACAGTTTAGAAAACTAGTTGCTAAATATGCTTCATTTGCTCAAATTCTTTTGCTGCTGGGAAGGCAGGGGAAATGACTTTCAGTAATGGGTTTGGGTTGACTTTCAGGATTCAAGAACTTATCTTCATGTATTCAGCTGTCCGGTTTAGGACTGTTATTTGGATCAAGTTTGCTCTAAACCTGGGTTCAGCTCGTTCAATATGTAATTCAAGGAACAATGATTTAAGGCTTGTTTAATAGAACCTTGAGCAACTAGTGCACTCAGCTCAAACGAGCTTGTGATAACAGAAACTAGAGATATTGACACCGTTAAGCGCATTTGTATTGTCAAGAAGTTTGTTCTTACAGTAGATCACTCTGTCATCTGTTGTGAAGTCACCCGCCAATGAAATCCATGCCCTTTTTATGGTGTAAAGACTGGGCTAAAACAGAAAATACTACAAAATACACTCCTCTGGGACGACAACGAGAATTGATACCAAACATCATCAAATAGGCAGCTTCTACAGGGGGCTGATCCAAAATTATCACACCAGCTCGGCCTTCATGACCTGCTTTGCTAAACAATCTGCCCCAGCATTTTGTTCTCTCCACACCTGTTGGACCACATAATGCCAGTCCTAATACAAAATACTATGAATTGGAGTACAATATTTACTTGAGGATGATCATCTCCACTCACCAGCATTCTTAATAAGATTCAAAGCTTCCAATGAGTCAGATTCCAGAATGAAATTCCTGAAATTACCATCCCTAGCCAGCTCAAGTCCAAAAGAGAGGGGGTTTTCTTTGGGGCTCAAGAGATGGAATAGAGAGGGCCCCTTCCAAATGGCCCAAAGCTCAGCGACCTGACTAGTTGCCCTTCTATGATAAAACTTAAAACCACTAACTCATCGCCCATCTGAGTCACTGGATTCGCCACCGGCTGCAGCACAACCACTGCAATTCGTAGAAGTGCCAACCACATTAATCTTCAACGACCCACGATGAGCAGGCTGCCATTTAACCAGAATAGGAGAATGCAATACACATGGTTTCAAGATTCTAGCTTCTCTGACTAGTGCCACATGACTCCTAATAGTCTGGAGAGAATTATCTGACACTTAGGAGAGGGAATCATGCAGCACCGAGTTATGTCGTTGCCAAATATAGTGAACAGCATCTTCGAATATGCAAAGCCCAAGAGACAACCCAATAATCCACCCATGGCACCAAATCCAAGTTAAAGAACCTATATTGATACTGAGGTTTTAGCCGCTGTCTCCAAATGTCTCTAGCAAAGGAACAATCTCTAAGAGCATGAACAGTAGAGTTGCAATACCAACCACAAAGACCACAAGATGCGTCGTCCCAGAGTTGTCTGACCACCTTGAAGGTGTTAGCGATCAGCCTGTCATGATGAGTAACCCATATGAGAGATATTTATAACAAAAATGAAATGGAAATATCCATTCCTTTTTATTTATATATATATATTAAAGCATTTATCCTTTTTGTTTAGTTTTTCTTTTAAAAAAAACTAGAGGTTAAAAAGTGATTTTTTGTATAGTAACTTAAAGCGAAATGGTTTTGAAATTGAACTTCGTACGCCAAAGCTGTCACCTTCCAAATCTTCCTCCACTGTTTATCTTCACCTGAAGCAGCTTCCTCAGGGGCTAGACTGTATGCTGAACGAACTAAAATATGGAATTGGTACTAACAATATGTCTATCATGATTATTGTTACATTGAAAAACCAACGCACTAATCAACATGTTCTGGCAGGAAATGGCCCAACCTTTGCCAATCCCAAGAACCATTTCCAACCCAGTAATCAACGGTGTGGCATTGGACCTCACTGGAGGGAATAGAACAGCTGGCTTTCTGTTTCCTTCTATCAAGCAAGTGTCCTTCCTGAATCTGATGCTTTCCCCATTTCCAATATGCCAAGCCGCTCCCTTGTTAATAACATGCTTACTAATCAGAATACCTCTCCAGGTGTGTGAAATGGTATTTGTTGAACATTTCCACACAGAATTACCTTCAGAGGGGTATTAAGGCCGAAAAATCTCAGCCCACAAAGAAACTATCCCCTTGGCTTATCCTCCTCCCCAACTTAGTTAAGAAACAACATTCATCTTTCTTCCTTGATCACTCCCTCACCAAAGAAATCTTCTATTAAGTTTATCCACTTCATCAGAAAACTGCGCTTTCCATCCCGAAAACTTGGATTGAACTCTCTCCAGAATGTACTGATACGTGACACTAGTAGTCCTATTATGAAGCAAAGGCGCTCCCAGGTATTTTCCCAAATCCGACGCGAGGATGGTATTTGTAACTAGCAAATAACGGCAACTCTCTGTCAGAAAGTTCACCTTCTGACCAGAAGCTTTGCAGAACCTCTTCAACAAATAGCTAATGAAATTCATACTTGCATGCTAAGAATAGTCAAAAAACCTTCTGCTTCACACAATACACTGATATGCTGAATCACCATAGTAACACAGTGAGATGGCAGAAAGTATTGAATACCCTTGATTTAGTGCTGGACTGCAGAAAAGGTTCCTTCTTGTAGCTGGACTATTAAAACAAGCGTATTCGATACCAAGCCAAGCTACACAGTTCAAGACTCTACTTTTTGGCATCGGGCTGAGCTTGATCAAGGTTTGTCAAATTCCTGTCAACCTCAAGCAGACTCAAACAAGACCTATGCTCAACTGAGTGGATCTTGAGCAGTTATATATCAGCTCAGCTACTTCATTTCCCTAGTCTGGATTGACCAATCGCGATTTAAATCTCTTATATCTCAGCTGATCCTAACCCCCAGGGATATACTTTTATTGCAGTTACTGGTGAAGACCAAGAAAATGTCTTTCTTTCTTTTCTTTTTTTTAATTTATTGAGGACTTGTCCAGAAATTGCTGCCCATCTTTGATGAGTTTACACCATACGAAACCTTGTTTCTAAAGAGATTTCAACTTCCCATAACTTCTAACATGAACTCCAACTGATTCGATAGATTCTAAGATACAGCCAAACGTTGTAGTTGACATAAATTTTGCGGCATAGTGATTAATCTTATCACATGATTTTGGTTTCAGATTGTTTCCATCTCAGAGCTATAGACCCAGTGATTTGAACAATCGTTTCGTTTCTTCTTTTTTTTCTTGATACTTTTTAAATCCTTCGCTTAGAGCACAAATCTTATAATTATCTCCAGTAGAAGAAGGGACAGAGGTCCATATCTCGCGAGAACGTAAAAGATTATTAACTTTCGTTAATTTATTAATATTCCTTATCTGTTTAAAATGGAAACTCTTGTTTTGAAAATTCTCAAGATCATCTGTTTTCTAGTGGTCTCTAGGGATTATCAACTCAAATTGGAACAATGGCTAATTTTGACAGGGCACATTATTTGCTAGGTAACTTCTATGCTTCGATTCACTTGAAGTTTCTATAAATTTTGTACTCATGACTTTCTTTTGTTGTTGAAGTTGAATTATTTCCTCTCCTTCTTTCTCTAGTAATCCATTTTCAATTTATTACATAGTTATTCCATGTTCCAACTCTTAGTAATTAAGATATATAATATTCTGTGGGCCATAAAAAATACCTATTACCTATTCAAAACAAACTTCTCATGTTTTTGGTAACTTAATAGTTCAAATGAGTCTACCTCTACTGGGAGGCATTTTGAGTAAGTGGGACTTTCTGCACTTTTCGTGATTCAAAAATCCATTTGAGCTTGTGCACCTTGACCTCCTTATATGTTGTGAGTTTCTTTATTAATCGAACGTTGTAGAATGTAGTGGAATCTTTTGTTCTTGCTCCTAGTTGTGAGTTTCTTTATTCAAAAATCTTTTGTTCCACAAATCTCTAAGAATCTTTTGTAATTGAGGATAACTTGTTGACGTGCATCTATGAGTAAATGAATGGATGCCCAAATAGTAAAAAAAAAGGGAGATTCAGCATAATCTCCATCCACTCTCCTACTTGTAATCTCCCATAACCCCCCAATTCCTCATTCCTAATTTCCCGTAATTACCCCCCCAAATCCCTAATCCTCACCTAATTTAATATCTCATCATATTCCGTTCTTCAAATCCTCTTCCATTTTCCTTTTCATGGAAAGGAAAGTGGGTTTTTCTTCATTTTATCTGTCTTTCTCATTCCCTTTGGTTTTGGTGATGATGCCTTGGCAATAGCACCTATGTGTGTAAATGGATACGTCTATGGATTTCAAATCCAACAAACCCATCAAATTCCTAACCCACCGACCATATGAAACCCTAGCAACACCAACTTTCTCTCTCTCTCTCTCTCTCTCTATCTCTCTCTATCTCTCTCCGCCGCCCTAGCCGCCACCGTCGTCGTCCCTTCTCCTTCTTGTCGCCGTGGCCCCTTCTTCTTCTAGTAGCCGTCATCATCGTCGCCTCTCCTCCTCCTCTAGGCCGTCGCTCCTTCTCCTCCTCGTCACCGTCTCCCGTTTCAAGATCTCGCCGCCACCGCTTCTTTGCTACCACTCATTCCTCTAGATTTGGACTCCTCTGTCGTTGCCGCTCCCTCCTCTTTCGGATGTGGACTTTTCCGCCTCCACTGCTCTCCCTCTAGATTTTGACTTATCCATCACTAGCTTTGCGATTGCTGTGAGAAATTTATCACTTTAATTAATATATTTATTACTCCTCCATCACCGGTGTTGTCATTACTGTGGGAAATTTATCATTTTAATTAATAAATTTATCACTTTAATTTAACTGATAAATTTATCACTTTAATTTTTTCAAAAAAATTCCTCAAGAAAAATTTATCAATTTAATGGGACGAGAATTTTTTTCTAGAATTTTGAGCTGATAAATTTATCAGTTTAATGGAATGAAGAGATCGCCGCCGAAGAAAAAGAAGCGGCTAGCGTTGGCACCGGAAAAGATGGAGTTGGCGGCGACAACGGCGAAGACAGTGGCGGAGGATGAAGCCTGCGACGGAGTTGGGGTTGTGGTGGTTGCGGTGCAAGATTTTTTGGGAGATCTTGGGTGAGATTTTTTTGACGGGATTTTTTATTCCCATTTTGGAAGGAATTTGGTCAATGAAATTTTCTGAAGATTTAATTTAAGGGTATTTTCAGTAAACATTAATGTTGCGGGGATTAAATTTATTTAAAAAAAGTTAGACAAGACTAATCCTTAAATAGCAACTGATAATAAGACCTATCCCAAAATTTTTCAAAAAAAATCACAAAGTTTATAATTAGCACTTTTGAAGTAGCTATCTATTGCAATACCAAATCTAGGCAGTTCTTTGTAATATTATTACTTATTTTTTTTATCTTTAATTGCTTAATTTTGTACTTTTTCTCATGTTTTCTTAGGGTAAGTAAGAAACAACACATTAATACAATGAATGTAACTGAGATGAATATGCTTTGATGGATGTGCTGCAAGACAAGGAAATATAGAATTAGAAATGAAACTACTCGTGACATGGTGGTAGGTGCACCAATTGAGGATAAATTGAGAGGGAACCACTAAGAGTCTAAGATGGCTTTGTCATGTTCTGGTAGATACAGCAGTAAGAACAAGTAATATGCTCACAGTTAATGACCATGCTAGGGGAGGAGAATACCCGAATTGACAGAGTGAATTGGCAAAAAAGGATTTTTGTAGTTAGACCTCGATTGATTGGGACATAAGATTTAAGTTTGGTTTATATTTGGTTTGCTTTGTGTTTCCATTAGTTGCAAACTTGGCTGGTTTATCAATTTCCTCTTTTCTTCGTAAAACCATATGTAGGAGCATACTACTATTCTCTCTGTTGGATTTTCTTTGACTAGTATGTTCTATTTGCCTTTTGATTCAGCGCCCGAGGACTACGCGAACATACTGTTATGAAGCCCACACCATGAAGGACAAGGAACCTCCTGAAATCTTTCATGGTGGAGTTAAATTGTCGGGGCAGGAGTTCATTGTCACTGAAATCTCTGTTCATCCCAGGCACAGGAAGCAAATGAAACCCCATCAAGTTGAAGGCTTCAATTTTCTACTGAGTAACCTGGTTGCAGAGAATCCAAGTGGCTGCATCATGGCCCATGCTCCAGGCTCTGGAAAAACTTTCATGATAATTAGTTTTGTGCAGAGTTTTCTTGCCAAGTATCCCCTTGCTAGACCACTGGTGGTACTTCCAAGAGGCATCTTAACCATATGGAAGAAAGAATTCCAAAGATGGCAAGTTGAGGACATTCCTCTCTATGACTTTTACTCTGTAAAAGCTGATAATCGATCGCAGCAACTAGTAGTGCTAAAACAGTGGGCAGATCAGAAGAGCATTCTTTTTCTGGGGTATAAGCAATTTTCTTCAATTGTATGTGACAATGAAACCAGTAAGACTGCAACAACCTGCCAAGAGATATTGTTGACGTACCCGTCTGTTCTCATATTGGATGAAGGTCATACTCCTAGAAATGAGAACACTGATGTCCTGAACTCCCTGAAGAAAGTCCAGACACCTCGGAAAGTTGTTCTTTCAGGAACTCTTTATCAGAATCATGTGAAAGAGGTCTTTAACATTTTTGATCTCGTTCGCCCAAAATTCATGAGGTTGGATACTTCCCGTGCTGTTATAAGGAGGATCTTGAGCAGAGTGCCAAGCATGAGGAAACATGTGAAAGCAAAGGGTTTGGAAAATGCTTTCTATGAATCAGTAGAACGCACATTGCAGAAAGATGAAAATTTCAAGAGGAAAACAACTGTCATCCAAGATTTGCGTGAAATGACGAGCAAGGTTCTCCATTTTTACAAAGGAGATTTTCTGGATGAATTGCCTGGACTTGTTGACTTCACTGTGCTTCTTAATCTCAGCCCTAGACAGAAGCACGAAGTTAAAGATTTGAAGAAGTTAGGCAGGAAGTTCAAGATTAGTTCTGACGGGAGTGCACTTTATGTACACCCTCAGTTGAGATATCTATTGAAGAATTCTTCAACTAGAGAAAGAGATGGACCTGATGATGCAAAGATAGATCAAATTTTAGAAAAGTTGGAAGTTAGAGAAGGAGTGAAGGCAAAGTTCTTTCTTAATCTGTTAGGGTTATGCGAATCTGGTGGTGAGAAGCTATTGGTTTTCAGCCAATATCTACAGCCACTCAAGTTCTTGGAAAGGCTGGCAATGAAAGTAAAGGGTTGGAATCTCGGAAAAGAAATTTTTGTAATCACAGGTGATTCCAGTTCTGAGAATAGGGAGTGGTCGATGGATTGCTTTAACACTTCCCCTGATGCTAGAGTTTTCTTTGGGTCGATAAAAGCATGTGGCGAAGGAATATCTCTAGTTGGTGCCTCTCGTATCATCATACTGGATGTGCATTTGAATCCATCAGTTACCCGCCAAGCAATAGGTCGTGCATTCCGACCAGGTCAGATGAAGAAAGTACACACTTATCGGTTGGTTGCTGCAGAGTCACCTGAAGAGGAGGACCATTCCACTTGCTTCAGAAAGGAATCAATTTCAAAGATGTGGTTTGAATGGAATGAATATTGTGGTCAGCAAGAGTTTGAAATGGAGATTGTCAACGCGTGTGACTGTGGCGACCAGTTCTTGGAATCCCCAAAGTTGAGTGAAGATGTAAAAACAATCTACAAAAGGTTAGTTGAAATTTATATTCTTCTTACGAGTCAAACATAAAATTGTTACCTGTGATTTACCCCTGAATTCTTCCTCTCTCTTTTTTTCCCCAGGTAAATGGAGATGAGGCAGGGGTTATAAATGTACATTAATGACCCATCCTCGTTACTGATTGCCGTGAAGTAATTTCATCGGAGTATGGCATTCTGGCAGTTTGTGTAGGCTGGTTCCTTTGGAACAATTTTGTTATATATGTGTTGAGAATCAAAACTGCACAGACAGAAAAGTGTAAAGTCCATTAAGATGTTCATTGAAGCTTTGTGGATGTTACAGAGAAGGACTCTTGACTAATTCTCAATCTGCAAAATTTAGGATACTTGTCTTCGTATAGGGAACAACTCATTCCAAAAGTGAAGTTGTAAATACATACTATCTGAAAATTATGCTTGCTTGATTACATTGTTTTACATCATTTCTCAATGTATTGTGCGTTTTCCTTGTGCCTCCGTGGTGTTTGCGTGATCTTCATACTGATGCTGTGATTAACGTGGACGTAAAATTGTAGCCGAGAGTATATTTAAGTAAGATGTTTCATTCTGAAATCAAATTTTCGTGTAGTTTCGCATACAAGAACTAAGCTCAATCTATTTTTGCAGAAGTAGACAGCTAGTCATGCTGCTTGAAAAACTTCAAAGGAGCTCTTATGATTTGTTTATTGGGAGTTTGGAATCTCTGCCTATGCGCACAGATTAGTGTGATGGCATGGACTGCTTCAGCTTCTGAGGGTTGTTTAATTGCATCTATGCGTGTAAGTTGCTGGAGCATCATAATCCACTGCTTCTAGTGTGTGGTTTTTGCTTTGATTCATGTTTTCAAATGGTGTGATTTGGGACTTGGTCCTAGTATGAATGTTGGAAGTCCTTTTGTCCACCAGGTTACCCTCCAGCCACCCCCACCCCCTGGTTATACATCACTTTTTTCCAACTTTTTTTGTGCGTGTTTGTCCGTTGGGGGATAATTTCGTCTTTTTTGGATTTTTTATTTTTTGAGTCAATTTATTTTTCTTTTTCAGTTCCTCGTGACTAGAGGAATCTAAAAACATGCCCGCTTGGGCTAAAGTTTGAAAAAGTTCACTGAAGATGGAAAAAGCCACAAAAGGCCAAAAAAAAGCTTAGTAAGTGGCTTTTTTCCCATCTTATGATTTGTTTAAGTCAAACTTTTGTATTTCCCTAACTTCTTATGACAAGTGAAACTTAACAAGTACACTCATTTGAGCTAGTGTTGAAAAAAAATTTATTAACAACAAAAAAATCGTATAAAAAAAGCTACATGGAACTGGCAACCTAAACAAGATGAGGAGCGGCCGGGTGACCATACCTACTAGTGCAAGAGCAGATCCTATTAACTTAGGTATTTGATTTTCAATTAAGTGAATGCTATGAAGCACGGACATGTTGGAATAGGTGTCGTAGCCTTGTTGGACACGCCGGACACACGCCAGAACATGTTTTTTTTAATAAAAAAAATTCCGACCGGACACGTCAAGGGACACGCTTGAACACACCAAATCCAATGATAAAATAAAAAACCCTAAGAGTCTCAGTGCAAAGTTCGAAAAAATACTAAACTCCTCATCTTTGCTACCCACCGCGACCTTCACTAGCGAGCTTGACGATCACTGATGATCTCAATCTCACTAGCGACAATTACTAACAACTTTCAATCGCCGCTAAATAAGCACTCTTTTTTTTTCTTTCTATTTTTGGCAGTTTCTCTCTCTATTTTTCGTTTTACTCGTTTGCATCTTCTACTCTTTTCTTCTCTCTTTTTTTATTTTTATTTTCTGGTTTTTGCTTCCTTCAAGTCTTTGAATGATTCGATGCCGATGGCCTGTTTAGTTGTTTCCTGATTTTTTTTAAAAAACCGTTTTAGTTTTTTCTTTTCCTTTTTAGTTATTTTTGGTTAATTTTCTTTATCTTCTTTCTTCATCTCTTTTCTAGTTGTTTTCTCTATCTTTTTAGTTTTTTCTTTATTTTTTTTTGAAGGTTGTTTGTAAATGTTCTATTTATAAACATGGAGTAAATATATAAATAAAAATATATTTTTCTGCTGTATTCGTATCGTGTCCATGTTATGATATTTTTGAAATTGCACTCTCCCGTATTCGTGTCCGTATCTGTGCTTCACAGAGTGAATGAGACCAAATGTAGGAAGCTTAGAATGAAACAAAGATGACCTCTATCTGAAGTGCGCCCCCACCACCCCCCCGAAAAAAAAAGAAAAAGAAAAACTCATTTGGACTCTCATGCTCTACATTCTCTGCTTAACTGGTTTGCCTTCTGCAGGAGGATTCTTGCGTGGTAGTATGCGGATTAGCAGTCCAGAGACTTATTCATGACCAATCCATGGCTCCGGGACAGATCGACGTTGTTACTGTATAACCTGCAAAATCTATACAGCCAAGTGGAACTACCAACCCAGAAGGCAGAGGAGATAGAGGTATTTATACCAGGTAGGCAGGTACCTAATAAAATGGAGATATGATATCAATCTACTCACGTTGAAAATGCTAGATGCAAGCGTAAAACTATAATGTTGTAATCATTGATTTGTGGGAGGAATTTACCAAGGAAAATAATAACGAACCAAAGATATAAATTTAACTTTTTCTTTACCTTTTCCTTTCCTCCATAAATCCCTTTACGAATACATGATCCAAACACAACCATAAATTGACTAGAGCAACACAAGTAGAGAACTCAGCCAGATCAAACATATAGATAATTACAAACTTGACTAACTGCAGTATATAACAATGAATGCTAAATCCCCTCCCTCCTTCTAGCCCCTCACCCTACCTTTACATGGGACAGCAGGTATTTTATCAATATATCAATATTACAAATAACTAACTCCTACATATCTTTATTTCGAAAAAGATGATCCACCTTTTCCAATACCCAATTCCAAGTAACATATATCTCTCACACACAACAAAAATATATTCATCTTCTCTTTACAAATATGCTAATCTTCCAAATCTTTTGTCACAATACATTTGTATTTCAAATATTTTCATCTTTAGAGGTACCAAGCTCCCCTCTTTAATCCCTTTGCAAGGAAGATTGAACGTTCCTCATGAAAAAGTTTGAAGCTCGGGTATCACTGTACCCGTTCTTCTTCCCCATCAGAAGAGCTGAAAAATTCACCAAAGCAGTTCTGCCCATCAAACATTTCTTATGCCACGAAATCATGAAACATATGGGAGGAGCCCAAACTGTGCTGCCGGTTACCAGAATCCATGCAGTCAAAGTCTGCCGCCTGAGGATCTGAAGAAGAAGAGGCAGTGTTATAAACATCACTTCCCCTCATCGCGACAAAACCGTGATGAGTCGTTGTGGGAATGGGGAGGCCACCGCCCTCGCAATGCTGCAGCCCTAATGTGAGAGATACCCCGCTTCCATTTCCAAACCTCCCCAACCCTGAGATGTGGTATGCAGCGGCAGTTGTCATAAACCTCCTGCTGCCTCCATCGGGCTGAACAATCGTGTCTAGGAAAAGACTACCATCGTCCACACCTTTCCTTCGTTCCCCAATTGATCTCACTGCCCCATATTCAGTTTCAGTTCCTCCACGAGTCCCATTTTCAAAAGTGGTACCAGTAGTTCCTACCATTTCTATTTCAGGAATGTGAATGCCATCGTGTTTAGGGTCAAGGAATTGTCCAGTGCTACGCAGCTCAGTTTCCGTGGAAGTTGAACTTTGCTGTAAATCTTCCCTTCTATTCTCCGATGCTCTGATACCGCCTTGTGTTGCTTTAGGTTCAGCTTCAGATGATGAATTAGAGTCCATCTCCGCATCACCGATTTCTTCTTTGTACATCTCTTCAACCATGGGCTTCCAGAGACGCACACGTGCATTTATAAACCAGTTTGATACCTATGAAAAAAAATATGATCGATGAATCTCAGAAGCAGAACAAATAACAAGATGCTCCATAAAGTTGAAATACTTTTTAACAGAATATACACAAGATATCCATCCAACCTATTACGAAGGAAAATGATAGTGCACTGCAGTAAGATTCCTAAAAGTTACTGAAAGAAACCCACATAAACATATTTTCCAATCATGTTCATCACCCCAATAGTAGTACTATAAATCAATGGGGAGGCTACTGCCTTCGGAATGAATGTTTACGTGCATGGCTAAAACTAGTGCTTTACAACATTCTGAATGATAGAGAAGTTACAATCACGGCTAATATGATAGCCAACATTTATATGCTTGGGTTTTTCATCAACTCGTTACCGAAATAGTCGTGGGCCTGAATCCAGTACTAATCATGCTTCACAAATCCAACAAACGTAAAAGTTCTTTACCTGACTTCTTGTCAAGCCTGTCTGCCTTGCTAGCATGATCTTATCAGAATCTTTAGGGTAGCTGCAGGAAAAACATAAGCACCAATAAGATCAATTGAATTGCAGAACAACTTCAGGTAAAAAAGAAAAGGAAGAAGAAGAGACAACAGAAAAAGAATTAGTGTAGGGTTTTACGGATGAAGAAAGTGTTCAAATAGCCAAGCACGAAGTACAGAAACTGAGGTTTCAGGCAGCCCTCTCTGTGGCCTCCACGCATGCTGTTGCATCATGCCCAGCTGTTGAAGCGCTCTCTGTTGCCTAAGGTGCTGATCCACGTAGCGAAGCCGAGATATTCCAACCCCTTTGCTATTTTCTGAACCATCTTGTTCTCCGAGGCTTCTCCGCAACACTTGAATCTGGCCAGTTATGGCATCGCGCAAGCACCGAAAGTGTCGGGAGATTGTCTGGAGGGCAAGTGATGTGTATGGTTTTGCTGCTCCACATCCGGCTACAACGTCGAACGAGGATACCACAATCTGCATCTGATGATAGTATTGTTTGTACCTTCTATCAACCTGCAAAGATAAGAGTGATCATCGTTTGTTTTAGGTTGGAAGTGGAGCTCAATTTCATGAATTGAAGATAGTAGACAAGAAAAAGACCATGGACATGGTCTTCAAACTTGGTAACCTTTATGTAATATCCACTACTAAACATCCTTAGCTTAAGTATCTAAGCCAAGTTATTAGGCTCACTTTCACATGTTACTCGGTGATGGATCGTTACAATTGGTATCAGAGGTGACTCTAGTCTCATGATGGATTCCTTGAAAGTGTGGTGGAAGAGTATACGCTCGAGAGAGAAGGCTGTTGGGTACTTTACTAACGCTTCACCCGATTCAGGAGAAAGGCGTAGAGTGCAAAGAAGGGAAGAGAAGAGGCCTGCTCATGAAACAGCTAGGATCCTAGAGCACGACCTCACTAAGGAGTCGGTGCTCCACGCAATGGGGCAGGAGATTCTGAGGCTTTGTTCTTCCTTGAGGAACCAAGATCAAGACCCGTAAGTCCAAGTGGGGAGCTCCCATATCGGAGGGCCGAAGTCCCCAGGGACGAAGTGTAAGAAGGAAGAGAAAGGGCTCGACTCGGAGTTGGGGCAGATCCTCAGAGAGTTTACCAAGCAAAAAGAAGACTCAAGCACCGAAGGAAGTAGTCACACTCCCAAAAAAATCCAGGAAGAACAAAGATCCGCCGCGGAAAAGCGAAGACTCGATGTTAGCCTACTATACCACGGCCGAACCAAGTGACGCGTGGGAGGGGATAATTACCACACTGTTCGCCGAGCACATAGACAGGTCCGAACCCCCCAGAAACTTCTCCGTGCCGAGGTTTAAGTCATACGATGGACGTTTTGACCCAAACACGCACATTAGCCATTACAGGCAGATGATGACATTGTGGAGCGGTAACAATGCCCTGATGTGTAAAGTGTTTTCGTCCAATTTGGAAATGCCCGGGTTGAGGTGGTTCGACCGTCTTCTGCCTCAGTCAATAGCGAGCAGGAGAGACCTGCTGAAGGGATTCGTAACCCACTTCATCACTAACACAAAAATTCCGAAAGAAATCGATTCACTTATGGCGTTGAGGAGGGGAAAGAAGGAGTCCTTGTGGGATTACACAAAGAAGTACTGGGAGTTATATAATGATATTGAAAATTGTAATGTGGAGTTGGCTGTGGCCTCTTTCAAACACGGACTCCAGCCTGAAGGAAAGTTAAGAGCCTCTCTCACGAAGAAGCCACTCCAAGGCATATCGGCCCTGATGAGCCGGGTGGAGCAATACATCAGGGTAAAAGACAACGTTGGAAGAAACGAGACCGACATGAAGAAGGAACAAAGGCTGAGCCCGGACATATTCAGGAAGTCTAGTCCAGGACGAATAAGGAGGGTGAACTCTCCGAGACCAAACAAAATATCAAAAGGGGAGCAGCCGAGCACCCAAATAAGACTGGAAGCGAACTATAGAGAAAGGGAGGTTGTGAACGCGGTGTTCAAAGAATTTATCCACAAAATTCTTCCACAGATCAAATGCAGACCTTATTTCATGTGGCTATCCAGACTTCCTGACTCAGTTGTACAGTCGGCCATAGAAAAAGGAATGCGATAGAAGTGTTCATATCCCAGAGAGAGAAGCCATAGGACAGAGAATTGTCGAACCTTTAAGAAACACTTGGAAGAATTGGTCCAGCAGGGACACTTGAAGGAATTTCTGGAGGAGGAAATAGAGCAACAACCGTTTTTAGCAGCGAAGCGGGCATAACCGTCTGCTAGACCAGCAAGTCACGGTTTTATCAGCATAATCCATGGAATGGCCGGGCAAGGACATAAAATTTCCACGCAAGGGAAAATGAGAAGGCTCAGCCATATTGCAGAGGTGATGAAGGTGCATACCACAAGGGGGAAGAGGCCGAGGCTAGAGGAATGCAGGGAGGGGATAACGTTCTCAAAAGAAGACTCTGAACGGGTTCAACACCCATACAGCGATGCGTTAGTAATATCTCTCAACCTTGCCGACTTCGAGGTTAAACAGGTACTGATTGACCAGGAGAGTTTGGTTAAAGTAATGTACTATGACCTCTTTAAGAAGCTCGGCCTTAGAGACCGAGATTTGACCTCGACCTTGACTCTGCTCGTTGGGTTCAATTGTCAGCCCGTCTGGCCTTTGGGGAGAATCACTATCCCGGTCAGGGCAAGAACAGTGGAATTCTTGACGAACTTCCTAGTGGTGGATGTACCCTCAGCGTACACCGTCATCATGGGTCGAACCTGGTTGCACAAGCTGAGGGTCATCCCATCTACATATCGTCAAATGTTGAAATTTTCTACTGCCGAAGAGGTAGAGGTCATCCACAGGGACCAGAGCCCCTCCAAAAATTGCTTTGTAGCGGCCCTTAGGATCGAGGTCTGTTCTGAGGAAGTTAAAGTGGTTGAGGCATCAGACCGGTTTGTCCTGGAGGACGTCGGAGTGGAGGCCAAAGATAAAGCCGTGGAAGGACTCAAAACGGACATGATCAATCCCAATGATCCAGACAAAATTTTCCTTCTCGGTACAAACATGGCCGAGCAGGAAAAAGGAGAGTTGCTTCGGCTGTTGCAACGAAATGTAGAAGTATTTGCGTGGACACCATATGAAATGTCGAGAGTGGATCTCGCCTATATTTGTCACGCATTAAACGTCAATCTGTCTATCAAACCGGTAAAGCAGAAGGGGAGGCGTTCGGCGCCGCATCATATTGAGGCCGTAGCCGAAGTAGGAAAGCTATTTGAAGCTAGGGCCATCAGGGAGGTTCAATATCCGGAGTGGTTGTCCAACACAGTGGTCGTCGAGAAGAAAAGCTGCAAGTGGGGTGTATGTGTGGACTTCACCAATCTGAACAAGACTCGTCCCAATGATAGTTTCCTTCTAAGATCGATCAGCTCGTAGATGTCACGGCGAGGCATCAGCGCATGAGCTTCCTAGATGCATACCGGGGCCATCACCAAATTGCCATGATTGGCCGAGATCAAGAGAAGACGTCGTTCGTAACCCTGCACGGGACCTATTGTTATAAAGTCATACCATTCGGCCTCAAGAACGTCGGGGCAACATTTCAAAGGATGACCACAAAAATGTTTGTTGAAGTACTATGAAAGATGATGGAGGCCTACATATTTATGGTAGTAAAATCAAAGAGGAAAGAGGATCGTCTGGCCGACCTACAGAGAATTTTTGACATTCTCAAAGCCCACTGCCTCTGCCTTAACGTAGCCAAATGTGCATTTGGGGTCGGCTCGGGTAAATTCCTCGGCTTCCTAGTCACAAACCGAGAAATCGAAGCAAGCTTGGACCAGATCAAAGCCATTGTGGAAATTCGAACGCCGTGCACCGTTAAAGAGGTCCAGAAACTAATGGAAATGACCGCGGCCTTGAACATATTTATAAGCCAAGCTCTAGATAAAATGCATGCCATTTTTTCTAACACTGAAAAAGGGAAAGAAATTTCATTGGAACAAGGACTACGATCAAACGCTCCAAGCTTTGAAAGCATATCTATCCTCCCCACTGTTGCTCTCTACACCAAAAGAAGCAGAAGTGCTGTATCTATATCTGGCAGTGTCCTCACACATTGCCAGTGCGGTTCTCGTCAGACAAGAAGAAAAGAAGCAGATGCTAGTCTATTACGTCGACCACAATCTCACTGGGTCAAAAATAAGATATTTACCACTACAAAAGCTAGCGTACGCATTGGTCATTGCATCACGAAAGTTGCAGCACTACTTCCGGGCACATGCAATTATCATCCCCACCAAGTACCCATTGAAGGCCGTATTCTCGAAGGCTGACCTAACGGAAAGGATGACCAAGTGGGCCGTTAAACTGGGGGAGCATGACATTAGCTTCAAGCCCAGGACCGCCATCAAGGCCCAAGTACTAGCTGACTTTGTGGCTGAGTTTTCTTGGAACATTCCAGGAACAGAAGAGGAAGAGGAGGACGAGTACGCCCTTCTACCGAGCTCAGAGGGGCTTTGGAAATTGCATGTCGACAGAGCGTCCAATAACAAAGAATCAGGGGTGGGGATGGTCCTTATCTCTTTGGACAACACAAAACTGGAGCATGCTTTGAGACTAGGCTTTAATGCTTCGAACAACGAGGCCGAATATGAGACATTGCTTGCGGGACTGGAGACAACGTCAAAGCTCAACATCGCCAACTTGGAAGTGTTTAGTGACTCACAACTGGTTGTCAATCAACTAAAAAGGGAGTATGAGGCAAGGGATGACCTAATGGTCAAATATCTCCAAAAGGTAACATAGGCCATGAAGAGATTTGCAATAATCAAGGTCGAGCAGATAAGCCGAACTGACAACGGCCATGCAGACACGCTGGCCAGTCTCACCTCGGCAACGGAGGCAAAGGAAGAAAGGACGGTAATGGTGCAAGTCCTCCCAAGGCCGAGCATAGACGGGTCCAATAACGAGACGCAAGAGGTCATTCCAACTGCGCACTGTCTATCGTGAATGGATCCCATCGTATCATTCATAAAAGATGACGTTTTGCCATTTGAAAAGAAAGAGGCACATAAGGTTAGGTTGAAATCTGCCCGTTTTTTGCTGTCTCAAACTAACAAGTTAAATCGTCGTTCCTACACGGGCCCTTTTCTCCTGTGCGTACATCCCAGTTTGGTGAAGGACATCTTTTTCGAAATTCATGACGGGATTTGTGGCAGTCACACAGGAGCACGATCCCTTGCCCACCGAGCTATTTCCTAGGGATACTGATGCCCGTACATGCAAAAGGACGCTCAACAATATGTGAGGAGGTGTGAGAAATGTCAGCTTTTCTCTCATTTCATCCATTAGCCTGCGGGGAAACTAAACCCCCGTACAAATATGATAATGAACTTGTATGTCGTTCCTTGATCTTATATAACGATTCTTTAAGCATACAAAAAACTATACGTTGCTTGGTTCGAGAAATAAAAATAAGAGAACCGAACTACTTCACTCTTTTCCAAATTCTATAAATGTTGGTTGATCGTATACTTCATTACGGTTCTATATTTCAGAGTATTCTTCCCTATTTGATTTGAATTACACAAATTCTATAAATTTTGATTGATCATATATGTCATTATAGTTCCACGTTTCAGAGTATTCTTTCATATATGATTTGAATTTCATATTTCAATTCGCAATCATTTCAATACATTGCTAATGTACCAACCTCACAACATTGTGAAAAGGGGAAGCAACCAAATGATACTAGTATTGTTCTTAACTCTTACCTCATCAAGCATGGATGAAAGCTTCGTCAGCTTGTCCTGAAGATCCTGTCTTTCAGCTGCCGAAAGCTCTCTAGGTGAGTTTCCAACTGAGTCTTCTGGGTTTGAAGACACTCCACCAGCAGGAGCCAATGTAGCAGTAGTTTCAGTCTTTGGTCCTCCATCTCCTGCTTTCGAGCTCTTTGTTTCGTCTTTCTTACAGTCCTGCACCTTCAAACCCTTCTGGACATTAACAACCTCGTCGAGCAGTTCCTGAGCCGCTTTCAAGTACTTCAAATTGGGAATGGTTCTTGCAAAACCTGGTGGCAGTACTGGCACATATTCTCCATTTCTAGAAAGTTTATTTTGGGAGCTCTGATCATCATCTCTAAGAGAGGCACTCCTGCCACTAATTCCCTCCCCTGAAGTCGCCAGATTAGGACTCGGAAACGAAGAGAAACCCGAGTTAGAATTCCTGAACTCGATGGAAGGGAGTTGATCTTGGGGTGGGATTTGAGTGCCGAGGCTAAGGGACAGTACTTGGCCCTGCAAATTCTGCACACCTTGAAAATTTTGCATAAATGGCATTTCATTTCTACCGTTTCCCCAAGAATTAAAACCAGGTTCCCCGATTTGCAATCCTCCAAGATTCGATAGGATTTCTTGCTGCTGCGAATTCTCAGCAGCCAATGCATCTGAACACGACGCAGAAGAAGATAAGTAGTTCATATACATCATCATATTACCGGGAATATCTGGTGCTTCTGAGTAAGAACTTGGCAAAGATTCCCTTGAGTAAATCATTGGAGGAGAATGCCTTTGGTTGTTTGAGTTGGGGAAGAAAGTAGCCATCCTCTTCTTCTAGTCTCAGATCTTGGCTTGAGTTGAATTACCTAGTGTCACTCTGTGAACAAAAATGATTTACAAGGATGATCACCAGTTGCCTATAGTTCTACTAAAACACAAATAATAAGAGGAAGATTGGAAAAAATTGAAGAAAAAATGGCATGTGAATAGGAACTGTAAGTGATAGTTCTAGAATGATCTCACTACTACACAATCTAGTTTGAATTGGATTTTGATATCTGATTTTATATCTGTATTAAGAACATTATGAAATTATGAACCTATAGATTATATCTTGTAAATGTGTGATTGTCATTTCAATTAGAAATTACTAATGTTTATTATAGTTTTAGACTACTTATAATTTCAAGTAGTAAAATTTGTATTTATTAATTTCTAATCACTAATCAGAAGCTATAAACAGACTTATTGAATTTTTAATAAAAAAAAACTTTTTATTGAACTATAAATTAAAAACCGAAAAATAATTTCTAACAAATAGGCTCTAAGAAATGTCTCTCTTAAAGCTTCTAAGATAGATCAGCATTCAAGACTCAGGAATTCAATGCATCAATAATTAAAAAGACCCCTTTCATCAACATGAGAGGATATCAATTGTAATTTTCCACTTCAGTAATCAATCACCAGAAACAAACATGAAGTACTAATCAAGTAGATAAAGAATTAAATTTTTTTTAAAAAAACTAAACTGCAGAAACAAATCCAAAAACTAACTCAAATGACGCGATAATTACAAAAGAACTTTAAAACAACTCTAAAAAATAAGAAAGAAATAACGAAAACAAAAGGAAAATAAAGTTTTGCAATTTTCAAAAAATGTACAATTTTATTATATGAGAAAAAAACGAGGACAACCCATTACCCAATAAGCCAGAAACATAATATATGAAAACGAATTAACATATTTCATCATCGTTGTCTAGACCATGTGCCTAGAGTGGAGAGAAAGAGTTGTAAACAACAGGAGATTACAAGATAACCAGCCCAGATCATTAAAGTATAACTAATTAACTAATATTAGTTCAAATAATTAAAAATAAAAATAAAAAGGAGCTTAACCCAGAAAAAAAAATGTATTCCTCAGCAGCTAACAAGATAATGAAAGCAAAGCCTCTATAGAGAGAGAGTAGATATAATAAACGAAAATGCTATTTGAACATAGAACTAATCACTAATTTAATTAGTGACAAATTGAGAATCTTACTTACAAGAACGTAGAATTAATCATTAATTTAATCACAGACAAATACAAAGATTGAAACTCTTACTGATGTGAACAGACAACTAATTATTAATCTAATTACTGATAAACACAATTATTGAGATTCTTACCGACAAAAACAGACAGTTAATCATTAATTTAACCACAAATAAATACTAAGATTGAGACTCTTACCGATTAATCTAATCACAGACAAAACATAAAGATTGAGACTCTCGCCGACAAAAACAGATAACTAATCATTAATCCGATCAGACAGAGACTCTTACCGATAATTGTTTACTGTATAAGAAAATACCAGAAAACCAGCACCAGTTGTTTATCTTGTGGGGAACAGAAAAGCTCTGATCATCTGCTGAAACAATTCTCTTGAACGGAAATTTACCGATCCCGAGATCCAAAAAACACCCGTTTTTTTAATCTCAAATTCTCTCTCTAACGTACAGCGTTATGCAGAAGGAGGAGGAGGAGAAAACCCAGAAAAATTTACCTTTTAAATTAAAGTTTGAAAGTACAAAAAATAACTTTTCTCTCTCTCTCTCTCTCTCTCTCTCTCTCTCTCTTATCATGTACTCACTATCTCTCTTATTCCCACGTGAGAGTTACAGACACGCAAACTCCACTCTCTCGTTCTCTCTCTCTTTCTCTATGAGAAGAAGACATGGAAAGGTTTCTTTTATCTCAGGAACTCATCAAACCCTTGTAATTTCTAATCTCTCCAAAAGAAATCATAACTTTCCTTTTTCTATCTCTCTTTTGTCTCTTTGAATGCTTTCTCTTTCTAACTTTTGCTTTGCTTTGCAATTTCTATCTCTCTCTCCCCAGTTGCTGTTTATTGTTGCTTGACCTTCTTGATCTTGCTGTTGATGGCGTTTGGTTAAAGAGTTCAATCTCTAACAACCAGTTGGTAGAATCTCCTTCATATCTCCCTCTCTCTCTCTCTCTCTCTCTCTCTCTATAATGTCTCTTTCATCTTAAGCATGGATGGGAGTGGCCGCCTGAAATATCCGAAAATTATACTTTGGTCATCATATTTAAGGGGTTTGAGAATGCTACTAATAATAATATTTAGTTTTTTATTATTAATTTTAGTTATAAATTTTTAAAAAAAATATTCATAATTTCTGTTACAATTAATTATAATTATTTTTTTATTTTAAATATAAATTATAATTTTTTTTAAATATTTATAATTTTTATTATAAATTATAAATTATTAATAATAACTTTGTCAAACACCATCTTAAATACTTTATAAATGTTATTTTACACGGATGATATTTAAAAATAAATAATAAATTTGTAAAATCGTATAAAACCCACGAGATGCTAAAGTGTTATCGTGCTCAAATTTGATCAATAAATATCATCACCATATATAGCATTACTCTATCCAATTAATAATTTAAACAGTATATTTTGTAGACTTTGTAAAGAAGATTATTCATTTAAAAATTTAACTTAATTAAATATCGATAAATATATAAAATAATTATTATTTATTGTGAAAATAGATAATTTAAGTTTAAACCGTTTATTTTAAACAAAACACTTAGGAGATGTTTAGAATGTCTACAAAAGATCAACTTTTAAAATGTTTAGCTTTTTTTTAAAAAAAAAGTTAAGATGTTAGGAATAATTTTTTATAGTAGTTTTTTTACTTTTTATTAAAATGTTTAATATACTCTTACTTTTTGTTTTTAAATTGTAGTGTTTGGTGTATTGGCACAATTTTTTTTGTTTTTGTGAAAAATATTAACTTTTTTAATTAAGGGTATTATAGTAATTTTAATTCAAAAAAGTTATGATCTTTGCAGTGCGTATAGGTTTTTTTTTTCTTGAATTAAATAAAAAAAAAAGTTAATTAACTTTTTTTTAAAACTAAATAATATGACTTAAAAACATTTTTTTCTTAAAAAAGCCAACTTTTTTGGAAAACCGAACACGGGCTTAACTTGTGCATCTACTTATAGATGATCATCAAACAAATTTTTAACCAGAATGATTTATTTTGTGACTCCAGGTGAATAACTCATTAGGGCTCACTTTAAACCCACAAAAACTTGGCCTTTAGACTTTTAGCTTAAAATCTAAAAAATCAAAAAATCTTTCTTTGGGAGTCCAAAAGCTTTTAATCTTTTTTGTTCTTTAAATAAAATGTTTTTTTTTATTTTTTAAAAAAATATCATTATTTTTATTATATACATTTATTTTTTATAAAAATTATATTTTAAAAATATATTGATCAAAATTTATCAAATAAGATTCATATTAAATATAAAATTAAATAAGAATAAATTTTTAAAAAATTATATTAAATTTTTTTTGACTTAAAGTTCTTTTGATTTAAAGTTATTTTAAACAAGGTTTTTTTGACTTATTTGTCTTTCAGTTTAAAATCAGCTCTACGGTTCACTTTATAAATTTTTTATTTATTTAACTTAAAACAATTTTAAGCAAAAAGTTTAATTTAAAATTAGATCATCAAACAATACCCAAATTTTTTCGAAATGAATGATTCATATTATGGTCCAGACTCTAAATCAGGTCTTAGAGGTATTAGAAGAAAAAAGAACTGGTAGAGTACTGTAATAAGAAGCGCACCATTTGGGTCCCCAAATCACTACTCATTTGTCTTTTTCTTCCAATTTAATGTTTAATGTGTTCATATACAATATGGACTCAATGGTTTTGAGATATTTCCATTTCTGCCCCTTTCTTGTTATCCTTATACCTACTTCATGTGTCATGGATTAGTCATCTACCAATAAATAGTGACTATAATATACGTTCATTTGGTTGAAAAATTATTTTTATAAAATAATTAATATATTTAAATTATTAATGCTTAGATTATTAGTATAGTATTTTTTTGTATCGAATGATATTTGATTAAAAGTAGAATAACATGTAGATAAATAATATGGTGTTTGATTTAACATAATTCTAATGTAATTAATTTTTTTCATATACAAAAATGATTAAAATAGTCTCGAAATTAACCAACTTATCCCTCCCATTGATTTAGGATAGTCTCCCATAAGGGGTTATTAGAAATTTTTTAACTCTTTTCAAATAGTTGTCAAACCCATCTACATATGGAACTATTAGTAAAATAGTCCAATTCTAAATCTTAATTCCACAACCAAACAAGGCCTATGTGATATATTAAACTTTAACAAATATAAGTATATTATGTGACATATTAAACTTTTAAAAGGATAAAATTAATAACATAAGATTTTAAAATTAAGATCAGTCATTAATAATTCTAAATTGAAGGTCAAGATGATTTTGGACTTGTTTGACTCGTTATTTGCAGTCAAGATTGTCACTTAAGATTTCCAAAATAATGACTTCCAAATTTAGTAAAACTAGTATAATAATATATACTATTATATGTGATCATTAAAATAAATCTTACTAACAAAAAATAAAAAATAAAAAATTATTTATTAGGCCTATAAGTCGGGTAGACTAGGTCTCATTTTGTCAAATTAATAAAAAAAAAACCTATATACTAAAATATTTTAAATAAATAAAATAAAATAAAACTTTTAGAAAATTAGAACTTTAATATCCTGCCGAAAAGGAAATTCATTTTTCAATAAATTGCACCTGCCGATGTCAATGAGGTTGACGAATAGAATAAATGGAGTTTTTAAAAAGTAAAAATTAAAAGAACTTAAATTGTCAACATTAAAAGCATTTTAAACATATGTCTAAAAGGAATCATTTGTAATTTTTTTTCTCTCATGTTTAATATATATATATATATATATATTTTTTTTTTCTTTCTATATTTTGGCTTTCTGCTTTGCACGTTTTTTTGACTCATTGTCTTAAATTTGAAATTTTTTTAAAATACGACATGTTTAGTAATATTGCTGGTTTAGATTTAAAAATTTTAAAAGAAGATGTACAAACAAAAGAAACAAAAAAAAAACCAATTTATATAGTACTAAATTATACTGAAAGGCTAAATTCTTTTTTAAATTTATGTATTACTTATAAAACATTATTAACAATTCTAATAACAATATCTCCTGCAAAAAAAAGTTTGTCTAAATGAAGATTAATAAAGTCTTAACTTAGATTGATCATGTTAGAAGAAAAGTTTAGTGGATTATCAATTAAGAAAATAATGTTAAAAATACTTGATTATAAAAATATAACTAATAATTTTACATTTCAAAAAATAAAATCCTAAAAAATTAAATATAAAAAATCTCAATTAATATCTCGCCTAATTTCTCAAAATTATTGAGTCTCCCTAGTGTAGCATTTGGGAAGCCTTTTGCCTATTCAATCGATATGAGCTTCTTACATTTTGTTTATGACAATATTTGTTGAAGGAAGATGTTACTTATGGTTCAAAGAATGGTGAATAGTGAGTACATAATACGGGTATTTGTGTAAAATATATTAATTTATGTATTAGTAATAAATTTTATTTTTAAAATATATTATTATTATTTTTTTATTAATTATCATTTACTAAGTGATTATATCAGAACCCTTTGTTAAATGAAAGGTAAATGTCCAATCAAAAATTTATTAGTTGTTATATAGGTTTTACTTTTTAAAAGTATTAATTGCCCAACCTTCGGCAAGTGTAATAGAATATTGACTAGGGAAAATTCTTTTTCTAAATTATTATATGATATTATTTATATGATATTTTTAGTAAATAAAAATACATAATAAATACTAAATGTATTAATTTTGTTTTTTACCTATTCAATAAAAGTAGTTTTATATTATTTTTATAAAATATTTTTTATTATATAATTAGACATGAACACTGATAAATAATTTTATATGATCTTTCGAGATTTCTAAATAAGTAATTAAGTATCCATTGATTAGAGCCCTTTTACCTAAGTGGGAGGTACGAGGTCGAAATTCTCATTTGCAAGCCGATTTGACAATCTCGCTGCTTGTTGCAGTTAAAACTATAAATATATAAATTATTATTTAAAATATGAGATTATAACTTTAAGAAAAAATTATAAATTTTTGTTGTAATTCTAAGTTTATATCTTAAAATAGTAAAATTTATATTTGGTGATTTAAAATTAGATACTATAATTAAAAAATTATAAGCACATTTATTTAGATTCTTTTAAAACTTTTTTGTGAAACTACAAATTAAAAACTATAACTTAAATAGAAACAAACACTTCCTTTGTTTCAAGTTTTTCAATTGAATTTGGTTTCTCTACAACCAGCAGGGTTTAACTTCGGTCTTACTTTAATGATTTTAACTATTTATTATATTAGTTTTTATAGCATTGATTATCGTACAAAAATTAAATTGATATGATATCACGAAATGTTTGAACAAATCTCATTCAATAAATTTAATTTGCTCAGGCATTTAGTAATTTCAGATCAGATTAGTTTTTGTATGAATGATACGTACATTAAAAATGATAATATAAACAATTATGGGATGTTTGGGAAAGCTTCTGGTAGTATTTTTTAGTTATAAATTATAAGTTTTTTTAAATTAACACTCACAATTTCTACTATAATTTAGAACTATTTTTTTTTGTATTTTAACTACAAATTACAATATTTATCAAATATTAACAACTTTTGTTACAAATTATAATATGTAAATTACTAATTTTCGTAATGTCAAACACCATCTAAAATCATTGAAGTAAAATCGAGGTGGACTTCAATTACTGCAAAGAAGTACGGCCATCTCTATTTTACTTTTGGGAGTTTTTTTTCTATTTTTTGAAAAATTGATATATTATATTTAATATTTATTGTAATTCTGGTAGATTGAACTTGGCTATAATGAGCTGAAAAAAATGCCAAACTTTCTATCTTCATGACAGTAGCACACCAAAATGCACTTGACTTGCCTTGTCATTGAATAGCTGAGAAAGTAATGGTTTTCTGGTTTGATTTTTACTTCTTTTAGAAGTTCATGATCAGTTTCTAAAGTTTGCCAAACCACCATTCAAATTAGTAACTGAATCATTAAATGGGCAACTGAAAACTTTCAAAAAGAAAGAGACAGAAGAGAAATTTTTTGGAGAGCTACATGTAATATTATTTATATGATACTTTTATTTAATTACGTAATAGAAAATATTCAAGATAAGACAATAGTGCCTCACTCTTGTTAGGTAAATACAAAATAAAGGATAACCTCTCATTTTGTGTGCATTAATATTTTTTATTTATTAAAAATATTATTTAAATAATACCACGTCATATTTCAAAAGTACGTACTTAATAATGTTGAGAGAGAGAGAGAGAGGAAATAATGAGGAAGCAAGTATAACAAGCAATGAAGCAAACCTATAAGTCCTAAAGATTTTTTCTACTTTCTTAAACAGGTCTTGTCAATTAACTACCGTTGATGATTAACATTCTTAAATTAAAAAAAATTAAAATTAACATAACATTAATGTTCTTGTAATTTTTGAAGAAATTGCTAATAATTGTTTATTGAACTGTGAATAATTAGACTCTTACAATTAAGATTCTATTAAGCATGTTTAATTGTAACAACTCTAACCTTTGTGTGTTGCGATGTGATTGTTATATTTTATTCAAAATATATAGTAAATTCTTACATGTCAAAATTATCTCTTATTTGTCATAGTTTATTATTATTCATTTCTATTAAACGAGGATTAGCATAAATTAACCATAGTATATTTTGGGAGGAATTAATAATATAATTTTTGTTTAACCACTATCCACTGTGAATAACAAATAAATAATGTCAAGAAGTTAAAACTGTAAAACATATTTTACCAATATTAGTATATTTTTACACACACACACACATATATATATATATATAAATTTTTATGTCAATCAACATATTTTTTTGCAAATTATTTACCATCTACCAAACAATAGTTAGTATTTTTCTTAATAATATTGTTATTTTGTCTTAACTTATCAGTATTACTGTTGTCGAATTAAATAAAGGGTTGTATTATTTCCTCGAATTCCTACCACATTGCACCCTCTGGTATTAAATATATTTTATGATCTAAATTGTTAATTTTATTTTATAATATATTTCTGAATATGTATGTATGGGTATAATTTTAAGATTAAATAATCAAACAAAGGTGATCTGGTTAATTACTTAATTAATAATGTCCACTTAATTTAATTCTTTTATATAAATAATTTAACCGACAAGGCTTGTAATATGGACAATTTGAATTATAAATTACGTCTAAGATTCACTCCACTTTAGGGCACAACACCCACCCCTTATTTCCATTTGTGTCCCACTTTTCTAAATAATTAACTAATGAATATTGCTAAAATTCATTTTATTATTATTTTGCTCGATAATTTTGCATATTTTTTTTCTCGTTTAATACACAAAACGAGATACCCGTATGCTTTCAAATTAAAATGAATTTATAGATGCGCACTTCTCCCTCTCTATCGATCTCACTTAGTCTCTTTTCTTCTTTATTTATGTTGTTTAAAAAAAAATCCAAATCATTCAAAGCTGTTGTTTAATGAAAATAAAAAGGTGTTATTTCATTTGTTTCTATCTCATTTCTCGAAAAGAAAATGAATTTATTAATTGAATTTACGTGACAGATGACTAGTTTTATTAATATGTACTTGCTTAAAAAGATGCTTCATTAATTCTTAAATTTTAACTTTATACACAAATATATATACACACACGAGTTTTAGCTCGCACAATTTGTGTTTAATAAAAAAATAAATTCATTTAGCCTTAATTTGGGCACCAATATTTTTTTTTATAATTATTATGATATATATAAAAGACTAATTATTAAAACAAATTGTGTTAACTAATGGTTATAGGAGTTAAGAATAAATGGGATTAGGAAGTAAATAAACTAAAGGAGGTATTTGCTTTGCTTTGTTTTTAGTTTTTTGGATAAATTTCAGTGATCTCGTGAGATTTCTGATAAAAATAGAAATTACCTATATAGTTTTAAAAATTATATAAATTTTTTTTCAGATTTGATTTTAACATCAAAGAGACTCTAACTATTAAAATTTCTGTCCAATTTAACAGAAGTCACTGCCTTACCCTAAAATCGCTCTCAAAATTATTATATCCACCCAAAACCACCACTCTCAAACCACCGCTACCCCCCGTCGTCTCCCTCTCTCTCTGGTCCGCGTCACACTCTCAATTCTTTATCTATTTGATTTTAATATCAAAGAGACCCAAAATTTAATTTTTTAGGGCGATTTTGGCGTAGGGAAATAATTTCTGTTAAATTGAACGAAAATTTTAACGGTTGAGATCTCTTTGATGTTAAAACCAAATCTGATGGAGGTTTGTGTAATTTTTGAAACCACGTGAGTGGTTTCAGTTTTTGTCAAAAATCTCAGGGGCTCAGTGAAATTTACTATAGTTTTTTTTGTATTAAGGGCCTGTTTGGCAATTTTAATTTTTTGGTGTTTTAGCTAAAATGCCCAGAAAAGCCAATATGGTCCGTTTGACAAAAAAATAAAAAAGTTAAAAAGCTAAAAAGTCAAATCAAAACACTAACTTTAAAAATATTTTATTCAAATTTCAATCACTTTTAAAATACAATAATACTTATCATTCATAACTTATTTATTACTACTATTAATTATATACAATTGTTAATATCAAATATATAAAAGGATAAATTTGTCTAATTTGAATAAAAAAATAAAAAAATTAATTTTTTATCCAAATAATCAACTTTAAAAAAGCTAACTTAAAAGTTAAGTTAGCTTTGAACTAAACATGAATTTTTTTACTAAGAACATAAAAAAGTAATATCTTTTTTTAGAAAATAAGGAAACTAGCTTTTAACCGAATTGGCCATAGGCAAAAGTTGTATCAAAATGTTTGTGGAAACTTTTACTTTTTTCTTTTGATTAGGCAAAAACAAATTTTAAAACTTGGGAAAAAGTATTTTTATAAAACAATTATTTTGATGTTTCTTTAGCTTTTACTTTTCAATAATTAACTTTTAATATAATTCAATAATTAACTTCAGTTCCAACAAATACACACTGAAAATAAATACAAAAAAGAGAATTGAGTAGTTATGAAACTAATTTTTTTATGCAATTTACCCCAAATGCTCTTAAACCTATTTTTAAAAAGAAAAATAATTATAAGAATAAGAATATTTAAATGGAGTATTTATTGCTACTGTTTAGCAGCGGCTTGTAATTTCTTTATACTAAAAGTTATATTGTATCCTTTGGCATTTTTTTTTGGTTGCTTTTGGGAAAAAATAACATTAAAAAAAAACTATTTTAGAGAAAGTACATTTTGAGACTTTTTGACATTTTTTTTCAATAATTAGATTTTATCACGAGCTTAGCTGCAATATTTAAATTCGAGTATTTTATTTTAAGTTCACACCTAATTATTTATCATTCATTAAGTCCATATTAATCTCATAAATAATATTTTTATTATTTATTTTTCTCAGAGTGATTTGGTGATGGATCATATATACAAAAATAATAATAACATTAAAATAAATTATTTAAAACTTTGCAGCATAATTATTAATTTAAATACTATTAAAATTCAAAAACAGCAACAAAATAGATTGTCGCCAAATAAGAAAAAGTGTTGCCAAAAAATATTATTGATGAAATATAATATTTTTCAATGTCATTGGGAAGATCAAACGCTAAACGTCGAAAAAGAAAATTTTTTATCGATGATAATATTTCGGTGAAAATGTGTCATTTTTTTTTACGAGTAATTCCTCGCTAAAAAGACGAATGTAAAATTTCTGCAATATTTTATCGACAATTACTTATATAGCTAAATGCTATACTTTCATCGCTAAAAGTATGCCATGGTCATTTTTCTCTCCTTAATAATATTTTTTTTCATGCATGATATCTCTACATAGTTAAGGATAGTCATAATTAATTTTGTGATTTTTTAAGAAATTTTAATCATAGAGATAACTGAATATAAACTTAATCTGTTTAATTTAATACTTTTTGAATAACTCTCATTGCAAATAAAATTTTATCCTCATTTAAAACTCTAGATTTTTCTTTATTATTTTTTAAAAATTTCATACCGAAGATCTTGTTGAATAGAGTTTAATAAGTGTGTAACAAAAATATCAATTATATGAAAAATAGAATTGGAGAGTAAAAATGATATCATTTAAAAATGTAAAATTTAAAATTAGGTAAGTCTTATACTTCTCTTCTTGTAAGGACTTTGCTTGGATTAACCTTTTTTTCCACCGTTTTTTTTTTGTATTTAGTGAGTATTTTTCAACATTAGCCTAATGAGCATATTTTTTAGATTTTTTTCATCACGAGAAAATAAAAAATTAATTTTTTATCAGAACTTTTAAAAAAATGCATATAATTAAGACCAGACTTTTTACCTTTTTTTCTAGTTTTTGGCCTTTAATAAAAAAAATTTAAATTTGACTCTAACATGTATATTTTTTAGAGTCTTCTTGTCACAAAGGAAAAAAAATAAAAAAATAAAACCAAAATATAAAAAAAATCAAAAACAAAAAAAAAAAAAAAAACTCCAAAAAAAAAACCACTAGTCTTTTTAGTCCAAACATAGGTTATGAACTTATTTCATGGAGAGAAAAAAAAAATCTGCTTGAGCTTACTGTAATAAAATTTTAATGTGAGAAATCTCCAACCAAATTTAACATAAATACATATCCTTAAGTATATACCTTCAGAGGATAATTTATAAAAAAAATGCTAATTTGTAGATATAACGAATAAAAAATACATAAATATATGTTAGATTATAATAATATTTATGAAAATAATAAATTTAACCTTCAAAAATATATTAATATTAAGAAAACTATCTTATTGCCTACCATTATACATTTTCAATACGAACAATAATTTTTCTGTGTCAGTCTTTGCTCTTTTCCTTATCATTATGTACAGATATTTTCATTCCTGATAACAAATGGGATGATAATTGTATTTGGCCTCTCTTTTGCGGTATTGATTTTATAAAATAAATATTTTTAAAAATATAAATATATTATAAAATTTATTTTTAAAAAAAATATAATAAGTCTAAAATATATATTATATGTTCTTACTTTTTTGTCTTTATTTTTTTACGTTTTGTATTTTTAATTCTATTAATTCATCAATCTTATTTTTTTATTTATTACATTTAAAATTTTTTATGTACTATTAATTTTTTAAAACTAGTTTATATAAGACTTTATCTCAACTTTAATTAAAATTTTTATAGATAAAAAAAAAAGATTAATTCTTTAAAAATTAATCGATATCCACATATATTAGTCCAAACACATTAAATTATTAAAAATAATAATAAATAAATAAAATTTTAAAAGTGAGGAGTTTGTAGTACGGTTTGTGGCCTGACGAACCCTATCCTGACACTTCCATCCAACAATTCTCAAATCCTTCAATCTGTTGGCGCCAATGGACATTTGTTAATATATATTTTTTAGTATTTATTGGGATCATCTTCTTTAATATTTTCATTTATTTTTACTGATAAAAGGGACCAAGGGGGGTCCCCCCACCAAAAAAGAGGAGGTGCTAATTACTAGTATATTTAATAGACATTAATGAACAAATAAATATTAAACAAATATTAATTTGAAATATATTAAATTTTATAAAAATAATATGATCTATGATTAAAGTGTAATAATATTAATTTTTAAAATTTTTATTTACTTATTAACCAACAAGCACAAATTATCCAAAACGAAAAAAGAAATGTCAAGTAATTTTTTTTTTTTTGGGTAGATTCGAGTGACACATTGGGCGAGTGAGTAAAAGTTTCTTATTAGTTTATTGATTTATTTTTTATTGTAAATTTTTATTTTTAATAAAAAAAATTTATTATTTAAAATTATTATATTTTTCAGACTACTCTAATTGAAATGAGTTAAAAAAATAATTTTTTTTGATTAAAATATTTAAAAAATTAAAATAAATAAAAATAAACTAATAAGCCAAATCGAATGTTGTTTATTTTCGTTTTTAGTAAATTTTTTTTATCTTTTGATCAAAAAAATTTACGAATTTTATGAATTTAGTAAATTTTGAAAACTGTTTATATTTTTTAAAAAATAAAAATAATTATCAAATATTTTTTTCTTACAATTTAAAAAAAATCCTAAAAATAAAAATAAAAAGCAGTAAACATAAATATTACCAAACATGGATAAAAAAAATAATTATATATTATGAAAATAATAATTATCGCACGTTAATAAGCACACGAGGATATATATATATATATATATATATATATTAAAAGTAAAACTTATCACTTTCACCGGCGTTAATATATTTTGTACAAATGTTAATATAATATTTATCTATTAAGTCATGCAAATGTTAATATAATATTTATCTATCACTTTCACGACTATTAATATATTTTGTGCAAATGTTAATATAATATTTATCTAGAGTAAGGATGATAATTTTTTTAATATATATTAATATTTTTTTTTGAAATGAAGTCTATTATTTTTATAAATATTAATATATTTTGTATAAATATTTATATATTTTTTACCTATTATTTATCGTCTAATATGCGATATTATTATTTAAGGATTATACTAACCACCATTCACTAGGCGTCGGATAGGCATCGAATAGAGAATAGAAAGGTAATGAGAACAAATAATTTTGAATATTAATATTCTTTGAAAAGTGAGTCTACTACTTTTATAAATATTAATACATATTACATAAATATCTAATACTTTTTAATAATTATTAGTGGATAATGATTAGCATTTTTTTATATTAAGGCTTTATTTTTTTCGAAATAAAATATTTTAGAAGGAAGATTATATTTCATGAAAATTTATTTTACAAAAAATATTTTTTTATTTGGTTTTTCAGTGTTCGGATAATACTTAAAAAATATTTTTTTTAAAAATAATAGAAGATGTTGTCACCACTTTCGCTGCCGTCACTGTTGTCGTCACTACCTCCGCTTTCGCCGGTAAATCGCTTTTATCGTTGTTACTAGCACTATTATCGTAAAATAACTTAAATTTTTTTAGTAAATCAAATTTAATTTTATAAATAGAATATTTTACTAAGAAAATAGTTTACCTTATTTTTATAAAATCAAAAAATATTTATTTACAGCAGGATGGGCCATTTTGTGGACAGTGGAGCTTTGAAAGTTGAAGCACTATGGATGGTTATGGATCCTATGATTTTCGTGTGGCAAGGGCTCTGCATTTGCAGGTCTTGATGTTTGTTGGTATTTGGCAAAGTTAGTAATTTTTAATTTTTTATTATTAATTTTAGTTATAAATTATAATTTTTTAAAATTTTTAAAATTTTTATTATAAATTATAATTATTTTTTTGTTTTAACTATAAATTATAATATTTATTAAATATTTTATAATTTATAAACTACCAATTTAAGTATAGCAAACACCATGTTTACAACTCCAATCTCAGCACTTGTGGGGTACATATGGATGATTAGATGCAACCTGTACTTTATTAAGTTTTCTTTGCTAGAATTTGTCTTAAAATTATTGTTTTACTTTTAAAATTTAAACTAAATAAATTAAATAAATTAATTATTCGGCAAAATTATTACTAATACTTATAGATTGTACCTTATAATAGAAATTATGAGTGTTTAATAAAAATTATACTTTATAACTGAAATAAAAATAATAATAATTATAATTTGTAGTAAAAATTATCGGTATTTATAATAAATTATAGTTTATAGCTAAAAGTAATTATAATAAACTAAAAACAGAAGTTAAAAACTTTGCCAAGCACCCCAAAAAGAGAAAACATTATTTTTCTAATCATTACTTTTAAAAATATTAAACAAAAAGGTTTAAATTCAATTTTAAACTGGAGCCAAACGAAGCCACAAGGACCATTGAGGTGATTTGGAGATGCTAGTACACTAATAGTTTTTAGTTTCTATGTACTAATTTTATATATAAATTGTAAAAATTTTTAAATATTTATAATTTTAATTATAATTTATAATTTTTTTTATTTCACTACTACAAATAAGAATTTTTACCAAAACCACCATAGTTTTACAAAAACCACCATTAACGATAACATAAACTCGTGTTTGGCTCAGCTTTTTTAATAAGTTTTTTGATTTTTTAGATTTTTAGATTTTTTATAAAAAAAAAATAAAAAGTAAATTACACTTACATTCATTGCATTTAATGATTATATCACTGTCACCCGTTCTATTTTCTGAAATATTACTGCATTCTCTTATTTTTTAATTTTTATAACACTTTGGTCCAAAAATTAATTTTTTGTTAATTTTTAGACAAAAAAATAGTATTTTCACACTTACACTCCTTTCTTTGTTTTCACACTTACCCCTTGTTTTATTTGTTTTTTATTTTTTATTTTTAATTACAAGATTTTATTTAAAAAATTTTAATTAAAAAATAAAAAATTACTAAATACAAAAATAAGTAAAATAAAAACATAAAATTTAATTTATTAATTTATTTTTATTTTTAAGTTTTTATTTTTGATAAAAAAATATTAATTTGACAAAAAATATTAATTTCTATAGTGAAATATTTTAATATTAGTTCAAACGAGGATAGTGAAATGTTCTATCTGAGATATTTTTTTTGTCTTTTTATTTTTATTTTTAGTAAAAAATAAATTATTATATTTTTAAAACTAATTTAATTAAAAAGACAAAAAAAAGATAAGATATAACATTTCACTATACTCGTTTGAGCTAATGTTAAAATATTTCACTATAGAAATTAATATATTTTTATCAAAAATAAAAACATAAAAATAAAAATAAATTAATAAATTAAATTTTATGTTTTTATTTTACATATTTTTGTATTTAGAAATTTTTTATTTTTTAATTAAAAATTTTTAAATAAAATATTGTAATTAAAAAAAAAAAAAAAACAAAAAACAAATAAAATAAGGGGGTGTAAGTGTGAAAATAAAGAAATCAGTGGTGTAAGTGTGAAAATATTATTTTTTCGTTCAAAAGTTAACGAAAAGTTAATTTTTTGACTAAAAAGTTACAAAAATTAAAAAGTAAGGGGATGCAGTGATATTTCAGAGAATAAAGAGGATAACAGTGATATAACCCTTAAATATAGAAAATATAAGTATAATTTATTCAAAAATAAATATGGAAAAAATATGAAAAAAAGTCTAACTCACCGTAATAAAAAGCCAAATTAATAGGCTTTAAAGAAGTTTTTAAATAAAAAACTTTAAAAAAAAATTAACCCAAACATAGGGAGCAGCCTGCCATGTGTGATTGCGATATCTCCTTTATGCCAAGAGAAGCCAATCGTTGTGCTGACCTGCTACCCAAGCTTGGTGTAGACCAAAGAAGATCCTCGTGCTGTTCTGCTTCATCCCCCAATTCCAAATATCTCCTCCATCTCCTCAACGGAGGCACAGTAAGTAGGAGTTCTGTTTGGGATCATTAATAATAACAGAAACTTAAATGACATCTGTTTGGGATCATTAATAATAACAGAAACTTAAATGACATCTGTGGTTTGGAGTTTAGAAAGTT
>JAOTRH010000020.1:8622439-8648316 GCA_034768845.1 Heliamphora exappendiculata | reverse complement strand
AATTGATTGAGATTAACTAAAAACATATTTTTAAATATTTTTAAATAATTAAAAAAATACAACATTAATTTAAAAAAATAAGCAATAGATGAATATATCTGTATATTATTATTAATTTTTAAGAAATAAAGATAATTTAAAAATAAAAAATAAAAAATTTGTTTAAAAAAATACTCCATAAAAAAATCTCATCTTCTTCTTCATAAAAAAACAAAATAAAAAATAAAAAATTAAATCTCCATAAAAAATCTCATCAACCAGCGCCGAATAAAGAAAAAAAAAAAACAAGAAAAAAACTCAACTCTCAATTCTCATCTTCTTCATCAGCGAATGCCGAGCGCCAAAAAAAAAAATTAAAACAAAAAAAAAACTCAACTCTCAGTCTCTCATCTTCTTCATCAGCACGCCTGCTGAACCAGAGTCCCGACGACGCCGATTTCGTCGAAACTCCACAACATACAAAAAAATGGCAGTAAGATTCATGGGACATATCTTCCAGATCCAACGAAAAAGCAAAATGAGAGAGGAATGAAGAATCGAAGCAAGTCGGCGATCGGCGAGGTCGCGAGATCCAGGTTCCGAAAATTAAAAAAAAATCGCCACAAATGGAGTAGATTTGAGTAAAAATTGACTTAGATCTGTTTCTTTAGCGTGTATAGGCATATAATGGAGAAAGAATGGACAAAACGCATTGTCGGGACCCATATCACAAAACGCATTGTTACGCACAGTCGCAAGCTCCGTTTCCTTACAACATAACGGCCGTAACGGCCTGTTACGCGTTGAAACCACCGTTACGGTAACCCGTTATGGCTGTGAAATTCGGTAGCACCGCTATAGCAGCCATAACGGGACTCGGTCCCAGCCGAAACCGTTATGTAACGGCGTTACGTAACGGTAACGGCCGATTTTTGAAACCATGCATATGATAGGAGGTACTTAAATCAATCACTCAGGCAGATGGAGTAGTCGCTAGACAGGCACTAGAATTACCTGCGAAGGTAGCGGTAGCAGGAACGGGAGGACTAGGGCTAGTAACTTGAGACTGAACATACTGCTCATATTCAGCCGGGGTCATCTCTACGAGGTGCTTCTGAGAAGAGGAAGACGAGTTTACCTGGGAGTACTCAGCAGTAGCATTAGCCACTGGGGACGGTCTTTCATGTAGTTTATAACACTAACTGCGAATATGGCCCTGGATCCCACAATAGTGGCAAGAACGAGTCTCACAAGCCCCCCCGCCTGTTCGACCTCCATCACGGCCCCTACCACGGCCACGGCCACGAGTTCTAGTGCCTCCTCGAGAAGCAACAAGGGTAGACTGATCAATAGTATCAGAGGAAGGTCTGGTGTCGTCACGGCGCATCGAACGACTCACCCGACGGAAAGTCTCAGATAATGCAAGAATATCTGTCCCAACAAGAATCTGGGAACGAGCCGTGTCATATTCAGGATCCAAACTTGCCAAGAAGCACACGACAAGAATCTACATCTGCTGTTCCTGAAACTTATTGATAGAACTGGTAAATGGAAGAAGCCGATCAAACTCGTCGGCAAGCACTTTAAATCCCATAAAGTGTTCCTGAAGAGGACGACCAGCCTGTTGCGAGCGGAAGAAGGCTCGCATCACATCATAAAGGCGCGATAAGTCATTTATGGAGGAATAGATATTCTCTAGAGTCCCTTGATTTCTTTTACCGTATCGACACTAGCAACCAAAATCTTGACACTGCAGTCCATGAAATTCATAATTTGACTGAAGAGATGAGTATCGTCTCGTATCCATGTACGATAAATAGGAGAACTAGGATCAGGGGGATCGTTAAATAAGTGGGAATCCAATTCTATGCCTTGCAAAGATTTCAACACATTCTTCCGCCATAAGGGATAAGCAAAAGCACCGTCAAGCTTCTCACCGACAAGCCAAGTAGAAGAAGAGAATACCTCTGTTCTCATTGGTCGCCCAGTATCCGTCAGAGACTCAGCAGTCCCAGAAATCCGGGTAGTAGACCTTTCGCTCTCCGATGACATTCTTGTTCAAATACCAGGGAATTCACAACCAGACAACCCTTATTGCATCAACAAATATTGGACAACACAGAACTTGTTGTTGAATGGAAAGCAGGTCATTTCATGGATGAATTAAGGGACGCAGTGAGGGAGACGAAAAAATAGAACTGCCGAGACCTGTACAACTGTTCCGGCGACCAGTGTCTGTTCCAGTGACTTTTTCGGCGACTCGGCTAGGGTTCTGGTGACTGTTTAAATGGTTAGAGACTGTTTTTGGGGCACGATCGGTGACTGTGGCGACTGTTTGGGTGGCGGCAATTGGTTTCGACAACGTCAGTGGCTGTCGGCGACTTTGGTGGACTGGTTTGGGGTTGTCGACGCTAGAGGTGGTGGTTTTGGTGGGTTTCGGCGCCAGGAGTGGTGTGTGGGTTTCGGTGCTAGCAGTAGTGTTTTAGTGGGTTCGGCGCCTGTCGGCGACTATTGGGGACTGGGTTGTGGATTTCGGCACTAGAGGGGGTGGCTGTGGTAGGTTTCAGTGCTAGAGGTGGTGGCTATGGTAGGTTTTGGCGCTGGAGGATGGGACTGGCGTGGTCAGTGGCGAGAGTTTGGGTTTCGGCGACGAAGATGGTGGTGTTGGTCTAGTGGATTTGGGTGGTCGGCGATTAGGACTAGGGTTCAAGGAGGAGCTGTTAGCGGTGATGGCTCTAATACCATGTTAAACAAATAGTATTAAGCTTAATGAAGGTGTTAACATCAATAGGGCACGCAATGGTTTATTTATAAAACAACGAGACCACATAGTAAGATATGATGTGTCTAACCACATCGGATAACAATAATAATAAAGCTAATATAATCATAATAAAGCTAACACATATGATTGGGTTATTTTTTTATAAACGTTATCTTAAAGCCCATAATTGCAAGTTTTTTCTTTATTGATTAGAAATTAAAAATAAGGATAGTCTCATTATTTAGTAGGGGCACTAAACATAACTTTTTAAGGATCATATAATTTGTATTTCCTATAGCGTAAATATAAAATTGAGATGGGAATGTGCTCCTGAGCGTACATTAGATCCTATAGTGTAAGTTTTTATGGACCTTCCTTTTTTATGGACCTTCCTTCATCCTAATTTTTAATTTTGTTATTTTAGAGAAGTGAAAAAATTTCAACCATGTTTTCATGAAGGAGCTCCCTCACCTCGGGAAGCCTTTGACCTTTGTTTACCATTGACATCGATTACTATTAATTTAATAGTTTCGTAAATTTTATACTTTCATACATTTGTGCTTGGTAAGATTGATTCATATGACATTATCTTAATGATTCCTGGTTCACATCGAACTATTTCCCAATTATTTATTTGTGCCCTTTATGTGAAGAGTGTCTAGACCTCAAACATATTCAATTATTTAATTATTGGGCTTGTATAGACATTTATGTAGGCTTTAGTTTTTGTTTCTAAACATTTTTACACATTTTCATTTTTTTTTCTTCATCTTAGCCTTTTGAAATGTCTCCAATCTAACCAATAAAACCAATCAAAGTAAATTTTGATCCTTTTTTGGGAGCTTGTGACCCCAGCTTAGAAGTCCAGCTTATATTACTACTTGGTTCCTGATGAAAAAGTATTTTCAATGCCCATTTTCATTAATTAAACCAAAATTCCTGCATGCCGAGAATCGGTAATAAAATTTGGATAGTTAACAAATGTTGATTTGCAATATTTTCCTGCTAGTTATTGTTGAACTATTTTTTGATATATTTCGCTTCTTGTAGTATGATTGTTTTAGCCACTTCATAATGTATATGATTTGTTTTGATGTGGCAAAGGGTTGCTAGGACAGTCGTATTGGGTGGACTTCTTAATGCTGATATGGCGGAGGATGTTCACTGTCGTGCCAGAGAGTGTGGCACCGTATGTTCTGTAACTTACCCACTCCCAAAGGAAGAGCTCGAACACCATGGTTAGAGAATTTCCATAGTTTCTCACCCTGATGAGGAGACATTTAATTTTCTTAATATATGTTTTATCTCTGCTGGTATTTAGCTGAATAATGTCAGCTTGTTATCCTGAGTATGCTTATATTATACAACTGCAGTTGAATGAGTCAATGACTTACTAGTATTATGATGTAACATGTAGGATGCAATTCTCTTATTATTTTGGCATATCTGCTTGTAATTTTACACCTATTATAAGATGTTATGCAAGAGCTAACGTTCCTGGATTTTATCAATATAGAAGATATTGGAATCCAGCGGCAGCGACTTTCAGGTGCTTTAGGTTTTGTTTTCTGTTTTTATTTTCTAAAAAACACTGAAAACTTTCCTGATACTTTTTGTACACTCATGAACGAGGTGTTTCATGAGTATCTTGATAAGTTTGTGGTGGTGTATCTTTGACGAACAATTATTGAAACCCGTCTCTGGAGTTTTCTTTTTTGAAAACAGCCGATTTTTAGGAAACACTAAAAAGATGTTTTTGAATGCTCAAAAATTATTTTCTGCTAAAAATGCATATGGAAATTATTGGTGTTTTTGTTCTCAGAAATGGTTTCAAAGAAGTGTTTTGCAAAACTTTTTTTGAAAGTTGCAACGAAACAGAGCCTAGGGTTTCAAGGTTTTGAAGGAAGGGCTGGATGTGGTACCTTATTGAAACGTTTGCTTGCTGGTAGTCAATCAAATTAGAATCTTGCTAAGATTTCAAGGAATCTCTACTAGAAAGATTTAGTAGAGCCTCACCAAAAGAATGGGAAAAGAGGCCTCAATTTCATTATTGTAAACTTACATAATTGTCTCTACGAGCTAGCTTATATAAAATTTAAGACATCTCCTACTAGACTAAGGATTTCCCAAATCCTACTAGTAAAGCTGTCAAGGATTTTCAAAACCAAAATTCGAACATTCTTCCAAATAATAAAAACTTAGTACATTCCTAAACAGACACCTAACTACTATGGCCCTAAAACTAACAAAATCACGAAATTACCATTTCATTTTTAAAACCCATAGAAATTCCTGATTTTGGAAGGATCTGATTCTTGTTGGTTTCTCACTCGATGAACTGATGAGCCTTTTCCGCATGATCTCACAAAGGTGTCATCTCAAACAAGTTAAAATGTAGGTATACCTCTTCAGTTTCTTTTGGAATTTAATTTTGGTTTCTGATCTCCAATTTTTTCCCTGTTGCTGCTTGCGATTTTATGTCCCTTGTTATGATTTCCCTCGCTCGTGTTCAGAAGAAAAAATTATCTTAATTACTTGGCAAAAATTTTGTATTTCCTTTTTTTTTTTGTTAAGAAAGATTTTCTGTTTTCTCTCAAACTAAATTCTTGTTTTCCTCCATGTCAAATAGAGGCCCCAAAACCCAAAAAATAACGTTTTTCTTACTGCATATTAGGCAAAGAGGGGCAAAGAGGCTTTTGCATAGTTAGAACTTGACCATCACCTAAATTGACCTATTTGCCAATGACATGAATCTGAATGTGTGGCAAAGGCTGCAAAAGTGGACATGTTTCTTTCTTTATGAATGTGCTGCCTTTTTTTTTTAGCTCTTATAGTTTTGAAGGCAGCTGGTATTGTTGTTAAAATGAATACTAAGGTGCTTACTTTGTACGTGCTTGTTCCTTTGCCAAAATTCTCTAGTTCTTCTTTTTCTTCTTCTTTGTATCATCCTTCTTCATCTTCCTTTTCTTATATGCAAGTTCTAGCAGGTCAGATTTAGTATGAAATTTTAAGCAGTCACTGCAGAGACCGGGACCACTGTATTTATATTATTCACTTTTGTATGGTAACAATGCCAAAAACATGTGAAATTGTTCCAGGGCTTTCTCGTGATGGGTGCAAAATGGATGCTTCATCTGTACTTTACACAAGTGTCCGATCAGCTCGTGCTTGTGTTGCAATGTTGCACCAAAAAGAGATTGGCGGAGGATTTGTTTGGGCACGCCAACTGGGTGGAGAGGTAATACACTTTGGTTGTTTTGAGTGATACTGAAGACTGATATATAATTTGTTTTTTCTCTTGTTATATTTAAAGGAATTTCATTTACTGGTTTGTGTTGTATGCTAACGGATGGGGTTTATTGCAAAAATATGTGAATTTATGTTTATAATGTATTATGGTCTGGGTACTTTCTGTCAACAGATCACTAGATCAGCAAAGATAGTTTTATGTTTTTAGTTTGTGAAAAAAATTAGCTAAAAGGAGAAAGGGATAGTTACACTGATGTTGAAGGCACTTAATTTGATGTATAATTGTGAAACCAGCCTAACCTGGCTTCTAGGCTTCCCACGAAACTTCGATTCTTGCTTATTATTTTGTTGTTTGTTTGCTCTTTTTTTTGCTCTTTTTTTTTTCTTTTCTCATTGCATGTGTTAGCATAAAAGTGGAGACGCATAACTATTTTTCCCTTATAGCTATCCCGATTCACACAATTCCTTCAAATATTGACAATAATAATACACAAATAGGACAATGGTAATATCTTTAATAAAAGATTGGAAAGTGAATGTAGTTGTATCTATATGAATTATGATATGTCAATATGAAAATCGAAAATATGCGTAATGATCTGGTTTGTAGTCTATGTTGCTCTTGGCTTGTTAATTGGGAGGTGGTGGCTACTAGAGGTACAACGAGAGTCGGGAGGTATTGTAGTGCTTTGGGATGGGGGGAGTGGTGGATGAGGCATGACTTTGCTAGGAGACTATTAAGTGGTTTGTCTCTTTACATTGGTGGAGGATGGCGTTGATTGGATTTTTTCTGGAGTTTTCAGTCCAATCTTCGGGCCCAATAGAGAGGAGATGAATGGGGAGCTGGTGATTTTTGAGGATCGGAATGCAAAAACATGGTGAACATGAGAAGGGGTTTTAATGTTATTTGGTTCCATGTTGAGCAGATGGGTGTACAATCCATTAATCTTCCATTGTGAGAATTATTAGATTGCATTAAAGCTAATGATTTGATGGATTTGCCCTTTATTGGAGCGAGATGTACAGTCGAACAATCTGTTTGAGCCATCTTTTTTCAGGGTATATGATTTTGGTTTCTTCAAACATGGAAAAGAATATATCTAATGCGGATCAGGTTTCTATACCAAGATGAGTTTCAGATACTTAAACCACTTTCCGCTCTTACTTGATTGTGGATTGTAGTGGGATAAGTTCTTTTTGTTTTGAGGTCATGTGGTCTAAAGTGGATACATTGTTGGATAAGATGGGATAATGGTGGGGAAGCTATAATGTGGTAGGGGAACTGGGATTTATTATGTTGAGAAAGCTGATGTTAATCTAGGAAGGCATCAAAAGTTGCAATAAGGACGTGTTCGTAGATTTGGATGGTTCAGAAATCGAAGGTGAATATGAATAATTTATGGGAATTTGGGATAGAAGAGAGGAAGGGGGAGCCCTTAAAGGGTACGAAGCCATGAGAAGCAAAAAATGCTAAAGCATAGTTGGGACACATCCTTCTTATGTAGGAGATAAATTAGAAACATAAGGCGAAGGGCTTGTGGCTTAAAAGGGGGAGATAGGAACATAATTTTGACAGAGTGGCTAACTCCCATATGTAGTGAATCACATAGGGTGCTTGACGATTGATGGAGAGGAGACAATGAGAGAGAAGCAAAGATTCAAAATGGATTGATCTAGTTATATGATGAGACTTCTGCCAATAGCCCCCATCTCAATGTATTGGAGTTAGCTAGAATTCTAGAAAGGGATGCAGAGAGTTTGGAAGGGCCTTTCCCAAATTACTAAGTCTTGGAAGCCTTTGGAGATTCTAATGGAGATAAGGTGTTGAGTCTAGATGGCTTAACTATGGCTTTCCTTTAATTGGCCTGGAGACATTAAGGCATTATTCCATCATTTTCATGTTACAGGTTCCTTTAAGAGGATTTTTAATGCCTTTTCTATTCCTTTGTGTTCTGAGAAAGCGGGTGTTACGGAGTTTAAATACTTCAGGCCCATCAAGGTGGCAATGTGCATTTATAAGTTTTTAACCAAAAACCTAGCTTTGTGGCTAAGGAAGGTTATTGGTACTTGTTACTTGTTAGTGTGATCTCAGTAGCTCCGATTGCCTTTGTTATGGGAAGGCATGTCCTTTGTCTGGTCCTTGTTGCTAATCATAACTTTGGATTCTACATTGAAGGGAGGGGCTTTTGGGTCATTTGCATGTTGGATATCAGGAAGCCTATGTTTACATGTACACTTTTTGTTAACAAAAAAATATCTCACGAAAAAGGATGGAGTTTGGGACCAAGCTGAGGAAGTGGAGTTGGTTGTGCATTTCCGCATTTACACTTTTGTTATAGTTATTGGCAATTCTTCGTTATTCTTCCCAATCTCTAGAGGGCTAAGAGTAGGAGATCCATTATCTCTTTATTATTGTTATTTTTATGGTGATGGAGTTCATAAGCAGAATGATAAACAAGGCAGTGTGACGAGGTATGATTAGAGGCTTTGCAGCAACTGGAAGGGAAGGGGAAGTGATGGAGGTTTCTCATCTTCTTTTTGTGGATAGTACTTCAGTCTTCTACGAGACTAAAAGGAGCAGTTGAGGTGTTTTCAATGTATATTTACATGTTCGGGCTGAAAATCCACATTGGAAAAATAAGCTCATCCTTGCAGGTGAGGTTCAAAATATTTAGTGTCTATTCAACTGGAATTGAAGTGGTTTATAAAGCAAGACTACAACTGTTTGAGATGGTATAGGGGAGCACTTTGAGAAGTAGCTTGCAAGGTGGAAAAGGCAGTATTTGTTGAAGGGAGACAAAGTTATTTGTAAGCTATGAAGCATGGGTACTGTAAAATATGTTGTACCCGTACTGGGATCATATTGGGTATTGATACTTTATATCGTACTTCTGTATACGTACTCGGTACACGAAACACGCACTTTAACATTTTTTCTCTTAGTTTTTTCCATGCCCGAGAGATGCCTAATGAATTTCGCAAGTCGTACTTCCCTCAGAATAATACTTACTTTCGTACGGATGAGAAGGTAGCTTCATATGCATATAACTCTAGTTTGTACCTTATTTTTTGGCATTAAACTTGATTTGGTAGTTGGATCCTTAATGGCTAAATTGTCAACTAATTTGTGTATTTTGGTTTTCTAATCGTTAAATATAATGCATTTTTTCAAATTTATATAAAATAATACAGACGTACCCCACTCGTACCCATTTCTTATTTTTTTAAGGTTTGTCGTACCGACATACCCGTATCATAGCTGCACTAACAGTCGTACACGTGCTTCATAGCTTGTAAGGCATCTTATTGAATCTCCCACATATTTCATGTCTCTTTTGTCTGTAAATAGTTAGATGAAGAAGAGACTAGAGCAGTTATGAAGAGATTTCTTATGAGGATGTTTGAGGGAGGAATCCAAATATCATCTTGTAAGCTAGAAGAATGCGTATAGCCGTGTACTCCTATGGAAGATGGTGGTTTTGGCCTTCGATATTTCAACCAATTTAATCAAGTTTTAATGGAAAAATGCTTATGGAGATATGTTGAGCAAGTGGTAGAATTATGGAAAGGCATTTTAATTTCCTTTAACTTCTTTGATCATTAACAAGACATTTTATTAATAAAGGAAAAGGTTCCCTTCAACTTCGTTGATCATCATCAAGACATTTTATTAATAAAGGAAAAAGGTTCATAAGGTTTCAAAAGGAGGACATAAAGTCCACCAAGAAAAAAAAAAGAATAGGGTAAAATACAAACCTCCCTTGACGTGTGTAGCTAATACATAAGTACCTTGTGGTTTAAGAAATTGTAATCCCCTCCGTGCACCATTGCATACATGAAATAATACTAGCATTTTTATGTTGTACGTAGAGGAATTAGATGGGCTTAAGAGGATTAAAATCAATATTTTAATATTTTTGATTGTTGACATCAACCCCAACTAATTGTTGAATGACTGTTCACTAATGAAATTGACGGATTTATAACAAGATTAGAAACTTCAGGGAGGAGAACATAATTTCCTAAACCACAAGGATGCTTTTGTATTAGTTACAAATCTTAGGGAAAGTTAGTGTATTTTATTCAAAAGAATATCAAGAAGTACATATCAAACACATCTCTCCAATCCTTGTTAATCAAACAAAGGGATCCCTTGAAAAGGATGTGACATTGACGCCCAAAATAAAGACACAAGTCTGATGTCCAAACTCCAAAATAAATTATAAATACAAGAGAATGGTACCCATCCAAATAATCCAATCCACTTCCACCACCTGAATAGTTTGCACCATAAGTCCGATGCCCCCATCTCCTTGTAATTACCACTAATACAATTTCTTTTTCGTGTACTAATTTTGGTGAAGCAACTTTTGTATTTCCTCTAGTTCGCCACTTATCAATAAGAAAAAAAAAGCATTTCCTCTAGTTTGTTATACTTACATTCCTTGTGTATTAGGATGATTGAAAGTTTTTAATGATTTAGTGATAAATAATGCCACACAGTCACATACTATGTAACTCATGCATTGGGCAACTGCATAGGTGACTTGGAAACTTTGCCACCATCACCTAGGCTCTGTCTAGGTGGTTTGACTTTTGAGGGTATTCGTGTAAGCATCTGCTTGCTAGTTGATTATTCATCCTTTGTGATTTATGCTTAAGAGAGTATAATGTTTTTGTTTCTAATTGAATGTGGAAGCATCTGATTGCTAGTTGATTATTCATCCTTTGTGATTTATGCTTAAGAGAGTTTAATTTTTTTTGTTTCTAATTGAATGACCAGGGCTCTAAGACTCAAAAATGGAAGCTTATAGTCAGAAACCTTCCTTTTAAGGTTGGTTTTTATCAACAATATCACTGTTAACCTTAATCTGTATGCCTGTATGCACATATGTTTGTTATGCGTGATTACTTGTTTATTGGAGAAGCTCTAGTTCTAAACTAGTTGACAAAATGTAAATGCAGGCTACTGTTAATGAGATAAAAGATATGTTTTCATCAGCAGGCTTTGTATGGGATGTATTTATCCCAGAAAATTCTGAGACAGGGTATATCTCTATAGTCCCACTATTATTCTTTGTTGTTCATTAAATGCCATTTTCTCTATTTTTTATACTAGTCATGCTGCTTTTGCAGGTTTTCTAAGGGATTTGCATTTGTTAAGTTCACAAGCAAGCAGGAAGCAGAAAATGTATATATTTTTGCCCATAATCTACACCAAATGCTGTGAAAACTTTGGAGTTCTACTAGGTTATGCCTTCTAATTTAATTTATTTTCCTTTCATCTTCGTATACACACTTTGCAGGCCATTCTGAAGTTTAATGGGGGAAAAATTGGTAAAAGACCTATTGCTGTTGATTGGGCTGTTCCGAAGAAAATTTATGCAACCGGTACTCATTTAGTTGTTGCTTCAGAGGATGGTAATTTTTGTTTCCCACAGTACTCGATAATCTTCTAATGCATCTGCTTTCTCCAAGTCCCCAATAAGTTCTATTCTGGTTCTGTTCCTAGTTACTTCCTATTCCTTATGTCTATTCTAGAAGTGCTAAGTTAATTTAAGGGTGGACTCATTTTTGATAGTACAATTGAATTTTGACAAGTTCTTCACTAGTTAAAGGAAAATGAACATAGAAGGGAGAGAAATTGCTTTAAAAAAGTAGTATTTGGAGCATTATATCTCTCTGTATATAAATATATAGATTTTGACTTACATGTGATCCTTTTCTCACTAGATTTATCTTTTATACACCAAATTTCTTTATCTAGGTGAAGACAATTGAGTCTCATCTCAATTGCTCTGTTGTAGCAAATAATTTACTTTTCTGTTATAACAAACAGGGTGAACTTCAATACATGAGTTTCAATAAAAGTAGCTCAACCATACATATTGAAATTCGTCGATGCAACTCCAATGTAATGATCAAATGTTTGACTGGAAGAACATATGAAAATCCCTGGCTGGCACTAATTGTTTAAAACATTCTATCTGGACAAATTTAATGGATTTAGTTTGGGAAAAAGGTGCTAATTTGATTTGTGTTTCTCTGCTGTCGTGAAGGACCACAAGATGCGTTTCTTTCCTTGGCATTCTCTGACCTATGAGCCTGGTAAATATCGATTAATAATATGAAATGCATACTTCAGACATGGGAGAAGTCTAGTATATTTACATTAGTTTCAAGGCTTCTTTTTAGCTCCTCTGTTTGGAAGAGTGTCAACCATATGCTTGGAAACCCTTTTTTAGAAGGGCTCGACGATAGAGCTCATGCGAGGTCTTGATGTAGAGTTGCAGGAAGAATAGGAAATTTTAATTGAGAAATGATTTGCAGTCCTAACTGGTTCACTGAGTGGTGCATTTTTTGTGTTGGGAAATTGACTCTTTCTTTACAACCAGCTTAATGAGTGAAAAGCAAGAGTTAACTGTTCAAATGTAGACGACCCCGTGATCATGCTTCCATCCCCATAGTAGTCTCCAATTGTTGATAGATTTAAATATTTGTTTCTCTGACGACCTTATGCTTCATGTGAATAGTTTTTGGATTGCTTAGACCTCTGGCAACCTATATTTTATTTATTTATTTTTTTGATTGTTATACCCAAGGGGGCCTGTTAGGATCATAGCTCCACATGCCTCTGAAACATAGCTTGTGGTTCTTACAGGACAAAATAATGAAACAGAAAAGGATGATGATGGTAGTTGTGATGATTTGGAGGATGGTGATGAGGATTATGTTGAAAAAATCCAACAATCTGACAGTGTTGATGGTGCTTCTGTTGACTCTGATATGATAGAGAAAGAAGACATCCATCCTAGATTTGATTTTGATGACGAAGCAGATGTTGCAAGAAAAGTTCTTAAGAATCTGATCTCATCCTCAACTAAAGGAATACATACTTCTCTCAATGGTGATTCCCACCCACCCAAGGGAAACAAGCATGACGAACACAATGATATACCCAACAAGCCATCTGATGGGTCTGCTAATGTATTGGTCGTAACAGAACCTCATAATTCCGAAAAAATTACGCAGACGAATGTTGAAGCTACAGATGGAGAAGAGGATTTGCAGAGAACAGTTTTCATAAGTAACCTTCCTTTTGACACTGATAATGAAGAAGTGAAGCAACGTTTTTCTGGATTTGGGGAAGTGCAGTCCTTTATCCCTGTTCTTCATCAAATCACCAAGTATGACTAGCATATTTTACCCTTCATTGTTTTATGATTATTATATTATATTGTGTTGGGTACATGACTGCAACGCTTTATTTCTCATCCATGTCAGCAGGAGACGAAAAGGAACTGGATTTCTCAAGTTTATAACAATTGATGCTGCTGATGCAGCGTTTTCAGCAGCCAATGCTGCAGATGGTTTGGGAATCATTCTAAAAGGTAGACAGTTGAAAGTTTTGAGGGCTTTGGACAAGAAATCAGCTCAAGATAAGGAATTGGAGAAGACCAAAAAGGAGGATGACGACCATCGCAACCTTTACCTGGCAAAGGTCAGTTCTTTTTCATCCCTCCATCCGTGTCTGATTTATACTTTTTGCAATTTGATTGGGCTAATGCAATCATTTTCCATACAATAATCTGTATTTTCTTTTCTCAAACTTTTTATTGACAGGAAGGCCTTATAGTTGAGGGGACTCCCGCTGCTGATGGTGTTTCAGCTAGTGACATGACGAAGCGCCAAATGTAAGTAATATAGTTTGTTTTCTTAATAGACATGAATGATAATACAATGAGAAGCAATTTTTGTCTTACTTTTGGCTTATACTCAAAACCTCATTGAAATAATGGGTGGCTATGATTGTTTACATAACGCTTTTCCCTGGAAATTCATTTTGACAATTCCAATTTTTCCATTCTGGCTGTTCAAATTTGTTTGTAATGTTTCTAATGTATGGCCATTGTCAAGGTCAGATAGTCAGCTTTGGTAAATCTAATGGCTGTGCGGAGGAGGGAGGGAGAAGTTCTCCTTCTTGCCTCCTCTGTTTCGTCTTTATATTTTTCTTTTTCCCCCCTTTCCATCTTAAACCTTTGTCAAAGGAGTTTTTAAGTACTTCAGATACTTGTGTGTTTTTCTTATTTGTTATCTTTCAAAACATTGCTAGAGTATGGCTTTTACATAGTATGCATTCTGCGACTGTTTTTAGTGGAATTGATTTATTAATATTTATTGATCTGAATTTCCTATTCCTAAATTTAATCAATTTTTGAGACCGTGTCTCTACAAAAGATTTGCTTCTTATTCCAAATGAGGTTTATTGCGAGTGTAATTCTTTTGTGACATGGTTTTCATGAGGCTAATGCATCACTACAGTTATGTTGGAATGCCTTGTTGGAATTAAGAATAAATGTCAAATTAAGAAGGTTGATTTGTTGAGTCAACCTTCATATTTGAATCTGGAAGATGAGCAAAAAGGAAATTTTAATTAAACTTTCATCTGTTAACCTTGAGAAACAATCAGCGGGTTGGCCATCCTGTTATATATATAATTTTCACTCATCGAACACTCCTAAAAGTGTGTCCGACACTTTTAAATGCATATTCATTAAAAAATGAAATTTATAATATCATGAACTTTTTCGACAGTTGACGTATACTTTGATGATGCTTTTTGATCCCTCTGAACATGTCCTATGTGATGAATCTATTCATAGTATCAGTGTTTAGGATTTTTCAAACTGCAACTTATACCCAATAAATGTGTTGAAATTTTTATAAGACCAGATATATGGCTTTCATATTTAAGTAGTGGTATATTGCATATTATTCATTATCTTTGAATAAATTCTTTATGTATTTGATGTATAATATTTATGTAAAAAGATATAAATTTCTAATTTGTTCTAACGTGTTGTTTTATATACACATATTTTTAAATCAACGTGTCAGTATCTTGTTTCATGTCCTTGCTACTTAGGTTCATGTGGACTATTGTATTCTATAGCAGTTCACGGCTTAGCGCCCCTCCCCCTACTCCTCGCCGGCCCCCGCTCCCATGAGTGAGCCAAGTCCATGTCACATGTGCTTGTTGCTGCTTTCATAAAATTTCATGTTCTGCTTATAAATTTTGCAGGCTGGAAAGGACAAAGACGGTTAAGCTTCGATCTCCAAACTTTCATGTTTCAAGGACGAGACTTGTTATATACAATTTGCCAAAGTCAATGACTGAGAAAGAACTTAAGATGATTTGTGTAGATGCAGTTACATCTCGGGCTACCAAGCAAAAACCTGTGATTCGACAGGTCAGCTAGAGATTAGTTATTGGTACTGTTTTACCATCTATAGTTCTGTATATGTGATATGATAACTTCCCTTAACTTTTGCTGCTCATGCAGATAAAGCTTTTGAAGGATTCAAAAAAAGGGGAGGTTGTCAAGCAGAACCATTCGCGGGGGGTCGCTTTTGTGGAGTTCACAGAGCATCAACATGCACTTGTGGCTTTGAGAGTTCTTAACAACAATCCTGGTAATGTGCTTCCTTTGTAAGTTAAACAAATTCCCTAGTTTGTGTTTCCTGTGATAGTTTAACAGATGCCACATTTTTCTTTTCCTTGGGTTATTCATAGCATTTCAGTACATTTGGTAACTAGGGTCCTTCTGTCTCAGATTTTGGCTTATTTTTCTTTTAAGGTGGTTTGGCGCTGAAACAATTTGATGCATACCATATAGTTTGTTGGGTTGATGTGCATTTTGTGATTTAAGTGTTTTATTTATGGGAAGGATCCATTTACTAGCTGCAAGAATTTTTATCTTTAGTTCATACACCTCTCCACAAGGACCATAACTTTTCGTATTTCTCTGCTTTTCAAAGCACATCTTCGATTATATTCTTGATAAATTAGATGCATATAGAAGAGGAATAAAAGGAATTCCACCTGTATACGAAGAGAAAAGATAACAACTCTCATTGAGGGTGACTACAAAACCCATAAATGGGTCATCCTTCGGATAAAGAATCTATGAAATCAACCTTGTCCAAAATAGAAAGGAAATCACCCCTCTGAGAGAGCTAACTATACATGTTACACTGAAGAATACCTTCAATCTAAGTAAAAGCGTCTCAACACCGTCAAACAATTCTTGCAGCTAGTTTATACTAACTGCAATAATTTTTAACTTCAGTTCTTACACCCCTCCATAAGGACCATAACTTTTTGTATGTCTCCCGCTACAATCCCCACTCCATTTAACCAAGTCTCCCCCCCTCCCCTCCCTCTAACAGTATATATCGGCTAAGAAAAGCCACCAACCGGTCCATTTCCCAGTCACGCACCTTCCTTCTCATCCCAATATCCAAAAAATAAACACTTGACTCTCACTAAGCATATTCCGTGACAAAAGTATTGTTATTCAATGCCATAAGAAATCCGCAGCCCCTCCCCATAAGACATTCCTCTGAACCTTCTCCAGATTGCCAGCCATTGAAACTGGAATGGAGTGGAGGGATAGAAAGTATGTTGGTAAGCCTGAAGAAGGTACTCTTAAAGAGAGTAAGTCTACCCCCATTGGATAGGCATTGACATTTCCACCCTGCTAATCTCCTCTAAAACCTTTCCAAGTGTCCTAGACTAGTTTTGTCTTAAATGAGGCCCCTAATGGAAGGCCAAATATGTGACTGGGAAGAACCCGATGTTACACCTCAAAATGCTCGCTAGGGTCCAAATTTGGAACCACACCAACTGGAATTATCTCAGACTTAGCCAATTTCACCCTACAACCTGAAATAGCCTCGAAAAAGATGAGGACGCATCCAAGATATTTCATTTGACGTGCCTCTACTCCCACAAACACCGAAGGTATCATCTGCATAACGAAGATGTGAAACAAACAGAGAAGAACCATGAGTAATGCCAACATCAAATCCTACAACATACCTCTCAGCACTGCATTGGAAATCAGTCGGTTGGATGCTTCCATATCCATAATAAAAGCAGGGAAGATAGCAAATTCCCTTACCTCTCAGTCATCTTGAAGACTGAAAAAAACCATTTGGAGGCCCGTGCCCTAACATTGATAGAGACACCAAGTATATACAAGGGCTGATGCACAACCTTCACCTGTCACCAAAAAACCTTAATGTGGAAAAGAAAAAGAAAGAAAGAAAAAGAAAGAAACCCTAACGAGTATGATCATAGACCTTCATATCTAGTTTGCAGAACTTTAGGAACCCTGCTCCTTATCTTAGAATCAACACACTCATTGGCCACTGGAACAACATCTAAGATCTGTCTGCCACCCACAAAAAAGTTGTGTGGAGTTGAAATGATTGGCTAAAGCACCTTTCTAAACCCAGATGCTAACACCTTAGCAAGAAGTTTATAAGCAGTGCCTATCAGACTAATGGGCCTAAAATCCTTGATATCCTTTACCCCACCCTTCTCAGTAACAAGAGTTAGAAAAGAGGCATTAAGACACTCTCAAAAGTCCTATGAGTATGGAAAAAAAGAAACATACCCATGACCTCTTTCCTATTAACACCTCAGCATTGTTGGAAAAAAGCCATAGCGAAGCCAATAGGACTAGGAGCTTCAATCTTGTTCATATGATAGTAATTCGTATCAGACGCAGCTCAGACTTCTTCCGTCTTAGAGAAAAGGAGCTCTAGCGCCTCAAAATCCAAAGCCCCAATAACATCAAAATGAAGGCCAATCCTGCTGTAGCCTCCAATTTCCTTCCTCCTAGAACAAACGACGGTAAGAATCAGCAAGTAATGGTCCTATATGGGTAAATTGGCTTATTTTCTTATTTGACTAAGTTGACTTTTCGCCTTTTAGTGAACTTTTTTCACCACTTAGTCAAACTATTATACTTTTTAGACTCCTCTCATTGAAACGAGCCGAAAAAGTAGAAATTTTTTATTAAAATATAATTTTTTTTTAGAAAAGACGAAAATATGCAAAAATAAGTCAATAAGTCAAATAAGCAAGTTTTCCCAAACTGGCTCAATGTCTAAACTGACCTCTTCCTTCTAAGACAAAAGGTTGCCATCAATGCGAGCCTGCTCAATTAGGTTAACCCCCCCAGTGTGCATTGACCATCCTATGAAAGAAATGAATGTTCTTATCCCCAGCTGCCAACCAGAGATTCCGGGGTTTTCCTTCAGCTGATCTCCTCGAACTTAGCCAACTTGCTAACTCTCCTTTCAAATCCTCCCTCTGCTTCTGTCTTCAGCCTGCGGGAGGCACAACCTCTTCTTTCACATCCAGAACTCGAATATCTGCTAGCACCCTGGTCTTTTGAACAACGAGCCTACCACATGCCCTCTTGATTTCACTTCTTCAGCTCTTCCTTCAAAAGCTATAACTTCGTGGCAAGGATGAAAGAAGGATTTCCCTCCACCCTAAAACCTTTCCACCAGCCATCAACAACTCTCGAAAACCATATACTTTCTTCCACATATTCTCGAATCTAAAAGGGCTCCTTTGCAGGCAAACTACGCCACTATCTTGCAAGATAGGGGCATGATTTGAAAAAGGTTTTCCCAAGAAAAACTGCCACATATGAGAACTGCTTCTCCCAACTTGTAGATTCCAAAAACCGATCAATTTAGGACATGGAGGATTTTGGTTATTACATCAGGTAAAACTCCCCTTAAGAGAGGTAGATCCACAAGCTCCAGGTCATCAATAAAGGAAGAAAATTAACTCGTGGCTCTGGAGATGACCTTAAACCTTAATCTCTATTAAGGAAACCTTACCACATCAAAAACTCCCCACACACCACGAAACATCCCATATAAAAGTGACAGCTCCCAACTCCTCCCGAAGCTCCTTATGTGTTAGAAAAGAGAGAAAATGATATGGGAAAGCGTGTATCTCATTGTGAGACATACACACGTATTTATTAAGCAAATGAGAGTTTACAATAGATACTGTGAGTATCCCCACAGGTTATTATTAATACTTAATATTTTAATACTGAATATATATTAGCACCCCCCTCAAGTTGGAGTATAGATATCAATCATGCCCAACTTGTTACAAATATAGTGAACCCGGGCCCCGGGCAGTGCCTTAGTGAACACGTCAGCCAACTGTTCACCAGATCGAACAAAGCCAAAATCGATAGTGCCATTCTTATACTCGTGGCAGATGAAATGACAATCGATCTCGATATGCTTAGTCCGCTCATGAAATACTGGATTAGTAGCGATGTAAACAGCAGATTTATTGTCACACCACAACTTGGTAGGATCAATAGGCGGTTCACCTAATTCAGTGAGAAGTTGAACCCACATGATTTCGGACGTTGCCAAAGCCATAGACCTATATTCCGCCTCAGCACTAGATCTCGACGCGACATCTTACTTCTTGTTTTTCCACGATACCAAGTTCCCACCAACAAAGGCAGAGAACCCTGATGTGAATCTCCTATCAATCGGGCATCCTGCCCAGTCTGCATCAAAATAGCCCTTGGTACGGAAATAACTCTGATGGTACGGAAATAACTCCGATCACAAAACTGTAGACCCCTCCCCGGGTTAGAATACAAGTACCGTAGGATATGAACCACTACATTCTAATGAGGAATGCGGAGATCATACATAAACTGACTCACAATACTGACAGGATAGGCAATATCTGTTCTAGTCATGGTGGTCAAATAATTAAGTTTTTCCACCATTCTGTGATACCTGTCAGGGTGAAGAAACACATCACCGTCACCGGAAAGCAGCTTCACACTCGGGTCCATCAGGGACTACACTTTTTTGCATTCAACAGGCCGGCATCGCGCAAAATATTAATCACATATTTCTTTTGAGAAATAAAAATTCCATGCTTATCTCTGGCCACCTCGACCCCTAGAAAATACTGCAAGTGCCCAAGATCTTTAGTTTGAAATTGTGTCTGCACAAAGGCCTTTAAGCTACTAATCCCAACACGGTCATCACCAGTGATGTCAATATCATCAACATATACAACGAGAGGAATACAGCTGGAGGCTGTCCGACGAAAGAACACGGTATGATCTTTGCCCAAGTGCTGCAGACCAAACTGTTGCACCACCGTGCTAAACCTCTCAGGCCCGAGGAGATTGTTTTAAACGGACCAAAGAACGACGAAGGCAATACACCAGATCAGACCCCCTCCCGAGCAACAAAACTGGGAAATTACTCCATATAGACTTCCTCCTGAAGGTCGCCATGGAGAAAGGCATTCTTGACATTCAAATGATAAAGCGGCCAATTCCGAGTGGCAGCGAGTGAAAGAAAAAGGCGAATGAAAGTCATCTTGAAAACATGAGAGAAAGTCTCAAAGTAGTCAACACCATAAGTTTGGGCATAACCTTTTGCAACAAGGCGTGCTTTCAAACGAGCCAAAGAGCCATCAGGATTCACCTTCACAGTGTAAACCCACTTGCAGCCAACTGCCTGCTTCCCTGCAGGAAGAGAAACAAGATCCCAAGTGCCATTATTATCCAGGGCAGACATTTCCTCCAACATTACAGAATGCTAACCAGGATGGAAGAGAGAACCTGAAACACTACCAGGAACAACAGTAGCATCTACTGTAGAAATAAAAGCACATAAAGAAGCTGGCAAGCCTTTATAGGAGTCGACATACCGGGGGTGATCCCGACAGAGACGATAAGGGCGACGGGCAGCAATAGAGAGCTCATTTACCGGCGGATCAACCGACGAGAGAACTGGCTCAGTAGAAGGCAGATCACGAGAGGGCGAAGCTGCAGGAGGTGGCACCGGGAGCGGCTCAGAAGGGGAGGTAGGAGTTTCAGTTATAATATGAGAGACCAAAAAATCGGCAAACAAAGGGGAGGGAGGTGACTCACGATCCGGAGGTGGAACAGGAGAAGAAGGAGAATCTAATGGGGTTGACTCCATGAAGGTAACATCCCGAGACACAACAAAACGACGAAGCACAGGACAGTAACACCGATACCCCTTCTGGTGTTGAGGGTAGCCAAAAAACACACATTGAGGGCACGAGCATCAAGTTTAGTGACCTGTGGCCTGGTGTCACGCACATAACTAACACAACCAAAAATTTTAAGAGGAAGGGAATGCACAGGTAACATAGGAGCCAACACAGGCATCGGGGAAACACCACCCAACACAGTAGACAACATACGACAAATAAGATAACAGGTCGTAAGAACAGCCTCACTCCAAAAATGATGAGGAACATGCATATGACATAGAAAAGCACGGGTGATTTCCAAAACATGTCTATTTTTTCGCTCAGCCACCTTATTTTGTTTGGGAGTATCAGGACACGACGTCTAATGGAAAATGCCCTAGCTCACCAAAAATTCTCTCATGGTAGTAAACATATACTCCCCCCCATTATCACTACGCAAGATCCTAACACAGGTACCAAATTGGGTTTGCACTGTCTTACAAAATTGAGTAAACACAAATAAAACCTCAAATTTATTTTTCATTAAATAGAGAAAAGTGACACGAGAGTAATCGTCGACAAAACTCACAAAATAACGAAAACCAAATAGAGAGGTAATCGGACTAGGTCCCCCAGACATCAGAGTGTACTACATGAAAGGGAGCAGAAGCTCTTTTATTGACTCGAAACTTGAAAGGCACACGCAGGTGCTTGGCAAAACGACCAACTCACACTCAATAACAGACACATAGCTTAAATTAGGGTAAAAAAATTTAAAACTAGACAAACTAGGATGCTCTAGACAACAATGGATATCAAGGACAGAAGAAGACAAGGCAGAATACGCCTGAGCAGGAGCAGCATCTAGCAGGTACAACCCCCCGAGACCCGTCCTTTACTGATAATCCTCTTCGTCGTAAGATCTTGAAAAATATAAGAATCAGGAAAAAATGTCACGGAGCAACTCAAATCAGTGGTAACCAAGAAACATGCATGTGACACACATTTGAGAGCACGAGTATCAAGTTTAGTGACTTGTGGCCTAGTGTCGCGCACATATCATACGCAACCAAAGATTTTAAGAGGCAAAGAGTGCCCAGGTAACATAGGAGCTAACACAGACATAGGGGAAACACCACCCAATACAGTAGATGGCGTGCGATTAATAAGATAACAGGTTGTAAGAACAGCCTCACTCAAAAAATGATGAGAAACATGCATATGACATAGGAGAGCACGGGCTGTTTCCAAAACATGTCTATTGTTTCGCTCAGCCACCCCATTTTGTTCGGGAGTATGAGGACACGACGTATGATGAAAAATGCCATGACTCACTAGAAACTCCCTCATAGCAGTAGACATATACTCTCCTCCATTATCACTACGCAAGATCCTAACACAGGTACCAAATTGAGTAAACACAGATAAAACCTCAGATTTATTTTTTATTAAATAGAAAAAAGTGGCGCGAGAGTGATCATTGACAAAACTCACAAAATAACGAAAACCAAATAAAGAGGTAACCGGACTAGGTCCCCAGACATTAGAGTGTACTAATTGAAAGGGAGCATAAGCTCTTTTATTGACTCGAGATTTGAAAGGTACACGCAGGTGCTTGGAAAAATGACACGATTCACACTCAATAGCAGACATAGACCTTAAATTAAGGTAAAAAATTTTAAGACTAGACAAACTAGGGTGCCCAAGACGGCAATGGATATCAAGGGAAGAAGAAGACAAGGCAGAATACGAAAGAATTTTAAGATTAGACAAACTAGGGTGCCCAAGACGGCAATGGATATCAAGGGCAGAAAAAAACAAGGCAGAATACGCCTGAGCAGGAGCAGCATCTAGCAGGTACAACCCTCCCGAGACCCATCCTTTACTGATAATCCTCTGCGTCGTAAGATCTTGAAAAATACAAGAATCAGGAAAAAAATGTCACGGAGTAACTCAAATCAGTGGTAATCTAACTGATAGATAATATATTGAAGGGATTATCAGGAGTATATAAGGCATTGTATAAAGAAAGGGTAGGAGTTGGTGTCGTAACACCAGGACCCTCAGCAGCTAAGGAGGAGCCATTAGCCACTAAAACACCAGCGTGATCAGGGGTCAGCTTATAATCTGATAGAATACCTGATGATCTAGCCATGTGAGCAGAAGCGCCAGAATCAATAACCCAGGTGTGGGGTTAGCCACACATGCAGTGGGTTTACCCGCAAAGGTGGCTGCTGGTACCTCAGAAGAACTCATACTTTGTTCAATCTAACCATACATATACTGGTCATACTCTGTAGCAGTCATCTCTACAACTCGTCTGGTCAAATTAGAGGGCCCCCTGAGGACTTGGCTGAATATAGTCCTGCTGGCTGAAATCAGATGTGGTATTGACCACCAGTGGGGGATTCCCATGAAGCTTGTAATATTTACTGTGAATGTGTCCTCGGATCCCACAATAGTGACACGTGCGGGTCTCCCAACCACCATCACGACCTCCTCCAAGACCAGACTTGTTACCATGACCGCAGCTACCATGAAAACCAACTAAAGCAGACTGATCAGAGGTCTCAACAAGAGATGTATCAGTACCACGAGACTCATCCCGACGGGACGCTCGACTCACACGTCGGAATGTCTCAAAAAGAGTGAGAATGTCGACCCCAGCAAGGATCTGAGAGCGAGCGGAGTCAAACTCGGAATCCAAACTAGCTAAGAAGCATACCACCAAAAGTTGCTGTCGCTCATGCTGAAACTGAGACAACTGATTTGTGAACGGGAGAAGGCGATCAAACTCATCAACCAAAATCTTGAATTACATAAAATGATCCTGAAGAGGCTTGCCGGACTGCTGGGATTGAAAGAAATCTTTCATAACGTCATATAGACGGGAGAGATCATTAGTGGCTGATTAAATGGATTCTAATGAAGATCAGATCTCTCTCACAGTATCAGTGCTGGCCACCAAAGCCTGAACGGAAGGATCCATCGAGTTGAGCAACTGACCAAATATTCGGGTATCATCTCGGGTTCAAGTCCGAAAAGTCGCAGATGTTCGTGAAGGAGGACCATCAAACAAGTGGGAATCCAATTCCATGCCTTGCAGGGACTTAAGAACACTTTTCTCCCATAAAGCATAACCATTGGCGCCATCAAGTCGCCGATCAACTAACCGTGTGGATGACGAGAACACCTCTGTGGTACACTGCTGACCAGCTTCAACCTGGGATTCGCGGGTTACGGAATCCTCTGACATCCTTGTTCATCAACACGGGGACCAAAAAATACCACAAAAATAAACACAAGTCTCAATCCACATGGAGGTATAACAAAGAACCACATCGGACCCTCACACCATCATCAAACTTGCAGACATCGCGGAACTACACTGGCGGACTGATGCAGTGAGGGAAAAAGAGAGAAAAGGCAAGTATAGCGACTGAGAAAGGGCCTACAGGGTCTGTCGGAGTCTGATAATGGTCGTCAGTGGCGGAGGAAGACCCTACAGGGTCTGTCGGAGTCTGACAGTGGTCGTCGGTGGCAAAGGAAGACCCCTGGAAGAGCTGTCGGTGGCTGACGTCACCCCTGGAGGGGCTAACGAGGGCAAGGACCCTCCTGGTCGAGTCGATTGAGGTCGACGTCACCCTTGAAGGGCCTGACTAGGATCGTCGAGCTCCCTAGGAAGGCTCGACTGAAGTCGTCGTCATCCCTAGAGGGGTTGACGATGGTCGGCGCACACTGTGGCAAGCCGACTGTGGTCGGCGAGTGTTCCTGGAGGGCCGACGAGGGTCGGCGAGGGGTCTGGTGGTCGGCGGCTAGGGTTAAGGTTTTTGGTTTTGCGACTGGTTTGAGTGGAAGTTAGGGTTTCGTGGTGGCTAGGGTTTCATGACTCTGATACCATGTTAGAAAGGAGAGAAAATGATATAGGAAAGCGTGTATTTTATTGTGAGACATACACACATATTTATTAAGCAAATGAGAGTTTACAATAGATACTGTGGGCATCCCCACAGGTTATTATTAATACTTAATATCTTAATACTGAATATATATTAACATCACGCACCCTATCATCCATCGACCTGTACACCCCAGTGAACATCCACTGAAAGCCATCCTCGATACACAAAAAAGGTAAGAGATGGAGAAAAGGCCTCCATTCTACTCTTCCCTATTCACCACCCTGGTATCCCACATAACTAGAATGTCCCTTGAAATCCCCACATATGTTAAAGGGCTCCAATCTAAAGTATGGCTACTCCCGATGCTCTCAGCATAGAAGCTGACACAGATTTCATCTTCCTCACCGAAAGGCATACAACATCAGCTCGCCAGTCCCTTGGCAAGGACTTAACTTCAGTTCTCTTCTCCTCTAAATTCAGTTCCCTCACATTCTAGCAGATAGTTTTGATCCTCATTAGCAAAGTAGCAATGTTTCTTTCTTCTTCCTATTCCACCCTTTGCTATCGTAATTAATAGAGCTCTGCAAGTTCCTTAATTCCTTATCCAACCTCTTCCGAGAAGATTCCTCATTAATTAGACTTTTGGCCATTCGCTTACCACCTCTATCCTTAAAGGCGCCATACAAAGCCATTGTCTTTTCCTCACAGCCAACAAAAGAAACCCCTAAATGCTTACCTATTTAATTTTCCTCATAACCCATTTAGACGCAAGCCTAGGCTGAAAATTCTCTTCCAAAGGCAAAAGTAATCCACCTCCATCACTAGGGTCATAAACTAGGGGCTCACACTCCAACAGTTTCTCCCCACAACCAGGTCCCTTGGACCCTTCCCCCATCCTCAACTCACTCGACCCCCATCCCCCCCAACCCTTACCAACATTTTGGACCCAGGCAGCATCCCTTCAGAAAACTCTCCCAAACCCATCCCAAAAGATTGGTCCACCGATATCCATATCCCCCTCACACCCCGATATGCATCGGTCACCACCGTCCTTGCTTCGATGAATAGGGAGTGGAGGAGAATCAAGGGTGGGCATCAGAGGAGATCCACTCTAAGAAAC
>JAOTRH010000020.1:8589946-8613393 GCA_034768845.1 Heliamphora exappendiculata | reverse complement strand
TAGGCCAATGTTGCAGAAAAAATTTAATTACCAGTTATTATTATTAGTTTCTGAATTTTACAATGACCTTAGGTAAATTATTGGTTTAGCAGATAGCAATGCAAGGGTTCACCCAAAAAGTTGTCCAAATGATGATGGATGCGAAGTTATTTGAGTCTCAAGGTGGTCCTATCATCCTCTCCCAGGTGTGCTTCTGCCTTTATATTAGCTTCATATATATGTAGGGGAAATGTGTAAAAGAAGGGGAAAAAGATATGAACATGAGTTTGTTGACTCGAAAACGAATGCCGAAAACAAGAGCATTCTCAGTTACTTTGTTGATTTGTAAGAATACCAAAGGAATTGGAACAAAGAAATAAATCTCGAAATTGTATTAGTCATCAAAAGCTGTGTAGCCCTAAGGCTCACAACATTGTTTCTAATACAAGACAACCCATCATGGCAATTTCCATGAAATCAGACCTAAAATAAAGAAAATATAAAATTGACCAAAAATGGAAAGTTTTGTTCCAAACATAGAAATAGCTAATTTAGGATGCCTCGGTTAAGGTAGAGTTGACAGGATTGTAATTTGCCTTCTACATAAAAAGTTATTAACAAAATAGAACTTTCCAAAAATGGAAAAATTGTCCTTTTGACGGGCCAAACGATTGAATTTGCCCGAAATCCACCGGGGTCCATGGCGTAGCTAATGAATATATCCTGATCAGCGTGTTAGTTTCTATCAACCTACCGATTTGCACGCTTTGATTCCTAATATGCCCGCTTCCTTTGTGTCCTATCCACATTGGTTCAGAAATTGCAATGTTAAGCAGGCCAAGTCAATATGTTTGTATATTTTCATTTGAATGTTAATATAAGGTGCAAAAAAAAAAAAGGAGAACTAAGTTGTACAGATTTGCAATGCCTGTCTAAAATATTTGTTCACAAGTCAATCTATATTTGTGCAGATAGAGAACGAGTATGGACCAGAAAGCAAGGCATTTGGTGCTTCTGCTCATGCTTACATGACATGGGCTGCAAATATGGCTGTTGAGTTGGGTACAGGGGTCCCATGGGTTATGTGCAGAGAAGATGATGCCCCAGATCCCGTGGTAAGCAAGCTTATTGAGTTTGATGATTTTACCCCTTATTTTTAATTTTCTTAAAATTTGGCAATAATCACTGTTCTGTCAAAGTTTGGAGTTTCCCATGAACTTGTTTAATATTGGAAATATTTAAATTTAAGTCATTCTTAATTATGGGTAACAGATAAATACGTGCAATGGTTTTTACTGCGATTATTTCTATCCGAACAAACCTTACAAACCTGCAATGTGGACTGAGGCTTGGAGCGGCTGGTAAGTTTAAAAGCTACAGTTTAGTGAAACTTCAGCTCTGGAATGCATATTTACCTGCTCTCTTTCACTTCTAAAGGTTTACAGAATTTGGTGGGCCAACTCACCAGCGACCAGTTGAAGACTTAGCATTTGCAGTTACCCGCTTCATTCAAAAGGGAGGCTCATTTGTGAATTACTATATGGTAAGTCACAATCCACTCTTTAATTTTCAAAGAATCTCTATTACCGAATGGTTCCACCAAATCCCGGGACAATTATGCTAGAAGCAGTTAATGATTATAAATTTGTTTCCAACTATTCTCCAGTTGCCAATTTGGTAACTGAGAAAGCCAAGGAAAAAAAGTTTAAAGGGTTCACCCAAAAAGTTGTCCAAAATGAAAAAGGATGCGAAGTTATTTGAGCAAAGTTATTTGCTCTAGAGCTGGCAGTGTATCACTCAGACTTTGTTTGTCACATATAACTTCGTGGATAATTATTATTTTGGGAAGTTGCTTTCACATAATACAAGGCTGCATGGAAGCGATTTGCTTCACTGTGCATCACTTCAACTGATAGTTAAGGAAATTGTATAAGCAGAGGTAAGCAAATACACTCGTTATCTTGTTGTTTCCACAGTATCAAGGAGGGACCAACTTTGGAAGAACAGCAGGAGGCCCATTCATCACTACCAGTTATGATTATGATGCTCCCCTGGATGAGTACGGTGAGACAGACTAAGCATTACTTTTAATACATAAATGGGAAATCAAGCTCTCAATTCTTAGGTTTTTGGAATTTGTTTAATTGGAACTGCAACTAATTGCTTGATTGTGCCAAATGGATAGGCTTGATTAGGCAACCTAAGTACGGTCATCTAAAGGAGCTGCATAGAGCTATTAAGCTATGTGAGCGAGCTTTAGTTTCTGCTGATCCTACTGTTACATCGTTAGGAAGTTATGAACAGGTTTGCCATCTTCTTCAGTTTTAAGAATATTTAGGGAAGCTACTTCGAGTGAGAATGAATTCTAAGTGAAATTTTTTCAAACCAGAATATTCTGAGGTTGGGTTATTATGTGCTACATGAAAATTTAAAATCAAAATTTAAACTAACATCTTCCAAAACCGGTATTCAAAGAGGAGGGACAGAAACAAAAAAACAAAAACCAAAAAATGGTCCATTTTGGAGGTTAAAAGTGGAAAGGTGTGTTGAAGGCATGCTATATTGCAGCATTTTCCGCCATCTTTAGAAGCATTTGAACTGGCCATTATAAACAATTCAGGGGCCTATTAGAAGACGTTATTTCTTGAGGTTGCTTTCGAGCTCACCTTATCATCTATTTTCCGTTCCTGTTGATTGGGTGATTTTATGTTTCTTCCCCCACCTCTCTCTGACCTGGTTGACTGAATATTAACATTTTACAGGCACATGTATTCTCTTCCGAGGCAGGAGATTGTGCAGCTTTTCTTTCAAACTCCCATTCAGAGTCAACTGCGAGGATTACATTTAATAACATGTACTATGACCTCCCGCCATGGTCCATCAGCATTCTTCCCGATTGCAAAAATGTTGTATTTAACACTGCCAAGGTAAATTGAAGAGGAGATATGAGTAATTGTTAAACTGGAACTGATTGCGCAGAGAAGTCAATGGCTTCGTATAGCTTTTCTAGAAAGTCACTTCCTAGAAAATTTCATCTTATATTATTCCTTATGTCCTGGATAAAGTTTGGGTCTCACATAAATAACTCGAATATTGGGGGAGAAACTGTTTTTAAATCATTTTTCATTATATACCATAAGTTTTTCATGGGAGATTCGATATGGAAAAATAATTGCCATCTCTCTAATGCAGGTTGGAGTTCAAACATCCACTATTCAAATGTTACCAACCAACACTGAAATTCTATCGTGGGAAACATTCACTGAAGATATATCCTTAGCTGATGATGATTCAGAGATCACAGTTTTTGGTCTCTTGGAGCAACTAAATGTAACCAGAGATGCCAGTGACTACCTCTGGTACATGACCAGGTGAGATTGAATTGAAGTGTTGTCATTGGCAGATTTTCTGAATATACATGTATTAGGGTTTAACGTTAAGTTCTCTGATTTGATGAACTATCCAGTTTTGAAATAAGTTCATCTGAATCATTTCTGAATGGAGGCCAGCATCTCACTCTTACTGTGCAGTCAGCTGGTGATGCCTTGCATGTGTTTACAAATGGATACCTATCAGGTAAATTTTTTAATTCTGCTTTCTTAAGTAAATATTGCTCGACTATTTCCAGTTAGCCAGGGGTGGAGGGAGAGGTCCCTCCCAGCAAAGGAAAAAAAAAAGGACTTGGCAAGCCTACTATGAGGGTGTTTGTTTGAGTTTTTTTCTAGTTTTTAGTTTATAGGTCAGCAAAAAGAGAGAAAAATGCAAATAGGGTGTGATTGCAGCTTTTTACTTGCAACTTTTGATTCTAAAACAATATATACTAACTCTACTATAATTAATAAATATGTATTACTTCTACTTTAACTCGTAATCACATATTTTCAACTATAATTAATAAGTTTATAATTTCGGCTACACCAAACATCCCTTATATGTAAAGCCTCCCTTCCAGAATTTCGTGGCCCAACATGTTATGGCCCCACCAAACTAGATCTCGTCCCGTCCCACCATGTTATGAGACCTGGCTTTGCTGCTGCAGCTAGTAATTGATTAGTTTCAACAGGTGATAATAATACACGCGAAAAGATTTCTTGGAAGCTCATCTTCTGTTTTGTTTAAACTATAGGATCTGCCTTTGGAACTCAGGAGAACAGAAGATTTGCTTTTACAGGAAATGTCAACCTGCATGCTGGAACAAACAGAATTTCACTACTCAGTGTAACTGTAGGATTGCCGGTTAGTTTTACATGCATTTCCATTAGTCGCGATTGTTAGGAATGTATACTAAAAATCTTGTTTGGATTTTTAGTATTATTTTTATTTATTAATAAAAACAGTTTTTCCATTTTAATGAGAATCTTTATGAGCAATGTATGCATTTTATTATTTATTTAATGTTATGCATTAGTGTCTTTTATTCTACATAGTATTTAATCTGGTATGTAGAGCTCGGTTTACACACGGAAGACCAGATTAAAGGTTTTTGTGGAATATAAGTTTTGATTCACAGTTTAGATGGAATTGGACAAACCATCGGTACGACTGTAGTACAGAGTTTTAGTAGGCATGTCTTGGTTACGGGAAACAGAAAATAGCGTTTATTGTTCTGACTCACTGTGTTAGTACACTTTGTGTGTATCGAACAGGATCACATTGGGGTAATTAATTTTATACTGACTATATAAATTAATTCACACCATATGATTGTTGCGAGTGCTTATGCTCTTAATACCGAAATAATTATTTATTTGCGTATATCTAATATTCGTTATTTTAATTCATTAGAGGGTGCGATATTTTATGGGTTAAAAATTACGGTGAGTTGGATAACGATATTAATTATATGATGGATATCAATTATTGACGGAATTCACGTCCCGATTAGTCGGGATTGATGATACCCCCTTAAGGAAGTTTATAAGTTTTGACCGAGTCAAACCTTGTAGGTGGATTTTATAATCCGGCAGTCAAATAAGTTAAGCAGAAGAACTTAAGAAATTTTCGAAGAAACCGATTAAATATGATTGTCAGTAATTTAATTTAATCAACGAGTAACTGCAATTTAATGTAGGGAGAATAATAAGCATTTAATAACAGAAACTTAAATAATTGATTTTAAAAATAAGGTTGAGAGTGCAATTATGATTCTTTAGTAAAATGAATTATAATTTATGTTTTGTGAAATTGTTTTTGGGTTGAAGCAAGATTTCATAATTACATTAGAAATCCATGTCTTATTTACTCCACAAGTCCCTGCTATAGTATATTTATATATCGTTGTAACCCTAGCAGCCAGATGATCAATTCATTAAGTCTTTTAGGGTTTCCATGTAACGTGAGAACCAGAACTAGAAAAGGTATCCAGAGAGGGTTTAGAGCATGAAGGATATAAGTCCACACTTAGTTCGTGTTTTTGGCGTTTGAAAATACAGCAGAAGATCTGAACGGAGAAAAGATTGCCAGTTGATTGTCGTGTTGATATTTGGATTCAACTTCAAGAACAGAAACATGATCAAATCAGTGAGATCGAGCAGGTATAATCCTTATTCCACTTTGTGGGTGTACCGGGTTTCTATTTCGGGGATCGGGGTTCAGTTTTGTTCATCCCGTACGGTTTTCGTCCAGATGGTTTCCCCGTTCGTCCGGACGGTTCGGCGCTGAACAGTTTTTTTTTTATGTTGATCATATGCCGCTCCGTGTGTTTGATTCGATTTGTATGCACCATCTCAGTTTTCTAGGATTGAGTTCCCTTCAGCGATAAGTCTGAATATCAGAGTGCAGCTTTTACATAAACTAGTGCCATGCACGTGCTAAACATCAATTTTTAACACATTTAATATGAATTAATGATAAATTTTAATAATAGTTATCATATTGTAAAAAATTATCTCAGAAAACTAAAAATAATATGCAATATTTTCTTTATAGAATCTCCACTTGTACATTTGTATGTGTTTATAAATACATGTTATGCCATTACAATTATCTAGATTATATACAAAATATCCTCAATGCTTCATAGCTGTTAAAAAATTTAATTGACATTTAAGTTTAGCATTATGAATTTATGACACATAATTTTATCAATTGCTTCAGAAAAATAATTAAAACTGTTAAGTAAAACTAGACTAACCAGTATAGAATTTAAGAGAAATATTAAATCATGTCTAGAAAGTAAACAAAATTAATCATAAAAATATTTTAAATTCTAATAAATATAATTTTAGAATAAAAACATGCGTATTACTTAGTTTTTGTTGATTTGTGCACAAAAAAAGAATCAAGGCTCCATTAATCGCTACCGTTACACTTTGGCTGTTACGCTTTGAAACAACGTCATTGCCACCATTACCATTACGGTGACCGCTATCGTTTTTCAAAACTATGGTGTGAGTGATCTGCACGTCACCCTTCCCAATGATATTGCATGCTTCATCATTCTCGAGATATACTCAGCCAAAGTTCACCTGCACATAGTTACTGAGAATATCCATGCGTGGAGTAGCATAGATTGAGGCTTTGGATTCTACAATCTAAGACTCGGTATGGGAGTTCATGGCACAAATCAAGGCATCCGTGTCATCATCATTAGTAAGATTTACAATATTCTTACCCGTTTGATTTTTGTTTTCCAGCTGCTTCTTTGGAGCCTTGCAATCTTTCTTGAAGTGTCTCTTTTAACTGCAGTTCCAACAATCATTAGATTTTTGGTTGACAGCCTACGATTGTAATCTTCCACGTGACTTGGATATGCGATTTTCTCCGGCCTTTTGATTTTTCTATTGTTTTTTCTCCCTCTTCCCTCGGCATTCAGATCTGATCCTAATGTCGAACTCTCACCCACTGTTTTTCTACGCGAGTCATCTCCTAGAATAAACCCGGTAATATCCTCTAGTTTCAACTTTGCTGATTCTGAATAATTACTGTCTACCACTACCAAGCCATTCTAGCTTTCAACAAATTGGACAAGAGGGGTAGAGCTCTGATTTTATCAGCGAAATCAATGCCCACCGATTCTAACTGATTGGTGATGCTATTTAATTCATTGAGATGCTCAGCAACAATAGCATCATCCAATATCTTTAAGTTGAATAGTTTTTTCATCAAATATACCTTGTTTGATGCTGAGAGCTTTTCGTACATTTTTTCCAACGCCTTTAACAAATTTTTCGGCGTATTCTCCTTCACGATGTTGGACCTCACTGACAATGCGAGACTTAATTGCAAGGTCCCCAGAGAGCTTTACGTAAGTACTTCCCATTCATCATTCGACATCTTTTTTGGCTTCTCTCTAAGCAAGAGAAGATATAGGTCCCCTTTTAATACAAAATGTCTTCGATGTGCATCCTTTACAAGGTAAAGTTCGAGCCATTGAACTTCTCAATATGGACTTTTTCTTCTTTTACCATTATGCATTCTTCAACATCCAAAACTAAGAGAACTGATATCACATGTTGTGGAATAACACCCACAGAACACGCATAATCATACACAAGAATGAAACGCACAAGAAACAAGCTCGGGAACACGACACAAAAGTTTTACGTGATTTGGTAAATTGTGTGTACGACCCACAAGTTTACACTTTTTCACTAGTTCTTTGGGAGAATACAAGAATGATGAACAAAACCAACATTGTAAGAGAAAACTATAAAAGATACCCTGATGGCTATAACCCTAATGCTTTTATAAAGTTATCCCGTAACAGACCAATCGATGTCTTGGATTGTTCTACATCACCCTTTGAGAGGCCTCTCTGTGCGGTTTATAAGGTTCAGTTTCTCATTTCCTTAACACCTGGGTTTTTAAGGAGTTGTGTGGGTTAGGCTTTTTAACTTTGTATCATAGCTGGGTTGCAATCCTCCCAGTATGCTGAGCATTCGGCAGTTGTAGTCCAGGGGATCTTGAATTATCCCGCATCGCCCATTGAGAGGCTCTTCTGTGTGGCTTATAAGGCTCAATTTCTCTTTTTCTTAACACCTAGGTTTTAAGTTGTGTACTGAGCTTTTGAACTTGGAATGTCACACCCCGACTTTATAACAATAAAACCCTGCGATATAAAAGGTAAAGAGACCAGAGTTATAGACTTTGAAACAAAACCGAGTTAAAAGATCAACCAAAACTAAACCTTGTTTGAAATTAAAGCCAATACATTTCATTTTCCCCATAAACGGTAGAAGTAATCGTAAAACAAACCTCTAAATAGGCTAACATATGCCACAACGAGTACTCTAAAGATACTAAATAAAACTCATATTTTAAACCTAAGTTCCCAAGAATTTCGCCCAGCGGAGACCGCTCGAGCGGACCCACCACCACTCGAGCGGTGGGCTACTCGAGAGCCACTAAGGCTAAAAACCTGAAATTTTTCTAAGTATTGGAAAATCAACCACTTTTCTCATAGTTTGTACATAGTTTTAAATAGCCAAAAATCTGAAGTTAAATACGCATTTGACACTAAAATAACTCATTCAACCCCAAAACTGGTAATTCTAACATTTTAATCCATAGAGTTGAGATACAAACCAAGCAATCGAATCTGAAACATTTGCCCAACTCCCTCACATGCATACAAATCATGAATCCATAGCCTTCGGGCCTTACAAACTGGGTATTGTCAACCCTCAAAACATTCATCCAAAGTGCAAAAGGAATTACGATTTTCATTAATCAATACAAGAAAGATTCTCCTAAGAATTTTGTAATTCTATCAAAAACAACTCAGAGAGGTTTCCACGACCCTATATCTCATTCTGCTATCTTCTTTCCGCTATCACTTGAAATGCTTTATACAACATGAGCCAAGACTCGTAGGAAAAAGACTAAAAATGAGCAAATGCATGATTTGTGAGGATGATCATGTGAATGCACAAACGAGTCTTTGTCTAAGAAACCAAACCCACTTTTCTAACAAAACTTCATTCACATAACCGGTTTTTATCATGCAAAACCAATTCCGTTTTAGTTTAACCATCATAAGTTCTCAATTCTACAACAGCGTACGCACGCATACGCACATATCTTCCGACGCTTTCCAAATTCACCCAACTCAAGGTATTCCCGATCTCTTGTTCACTCCTATCATCACAACAACCGTATACCTCTTTGGGATCACCATCTGAAGGTTGGGCATTCATTATAAATTACTTCGGGATCACCATACATCGGGAGGACATTTATTATAAACTACTTCCGGAACACCATTCGAATGGAAGACATTCATTATAAATCACATCGGGATCACCATCCGAAGGGTTGGACGTACATTATAAACCACTTTGGGATTACTATCCGAAGGGTGGGCGTATATTATAAACCGTTTCGGGATCACCATTCGAAGGGAAGACATACATTACAAACCACTTCGGGGTCACCATCCGAAGGGAGGACATTCATTATAAACTACTTCAGGATCACCATCCGAATGGTAGGACATACATTATAAACCATACCTCATATTCTCATGATTCACATATTTAGATTAAATTAGTTTAAAACCCAACCATATCTTTCGTTATTTTCACATTGTACCAAATTCATAAGATTAGTTCTAAAATCCCAACCCGTCGGTTCATAATTCTTCACATTTAACCAAAACTCATGAAATTTCATACACAAATAGGTTACCACAAACTCTAATTAACTAAAAACATTATTAATTTCATCATTTGAGTTCAACAATCCAAAACCCTTAATTTCATTCAAGGTTTAGCCCCACCAAAATCTTAACCCTTCATTTTTCAATCCATTCATCTCAAATAATAGCAACATGGTAGATTCACCTTAAATCACTCACAAATTCAAGATTTAGCATGCTTTAACATCAAACCCTAACCTAGGGTTTAAAAAATATGAATTTTCATGATTTTATACAAATCCAATAACAATACATTTTATATACATGTATTGATTAACAATAGTCATAAATCCTACCTCTTGGATGAGTAAACCACAAAATCCAAGGCTCTAACAAGTTCCATCATCACGAATCACCAACCGAACAGTGCCAAGGGAGCTTCTAACGCGTAGCTCCGACTTCCAATTGCGTAACATCAAAGGGGAGCAAGAGGGATCCACCGTTGGAGCTTTAATGAAGCTCAAGAGAGCTCTCAAGAGGTTTTTAGGGTTAGGGTTCGTGTTAAAGAGAGAGAGATAGAGGAGAAGAGGGAAATGAATAAAAGAAGCTCTACTCGCGACTTTTTAAAGTTTCTACCGACAGTCCGCTCGAGCGGTCACCGCTGTATACAAACCTGAAGAAAATAATCATATAAAATTTTGAATTTTGTCCAAACACCTCAAAGCTCGTCGAAACAACCCTCAATAATTATCCTTGCGCATTACCAAGCATATAATTATCGTCATCATTATAAAATATTAATTCTTTCGTACAATTAAACCCATTTTCATCTTCCAATTGAGGTCTCTTAACAAATTTTAATTAGACCCCAAAATAAAAAGGGACTAGATCCAAACATGGTATCAGAACTAGGTTGCTCTTCTCCTAGCGTGTCGAGTATCTGACTCGTCGAAACAACCCTCAATAATTATCCTTACGCATTACCAAGCATATAATTATCGTCATCATTATAAAATATTAATTCCTTTGCACAATTTAAACCATTTTCACATTCTGCCGAATTCATAAGATTTGTTCTAAAATCCCAACCCGTCATTTCATAATTCTTCACATTTGACCAAAACTCATGAAACTTCATACACAAATAGGTTACCACAAACTCTAATTAACTAAAAATATTATTAATTTCATCATTTGAGTTCAACAACCCAAAACCCTTAATTTCATTCAAGGTTTAACCCTACCAAAATCCTAACCCTTCATTTTTCAATCCATTCATCTCAAATAATAGCAACATGGTAGATTCACCTTAAATTACCCATAAATTTAAGATTTAGTATGCTTTAACATCAAACCCTAACTTTGGGTTCCAAAAATATAGATTTTCTTGATTTTGTACAAATCTAATAACAATACAATTCATATACATGTATTGATCAACAATAGTCATAGATCCTACCTCTTAGATGAGTAAACCACAAGGTTCAAGGCTCTAACAAGCTCCAACATCACGAATCACCAACCGAACGGTGCCAAGGGAGCTTCTAACGCGTAGCTCCAACTTCCAATTGCGTAACATCAAAGGGGAGCAAGAGGAATCCACCATTGGAGCTTTAATGAAGCTCAAGAGAGCTCTCAAGAGGTTTTTAGGGTTAGGGTTTGTGTTAGAGAGAGAGAGAGAGGAGAAGAGGGAAATGAATAAAAGAAGTTTTACCCGCGACTTTTTAAAGCCTTTGCCGACAATCTGCTCGTACGGTTACCGCTGTGTGCAATCCCGAAGGAAATAATCATATAAAATTTTGAATTTTGTCCAAACACCTCAAAGCTCCTCGATACAACCCTCAATAATTATCCTTACGTATTACTAAGCATATAATTATCGTCATTATTATAAAATATTAATTCTTTCGCACAATTGAACCCATTTTTATCTTCCAACTGAGGTCTCTTAACAAATTTTAATTAGACCCCAAAATAAAAAGGGACTGGATCCTCACATGGTATCAGAACTAGGTTGCTTTCCTCTCAGCGTGTTGAGTATCCGGTTGCTGTGGTCAATGAGGTGTCTTGGATTGTTTCACTTCGCCTATTGAGAGACCCCTATGTGTGGCTTATAAGACTCAGTTTTTCATTTCTTTAACACTTGGGTTTTTAAGGAGTTGTGTGGACTATACTTTTTAACTTATGTTAAATCACTAATTGTCCTAAAAATTTAAGCTGTTAGGAAACAATGTATGTCAAGATATCCAACACTCCCCCTTACGTGCGATCTTGTCTCACATGTAAAGAAACAAACAAATTGAACTGAACATGTGCAAAAATACGCATAGTGCATAATAACAAATATAATATAGAAATACATATCACGATACTTGAACTAAAGATTTCACAGAACTAGTGCTCTAATACGATGTTAAGTCATCGATTGTCTCAAAAGCTTGAGTTATTAAGAAATTGGTCTAACAATGTATATCAAGCTATCCAACACGATGTGTCATCAATCCTGATCAATCTGTTATCTATTTGTCTTGACCACTTGCAGTATTTTGACAGACTGATCGATCCTTCTGTGTCTGGAAGGATTTTTCTTCACTTTTTAAAAAATTTTATGATTTGGAATTCATTAACTTATTGTATACAAATAGTTTTATCCGTACTAGTTTTTTTATCCTTGAAAGAAAAGAAAAAATAATACTTGTCAACCTTTCAAGAGCATGTTTTACTTTCTACCACTACAACAACTGATATCAAAACTTTGTGCTGTCTTTTGATTCTTTGCTGAGCTTGACCTACATTTGTTGTTGTTGAAGAACAATGGGCCCTATTTTGAGACATCGAACAAAGGAGTCCTAGGACCAGTTGTTCTACAAGGTCTAGACCAGGGAAAGAGGGACTTATCTTGGCAGGAATGGTCATACAAGGTCAACGATTTGTACTTCTGTATCGTTTTACAAGGCATTTTTTTGTTGGGAAGGTTTCATCTCATGAGTGCTTTCATTACACAGGTTGGGCTCAAAGGAGAAGCAATGAAACTAGTTTCTGCAAATGGAATTTCATTGGTTGATTGGATGCCAGGATCTTTATTTGCACAAACGCAACAACCCCTTACATGGTATAAGGTATAGAAACAATGGAACACATCTTTTAGTACGCGTTAAATAATCATTAGAATGTGATGCAGGAAGCGTAACAAAAGGAGAATGACTAGCATTGACAACCAAATTGTTTCAATTAGAGATACTCTCTCTAGGAACAAGCAAAATCTTAATATTATTAACCACAAAATTAACTTTGTTGCCCTATGGTTTTACAACTTATTTATAATGGAAACCCTAAATGAAAAGGAAACAGACAATTAAAGCAGCTGGATCCTACCCAAGCAAAAAATTACCAAATACTAAAAATTTGAAATAAGCTCAAATCTGGCTACTAGAAACTTTTAGAGGCTTCTTAATACGAATGAAATAAAGCTCATAGAACATACCAAAACAAGTGGGACTAAAAAATGATTTCCCTAAAAAAAGTTATCGCCAAAACTAATATTTCCTAAAGTGGAAAAATTAGGGTTTTTGAGATCTAAACAATAGAGTTTGGCCAAAAACCGCCATAAGACATGGTAAACCGGTGAGTCTTGCGTAACGGGCCGTTTTCAGTTGACCACAGGCCTTTCTAGACTATTCTGCCAACATTTGGCCGTGCCTCTACTATTACTATTTTTCCTTCCAATGGTCATAGACCTCCATGAATGAAAAAGGCCCATAAGCTCTACATCAGAATGATATCTAAAAGCCTATGTCATTTTTCATTTGTCATTTGTTTCCAAGTAAAGGTTGGGATATGTACAAATCCCTTGGAAACATGTGCTGCTTAATTACTTCAACAGCCATATTCATTATTGTCCTATCTTTGATTACTTCCAGAAGGCAGGTGGTACTAGCTGCTCTTAGAAATTGATCAAACAGTAAATTAATGACTTAATTATGTGGAGACTCATCTGGAAGCTTCAGCTGCTTTATATGTTTGGCCTGACAGCGTGAATTCACAAGCATTTTCGGGACCATCGTAAATGCCAGTCCATTGACATTTAGAGATTACTTTGGAAGTTGGATTGAATTTTGAAGTCTCAAGGGTAGCATAGAGGCAGAAAAGATAAAGTTTAATGAAGATTCAAAGAAGTGTAAAATAAAATAAAATAGCATTGACTATGATGTAATGATGGCAAACCATGCCAAATTAAATTGTACAAACCTGCCAACGAATGAATGAATGAAGATATTGGTGTTTAATAACTGGCAAGAGTACTTGATTTTTCTGTTTTAAACTTAATCTCGGTGTGTTTTTTTTCCTCCCTGATTTGAATCTTGGGACTCTGATACTATTATATAAAGGAAACTAATTAGCCTTATCAGTTTGATTTCCCATCTTGCAGGCTTATTTCAATTCGCCGGATGGTGATGAACCATTGGCCCTGGACATGGGAAGCATGGGAAAAGGTCAAGTATGGATCAATGGGCAGAGCATTGGAAGATATTGGACCGTCGATGCTATTGGTGATTGCACTCAGTGTAGTTATTCTGGGACATTCCGACCTACGAGGTGCCAACTTGGGTGTGGTCAGCCAACTCAAAGATGGTAAAGACAAATAAAAAAATTATGAACAGCATTGTTTTGATGAATGAGATTGTATTAAAAAGGTTAACCTAAGCTTGCTATGTCCACAAAATTCTTGGTATTCAGGTACCACGTTCCTCGATCATGGTTGAAACCAACACAAAATCAACTAGTTGTTTTTGAAGAGCTCCTTGGAGATGTATCAAGGATTTCTATTGTGAAAAGATCAGTGAAAAGTGTATAAGGATCAAAGATTTGGGAATATGGGTTTAAGCTCGTAGATCAGGCTGGGAGCTTTGGGTGGAAATGGGACCCTATTCCTGCATCTCTTAACAGCAAGAGGAAAGTTGAAGATGAATAGCCACTTGCATGTATGGCTTTATTGGTCAACATGGGAAATCAAACCCAATCAGGTGTAAGTTATAATGTATCTAAACTTTCAACAGAAGCTTTTGAATCACTATTCTTGTGGTTGTTGATACCTCATCAGTTTTGGTGGATAGATTCCTCCTCTCATAATAAAAAAGTAATTTCACAGGATGGTGGGGATTAAGTTGTGTGGACTCAATAATTACCGTACACCGAGCCACGTGTTTGGGGATCCATCTCATTGTAGCATAGGGCAATTCTGCTATAACTTTGGTTCTTTGTCATAATAGAACAACTGCAGCAGCCGTGGACGTAGTACCAGTTGGGTGAACTATGTAAATATCGTGTTTAGTTTGTGTTTTTTGTTTTATATTTGCTTGTATTCGCTTTTCGTAGATCTTGCATAGAGTTCATCATAAATCTAACAATAGTGTGGGAGATTGCGGATTAGGGGTTTGTGTTGTGGGCATTACAACGTATTGTGCTCCCTTGGGGGGGAGGGGGGGCATGTCCTAGATATATTTTTATGATTTGAACCGTCCATCTTGTAACGTTCGTTGAATGGACTATCTATGCAAAAAAAAAGTGAACATTAATTGTCACATGCTCCAATGGGGTCCCCTACAAGTAGGATGCTATGTATTATGTTCTTCTTTGAGGGTGCAATTGCAGATAAAATGCATGGTGTCTAATCTGTTTTCTAATCTAATGGAGGTCCCCACTAACTTTCACCTAAAAGGTGAAGTTAGTTATTAGGGTTGGGAGAAAATATGGAAAGGAAAGTCAATAATGACATAGCCATAAAGAAGCATTGTCAACTAGGGAACCAATGCTTTACTAGAACCATCTTATGGAATCCACATTTCAAATGTTGATCTTACTCTCTACATTAATACTACAAATTCATATAAATACCACAATTAAAAATGAATAATTTAGATTAAGGCCTCGTTTGGTAACTTGGCTTTATGTTAAGTTTTTTTTTTGTTTCAAGCCACTTTAGGTCAAGTAAGCAAAAAGATCGTTTGGTGAAATTTAGGGGTGATTTTAAGTCAAAAAATAATAAGTTAAAAAGTTTGGGTTAAAGTGGATTTAAGTCCGAAGACAAAATGCTTGACTTAAAGTTGTTATAATTTTGTTTAATTCATTTTTAAATAATTTATATTTAATATGAATTTTATTTAATAGATTTTGAAGTGTAGATTTTTAATATATAATTTTTATAAAACATGGATATGTATGATAAAAGTTATGATATTTTTTAAATATATATATATAAAAGAAGTTATGTAAAAATATTGCTAAAAGTTTTTGGGTTGCCAAGAGAGGTTTTTTGGCTTTAAGCAAAAACATGAAAAATTTAACTTAAAATTGATTGTCAAACGAGGCTTAGGAGTATTGCTCACATCACAAATAATTTAATAAGAGTCATTTATTTCAAATTGTAAATAAATTTGTAGATTATATTTTTGTAAGTTTGTAGCATTTGCATTCTCTAAACCGCATGCTTCAATAAAAAGATGTCCTAAGGAGACAAGTTGACCATACTATGGCAATATAGGTGTTGACTTCTGAGTAATCAGTCTCTCTTGAATTTTTTTTCTTTTATAAACTTTTGAAAAATTGTATCAAATCTCTTTTACTTTTTAAATTTTTGTTGTCAAGAACTAAAAAAAGTAAAAAATATAACAAAAAAATAAAATAAAACAAAAAATTATACAAATACAGACTTTTAAAATCCATTCAAGTTGTTTTTGGCTTTTTGACTAAAAAAGAAAAAATATTAGCATAGTTTGTTTGACAAAAAAATCAAATCAAAATATTAATTTTTATAATATTTTATTTAAATTCATACTCCACTCTAAAAGATAATTATAGTTTGATAACTGATTTATTATTAATGTCAACTATATATAATTGTTCTAATCAATTTATATAAAAAATAATAACGTCAAATTTAAACAAAAAGTAAAAAAAATTAACATTTTACTCAATAAATCAATTTAAAGAAATTTGACTTAAAATCTAACTTATCAAATAAATTATTTTAAAATCAATTTAATTTTTAACTAAAATAACAAAATAAAAAACTAACCATATAACAAAATGAGGCTCAAAATACAATGTTACACACAAAAAATATTTGCTACAGGAAAATGCATGGTTTGTTGGCGCCCATACACCTTAACAGCCACAGGATTATGTGAAATTTACTATAAAATATAAAGTTCAGTAAGATTGTATAGCTATTAGAAGACATAGTGTCAACGCCTTTGTACATCTTTTTAATTTTTTTATCATGCAAGTTACGAATTCAAACTCCTGGGATAATCTTTGTTTCCTTTTACTTAGATTAAAATAAAATAATATAAATTCGTCTTGTAGTTAAAAAAAAAATTAAGTGACAGAGTACTAATTGGCCATGTCTGTTTGGAATAGTTTTTAAGTTTAATTTTTAAGAGATTTATCTTTTAAAAAAAAGAATAAAAAAAAGTAAGTATTTAAAATAATTTTAAAAAATAGATGTTAAAAAAAAAAGAAAAAAAGAATTGATTTTTTTGAATTGCTTTAAAAATCGTGCAAATTTATTATTCTAAACGAAATAACTTACAAATTGAAATTTTTAAAAAAAATTCAACTTTGTTATTCATCCAAACGGTACCTAAAAATGGAGACTCATAACCCATCTCTTGGGAAGATGTGAGTGTATTTTAGGACTATCATTGAGCACACATGTAATTTAAATTATTTTAAAATATTAAAAATTAAAGGCAAAATACAAAAAAAGATAAAAAATAAAAACAAAACATAGGACAAATCAAATCAGGAGGGAGTGTGTACTACCAAACTGATTTATAGAGAGAAAAATAAAAAAGCAATTATAGACAAAGGTAATTTAAGAAACAAAAAAAAAATTCATACAATTTTAATATTAAAAAAATACCAAATAAATACTCTCTTTTTATAAAATAATATACACGAATTGTGCTTTGCTTTTCTTCCCATTGTAAAAATACTATTAGAAAAAAAATCTTTCGCTCTTTCTTTCTCCAATTGTTTTTTTAATACTCAAAAAAAGCCCTCTCTTCTCTTTCTCTCGATCATTCTCTGTGCATGTCTTTGTAATCTGCCTGCAGTCCATGGCGAAAGCCCGGGCTACGAGACGAACCCTAGACTCCTACACTGTCAAATCGATCAACAAAGCCATCCGAGGTAAGACACACTCTCTTTCTCTCCCCCCCTCTTGCTTCACACTCTCCCGGAAATTCTCATTGTCCCGGAAAATTTTCTCTAACGTCGCCGCGGCGTCGCTAGCTGGCGATTGCGTTTTGATGAGACCGTCCGACTCGTCGAAGCCGTCGTACGTGGCGAGAGTGGAGAAGATCGAGTCGGACAGCAGAGGCGGCAACGTGAGGGTCCACGTGCAGTGGTACTACCGGCCGGAGGAGTCGATCGGCGGCCGCCGGCAGTTCCACGGTTCCAAGGAGGTGTTCCTATCCGATCACTACGACATACAGAGCGCCGACACGATTGAAGGCAAGTGTACAGTGCACAGTTTCAAGAGCTATACGAAGCTTGACGCTGTTGGCAACGATGATTTTTTCTGTCGTTTTGAGTACAATTCGTCCACCGGAGCATTCAATCCCGACAGAGTGGCCGTGTATGTTGAGATTGATTTCCAATAATTTGATCAATTCACGGTTAATTGATGCCGGTAGTTAATTTGTGTTTCAATTTTGTCCTGAACGTGAATATGAAAAATACTCTTCTGAGAACCTCAGAGGCCTTGCTTATTGGTTTTCTTTATGGTAACCTTTTTCGAACTGAACTCCATTTGATATGATTTGGAGGGTATGGGGGAAAAAAAATAAGTTAATGATATATAAACTGTGGATTCAAATTGGAAGTCATTGGGCTTTGCTAGTGAATTTGACCGATTTGCAGTTTATGATTAAGCTTTCCTCTTTTGTCTCAAAATTTAAAACAGATATTTTAGTTTGTTTTCTCTGTTTGTTAATCTCAGTATTTGAATTTGATTCAATTAAACATCAAAGCAGATTTTGAAGATCGCCAATAGTTCAGATGCCAGGGGATGATTGATTGGGATGGCCTTTGTGCTTAAGATACTAGTTACGTACCTATTTCATAGTGTCTGTAAATTGATGACTTGAGTGTGACAAGTTCACTATTTTCTTTAGTTTTAGACTTGAATTGCTTATCGTGGATGTATGTATTACTTGGAGTATATTTCAATACTCTATTTCATCTTAATATGCAGGTATTGTAAGTGTGAGATGCCTTACAACCCAGACGATTTAATGGTTCAGTGTGAAAGCTGCACTGATTGGTAAGTTGATTGCTTTCAGATTTATAATCTCAGTAAAGCTCTTCACGCTTTGCATCTCCAGTTTGGCAGATGGAAGCTAGATAATTTAAACATTTGTTTGTGAGATTGTGGCTCAATCTTTTATGGTTGTAGTTGAATAGTAGAATATGGATTTAAAATTTGAAGGAAGAAGAAGTGATAGAAAAGAAGAAAAGAGATGAAAAGAAAGAATTCAAGAAGAGTTAATTAGCTTCCTTCACTACCACATACTTATATATTATTAGGTCAAAAATAAGTACAAGAATGCCCTTAAAGAAATAAAACAAATAGAAAAAGAATACTTGCAACATTACCCCTCAAGCTGGAGCATAAATATCAAAGAATCAGTGGGTTGATAAAGCAAGCCATGGCCTGGGGCACTCTTCAAATAGCGTAAGATGCGACATATAACTTCAAAATGTGATTGACGAGGAGCATGCATGAACTGTCTCACGATTCCAACAACATAAGTAATGTTCGGGCGAGCTGTATAGAGTCGGCACCTATAAGATGGATTCCAACCATCAAAAACCATGATTGAGGTCGCACGAAGAAAATCCAAGAATTAGGGTTCCGAAATTTTCTAAAACTTCAAAAAACCGAGGGACACACCAAATAACTTCAAAAAATCATAGAAAAATCACCATAAGGACCAATAGATCGAGGCGATTTGAACTAGAAGAGCATTGTTTGTTGCCGTCCGTACATGTGCTGGCGTCATTGCATAGAAAATGACGCTAGCACGTCATTTTCTTTGTTGGACAAGGGTTGAAGCTTTACAACTCTTCTAGGATTAGGGCGGTTGCTTTGATACCAAATTGAATAGTAGAATATGGATTTAGGGTTTGAAAGAGAAAAAAGAAGTGATAGAAAAGACAAAAAGTAGATGAAAAGAAAGGATTCAGGAGAAGTTAATTAGCCTCCTTCACCACTACATACTTATATATTATTAGGTCAAAGATAAGTACGAGAATGCCCTTAAAGAAATAAAACAAATAGAAAAGAACACTCGCAACAGTTGTCTTTTGGAAACCATTCAAGAAACATTATCAAACTCTAGAAACTGCCCACAACTTGCTGCACTGGGGAAACTGAATGGATTTTACCACTCAGATGTTTTCTTACATAAATCTAATCGGCTTTTAGTTGACATGGAAATGTCTGGTCGGCTTGTTTGTTGGTTTGTTTCTTGAGGATATGCTGTTTGTTCAGTCAGTGTAGAGGAATGGCTTCTTAAAATAATGTTGGGATGCTTACAGTCCTTTTTAATTTTTTTCTTCCTTAGTTTTGAGTAAAATGATCACTTGAATGAGAATTTTCTTAGTGAAACTTTTAAAACACAATATAAATCATCTCTTTATCCTGTCAGCAATTCAATTCCCATTGAAAATAATTCTACAGTACATTCCAACACATTATAAGTATAAATAACAAGTATATATATAACACAAACGAAACATGATTCTACCCACTACCCAAGGTTATTATGGTTTCTAAACGTAAGCTTTTATACTGTAAGTGATATTAGTAGGTTTATGTATATAATCTCTGTAAATAGGCCCGTTAGTTATAAGGGCCCATTGGGGTTCTGTTGTACATACCCTTGTAGTTATTATATATAGTGGACCTCTTTAATTGAGAGGCCAAGCCTTCAAATAATATATTATTCTCTCTTTACATTTACATGGTATCAGAACTAGGTTAAGCAAAACCCTAGCCTATTCTTAAGCTTTTGGTGGTCGGCAAGGCTTGTCCTTGCAGTTCCGGCGTCGGCAAGGCTTGTTCTTAAGCTTTAAGTGGTCAGCAAGGCCTGTTCTACAGCTTTCAGTGGTCGGCAAGCCCTATTCTTGAGCTTTCGGCAATCGGCAAGGCTTGTCCTTGCAGTTCCGATGTTGGCAAGCCCTATTCTTGAGCTTTCGGTGGTTGGCAAGCCCTATTCTTGGGATTTCGGTGGTCGACAAGGGTTCGGCTAGAGTGGTTGACAGTCGGCGCCGTTGGCAAGCCCTATTCTTGGGATTTTGGTGTTCGGCAAGGGTTCGGCTGGAGTATTTGATAGTCGGAAAGGGTTCGACTGAAGTCGACGAGGGTCCAGTGAAGTCGGTGCCCCCTAAAGTCGACATGGCTGTTACTGTTCGGCTACTGTACCAGCCTTTGGCCTGAGAGGTTATCAATTTGTTTGTTACTGTTACCAATATCACTGTTGCAACTCAAGAGGACTTATTTATTGATTCTTGTGAATGTATTGCAATGATTGAGGGAACCCCGTCCAGTGGATCTAGCCTCTCCAAAGGCTCACAGAGCAGTGTTACAGAGATTATTTCTTCATCCTCACGACTTGTGGATGAAAAACTTGATGGTTCTAACTTTCTAATGTGGAGAAAGACGGTCTTAATGACCCTTAGGGGCCAAGGGAATGAGAGGCTCTTGAAGGATGACCCACCAGATTCTGAGTTTGCAGTTTTTGATAGCTGGTTACAGGAGGACGCAAGGATTTTTTCCCAACTCCTTAATTCCATGGATAGAAAGGTCAAAGTATTGGTAAGCAACGCCAATACTGTCAAGGAGTTATGGGACTCTCTGGATCTCTTATAATCAAACACCAATAACTTTTCTCACTTATTTGATGTCTTAAAAGGCTTCTTCAAACTAAATCAATAGGGGCGATCCCTCAACGATTATTTTGTTGAATTCAAGACCCTTTATGATAAGTTTACCACTCTTACGCCCTTGACCACTGATATGAGGAAGATGTAAGAGCAAATGGAGCAACTTGGTGTTATCTGGTTTCTTGCAAGCTTGGATCCTGAGCTCTCATCCGCTCTCTCACAGATTCTTGTTAGTCCCGAAGACCCAACAATCTCAGACGCGGTTCGACGAGTTTTACGGGTTACTCGTGAGGACACCAACCGAGCTCCATCATCTGACACATCTGATAAAAAATCTGCTCTCGTGACTACTACTAGCGGTCGTGGGCGAGGGGAAGGGAGACGTGGTGATCGTGGCTATGGCCGTGATGGTGGGCGTGATACGAGAGCGTGTCACCACTGTAGAGTTACATGTCATATTCAAAGGAATTGTTGGAAGTTAAAAGGCGGACAAGGATTTGGGTTGTCTTATGCTACTAATGCTGCCACTGACTTGGTAACAGCCCACCAACTAGAAAAGAAGGTTGTGGAGATGATGGATGAGGAATATGCACGCTTTACTCAATTTCAGCTGACTGATTCACGACCACATCCCACAGCCACATTTGGTTTGACAGGTAACCCTGCAGCATTCGCTGCCACTTCTACTCCCACCTGGGTCATCGACTCTGGTGTGTCCAATCACATGACTAGTACTGCAGGTATTTTATCTATTTATCAGCCCTTTGGTAACTCAACTTCAGTCACTGTGGCTAATGGATCATCTGTTATGATTAAGGGTCGTGGTTCAGTGAACCCTACACTTCTGCTTCCTCCCACTTCAGTTCTACATATCTCGAGTTCACCTTTCAATTTATTATCTGTTAGCAAGATTACTCAGAATTTGCAATGCTCGGTCTCATTTTATCCTGATTATTGTGTGTTTCAGGATCTTACGACGAGGAAGACTATTGGTAGGGGCCGCGTGGAAAGAGGAGTCTACATCTTGGATGAGGTTCCTGGCCCTGTAGCTTGCTCCAGCATATCTACGTCTTATTTTGATGTTCATTGCTATCTTGGTCATCCCTCAGTGTCTAGTCTTAGAGTTTTGTGTCCAAATTTGAAGTATGTTTTCCCATTTAATTGTGAGTCGTGTCAATTTGCAAAGTACCTGCGTGTGTCATATTACCCGAGAATAAATAAAAGAGCTAGTTCCCCTTTTGAGATTGTTCATTCAGATGTGTGGATGATTATTCAAGAGTTATTTTTTTATATTTAATGAAGTATCAGTCTGAATTATGTTCACTCTTTTCATCATTCCATGCGGAAGTGAAGAATCAATTTAATACTACCATCCGATGCCTACGTAGTGACAACGGTGGAGAATACTTTTTAAATCAGCTGTCAACATTTCTTACACAGCACAGTATCATCCATCAGTCATCCTTCCCAGATACACCACAACAGAATGATGTTGCAGAAAGAAATAACCGTCACCTTCTCAAGGTGACTCGTGCCATTATGTTCCACATGAAGGTACCGAAGCAATTCTGGTGTAAAGCTGTCTTTACGACATGTTACTTCATCAATCGGATGCCGTCAACTGTTCTCCAAGGCCAGACTCCACACTCAGTCTTTTTTCCCATTCAGTGTCTCTTTTCCCTTCCCCTTCGAGTATTTGGTTGTGTATGTTATGTTCGTGAGACTCGACCCTTTTCCCTTCCCCTTCGAGTATTTGGTTGTGTATGTTATGTTCGTGAGACTCGACCCTCCATTTCTGTTAGCCCAAGGGTTTTTTAATTTGATTTTGATGATTTTCATAATTTATTTTCTAAGAATAAATTGTTTTAAATGGATAATATTTTATATTTTCAAAATGAAAGTGTTAACACATTTTGAACAATCAAAGTTGACACCTTAG
>JAOTRH010000020.1:8577236-8589846 GCA_034768845.1 Heliamphora exappendiculata | reverse complement strand
ATATTGTAATTTTATTTATATTATTTTTGGTTAAAGTAAAATAAACACAATAAATAAGAAATAAAAAATCACATTTTACCTTGGATGAATATGAAAAATAATACGAATGGGAGGATAGACAGAACGAGATTATTATCCGAACTATTAATCCTTCGTATGAAATATTAATAATTTAATTTGATGCAAATGAACGTGATATTAATTATTTAGAAAGATAGAAGATAAAATAATGAATATATTTTATTATAGGGCCCGGATCTTAGACCAATGGATGGGCTTGTTTGATTGAACGTCTATTTTTATAAAATAATTAATGTATTTGAATTATTAGTGTCGTAGTATTATGAATTGAATTATTAGTGTAATATTTTTTATATCGAATAGTATTTAATTAAAAGTCGGATAACTTAGAGATAAATAGTACGTTATTTGATGACATGATTTTAGTAGATTAAATTTTTTTATATACAAAAATACTTAAAATAGTTCCGAGATTAATTAACTCATCTCCCCGGGATTGGGATAGTTCCACAAATAGGTGTTAAGTTGGCTTTGAGGTTTTTCTTAACCTCCTATCAAATACTTTCCAAATATAACAGTATATTATACTATTTTTAAATAATCTTATCACCCATTTAATTTTACATTCAAACATGTCTTAATCTTAAGATTTTGCATGTCCTAAGGGTGGCTCAACCCATAGTGGTGGTGTTTAGAATTGTTTAAATTATTAACTTATAGATTATAGTTTATAACAGAAGTTGTGAGTATTTGGTAAAAATTATAATTTATAATTGAAATAAAAAAAAAAATAATTATAACTTGTAACAGAAAAATAGTTTTATATTCAATATAGATCTTTTTAATAGATTTTGATTAAAAAGTTTCAAAAATTTAAATTTTATAAAAAATAGGTATATATAAAAAAAGGTATGATATTTTAGAAATATATAAAATACTTTTAATTAATAAACAAAACGACTAAAATGCTAAAAATCAATAAACACAAAAACAAAAAGCTTAAGTTGCCAAATAAGTTGCCAAATGAAATGTACATAACTTTTGGGGTTTTAAGCAAAATTTTTTGCTACAGTTTTAATTTTTTGTTAATAATTTTAGTTATAAATTATAATTTATTTCAAACGCTTACAACTTCTACTACAAATTATAAGTAATTTTTTTATTTTAGTTATAAGTTATAATTTTTACTAAATATTCAAAATTTTTACTACAAGTTATATTTTATAAATTACTAATTTCAACAATACCAAATACCTACTTAGTGATAACCAAATGCCGCATTATAATTCATTTATCTGGCTAAAAAAAAAACATTGCATTTTTGGTTTTTCTCCCACGTCCTAATATCAGAATGAAAATGCAATTTCTTTTATATTACAAGTTAATTCTAATATCTATAAATAATGAATAATATTGTCATTTTGTTATAAATTATTAAAAAAACTAAAAATAACCTACATTTTTTTGCTAAAAAATTAAATTAATTAACAAACACCTTACTTTTTAACCTTTTAATTTAAATATAAAAAAATCCAAAAAGTGGAAATTATCAATGAGCCCTAATTAGGGTTTATTTGTATTCCAGATTAAATTGGATAGGATATGAAGAATAAGTAATACTGTGGGTCAATATATATATATCAAAAGATTATATAATAAAATATGTATACAGTGAAAAATTTAGTTCATGTTTAGTTAGGGTGTGTAAAGAATGAAATAAAAATTGTAAAATTATTTTTGACCGTTAGATAAAGGGAAATAATCTGGAGTTTAGTACTAACAATATCAAGTAGGACTGATATTATTATTACGATGATTAAAGTATTACTAATATAGTATTTGTCAAAATTATTAGTCACAGTTCTACACTACAAATGCAAAATTAGTTATTTTACACGACAAAATATGAAATATGAGTTCCCCGCGCGCGCGCGCGCACACACATATATATATATAATTCAATTTGATTCGAAGAAATTTGCCAATCCAAACATGCCCTTAGTATATATTTGATTAAAGAGATTAAATTTCGCATCTTATGAAAAAAAACACATATAAAATCCTTAATATTATTTATGTCTTTTAACCAATTTAATTCAATCTAAAATAATCTGTTTGGATAAATTACTTATTTGCTTATTTAGTTTATTGCTCAAATAAGTAATTTTGTTTGAAAAAAAAATAAGATTTAAGCCAATAAACCAAATAAGCAAGATTTAAATCAAGATTATTCCAAACATACTTGCTTATTTAAGTTTGTACAGAAGTACCCCGTAAATTATATTTGTTTGATGGGTTGAACCCATCTCGACCACATCCGCAACTTGTTCACCTATAAAGCCAATGTGCAAACGTGAACTATCCAGTGTCATTTCGTCGGATGCCACTCCGATAGTCAAGTTAGTAAAGATTTTCGAAGTTAAGAACCGTTATATGTTTTATGTAGGTCAAGAAGAATACCCTTATGCCTATAGGGGACTCTCATCCCCTTTATAGCAAGGGAAATTCAATCTCTCTCCTCAAATCTCATTATTGCTTTTCCTGCCAAACGTCCCTTCAACGCAGCTCTGCCATATCTGCCTCCAACTGACCGCGATGGCTGTCCCTTTACGATAATATCACCATAAAAGATATGAGTTCCGCCGTACTCTAAGCCAAGCTCCTCATACTAGATGCACTCCTCGAGGTTGCAGGGTACTCGATAGTAAGAGCATTCGGTATAGTCGCATTTAATGTTGTTTTGACCACAGTCACATCGTATTAAATGCGACGTCAGAACATTGAATGCGACGGCTAGGACTAATATGTAGACCACTGTTGGTTCGTGGAGGTCGGCTGTCATGCCTCACACGATGGGCCGAGATGGTTAATCGGGTTTTTTCTAGGTCTTGAATACTTCTGATGGGTTCGGGTCAGTGTTTCGGTTCCATCCCTCTTCAAAATTAATAAGCAAATATAAACAAATAAGCAAATGAGTTATTTAAAAGCCAAGTGTTCCAAATTAACTTGTTTATTTATATTTTTACTTATTTTATAATAAACAAATAAATCATTTAACCAAAGGAGGTCAATATAAAAAAGCCCATAGCAAGTGTAACAAACTCTTTGTTTCAATAAGTTCCCAAATGGAAGTTGCTAAAGAACAGATACGTGTATGTAGTATCTCAAATTTGAACTCTTTTAGTCTATTAGAAGGATTTCCAAAATTTCATCAACTCTTTTTACTCTTTTAGACTAATATGTAAAATTAATACAATCGTCTATATTCATTTTTCTAAAATTTGATGAGATATAATCTTTTAGAAAATTTACAACCATATTTAAAAAAAAATTCTTGTAAGAAATATGATTCAAATTAAAGCTTTTACCGATATATAAGATTCTGAAAGAGTTTATTAAATTGTATAAAACATTATATAGAACAACTTATCAACCCTTATTCAGTGTGTGGGAGTAATTTTGTTATACTGTATTTGAAGCAATGTAATTTAAACAATAAATGAGATAATAGTGAGGTCGAATGCAGTCACATTAATCTTAATGCAATAAACATTGTATAAATTTATACTAAATAAAGGGTGATACAAAAAAAAGATAAGATATAAGTATTGGATTAAATATATAAAAATTTTATTGAATTTAGTCTAAACATAATAAGATATATAATATTTTTTAATCAGCTCTCATACGATTACCTTGGTCGGTTTGAATTATTAGTTTTAGCCCATTTAAAATGTTTAAAAAATTTGGCTTGAAAAAAAATTAGTTTTTTTTAAAAAAAATAGAAAAAAAAAGTTAAAATTATTTGGAAAAATTTCTTATAGTAATTTTTTTAAATTTTTGATTAAAATGTCTAATATGCTCTTACGTTTTGTTTTTAAATTGTAGTGTTTGTAATCTTAAGCATGATTTTTTTTAATTTTTGTAAAGAGAGTTGAATTTATAATTAAGAATAATATAATCATTTTATTATAAAAAAAAGTTAATAGTGTTTGGGATATATATAGACGTTTCTTTTTTATTAAAAAAGTTAGTAAATTTTTAGTGATGCCAAATACTGTAACTTAGGTACTGATTTGTAACTTTGATAAAAAAATAAAAAAGTTAAAATTTTAAATCAAAATATAAATTTTTAATGTTCTATTCAAATTCTCACAACTTTTAAAATGTAATAATATAACTTATTTACAACTTATTTATTACTACTATACTACGTACCAACTACACATAATTGTTAATATCAAATATATAGAAGAACAAAATTTTCAACATTAAACAAAAAATTAAAAAATTAGTTTTTTTTTATCTAAACAACGAATTTAAAAAAGCTAGTTTAAAAATTAAGTTGCCAAATAACCTACTTTAAACTCAATTTAAATTTTTGATTAAAAATATAAAAAATAAAAAATAAAAATTAAGCTAGTTGCTAATTGAGTCTTAAATTTTTTTTTTTACAAAAAAATTATTTTTTAGAGATACCAAATAGCGAAGTGGGGACCGTGCTACGCCTTAACGGGCAGCACAACGGTACTGTATCTTATTTGGGGTATTTAAAAAATACATTTTTATGATCGAATTTGTTTATTACGTAGAAGTCGTCGAGTTTGTTTAATATATAAAATTTCAGATTCATCCGATACATATAGCTAAGTGATTGAATAAGATCTTATAATATTATTTTATAAATAAATAAATAAAAATAAAAATTTAAAAAAATATTGTTAAATAAATATTACTCAATCACTTAGTTACAGGTATCAAAAGAATATGAAATTTGATATAGTAACGTAACTCGACAAGCTCTTCGTAATAAACAGATTCGTTCATGAAAATATATTCGTCAAATTATCTGAAACAGAACACAACACAGCGATACTGTCATTTAGGCGCAACAGCGTCCCGAGTCCACCAAATAGAGACTAAATATGATAACTTTTGCAAAAAATATAATTGCACATGCATGGCCCAACAGGCTAGTTAAAACAAGGGAAAAAGTACACTGAATTCTTCTAAAAATTTGGTCTAATTAATTTATTATTTTAAATAAATTACATTGATCTCCCTCAAATCAAACGGCTTTAACAAAAAAATTAAAATAACTAAAATAACCGTAAGATATTTTGTCTCAAAATTAAAAGGTATTTGACATAAACTTGGCAACACAGCATCAACGAAGAAGAGGGCAGCTGCGCCATCATGACTCTCCGCCACCTACAGCCGCGACCACCTGCGCCACCACCCACCCACCGCCGCTGCATCGACGCCGACGCCACCACCGACTCTCTCTTCACCCCTCTCTCTCGGTCTCGGTTTTTTTTTCTCTCTCTCTCTCTCTCTCTCTCTCTCTCTATATATATATATATATATATATATGAACCCTCTCTACCTAGCTCTCTCTGCTGTCTTTCTCTCTCCCCCCATGTTCTCTCTCTCTCTCTCTCTCTCTCTCTCTCTCTCTCTCTCAGGCTATGCCGCCACCACCACCATCTCACACTGCCGCCGCCACCACCGCACCACACGCCGCCGCCGCACACACCATCACCATAACACCACCATCTCCCTCCCTCTCTGTATCTCTCAATATAATTTACCAAATCAATTTCTCAAATGGGTCAACGTGGGAATTGAATTTAACCTCAATTGGAAAGGAAAGCAAAGCCAAATGTAGATTAATTTGAGCGAAAAGCCCAGGAATTTGGGGTTAGGGTTCGTAATGTTCGTTGAGAAATTCCAAACTCAATCTTCGATTCCAAACTCAATCTTCGATTCCAAACCCTGCGCAATCTATTCCCTAACCAAAACTTGAGAATTCATGCCGATTGATGAAATGCCCGGCGCGTCGATGAAGATCGTGAGCGAAACATTGACGATAGCGATCGTGAGGGAAACCCTGCGCAATCTGTTATTGTGTGTATATATATATACTTTTAGTTTTTTTTCTTTGTTTTAAGTGAAAATTCACCTGGCTACTGTTTGAACTCAAGGCTATTATTGGTTATAGCTATGAGAAATCTTAAGAGAGAGAGAACCAAAAACTTGCCTTAACCATTCTGTGTTTTAATGGAACCCTTATCGTCTTCTTCATAGCTCCGATTGTGAGAACGAGGAAGGTGCACATTGTGCTTTTAAGTTTTATTTAGGCTCCCTTTTAACTTTTATTTAAGCTCCGTCTGTATTAACGTAAAATATTTTATTAAGTAAAATAATTATATAAAAATTATTATTTTTATTTGTATTTTTTAATTTTTAATTAAAATTTTAAAAATTAAAATAAGAGACGACAATGATCAAATGCGAAAAGAATTTAAATAAAGAATTTTAAAAAATTTATATAGAAAGAATTTGTTTTTTATTTTTTTTATTTTTTTTACTATGAGAATGATAAAAAGTAGCAAGAAATCATTCTAAAATTAACTTATAAGTTAATTTTTTATAAGTTAAATTTGATCTAATGAGATAAAATATTTTATTAAAAAATATATTTTATATACAGTTAAACAGTAAAAATTAAGTAAATTATTTAACTCAAAAATATTTATATCAAAACAAATGAAATTTTAATTTTTAAATATATTTTTATGATCGAATTTGTTTATTACGTAGAATTCGTCGAGTTTACTACTTGTTAAAATTTTGTTGATTCGGTACTTGTAGTGAAGGGATTGAATAATATTTATTTAATAATTTTTTTTTAAATTATAATTTTTATTTATTTATTTATAAATTAATATTATCTGATTATTTAGTTTTAGGTATTGAATTAATTTAAATTTTTATATAAATAACAAATTTAGCGCATAATAAATAAATTTGATAATAAAAATATATTTAAAAATTAAATAAAAAATAATGCGCGTGAACGTTCCTTGCTCCATTTATTGATGTGTTCCGGTATTGATCAAACTTTTTTATGGCTTCTCCGTTACTTCTTTTAAGGAACAAATATGGAAAAAATATTTATTAATTATTAATTTTATTAGTCAAATAGTAGTTAATTAATAAAAAATTAACGACATAAGTTAACGTATAATATAAAATTAAATATTAAAAAAATTAATATAATTTATTTAAAATAATAAAATTAATTATATTGGATCAAAATATAATTTACTCCCAAAGAAAAAAAAAAAAAAAAGAAGCAAAAACACATTTTTTTGAGTCTCTTCCTTCTCTTAAATCGTCCGTGCATGTCTCTGTAATCTTCTTCAGTCCATGGCGAAAGCCAGGGCTATGATTCGAACGCCGCTAGACTCCTACACAGTGAAAGCAATCAACAAAACCATCCGAGGTAAGCCCAATCTACTCTTTTTCCCTCTTAATTTCCCGGAAAATTCTCTCTGACGTCACACTTCCGTCTCCACCAGCCGGCGACTGCGTCTTGATGAGACCTTCCGACTCGGCGAAGCCGTCGTACGTGGCCAGAGTGGAGAGGATCGAGTCCGATGGCCGAGGCGGAAGCGTGAAGGTCCATGTCCGGTGGTACTACCGGCCGGAGGAGTCGATCGGAGGCCGCCGGCAGTTCCACGGCTCCAAGGAAGTGTTCCTCTCCGATCACTACGACGTACAGAGCGCCGACACGATCGAAGGCAAGTGTACGGTCCACACCTTCAAGAGCTATACGAAGCTCGACGCTGTTGGCAACGATGATTTCTTCTGTCGTTTCGAGTACAATTCGTCCACCGGAGCATTCAATCCCGACAGAGTGGCCGTGTATGTTGGTATTGATTCATGTGTTTATTGGATCAACTTGCAGTTTAATTGATCTCGGTAGTTAATTTATGCTTCTGCTGGAGCAAGTTAGTGTAGTTGTTTATTGGTTTGCTTTTGTTAACTTTAATCGAATTTAACTTGAACCGACGTGATTTGGAGGGTTTTAGGGATTTTTTTTTTGGTTTTATATAGCGATCGTGGATTTTAAATGGCAGTCATTGGGGTTTTACTTATGAATTTGACTGATTTCTAGTATTAGATTTAGGTACTTTTATCTCAAGTTTTACAGTTTAACAACCAATTTTAAATTGGAATTGCTTATTGTGATGACTGTATTGATTCTTCGAGTATATATGAGTGCTTTGGTTCATCTTGCTATGGCAGGTACTGTAAGTGTGAGATGCCTTACAACCCTGATGATCTAATGGTCCAGTGTGAAGGTTGCACTGATTGGTAAGTTGGTTGCTTTCAGATTCACAATCTAAATAAAGCGTTTTTAGTTTTGTATGCCCTGTTTGGTGGATGGAAAAGAAGTTCTTTGCAAACAAAATGCAGTATGATATTTTCTAAAAACTAGATTATTTATTTTTCACTTTATTGCGTTTCTTGTAGAAAACATAAAAGAAGCACAATAAAGTCAAGAAACACTGCTCACAACTGGTTGCATGATAGGATATTAAGCACATTAGTGGGAGTTCAGGTCAATTTGTTTGTCTGTTTCAAGAGGATTGTGGTCTGCTGCGAGTCTGGTGATTGGGCTATGATTAATCATCTATCTGTATTGTTTTTCAAAATTGCTAATCGACTCACATACAATGCTTAAATGATTCTTAATATGACCCTGAACCTGAGGGTTATGTTATAGATTATAGAAGCATCTGCAGAAATGTACTTCAAGAGAAATTAGTTTCCACTTCTTCGATTTTCAAAGTTCTTTGATGATTTAAAGGAGATTTCGTTGTGCTTGAAATAGTCTTTTATCAGTTCTTTTTAAATTTGTTTTTCCATTTAGTTATATCCTACATATATACCCTTTGTTTTAGTTACCTAGAAAAGTACAGGTTAAGTGCCGAGTAAGAAGTAGATTGTGAAACTTTTTTTTTAAACTTCAAATCATTGTGCAATATCCTTGACTAACTTCCAGATAGAGAATTTTGTGAACAATATTATAAGGTCTTCTACATATCCATATGGCAGGTCATGTTTGGGTTACACACAATTTTATGGAGGCTAAGGATTGTTCCAAAAGTGGGAGGGATCAGGGTTTAAGCATAAACATATTTTCTTATAACTGAACTAGTCTACCATAAGATTTTGAGCCATTGATGGTTTTTTTAAAATTAAAAAAAACACTACACAATTATGCTTGTGGTGACTCATTACGAGTAAGCGTAGAAAGCACTGCAAAATTATGCTTATGGTCACTCATTAGGAGTAAATCTGAAAGGCAGGAGTGAACAGACAACACTTCTTAAAAGTGTAAGGTAAGATAAAGACTACTGGTGTTTTTTGATTGGTTTAGCTGACCCCAAATGGCAAGCTTAAATTTCTTTGAGTTAATTTGGGTTTTATGTTGGTGCAGGCTAGGTTTTACTGTTATTTGTAATTCAAGGTACCATTTTTTAAGAAGAAAAGAACTTGAAGAAAACTCATTACGGAAGAGGAAAAAAAATTATTTGTCTCCTGAATTTCAGGCCACCTCTTTTTAGGTGTTCTGATAGAAGGGTTCAGTGAAGCTGTCAGTTCAGGGATTTCTCATTTCATTCATTTGTGTTTATTGGCTGGGTTAGATCAGTTAGTTTGGAATGGCAGTAGACATATCTATGGCATAGGATTGTGGATTTCTTTTGCATCCCAATGTTCACCTATCTATGGCATAAGATTGTGGATTTCTTTTGCATCCCATTGTTCAACTGATGAGGAGACAGATTGTTTAGCTAAAAGTGGAACAAATTCATGAGATCATTTGAAGGGGTGTGTTGCCCTTTTGAAGGTCACGTCACCAGTTGAGAACTCGTTGCTCGGTGTGGGTATGGCCATCCACCTCCGGCCTAACTCCACTCCGTTCACTCGAGAGGGATTGGCTCCAACCTAACCCAGCGCAGCTCCACTAGCATAAGAGGAATTGACTCCAATTCAACCAAACTCCACTTGCTCAAAAAGGGTTGACTCTAGACGACAACTCTACTCCTTAAGAGAATTTACAATTCTCCCTTATACTTAAACCATGGATAAGATTCCATGACAAGACCTAGACTTGGAGGCTAGAGCCGATGGCTCATCAGAATTGCTTGGTTTACCCCACCCTCAAGGTGGCTCTGCTATGACCAACCTTCGAGAGAGAGAGAGGAGTGTTAATACAAAAAGACAACAAGTACACTAATTACTCTGAGAAATACGACTCTCTGAGACATGATAATGGACAGAGCATGCGTTCCCTTATCATGTCGGGTATTAGAGGCTTCCACCAATGGCTAACTGGGCTGGTATGTTTAAGTTGTTACTTCAAGGGAATGGCTCCACCTGTCTCTTGGTTGTAGCAACCATTGGACTTATTTGTCTCTTATATAAAGGAGCTCATTCTCCCTTTTCAATGGTTACTGTTCATCTGCCGTTATCCCCGACTTTGGGCTCCTCCTTAGATGGAGTGGCTCTGTAGGAGCTCCTATGGGTGGTTTTCTTTTTGTGATTCACCCTCAATCCAGCAACATGGACCTCAGGGTGAACGCGATTTTGTCCACCACTACCTTCGCGCATGGCAACTTGCTTGTGAAGCTCAAACATTATGTCTGATCTCTTTGAGGGTTGTTGAGTGCATCATTCTAACCATTGGATGTCATGAGGGCCCTCTTTCGTGTTTTCCATAAATGGCGCCAAATTGTAGATAGTTAAGATTGGGATCCATGGACCCGTCCTCATTGGCTGCTGACAAGTTGAGTCGTGTTCAACTTTCCCTGCACCAAGAAAAGGATAGAGTTGCCCCATCGGTTGCTTGACTAGATGGTCCTCTGATGATCAAGTTAGAACAAGCTTGAAGGTGAGGGAATAAATAGACTGAGTTTTTCCTCTTTTTATAGATGAGTTATGGATATGACTTTTTCCCTGATGATGCTTTTTTTCCCACCCATCAAGTCAGCCATAAAAATGTGGCTTCATTAATGATGGCGTGGAGTGTTTTACTCTCAGCTCATTTTCATTTTGCTTTTGTAAGGGATTGGGCCAACAAACTCTAACGCACCAACGCTGGTGTCAAACCTAAAGCGTACGGTCTGTAGAGCTCGACAGTCAAGCCCTCAAAATCTGTGTTGTCGGCCTTTGCACCCTCGAGCTCTTAGAGCTTGGCAGGTTTATTGCTTGATGTTCACCTCGGCTGGTAATCCTAGGCGGTATGGTGGCGATGACATGGCTCGCCAAGTCATCTTTATTATCCGACCTCCCTCAAAGCCTATCCAAACTTTTCATTGGTCTGTCCACTTTAGCACAGACTGTAGAACGTGTTTATATAACTGTTTTGATCTTCATTATTCTATTCCCTGATATTCTCCCTAATACAGGTACATTTTCCAACAAAAAGTTCACAATTGTGAGCTTTTAGTTTTACCTCCCGAATCCCGAGGATGGATTTTTGTGCTGTCATTGTTGAATCTTTGATACCTTGTTTTGTACCAAAAGAAAACATGGCACTTACAGTCATATTAGTAGATTTGTTTTTTGTTTTTTTTAATCTTCATTTATTTACCATAAAAATATTTGAAAATTCTATAAACTGATTTGTTTACTATGTCCATTGCCCTCTGATGGTAGTAATCCCTCATACAATCCACATTTTATATTAACGTGGAAATGTCTTATATGGATTAAGATTGAGCAATGGTGAGCATCTTGCACTGACAGCACAGGCGATTCAGAAAACTATTTTTTTTTAATATCAGGAGATGAATAATACTAGAGAAGCCAAAAATAAGCAAAAACTACACAAATTTGCCCAAACGGGGCCAAAGATGAATTCTTGTTGAGTAGTTTGTGGTAACAATAGGCAAACAATTTAACATACAAATCTATTATTTTCAATTCTGTTATGTTGAATGTACTGGCTGGTTTCTGAATTTGATGTATGGGCTTGAACCTCGAGTTCCTTAGTCTTGTCTTGTTGGCCAAAATATCGAACCGGCCAACCAAACAGATCTAATCAATCGGTTTTGGGTCGGTTTCTCTCAACATTTTGGTCAGTTAGATTTTATATTCGAAGATTTACTTTATACAGGTTCGGTGTCAGTTTTCTAAATTTTATCACAAAACCAGCTGAAACCAACCAAACCACAAGTGACTGGAGACTGAGTAAATATGTATGTATAGTGTATTCAACATTACCCTCGGTTCGTCCCTCATAAGTCATAATACACAACTCACAAATCAGAAAGCCCTAGAACTAGCAGCAAAGGAGCTTTTGAGTGGACTCTGCAGAAGATTTTTCACTCTAACATTACTGTCTTATAGCTCCTCTTCCTTCATGCCCAAATCCCTAACGAAGATGATTCTCTTTCTGCTCTCTCTTTATATATATATCTATAAATATGTACAAATGAGTGCATCTGTCTTTGAGTCCTTTAATTAAGGATTTGTTTATGCAATTTGCTTTTTGATCTTCTTGTCTTTGTGGTTGCAAGAATACAAACCGAAATAACTGACTACACTGAACCGCAAATAATTCACATCAGTCTATTTGGTCTGCCTATCTTCAACAGCTGGTTCTGTGGCACGATATCAACACTGAACCCTTCGGTTTCGATGGTACATCTGGTCTAAACACCGACCTGATTACACCCCTAGTCACAACCATGAACAACGTGCTCATGGATTGAGAGATTTTTTTGGGTGG
>JAOTRH010000020.1:8561838-8577136 GCA_034768845.1 Heliamphora exappendiculata | reverse complement strand
AATATTTATATTACTTTTACTTTATATAATATAAATGAGATAAGGTGTATACATAATTTAAATGTTACATACAATAATAATAAATTATAAGATGATAAATTAAAAAGAATGATTAAAAAAACAAGATAAAGATATAAATAAAAATAAAAATAAAAATCTAAATACCAATTAAAATAATAAAGACTTATAAATTAAAAAAATAAGGAGACAAAGTGGCCAAACACCATCGAAATCACCCAAGACTCCAATACTCCACGACTTCTTCAATACTCCTCCAATCAACGCAATCAGCAGATTCAACACTTAGCAGCTTCGAACACAACCGAAATCACCCAAAATCCCAAATCAATCATTCGAACTCCACTTGAATCCCAAATCGCAATCTCGGCAACACCCAAATCGCAAATCAAACTCCAATCGAACTCCAACAACACGATCGGCAATCCAAATCTACGCTGGAAGCCTATAACCCTAGATTCGAAGAGCAAAATGAGTTCGGAAGAGGCGAAAGAAGTTCGAAAGAGGCTAAAGATGTTCGGGAAAACAGAAAAGGTACAGAGGAGTTCGAATAAGACGAAAAAAAAATGTGAGCTCTCGCAGTTGTCGTGTCGGGAGGAGGGCCCGTATCATCTATAACGACCACTACAGGCCGATACATTATTGTTACCTGTTACGTAACGGGAGTAACGGTCGATATAGTGGGGATTCTCTGTGCAACCGATACCATCCATCGTAATGGAATCGGCCCTTCAAGGTACCGTTACGTAACGGCCGTTATTTATATCCTAGCCGTTATGTGTCTATACACAAGAGCTATGAATGTTATGAATCTAAAAAAAAGCTATTCACAAATATAAACGTTATAATTATATTAATATCACCACTACAATTTTTTTATAGTTTTACGAAGGAATTTGCACTATTTACAAATAAACAAATTCTCATTACATATGACAATAGTGAAAATATTTTACAACATAAAAATCAAAGGGTATATTTATGAATAATTTATAGCTACCAATTTTTATAAATACCTTATTTGGGATAATGAGTTATTTGTTTATTTTATTTTATTTTATTTTATTTTTTTTATGGTTTAGTCAAATTATTATAATTTATCCATTTTCAATCGAGAAGAGCCAAAAAATTAATTTTTTCATAAACATATCTCAAAAAATCCATAAAGAGCAGTTTATTTTATTTTTTTATTTTCTTTTTTGGTGATTTTTTATCATTTAGTAAAATTATTAAATTAAATTATTATTTTTTAGTGGATCTTTACATTGTTTAGTAAAATTATTATATTTTTTAAGTTTTAGCTCAAAAAATAGATCAAAATATATGAAAGGTTAAAAGAAAACAAAAATAAGTCAAAATTAAGCAAATAGAGCCAAGTTCTCGTTATTATATGTTTTTTTTTTAAAAACAATGCTTGGATTAAAAAGTCAAAAATATCCCAACAGAAAAGTAGGACATATTGAGGGCAAATATGACACAAAATGTCAAAATAGAACCGATTCGATAAATCATAAATGGTAAAAAATGTAAAGAAAGATGCGGAAATAAAGTGTGATGGTTGGGCCAAAATAGTCAATTCATATGCACAATTTGCGTTGTGCGGGGAACAAAGGGACCGACATGGTAAAATCACATTTACATTTAATGCGATTGTGTGGTGGCCAAGATTTCCATCGATGCATGATTTTTATAAGCAATATTTAAAAGTCAAAACTACAACTAAAAGATAAAAAGGAAAGAACAGCTGGAGGGCAAAAAAGAAACTAAATGACAAAAAATAACCCACAAAAGTAAACTCTTTCCAAATTGAGGTTGAATTTGGAAACTAGAGGAAAATGTTAAAATACAACCCATTCCATTAAAAAGGAAATAATGGAGGGCAAAGAAAGGAATGGCGAAAAACAACCCACAAAATGAATAGTAAAGCAGCAAACTTATATTATAGGGTATGGATTGCCATATTTCACTAATTTGATCTACGTGTGTTAATGGTAAGTGGTAACACAATTACATGTCCATTGTTGGGGATTGTGGGATTATATTTTCAACAGTAACAGTTGAAAAATTGCAACCTTCCCCGGGATAAAGGGGTTACGTTTTACACACGTGTCGATTGCTTGGGGATTATTACTTCATCCCATGGCCCATGGAAATTTATTTGTAGGATTCTCTCACCATAAGTATTCCCATATTCAACTTTTTATGTGAAGAATGTTCTCTCTATGTTTTTATTTTTTATCTCTTTAGATTTGGTTTAAATGGTTATAAGATCAAATGAATTTCTCAATTATTGCAACCTTACCAAGTATGAAATGCTGGAGTTATCATGTGCTGACAAAAACACCAGTAGAGAAGGTATTGGGTCTATGGTTCAATTCTTACCAGCGACAACATAATTACATCTGTGAAGAACTTGCATGCTTTGAAAAACTACCAAGAACTTATGTTCGAGACCATTAGTGAAAGGGTAGTCCAGTGCACGAAGCTCCCACGTATGCGGGATTCGGGGAAAAGAATGGATCACAAAGAGTCAATAGTAAACTGCCTCTTTCAAATGCAAGAAGCTGTTTCCACGCCATGAACCCATGACATCTAGGTCACATAATGACAACTCTACCGTTGTACCAAGGCTTCCTTTTGTTCGAGATCATTAGTATTATGCGAAAAAACTTGCCTCTATAAATTTGTTATTTATAGTTACAATTCTTGTTGAAATTTTGGCTTGGCCCAAATTGGATAATCTAAATTCTCAAAATTTAGGAATCAGAAGTGTAGGGACCCGGTCCCTTTTTATTTTGAGGATCAATTAAAACTTGTTTTGAAACTTTCGGTGGTATATGGAAAAGTGTTTTTTTTTAATGAGAGAAATGAGATTTTAGTCATGATAATGATGGATGATGGTAATTGTATACGTGATAATGCATGAAGACAATTATGGGTTGCTTGGATGAGTTTTGAAGTGTTTGGCTTAAGTTGAAATCTTATGTGTATTTTCTTTCTTCGGGTTCGCACACAGTGGTGATTGCTCAAGCAAATTGTCGTAGAGACTTTAAAAAGTCGCCGGTGGAGTTTTTTCTTTTCATTTCCTCTTCTCCTCTCTCTCTCTCTAAGCTCGAGAGTAAACCCTAGAGAACCCTTTCGAGCTCTCTTGAGCTCTTCTAAGCCTCTATTGGAGCTCTCCTCTTGCTCCCTTCTCGATTGTACATTTGTTGGAGATTGGAGCAACGCGTTGGAAGCTTGTTTCTCACTGTTCAGTTGGAGATCTTCGTCGTTGGAGCTTGCTAGAGCTTGGTTCTTGAGGTTTTGACATTAAAGAGGTAGGATCTATGACTATTGTTGATCAATACATGTATATGAGTTGTATTGTTGTTGGATTTGCACAAAACCATGAAAAATCTATGTTTTTGGAACGTTAGGCTAGGGTTTTGTGTTCAAACATGTTAGATATGCGGTGTGTGATCAATTTGTAGTAAATTAATCATGATATATTCGTTGGAGAATCATTAATTTGCAATTTGAAAGTTAGGATTTGATTTGAGTTAAACCTTGAATTAAATTGGGGGTTTTGGGTTGTTAAACTCAAAAGATAAAATTGATAATGTTTTTAATTAATTAGAGGTTGTGGTAACCTACGTGCGAATGAAGTTTCATGAATTTTGGTCAAATGTGTAGAATCACGAATGATGGGTTGGGATTTTAGAACGAATCTTATGAATTTGGCGGAATGAGAAAGTGAAGAAAAATTTTACTTCATATTTTTGCTTATCTAAAACTATGTTCAAAGGATAGGAGATTTTATTGTTTTTCCAACACTTAGAAAATTTTTCAGAATTCTGGGCAATTTGCTCTTGGGTGTCTTACCGCTCGAGCGGACTCCGTTAGGTGGCACATTTTGAAAGTTCGTTTTAGAAAGAAAATTTTTCGATTATCTTTTGGGCATCATTTAAGGCATAAATGGGTATATTTGGGGGTTTGTTTTACAGTTAAAAGGGGCTCTCTTTTTGTTCGATTTCGTTGGAAAAAATGAAAGGTTTTGGTTTATATTTCCAACAAAGATTAGTTTCGATTAATCGTTTGATTCAACTTTGTGATAAAAGCTCAAACTCGGGTTTCTTTACCCTTTTTATCATGGCGTTTTATATTGTGGTTGTTTACCTGTTGAGGGTTAAGTTAGTGTAGCGCAATCTTGTGAGGTGAAACCTTGGTGTAATGGGAATGTTTGGTGTTGTGCCTCCGTGTATACCGGGTAATGAACTTATAGACATTGTATGGAGCATAAAGAAATTAATGGTATTCAATGTGTATGAGTGGGGCCCAAGCTTGAGAACTTAGTGTGACGAGTGGCATAATCATCATGATTGGGGTTGGCAACATTTGTATTGTGATGTTCAATGTCATTCTAAGGACCGATGGATAGTGTTCTCGTGAAACGAGTACTTAATGGGTACCTAGGAGGTGATGGTGGTGAGTGAAAGTTTCTGGTTGACCTTTAATTTCTCTTGGCAGAGAGAGCTATTTTGTAGGCGGTTATCATGTGTGAGCTGTTTTTGCCTTGTTGGATGGGAATGATGGGAGCTTTTGATCGATTCTTGATTGGGCGATTTCATGAAAGATTAAAATCTCTATAGATCTTGCACCCTCATCGTGGTCCTTTGGGTTATGCCTTTTGAACTCGTACCACCGTGGTCAAATGATTGTAAGACTGATTCCTCGTAGTTTTCTTGTGAAGGTTTGTTTGTTTACCCTGTGAGTGTGTTCGGATTGTGTCCCCTGAGATGTCAGGTTGGTAAACCTGGAACACCTCTCCTTTCTCTAACGGAGGAGCTAGTGTTGAGATGTGGAATCTACGTCCGCAGAGATTAGTTGAAGGTTGTTTGACAAATATATATAATGTATGTTCTGGTTTGTATGGGGATGTTGGCATCCTTAGCTCTTGTCAGAATGAAATTCTTGCTGATGCTTCTGTGACCGTGTTGTTCACTTTGTGTGGCCTTTGTAGTTTGTTTTCAGTTTTAGTTTGCGTTTTGTTGGTGTTTGGAGCTGCTCAGTTTTCTCAAAATTGGTGGTCGGTTGCCCATTCGTGAGCCAACCCATTTGTCCAGGTTGGAGCGTGAAAGCTTGGTTTGTATAGAGAGAGTTCTCTCCTAGGGATGCTTAGATTCTTTTATGAAAAGTGAGAGAGGTTGTGATCCCGTTAGCTTTGGTGATGTCGCGTGGTAGCTTAGTGTTGGTGCGTTGAAGGAGTAAGTGTGTGAGTACGAACAGTGGAAGAGCAAGATAATGGTATACGGATCAAGTTGTGTGGTTCTTTCGTGGTCATTTTTGGGTGGACAGAGTGCCTTGATGAGTTGTGTATAAAATGAAGTTGCTAAGTACTAGAGGTGGGTCTTGATTGGTTACTTGGTGGGAAAATTATGAAGGGCTTAAGTGGCGTTGGTGAGGGATCAGAGAATCATATGTTGTTACCACCAAATGAAGAATTATTATACGTGTGGTACGGATGTAAAGGAAATATGCGAGTGTATATGGAAGTATTGACGAGCGGTATGATTGATGACCGTCTGGATTTCAATAACTGACGAAGTGTGTAGTGTTGTGAATACAAGGGACAAACATATGTGTTAAGTGTGGGTTAATTCCGGATGGGATTAGTTGCGGTTGATTAGAGGTCGGATGATTGATCGAGGGTCAGGGGGTTGGACTGTGAAACGTGGGGCTATGTATATGCATGCTAACATAACGTGTGATGTGGTTGGATTTGTGTAGAGAAGTATGTACTTGTAGTATGTTCTGTCTGTATGGCGTGTTTGGGCCCAAGTGACTCAGTGAGTTCATGTGACCGTATTGATCTTAATGGCTATAATGCCAGGATGGTAACCTCGATCGTGTAGAATCCTAGCCTTAAGGGTGACGTGACACCTAATGTCTTCGCGAGATGAGAGTTGTGATTTGTAATTTGTGAATGAGGAACAGGTTGAGAATTGGTAGAAGGTGAAGGTTTAGATGGAATGTTAGCAAATCATGAGAAGAAAATGTGTTCTTTGGAGTTTCTGATGAGTTGAATGAGTTCATTTCGCTAGAACCAGATGTTTGTTGTCTCTGCTCAGGAATGAGCACCTCTTCAGCTTTTGTGATAGCGATCTGACATACGTAGAATGATAATGTGGTTTCGAGTTTTGTGGTCATCGGTTTATCGTGAAGGCTTGAACAAGATGTTGGGTATGATGTGTGCGAATCCTTGGGAGCAATGTCAAAGTTTGACGTGTGCTTGGGCTTACGGGAGTAGTCCTTAGTGTGCGTTTTGATATGAGGATGAATTAGTTTGCGGTAGTTCAAACAAAGATCACAGTCCTTCCAAACAGAAGTGGGAAGTATTTGAAACCAGTTCCGGTTGTAGATTGGTCTTGTGCTATGCGTTTGATCGCTTGTGTTGGTCGCGTTCGGTGTGACTTGTGTTTCGGTACCTCAGTGGTGTGAGTTAGATCTTGGTCTGGCGACATTTGGGTAACCTCGGGGTGTTAGTGAGACCTTTTTCGCGAAGGCAATTAGTATGGATGCATATCCTTCGGAAACATGTTTGCGTTATGAGATGTCATTTTTGGGGAGATTGTGGGTGGTTGACGGAAAATCTGTTGACTCGAGTTCTGGTGTTGAATTTTGAGGACGAAATTTTCTAAGAGAGGGAGATTGTAGGGACCCGGTACTTTTTTATTTTGAGGATCAATTAAAACTTATTTTGAGACCTTCGGTGGTATATGAAAAAGTATTTTTTTTATGAGAGAATTGAAATTTGAGTCATGATAATGATGGATGATGGTAATTGTATGCGTGGTAATGCATGGGAACAATTATTATGGGTTGCTTGGATAAATTTTGAGGTGTTTAGCTTAAGTTAGAACCTTACATATATTTTCTTTCTTTGGGTTCGCGCATAGTGGTGACCGCTCGAGCGGACTGTTGGCAGAGACTTTAAAAAGTCACAGGTGGAGCTTTTTCTTTTCATTCCCTCTTCTCCTCTCTCTCTCTCTCTCTCTCTCTAAGCTCGGGAGTAAATTCTAGAGAACCCTTTGGAGCTCTCTTGAGCTCCTCTAAGCCTCTATTGGAGCTCTCCTCTCGTTTGTACATCTATTGGAGGTTGGAGCTACGCGTTGAAAGCTTGTTTCTCATCGTTCGGTTGGAGATCTTCGTTGTCGGAGCTTGTTAGAGCTTGGTTCTTGAGGTTTTGACATCAAAGATATAGGATCTATGACTATTGTTGATCAATACATGTATATGAGTTGTATTGTTATTGGATTTGCATAAAACTATGAAAAAATTATGTTTTTGGAACCCTAAGCTAGGGCTTGGTGTTCAAACATGTTAGATAAGGGGTGTGTGATCGATTTGTGGTAATCAATCATGATATATTCGTTGGAGAATCATTAATTTGCAATTTGAAAGTTATGGTTTGATTTGAGTTAAACCTTGAATGAAATTAGGGGTTTTGGGTTGTTAAACTCAAATGATGAAATTGATAATGTTTTTAGTTAATTAGTGGTTGTGGTAAGCTACGTGCGTATGATATTTTATGAATTTTGGTCAAATGTGTAGAATCACGAATGATGGGTTGGGATTTTGGAACGAATCTTATGAATTTGGTGGAATGAGAAAGTAAAGAAAGATGTGATTGAGTTTTAAACTAATTGAATCCGATATGTGAATCATGAAAATATGATGAATGTTCTCCCTTCATATGGTAATCCCGAAGTGGTTTAAATTGTATGTCTTCCCTTCGGATGGTGAGCCCGAAGTGGTTTATAATGTATGCCTACTCTTTGGATGGTGAGGCCGAAGTGGTTTCTAATGTATCTTTTTTCTTCGGATGGTGATCCCGAAATGGTTTATAATGTACGTCCTACCTTTCAGATGGTGATCCCAAGGCAATCTATAACGAATGTCCTCCCTTCGGAAGGTGATCCCGAAGTGATTTGTACTGAATACCCGACCCTTCGGATGGTGATCCCGAAGAGGCATATATAAGTGTTGTGATGATAGGAGTTAACGAGAGATGAAAAGTACCTCGAGTTGGGTGAACTTGAAAAGCATCGGAAGATATGTGCGTACGTGTGTGTGGGGTAAAATCGAGAACATAGGATGGTTGAGTTAAAACGGAGTTGGTTTTGCACGATAAAAACCGGTTATATGAATGAAATTTTGTTAGAAATGTGGGTTTAGTTTCTTAGGTAAAGACTTGTTGTGCATTCGCATGATCATCCTCGCGTATCATGCATTGTTCATTTTCAGTCTATTTCCTACGAGTCTCGGCTCATGTTGTATAAACACATTTCAGGTGATCACAAGGAGCAAGTCGCCAGGTGAGGTGGACCATAGTTGAGACCTTGTTAGATCATTGTGATTTAAGGAAATTGTATGTATTTTTTTTATTGTGTTTTTGGAGACCTTGATTATGGTATTTGTAATCCTTTGATACATTAGGTGAATGTATTGGATTCGATAGCAATTCATTTTATAAGGCCTTAAGACCATGGATTCATGATTTATATGCGTGTGAGATTGTCGGGTCTTGTACAAGTTGACTTCTCGATTTCGTATGAAATTCTATGGATTAAAATGTTGGTTTTCAGGTTTTTGTGAAGTTATGAGTTATTTCAATGTTAAATGTATGTTTTACTTAATATTTTTGCTTATCTAAAATTATATTCAAAGGATGAGAGATTTTAGTATTTTTCTAACACCTAGAAAATTTTTTAGAATTTTGGGCAGTTTGCTCTCGGATACCTCATTGCTCGAGCGGACAACGCTGGGTGGCACATTTTGAAAATTTGTTTTAAAAAGGAAGTTTGCCGGTTAGTTTTTGGGCATCCTTTAAGGCATAAATGGGTATATTTGGGGGCTTGTTTTATAGTTAAAAGGGGGCTCTCTTTTTTTTCGATTTCGATGAGAAAAATGAAAGGTTTTGGTTTATATTTCCAACAAAGGTTAGTTTTGATTAATCTTTTGATTCGACTTTGTGATAAAAGCTCAAACTCGGGTTTTTTTACCTTTTTTATATTGTGGGGTTTTATTGTTACAAGAAGAATAGTAAGTTTTCTCCTTATATGAAATGATTGCGCTATCCTTTGGGCTGGTTGACATTCACGTGATTGAAATCCAAATATGGATTGAGTTATCAACTAATTACCAGCTGACCCAACAGACCTACCTAGCTAGTGGTTTCCACAATGGCTGGATAACAGCTAAATTGTCTCAAGTGCTTGGTATGGATTTGCACCTTATGATTGTTGAACTCTAACCTTTAAACAAAATTATATGTCCTTTTGTTATACTGTTCCTATGATGAGTACTTGTCAATGAATTAAATCTCAGCCAACTATTTAATAAACAGCAATGTCATTTTGTTATACTGTTCCTGTGATGAGAACTTGTAAATGAATTAAATGTCAGTCAACTATTTAAAAAGTTATTTATGCAAAAATAGAAACCATTTGAATTTAAGGGAAAATTTCATGTGAAGACGAAAATTGATCGTAGTGCATATGTTACTTTGTAATTAATTTTCACCTTTTCCAATGCGCGTTCTAGTACTTTATATGGGTTCGACAGTTCCGTTATTCATTCAGGAACTCAAAGGTTGTTGATTAGACATGTTTGAATTTCTAGTGGAGATTTTATTTTTGGAAAATATTTTACTTTTATTTTGGCCTATCAATGTTTGCAGTTATATATCTTCTTACTGCTCTTCAGCTTTGGATCAAGAAACTAGTTTTCATAGATGTTTTTAGTGGCTCTGTTTCCACGTGTGATGTAAAATAACCGACCATTGTGCCTTCTACTATGGGTAAAGTCACTTCTCATTTTTCAACAAGAATAGAATATTAAGATGCTGAAGTTGTACGGAACTGTTAATAGGTCGGCCATTATTTCAAACCATAATATATGAGGCAGTAATGGTGAAAAAATAAAAAGGGGAAAAGGAAAATAAAAAATTTGATTTCAAATTTAAAGCTTGTGGCAGAACTCTATTTAGTCCATGTTTTGAGTTGCATGTGGTGAATAAAATGTCTTAGATTTTCATTTATAACTCGAGATCCCTCTAAGAAGCACTTCATTTGCGCTTTGGTTCACTTGAGTATAGTTTCGAAGCAAACATTAGGGCATAATCCTCACATGATATACATTTGTCCATTCTTATAGGTTGTCAAAACCAAACATGTCCTATCAAATGTATTCATTTGCAGAGAATATGTTATGAGTTATAGATTTTAAACAGGGCAATATTCAGCATTCTGCTTTTGCTTCAGGTTCCACCCATCTTGCATAGATATGACCCCAGAGGAAGCCAAAAAACTTGATCACTTCTTCTGCCAAAATTGTGCTTCTGAAGATCAAAAGAAGTTGCAGAATTCTCAGGCTGCTTCCAGACATTATTCAGACACAACGGTATTTACTCTCCACTTGATAAAATTAATGTTTTCTACACTGTTCATCTTTTTTTTTTCTCCCTCTCAAAGGCTCGCTTGCATAGTTGCATGTCCTTTTTAAAATCAAATGTTTGTCTAAAAATTTTCCCATAGATTGGATTGGTACTTGTGGAAACAGGCTTTTGCAAATATAAGGTAAGACTGCGTACTATAGACCCATCGTGATCTGCCCCCTCGTCGGACCCTGCATATGCGAGAGTTTCATACACGGGGCTGCCCTTTAGAATGGATTGGTACTACAATAGCTTCCCACAGGATAGGCTCATAGGAGATTCTCACTTGAAAACTAACTGGTGTCCTTATTACGGCTGCATCTTCACATCCAGTGTGGAATTAGTGCAAATATTAATGGGTCATGTCATTGCCAAATCCGGGTAAACTTAATGCACAAGTTTGTAAGATCATTCACGGTTTATGGTAATGAAAACCATTTACTGTGTTTCAACCAATGATAGGCAATACCAGAGATAGAGGATTCTAAAAATGAATCAATGCCTGAGAAGCTATAGGTATAGGACAAGTGGTTCAGGTGCAGAGGTGATAATTGCCTTTTTTTAAAGTGCGGTTTGATTTAGGTTTAGTGTGTTACAAGGGAAACTGGAGGGCAAAAGTGAGTGTGTTGAGGGAGTGAATTGATCCATGTAGTTAACCTTTTAAGGCTTTTTCAGTTTTGTTTGTCTTCTGTTTCCTTTTGCAAGTTTTAGGCTTTGTCAAGTTGGATTAACTCTGCGTGAAGAACTTTAGTGCATTACTAACTCCCACACTACATTTTTTGATAATTTGATCCAAGTTTGTTGGCAGTTTATTTCTTTCTTTATTCCAAGAAAGAATTCATCCTAGTCCTATATCTGACATGGGTTAGAACCATCTTGGAAACAATTGACACCATCATATAATATAGGATTCCATCTCTAAAAAGGTAAAACAAAAAAAAAATTGCTAACGAAAGATGAGTCTATTGGTACTAGGAAGAAGATACTTAGAATAGGCACAAGGGAGAACCGACTGCCACAAGGAATCACTTAATTATTCTGCTCAAGGATGAAGAACTGAAGTTTCAGTAACCCATAGAAGAAGAAGCAGGAGTATGAGCACAAGCACGGACACATACACGCTTGCTCGTACCGCCGGGGGTGAGGGAAGAGAAAAAGAGAGAAGAATAAAGTTCTGCGCCCTGGAATTTATAATGTTTCAGGAAAACTGAAAATGGTTAGAACTCTAACTATATATTTACTTGTTTCTGAAAGAATCCTTCAACCCCCCCTTTTTTTTAAGGATTTTTACTTATCCCCAAAAACCAAAAACAAAAATCCTTCAAGCTCTTCTAATTTTCTAAATAATAGGATGATCCTTATGTCCTTTAACATTTTAATTGTATTGAAAATATTTGCAAATTTACCCATTCCCTTACAAAACTGATATTCTAGGCATGCCTAGGGATGAGGTTGATTTCACTATTATTGTGCCTATTATATAATCTTCGTACTATCAGGAATTAGGGTAAATCTGCCTCTTCCCTTGGTGACTCAAGCAACTAAAAAAATGTGCCCACTCTAATTACTCAGTCTTTTTGAATTTAAAGCATTTATGTGTATAAAAGATATCACATAAATGCCGAACAGATGTAGAGAGACGTAAGTGTGCATGCACGCATGGATGCATGCATGTATTTTTTTTGTTCTGTCGACAAAAAAAAATGTTTACTTTATTCTGTTTACTAATCATTTTTTTGTTCTCATGATTTTTTTATACTGTTTACTTAAAAAAATGTTTTTTTTTGTTCTGTTTTGCATCTTGATTTTGGGTGATTGCATCAGAAAAATGTCCTTTGTCATTTTTTGATGTCCTTGTGTATGTAAATTACAGTCCTAGTTTCCTGCTAGCTTATAATTGATGTTTGCACTCAAAGCGCTTCCTACTATTCTAGGCAATCTTAAATGGCAAAGAAAGATTAATTCAACTCAATGAATTAGGAAGAATATATTTCCTATTATATGCCTGAGGGTGCTCCTAAATACAACTATATCTCTTTTTAGCATAAGATCCCATCTTGGTTATCTCTATTAAGGAAAACCTTTTACGTTCTTTGTTGTTTCGTCTTCTTCAACACTGGTTCAAAAGGAGCAAGCTGTTCATATACGGCCAAAAGAGATTTCAGTCGCAAAGATCCCTAGACCTCCATCCAGTTTAGCCAGAACTAATTCCTTTGCCTGTAAGAGAAACTGACTTCGCACTTTCTGTTTCTTGCAATCTTGAATATTGAGAGCCTTTCTATTAGTAGGATCGACATCTACAGGTATATAGGGTGTAAAGGGGGCCCGGCCCAACCCAAGCCTGCCGGGTTCCCATCAAATATTGGGCTGGGTTGGGCTCTTTGCAGGTGGCCCAAGTCCAACCTGGGGGGTTACGGGCCTGGATTGCGGGCTCAGTCTTTTAGACCTTTTAAAAAAAATAAAAATTGTAAAAAAAACTTAAAACAATCAGTATTGATGCAGATCGATCAATCCCGCCTTGTTCAAGTGATCGCCCCAAGCTGAGCGAGATTGGGGATTGCCTTAATGACTATTTATAATGGGTCTTACCGTTTGATGTACATATGCCATGTAGTTTTTGTTTTTGTACCTGTGCCATCTCTCAACCTCTCTCCCACCTTTTCTATCCATCATTAGAAGTAGGGTGGCCGTCTGAATTGAGAAAGATAGGACCGGGGATTCCATTTCAATAGAGAAAGCTATTACTGGTCACATTAGGACAGGAACAAATGAGAAGTGTGTCCTTATTTTTTTACACTTCTATATATAATACAAAAATAATCTACTATTTTTTTATATTTCTTTTGATTTATAAATAAACTTATTCTATAGTAATCACCATTTTTACTATTATTTATTTGGTTCTTACATTTTTTTTTGTTTCTATATAATAAAATATAAAAAATACAATAAAGTTGAACATTTCAAGTGATTAAGTGTAAGGCATAACTATTATTATTCAATGAAAAGTGGTTGCAATTATAATTGTACAACTTGTTTGTCAAGTCTAATAAAAAAAATCAAAATGTATCATTTACAACTTTCGTTTAAAAAAAAGAGTAAAGAAATTATATCACTGCAGGTCAAGTACAATCCAAATAGGTTAGCACCTACAAGCTTATTAATCATTTACATTTTTCTCTACCTAAACTAATAAAATTACAAATAAACAGATAACGCTAAAAATTATAAATTTATAAATTTAGTCAAGCTAAACAAATTTTCAAGACTTACCAAGGTGGTAGTGTCCTAATCCTTTTGAAACCTTCTCTTCTCACCCAAATGTTGTTGTCTAGAGGATGCATATAGCATGCCGCGGGTGATTATTAGTGCCTTCACAATATCTGGCTTGAGCTTGCACCTACAGTCGCTCACGACGCGTCCACCTACACTAAAAGTTGTTTCGAAAGCAACTGTGGAGGCAAAATGTGTTAGTACATCACGAGTTATCGTGAAAAATATTGACCACAATGACTCGTATTGTTTTCAATATTCTAAAATATCAAAATTTTCTTTATTGATATCTTCAATGAGGTCTAAATAACATTGGAGTTAACAGATAGAACTACCTTGATGTTGTCAAAGTTTTATTTGTGAAAAAATAGAACTACTTTGAGATGAGGTGGCAGTGGATGGTGTTTTTCCCTATTTGACAGTATATATTGTTTATATTCTTCATGTAATTTTTTAAGTATATTTAAGATTGGTACATATTTTTAAAAATGTGGATATTCCAAATATAATTCAAAAAAATGTTGTAAGCGTGATCTTTGCACCTATGATCTAATAATATGGATATTCCAAAAATATGTGGTAATGCGTTGCTTTATCAAATTTAGTTTTTATATTATTAACTATGTCAAAATATCTATTATTTTGTAAATATTGTACAAAAACTTTCATTATTTTTACAAGTTGATGTAAAACAAATGGAGAAGTCGAAATGTAAATATAAGAAAATAATTTAGTTGTTTTATGTTTTGTTTTTTTGTATAAATTAACATTACCCCAATCTTGACAAACATTACTTATTCGTGTTTTTAAATATTGGCTGGTTCAAACTGTATTGGCCGTTTCAATCCGAGTTTTAAAAGGCTTGATACGGATACAAACCGGTATACCAATGCTAAACAAAATCACAAGAGACTCGATCGGTTATTGTTACAATGTGGACAAAAGCGGTTTTCCAAAGTGATTCATAATCCGTAACTGACTCATAATGAGCTTTTAATTTTTTTTTTTACTGTATTGATAAGGCTCTTCACCTATTGGATGAAGCATGCTTTTTCACAAATTGGAGCAGCTCGGCACACTTCTTAAATAGAGGTAAGCCACCTCGAGTTCACTTTTGTTTACCGATGTGGGAACATAACAAGTTACACAATTCTTGAGGCTTACGTATCCATTTTATTGTCAATAAGAGGGCCATCCAAGTTTTGTAATATTTCGATGTGGGATTCCATTTCAGGGGCATTAGTGTAAAACGATGTGGGGCGTCATATGTGGATAGTTTTTCTCTTTTATTAACATTACATTTTTCATTAATTTGATAAAATAAATTCTTTTAGATGTTACAAGACTCAAAATTAATTAGAATATGATAAATTAATATTAGAAATAGTCTAACAAAAGCATTATTGTGTTTTAAGATATTACTAATGATTTTAAATAATTCACGAGCGTAACACCCGATATTTGGGGTCCGTGTCCTGTCACATCATTATTTGATTTTCGGTATTTTGTGACTTTTGTTTATGACTATTCTCG
>JAOTRH010000020.1:8531011-8551890 GCA_034768845.1 Heliamphora exappendiculata | reverse complement strand
AACAGTCATATGAGAGAGGTATATATGGCCAACCTCCAGTATCTGCAGCTTCAGTTTCTTGTTTGAACACGGAGAAAAATGAAAATTAGTTAAACTCGGAACCCTACTACCATTGGGAGGTTCTTTTGGATTGAAAGGATCATAAGTTGCTATATATATATATATATATATATATATATATATATATGATAAGTCATAAGATGCTTCAAATTGGTAAGATATTATCCAATCATGCACGCAATTCTTGGGAATTTACGAAAACGGAAGCTCAGAATATTATAAAAAATTATATTGAAACCATGGCAACGTTTCAACTACTCCCCCATACAAGTATGCATGTAGAGTGTAGACTAGTTATGGTTCATGCCTAAGGGCACTGCCAACACAATTTGAATCAAATTAAACAAGTGAATTTGTGAGGAGAAAGCAATCTCAATATCTAATCTATCAAATCAATTTAAGCAATTTAAGATAATTAATCCAATCTCATAGATTTAAGTAATATAAATGCAAAATATCAGCGATCCATCATTTAAGTAATTGACCAATTTCAAGCATTGAAAATTGGGGCTTTTGGCGTAAGGTCCATAATTAACGTATCATACAATATTAGGTTCAACAAAAAATACTTTGACTTTTAAAGTCCATTGTGTAAAATTGGACTAAAATGCTCTTACTATTCTAATACTCATCCTTTCACATCAACACCATAGCCCTCCACCTCCATCTCCACCTCCACCTCTACCTCTGGCGTTCATCGCCGACCTTCAGTGAGCTCTAGCGATCGAATAATTTTTTACACTTTTAAAAAGATAAACGTATATAATTTTAAAATATTTAATATTAATATTACTATAATTTAAAAAAATTTAAAACTTAGGTGAAGCAAAACAATAAAATCCTTATACAAATAAAAAAAAAATCGAACCAATGCATAATGGTTCGAACATTTGTAGAGGAAAATAAGAAAATAAGAATTGATTTGCAGCCCAAAAGAAATCGAAACGGAAATAGAGGCGCGCGCGCACGCATCTGCGCTTTGATAATTCTTGGAGATCATTCACTCGATGCTTTCACGAACAAAACTGAGAAAGCCATTTGAGAATGCAAAGATGCCTACCTTCGTGAAAGTTCGATGATTTTGGACCGTTTAGCCTGAGAATTGTCCATGCAACCAAAACCTGCAACTATTCCACACATGGCGCCTCTCTGTGCGCGTGCTCACGCGCACAAATCGAGATAAGGAGATGTCATAAAATTGATAAATAGTCAATATCGGTGAGATCTATGCTGTTTGCATATTTATCTGATTGATATGTAAACTGATAAATTTATTTATTTTCTATACAAACAGATAAATTTATACAAAACAGATAAATTTATCTGTTTGCATGTCAATTATTATGCAAACAGATAATAGCAAACAAAACAAATAGATAAATTTATGAAAAACAGATAAATTTATCTGTTTACATAACAAACAGAACTTATTAACCCCTTAAAACAGATAAATTTATGCAAAATAGGTAAATTTATTTGTTAAAAACATAATTCTTTATTTATTCATGCAAAACAACCAGTTGTTTGGTTGCAAAAATATTTTAAACTTGACGAGAAATTACATCAGATCCATCGGCGGCTACCAACAACATCCAAAAAAGTCACTCTCTCTGTTGCGGAAAAAGGAAATACTCACTGGAGATCATCAGAAAAACTCTGGCCGCATTTATCTACATAGTTGTACATTCATTTTAAAATTTGAGAATAATAGTTGAAGTCGAAAGAGATTTACGCCGTTAATCTGTTTCTGGTGACGGAGGAAAGTTCAGATCAATGTCGAGAGCCCTAAGCGGGTTGACATAGCTGAGATATAAGTCAATGATAGAAGATGGATCGAAGTCGCTCTCGGCCCTAGCGCTGTGCGTGGCGAGAAAATCATCCGCAGACGAATTGGAGTCGCGCTCTCTCTATATTCTGTATTTTACTTCGGGAATTGATTTGTCTGTAGGGGTGATTTTGCCCATAAAATTTTCAAGCATTAAATTAGAGGTTATTAGGCCTTAAAACTTTTAAAATAATAGACCTAAGAAGTTAAAGAAAATTTAATGGGCTAAATGCACTACAAAGACTAAAATTTGGACTTCTCACTAATTATCCGTTGAAAATTTGAGATTGTAATTAAATGATCATCATTTCTTCAGATCTATATATTTCTACATCTCTACCGGTGACTCAGTCAGTGCTACCAACACTACAAAATTCAAGGTTATGTTGGTGTGTGTTTTGTGAAAAAACAAAAAAATTTCTTTTAGGAACAAATCTTGGAAATAAAATCTTAGAAGTATATTTAATTTGTGTGTTTTTGAGAGTTTTGGTTTTAGTTTTTCTAAATAATCAAAACGTGATTGTTATTTTTCATGAAGTACTTAATTGGCTAAGGGCACATCATTTGCCCTAAAACTTTGTCAACTGAAAAATTATATCAAACAGTAAATTATAATAATTTCGTTCAAAAAACTCAATTCGAAAAATGAACTGAACATACTCCGAAACTCTAACAAAATTCTTCATAATCTATAATTTATTTTTTTATAATAACCGAGTGAGACTGTCGTTCTCTGCCTGAATGATCCAAGAAATTAATTGCATAACATTTAGCATTTGTTTTTCTTATACCGAAGGCTTGCCTCTTTCTCTCTAACCTCTATTACCATCCACCCAACAACATCCTGTCGCCACTATAGTCTTCATTGCCCTCACTTTCCTCTTTCTTAGCTCCTTTCTCTAACATAAAACTTGTCTTCCTCTGACAAACAATTGAGGAACCACTACCAGTAAAGACATTTGATTCAAATGTTAATTGGATCTAGTATTTAACCTGACCTTTTATCTTTTGAATCGAGGACTGACTAAGAGCCAGAGAGCGAGGGAATGTGCATGGAGGAATGGATAAGTTTTGAATGTATCTCAATAATTTTGAAGCTTCTGTCATCAATGACATCATCATCCAACAAATCTTGGAGAATCTCCTTCATGTCTTTAAAATATCTTTAGTTTTATCAAATTTCTTTCATTGGTATCATGATGGACTTTTTCTGTCTCCATGAAATCAAGACAGCTTTTCCCCCTTTATTCATGTGAAGAACAATTATTCTTCCAGACCTCAATCATGACTCCAATTCCATAGAATTCTACAAGAGCTATGCAAGATTTATGTTAGTCTTTCTTTTTGGTATTAAGGGTTTTTTTGTCATTGTGTCTTATATTCATTTAATATAAATAGATATCAGGGAGAGGGGATTGATTATGTTCTTAATACCCTAATTTCTTCTTCTTATCTTATTTTCTATTTCTCTAAAATCCTACAAGTTAATTTCAGTACACTTGGTATTAGAGTTGCGATCCAACCCTAAAACTATTGTATTATTCTGAAACGTATTGAGAGATAGAAACGGCGTGTTGACGTTATCTTTTCGTACGATGACGTCAGCGTAATGCCGCCGATTATACGGACGCCGATGGTCGGCAAATACATGGAGGGCTTCGTCTAGTAATTATGGAGGTTTTTTTTTCTTTTTACAGAATTTTTTTAATGATGCTTGGTGTGTTCTTTGAGCCTCTGAATCATCTCGTCAAAGTTCCTGTTCTGTCGGAAATCCTAGGTCTCTTATCTATTCATTGTGTTGTTGTTGCTGTTTTTTTGATAGTCCAAATCCCTTCTATAAATGCCGAAAATATTGGTAGGGATCATAATGGGAGTTGATTTGGTGTTCTGAGGCTGTTTGATTATTTGATTTATCAAAAAAAAAAAAGACAAGTCGGCGACTGTTCTTCGAGACCAGTGTTCTCCACGATTTGCTCTTTGCCGATCTGTGTTCAAGGATTGTTTTCACGATTTGTCTTCGCGGAAGTCGCGATCTATGTTCATCGACTTGGTTGTTCTTCAATTACTTTGGCTCGAAACCGTAGAATTGGTGCTTCGTTGCAGTCGCAACTCTGTTCGAACCCTAGCGCTGACTTGGGTTTGGTTCTTTAGCAAAGCTTGGGTCGCAACTATTCGAACCCTAGCGCCGACTCTGTTCGAACCCTAGCGTCGAAGTTTAGCTCACGACTGTTTGGTTCTTGGACTATTCTCAACTAGCGCTGAATTGGTGTGTTTGGTACTTCAACTGTTTAGTTCGCGGTTGTTTTCTTCAGCTGTGTTTGGTTCACGACTGTTTGATTTGTCTGTGTTTGGTTCACGACTGTTTGATTTGGGCTATGTTTGGTTTGCGACTGCTTCTTGCTATTCTCCATCATGGCCGAGACAAAAATTTTTGACTTTAAAGATGATGATTTTCCCCGATGTGTTACCTCCAAGCGTTTGAATGGGCTAAATTATTTGGCTTGGGCACATGCATTTAAAGTTTTTCTTAAAGAAAAGTTACGGTTGAGCTATATTACCGATCTTCCTCCAGTAATTGGTGACTCTAAACTCGTGGATTGGGAAAGTACGGATTCAATGGTTATGGGTTGGTTGTGGCATAGTTTGGAGCCCCATATTGCTACTACCGTTGAGTTTTGTGATACGTCCAAAAAAATTTGAGATTCTCTTGCTGACTCCTCTACCTAAAGTAATGTTTCTCACGTATATGAGTTTTATGAGTAGATTTTCAACACTAAGCAGTCTGGTAAGTCTTTAGCTGAATATTACAGCACTTTGAAGGGTTTGTGAGATCACCTGTTGCAACATCGCCCTCTTACTATAGATTTAGCTTGTGTTTGGCCTAGTTTTTTTTTTGACTTTTTGGTTTTTTTTTTTTTGTAAAAAAATAGATGTGGAAAAAATGTGAAAAAATCCAAATGATTATAATAGAAGGCTAAACGAGTAGGCTTTTTAATAGACTTTTAAGCCAAAAGCCTTTAAAAAAAGTTAGGCCAACTATAGGCTTAGTGCAACAGAGACGCCATTGGGAGGACTTTATGGTGGCCTTTCTTCTTTCTAGTTTGGACTCTAACTTGCGAGGTTTTAAAGATCAGATCCTTGCTAATGAGACTTTACTTACTGCTGTCAATGCCTATTCTCGGCTCTTACGATCGTCCTTGGGTCACTCTTCTGCTGCACGACCCTCTTCTCTTTCTATTTCAGAAGCTTCGGCTTTAGTCTCCACTGGTGGCGGTCGTGGTAACAATCATGGTGGTCGTGGTGGTCGATTTTCTCGGAGTGGCTGACGTGGTGCCTATTGATCTGGTAATCAGGGTGATCGAAAATGTAATCATTGTAGTGGCACTAATCATACAGAACCATACTATTGAAAAAATATGGTAAACCCAATTCTACTCATCATGTTACTAAAGGGACTCTAGTATCCGCCACCTATAGCTTTCAGCAGTCCAGCCACCTCTTCATCCGGTTCTCATGACACACTCACCACTCAGCTTAGTGAGTTGATTTAGACTTTACGCACTGTTTATCCTTCTACCTCTACTGCTACTTTAGCACAATCAGGTATACTTGCATGTGCTGCTGTTTTTTCTCCTACTTGGATCTTAGATTTTGGTGCCACTTCTCATATGTCTGGTAATTCTTCGTTTTTTAATTTGACTCGCACTCACCATCATATTGTCTTAGTTGATGGCTCGCCTCGTCCAGTTAATGGGTGAGGTGTACTTCATCCCACTTCATCATTGTCTTTGTCTTCGAGCTTTTTTGTTCCCAATTTCTCTTTTAATTTGCTATTTGTTAGTCAACTAACTAAAACCTTGAATTGTTTTATAACATTTTCTTCTTTTTCTTGTGTGTTTTAGGACCTCCAGACTCAGAAGATGATTGGTTTGGGGCATGAGAAAGATGGCCTCTACTACTTGGATACTGCACAACCGCCTTGTTTACCTGCGTCTGCATTGAGTGCTTCTGTGTCTCTTTTTCAGTGGCATCTTCACCTTGGTCATCCCTCATTGGAAAAATTGAAGTTAGCTATTCCATCTTTGCCTTATGTGTCTAGTTTAGAATGTGAAGCTTGTCAGCTTGGCAAGTATCACCGTAGTTCGTTTCTTCGTAGTCATATTCATGCATCTGAGTCTTTTGATGTAAGTTCACACAAACATTTGGGGTCCTTCTCGAACTCCTACTGTTAATGGATATTTGTATTTTGTTATCTTTGTTGATGACTTTTCGCGTATGATTTGGCTTTTTCTGATGAAAACTAGATCTGAGTTACTTTCTATTCTTACTAAGTTTTATAATGAAGTCTTTACACAGTTTGGTCAGCATATTAAGGTTCTTCGGTCAGCATATTAAGGTTCTTCAATCTGATAATGCCTTAGAATACATGCAATCTGTTGTTATTTCTTTTTGTGATGATCGTGGTATTATTAATCAAATTAGTTGTGCTCATACATTTGAGTAGAATGGTGTTGCTGAACGTAAATATCATCATTTACTCGATGTTGCCCATACCTTACTTTTCCACATGTATGTCCCAAAACATTTTTGGGGTGACGCAGTGCTTATTGCCTGTTATCTCATAAATCGTATGCCTTTCGCTGTCTTTATTCAAAAGTCTCATTTCTCCCTCTTATACCCTGCTTCCTCTCTTTTCTCTGTTACTCCTCGAGTCTTTGGCCATGTTGCCTTTGTTCACGTTCTTGATCCCAGCCTTGATAAGCTTTCACCTCGGGCCAATAAATGTGTGTTTCTCGGTTACTCTAGGACTCAAAAGGGGTATATGTGTTATCATCCTGCGTTTCGTCACTACTTTGGCAGTGCTGATGTCACATTCTTTGAGTCTACTTCATTTTTTTTTCTCTTCTGGTTAAGAGTTATCATCTGACCTTCTTCCTTGCCGTGAGGGGGAGTCCTCGACTTTACCTCTTCCTATGTCGTTGCCATCGTCTCGTCCTTTGCAGGTGTACCAGTGCTTTCGCGATCGGCCCATTGTTTCTTTTGGCCTGACCCCAGCATCTTCTCCGTCGGAGGCTCTTGCTTTGGCCCCTTCTCGAGATGATGACTTACCGATTGCCTTACGTCGCGGTAAGCGCACTTGTACTCAACACCTTATTGCTCAGTTTGTTTGCTATACTCGTATCTCTTCTTGCTTTCTTTTATTTGCTACTGTTTTGTCTGTTGTTTCTCTTCCCACTTCTCATAAGCAGGCTTTACCTGTCTCTGGCTGGAAGCAAGCAATGGATAAGGAAATGAGTGCTCTTTATCAGAATCACACTTAGGAGCTTACTTCTCTTCCTCCCGACAAACAAACTGTTAGTTGTCGTTGGTTATTCCATCAAGTATCTTTCTGATGGGTCTATCGAACGTCTTAAGGCTCGCCTTGTGGCCAAAGGCTTCACTCAAACTTATGGAGTTGATTATTTGGAGACGTTTTCACCGGTGGCTCGCCTTAATTCTGTTCGCATTCTCCTTTCCATTGCTGTCAGTCGTTTTTGGCCTTTATATCAATTTGATATTAAAAATGCCTTTTTTTACAGTGATCTACATGAAGAAGTTTATATGGCTCAACCACCTGGCTATATTATGCCTGGTCGTGAGAATCTTGTTTGTCACTTAGACAAGGCTCTGTATGGTCTAAAGCAATCCAATCGTGCCTGGTTTGATCACTTCAGTTTTGTTGTCCTCGAGTATGGTTTTCGGCCTTCCTCTCTGATCAGTCAGTATTTGTTTATCATTCTTCGGCCGGTACTATTGTCTTAATTGTTTATGTTGACGATATTATTATTTCCAGCGATGACTCGGCCGGTATTGCTGCCTTGAAACGGTATTTGGCTCAACAATTTCATACTAAGGACTTGGGCCTACTTCGTTACTTTCTTAGGATTGAGATAGCTTGTCCCTCTCGTGGCATCTCTTTAGAAATCTCAAGGCTCTGATTGTTTTATAATTTATTTAATACAAGAAAGATTTAAAAAAAAAGAATTTAAAAAAAATATCAAAAGAAAGATTTTAAATAAATTAATAAAAAATGAATCAAGTAAAAATTATGTAAAAATAATGCTATTTAAAAATAATTTTTATATAAAAATTAAAAAAACGTAAATAAGTAAACAAAAAATTTACACCACAAAAAAAATACCCAAACAAGGTCTTAATTGCACAAGTAAATTATTCAAACATTACAAGGGTAATATTAAAAATTTATAAATTTAATCAAATCTCAAACTATTTAATCCACTCAAATCAAACATGAGTTTTTATAGTTCATCACTTAATTTTACCCAAATCAAACAAAAAAAAACTAATTCCACCTCATTACCAATCCGATCTCACCTCATTCCTAATCCTACCTCACTATTAATCCTACTCATTCTACAATGGTTATCAAATGAGGCTTTATGGGGAAATGGTTGTGACGATCTACGACAGAAAGGGACAGTTGCTAGAAGAGGGTGATTCAGTGTAAGTATGGATTCTTGAGGGGGGATTGGGGTACTCCTCAACTATCTACTTCCTATGACTGATGTTCATGAAAGGAAATTAGTAAAGGGTGGGATGATTTTTCAGAGTATTTTTTTGAAGTAGGGATAGTAGGGATAGAAGACTAAGTTAGCTTTTGGTTGGATGTGTGCTATGGTTATGTGGCTTTGGGTACGATGTTTTCAGTCATCTTCGTTTTAGTTAGAGATAGGGAGCTAACTCATTAAGATGGAGAGGGGGCTGCAATGTGAGATTTTCAGTCAGAGCTTTCTGTGAGTACTTGCTGACCAATCATGGTATGTCCTTTATGTGGAAGACTATGTGGAGGGTGAAGGCTTCATCAAAGGTGGCTTTCTTTGGTTGGTCTGCCATTCATGCGAAGATTTTTACTATTAATAATCTTTATCCAGAGGGGACACGTATTGACTAATTAGTGTTGCTTGTGTAATAATCTTATCCAAAGGGGAAATTTGTTGCTCACCTTATTCATTGTGACTTTACGAGAAAACTATAGGGGGTTTGTTTTGCTCCTTTTTGGGGTTGATTGGGTTTTTGAGAATAAAGTAGGTGGGATGTTGGGGTGGAGGGAGGGGGGAGAGTTCCGAGGAGACAAAGGATGAAGGGCATGGCGGTTGTCCACCTTATGCTTGATTGATTTGGTTGGACGTGAGGTGGAATGGAACAAAAGATCTTTTGACGGGGTGGAGTCCCTGTTGTATCGGTGATGTAAGTGTGTACATTGACCGGTTTATACTGTTTGAAAATTTTAATTCCACCAAATCATAAATATTTTGTAATTCAAAACAATTCAAACGAGAAGAGAGACCTAATAAAACCAATCATAAAAGATTGGTTTGGTTTCGTTGAATTAATCAGCTTCAATTTGTTTCATAAGATTAGCCACTTTATGCAACAATTCATATTTAAAAATATTTTGTAATTAACATATGTATAGTAAAACAAACGTTAGTCAATTATAGTTTGATAGAAGCAAGTATATAAATAGGCTAGCACTTAATAAAGTGCATATAGTTATTGTATTAGGTCGGTTTTAAATTCTTGTTAACTTGTTAAAATCATAAACCGATCTAGTTAGCTGGTTTATCAATTTTCTTATTCAAATCAAACTACACAATTAAATAAGTCAATATTTCAATTTGGATTGAATTGAATCAGTTGAGTGATTTGGTTTATATGATTTTTTGTTCACCCCTAGGTTGATAGGTGTTCTCCTCACTAATATGGATAGTTATATTACTCTCTTTGATACCATAGCCCTTTTTGTGGTGGTTTTTATTTATTGTGCTTCTATTTTGTGGGAGCTTTTTTATACGGATGACATTTCTTTTATGCCCTTTTTATATTATTACAGTTACTTATAAAAAAAAGTTAAATCTATTAAATTTAATTGAACATATAACCCTTAACAAATTTAAATTGGATTAACTTAGCTAAAGGGATTTAACTTATCCAAAATCTTACATTAACATATTTTGAATACCATGACTATTCCACGTCTTAAAATATAAATTTCAGTTGGCACGGTATCATTGGTTAATTCTAATTAATGGACTGATGTTATTCATTTTTTGTAAAAGATTTTTGTTTTATCTATTAGTCATGAGCTTGTGTCACATCTATTACCATCTATAAATACCAAACTAAATTAAACCAAATTAGATCAAATTAAGCCTTTATCCCAATTAATTAAGGCCGGTTACATGAATTATTTTTCATAATTTTGCTCTGTTAAGGGTCGTATCTTCAATTAGTTTCAATAAGTGCATATCTTTTCTTAATACGGTATTCTACGTCAATTTAGATCTACTCCTCCCCCTTGTGCTTCTGTTATCCAAAATCTTGTTGCTTTTCTTTACTACTGCATCAATCAACGGGTTTACATTGTATGTGTCCAAACCACCTAAATTTATTTTCTCTCAATTTATTCTCAATTGGTGCGACCCTTGCCATTCTATGAATCATTTCATTCTTAATTTTATTTTTCCTAGTATTACCACACATTTACTTTAATATTCTCATTTCAATAACACTCATCTTATTTATGTGATCTTTCTTAACAGTTCAACATTTTGACCAATATAGAAGAATTGGTTTAATAGCCGTTCTATAAAATTTTCTTTTTGATCTTGTAGGTATTTATTGATCACATAAAAAACGGGAAGCATCTCTCCACTTGAGTCAACCATATTTGATCTCTCCATCTTTGTTAATAATTGAACATAGATAACAAAAATATCCACTATTTGGTATCTCTTGGTTCTGAATATTTATATCTTCATTATTAATACTCCTATTACTGCTAGAATTATATTCTATATATTCAATTTTGTTCTTATTTACTCGAAACCCTTTTGACTCTAAAGCTTCTCTTTACATTTTTAACTTAGTGTTAATTCCACTCGTAATCTCATCCACTAAGACAATCATCGTAGAGCATAAAAAACCACATTATAGTTATTGAAAAGAATGATAAGAGGGGAGAATGTCAATTTTTGAAACATCTTATGGCAAGATAAATCCACTGCTAGAAAAACAAATAACTAGATAAATAAATTACAGAAGCAAAGTCTTGAAGATGAAACGATATGAAGAATTGTTGCTGGGGCTATTTGTTGCCAAGTTGTTTCTAATAGGTACAACTCTTGGATTGTGGCGCAAAATCCAATTGCAACTAATTTGTGTCTTGAGTGAGTGTTTAATGACATTGAACTAGCTTGTAGATATTTTTGTTATTAGTATTTGAGACATCACAACTTAAAGTAATTGGAAGGCCCAAAGAATGTAACGAAAATCGGTTGTCTTGAGGGATTGCACAATCCAAGTCAATCCACAATGCTGTGATTCTACTGGTTCTAGGTTGATGATCCTACTGTAGTGTGATATTTATTGCAATTTGCACTCATAATGAATTTTGGAATAGTAAGATGGTGAAATCCTATTCCATCTAGCAATATACTTAATAAACACCTTTTGTCTTGAATGCCATGAAAATCTCTCTAGAAAGGCAGCACAAAAGATATTCAGTATAGTATGCTAGAACTAAAGTATAGTGCTACATTCTGCCAGAGTTAATTAGCCAGCATGTAAAAAAACTGAATACTGTGTAAAACATTCTGGACTTAATGTCAACTGTGAAGTAAATGATAATGACCCATTCAATGATTATAAGAGAAGATAATTAGAGTGCAATTATTTTTAATTTTTTTAAAGGAGGAACCTCGAGGAGAGCATCCTTGGGGCCCACCCCTAAGGGGAAAATCTCTGAATACTTGCAATTATCCACAAACTACAAAGTATCGGTTAAGTCAGAGCTCTTCCAGCTGTAATAGAGCACAAGACCTCTGGGTTTACAATTGGTTCTAGTGACGATAATACATTAGGCTGCCCCGTCGAGTTTAGAGTGCCTTTTCCTCAATATCAAATAGTCAATTACAACCCACAAGTGGATTTGGTGGGTGGGAACATTTTGATAATTCTCTTATTAATTCTCATGTATAGATGCTGATATGAACCTGTGATTCGCCAGTTTTGTAACATCCTTTCGTATTCTATTCTGTATTCTGCAGCATTTATAAAGTGCATGATGAAGCTAAGGATAAGGCCTTCGAATTGGAAATGAGCTGGGTCTGTGATGAGTCAAAGCGCCGACACGAGAAGGTAATCTTTCATCCCACCTTCACTGGGAAGATGAGCTCCGTCTCACATCTGAAAGGGCTTGTCTTACACGCATAGTCAAGTTCCTCATTTAGTTGGACACTTAAATACGAACGAGAAAATAATCGAAATGTACTTGCTACAGTTACATTTCTTCAAGGTGCAGCTGGTTCATGGTATTTCCTAAAGTGTTATGGGATATTTGGAGCCCTTGTGCATAAGGCAATGCTTCTAGTTTCATGATTGATCAATTTTAACCAATAGGATGTGCAAACTTGTGACTCAACACCATGGAAACACTCCTATCATGAACCTTGCGACTGCCAAAAGAAGTTTTTTTTTTTTTTGAAGGGAAGGGAGGATGGTGAGGGCTGGGTGCATGGTTTGGGGAGTTTAAATTTCAGTTTGTATTCAGAGGCTCTTCCGAGGAGTAGAAACCACTTTTAGGAAAGTCGGATATCCTTTCTTGCATCCCATGTGACATGCAGTCTTCTAAATGTATAAAGTACCCGTGTCGGACCCTCGACACTCGAATAAAGGTTGAGATGCATCCGACATTTTTGCTTGGACATTCACCTACAAAGTAGATTTAGTAATTCCAGTTTACTATAAAACTATGTATAAATTATGATGTTATGTTCAAAATTTTAAATGAAATTTTGTAAACACTATTTATCTTCAAAAATAGAAGAAATGTATTAAGAAATATAAATATTTTATCTGTTTTGTTTATTTGTATTGTACCGTTGAATATCTTAAGTCGACTTCATTTTCAGGTACCAGAAGAGCTTTTAGAGGCAGCCAAGGCTGCAGCCAAGGTGGCATTGGAGGAAATGGATGCTGATTGATGAAGCATTCCCTTTGATTTTTGTGTTTTTGGTGGCTTATCACGTCATTATTTTCCGCAGATCATCCCAAACTTAATAGAAGGTGATTGGTTTGAGTGCCGTTAATTTTAGTTCTTTCTTTTTACCGGTTTTAGTTCGATTTCTTCGATAACCCATGTCGTAATTTGCAGCCTTTACAGGCTACTATAACAGAATGTTTTAATTTATTTTTATGCATTTTCTTTCTTTCTTCTGCTCTCTTCTTTCAGTCATTTTCTTTTCATTATGGCCTTGTTTGGGAAGAGGCTTCTTATTGCCTTTTAGGTTAAAGTACAAATACCTTAACTTTCAAATCACAAATTTTCCTCTGCCTTGTGGGTTAAAGTCATTTTTTAACTAAATTATTATTTTTGCTTATTTGGCTTAGTCTACCCACATTTCTATCTAAATTGGAACTGCACTTAAGTGAGCTTCTTTTTTCCCTTTTCTTTTTGTCCTGTCCTGAAGTGAAATTTGTATCGTATGTTAGTTAGAGAGGTTAAGCAACGCTGGCTGTTCGCCTTTAGTTAAAAGTAGAAGCAGAGGGTGCCATTTGCCCCACACTTCAAAACTAAAAAAAAAAAAAAAAACCCCTGTTAGCAAACAAGGCCTTATATATAGGATTTCCATGAGAGTTTTTCGAGATCTTATAGGTTGTAACACATGGGGAAGGAGAAGTTAACAAGGTGGATGCAAGAACAACATGCACCTTTTAATAGCTTGGCCCTTGTGCTTGAAATTGTATTGATAAGTATAGTAGTTTTATATGAATCCACCTAATAAGCTAAAGGATGAAAGGAAAAAAAATGATTGGTGGAAAGCGAAAATAAAAAAAAGTGAACTGAAATAAGAAAAATAAAAGAAAAACTCATCCTCTTGCATTTCATGTTTGGAAGAACTAATTATTTGCATAAACTAAATTGTAAGAAAGGAGGAATAAATTTGAGATTCAAATTTTAAATAACTATCCTTTTTTTTTTTTTATTATGTATTTTTAGAAGGAACAAAAATTAATTTTACATGCATATGTAAGTTGTATGAGAAGTTTTAGTTTTGTTTATTTTCACTATTTTCTTACTAAGCAAGCAAATAAAAAATTTTAATTTTATTGCCACCTCTTATTACAATTTTCTTTCTAATCGAACATATTTGTAAAGAGGGCAGATCTCAAAAACTAATTTGAAAAAGATTATCAAACAAAGTATGAGTTAAGACCCAGTATATATATATTCCATAGAGATGGGTTTCAACGGTGAAGTTTAAACATTCATCAAATAATAAATTAAACAAAACTTGCAATTAACTCATTCTCTTTTGACGTAGTACAATTTTCACCACCTTCATAAATAATAAAAAGTAATGAGATAAATTAAAACAAATTAAACACCATAACTCAATTTATTTCCGTCGTCATAAATTATAAAATTTGTACCCACCGGTAACCATAATCAATAGCCATAGGGTTGCATTACCTTGCACCTAAGGTGGTGATGCTACTTTTACACTAAAGGATATTCGGCCAAACTGTGGTCCAAGTCATTGTTGAGTTGTGAAGAAAATTAAGTTTTTTTGGGTTGACCGCTTAAGCGGTCACGTGAGCGATAGGGTCTCTGCAAACGAGATATCAAAAGCAGTATAAGACTGCTCGATACTACTCGACAGACTGCAAGAACGATTTGTGTGAACGATGCTGTTATAAGCGTCTAGGGTTCGCAATCGTCGTGTGCTAAGTCAATTTTCTTGCTTTTCTTTGTATTCTTCTCCCCAAGAATTTCATCTGTTGTAATTCTTCAATCAAATATAGTAAAAATGTGATCCCATTGACGTAGGTACAACTTGTCGAACCACGTAAATCTTGTATTTGTGTGTGATTACTTCTCTTTCTTTCTTCTTCGCGTTTATTCTGTGGTTTATGAGTTTTTCGTCGATTGTGAACGGAATTAGTGAACACGTTCTAATCCCCAACAATTGGTATCAGAGCTTTGGGTTAGGAGGTTGAAGAACACACATAGAAGGAGAAGGAAGATCGACAGGAATTGAGAAGCTCGACAGTTCAGACTTCGATTATTGGAGGATGCTGATTGAAGATTATCTGTATGGGAAAAAGCTTTACTTGCCGCTCTTCAGTTCCAAACCGGAGGGCATAAAGGATGAGGAATGGGCCTTGCTTGACAGACAAGTGCTGGGAGTTATCAGATCGACGTTGTCCCGGTCGATGGCACACAACGTAATCAAGGAGAAGAGTATGGTGGATATGATGGCGGCACTGTCAAGTATGTATGAAACACTGTAAGCAAACAACAAGGCACACCTCTTGAAGAAACTCTTTAATCTAAAGATGACTGATGGTACACCCGTTGCACAACACTTAAATGAATTCCATAGCATCACGAATCAACTATCTTCAGTGGATATCAATTTTGACGATGAAGTCAAGGCCTTGATTGTATTGGCCTCGTTGCCAAATAGTTAGGAGGCAATAAGAACGACAGTCAGTAATCCTGTTAGGAAGAAAAAACTAAAGTATGGTGATGTCAGAGACTTGATATTGATTGAGGAGGTTCGCATGAGGGATTCGAGTGAGGTGTTCAATTTTGGGCCTAATGCCGGTACAACATTAAATGTTGAAGCGCGAAGCAGAGGTAGCGATAGAAATCAGAACAAAGGTAGGTTTAATTCTAGAAGAGGCAGAAGCAAGTCCAGGTTGAGACGACAGCATGAATGTTGGGGTGGTGGCAAGACAAGCCACATAAAGAAGAATTGTAGAGAGCAGAAGAAGAAGGATGATGGCGAGTCAGCCAATATCGTGATAGAAAATGTGCAGGATGCACAACTTCTATCAATTGACAACCCAATTGACTCTTGGGTGTTGGATTTAGGGGCTTCCTTCCACACCGCGGCGCACCAGAAGATTATTGAGAATTACGTGTCTGGTGATTTTGGCAAAGTATACTTAGCAGATGGGGAGGCGTTAGATATCATGGGTACAAGCAATATCAAAACCAGAGTGCCAAATGGGTCAGTGTGGAAGATTCACATGGTGCGACATGTGCCAAAATTAATGAGAAATTTGATATCTGCAGTGCAATTAGATGCTAAAAGTCATTGAGTGACCTTTGTTAATGACACGTAGAAGGTTACAAATGAGCTATGGTAGTGGCTCCAGGAATAAAGATTTGTACCCTATACATGACCTCAAGTACAAAGGACAGTGGCACTGGTAGACAGTGGGTCAGATACAAGCTTATGGCATTAGAGGCTGGGGCACATGAGCGAGAAAAAGAATAAAGATTCTACAGTCGAAATGTAAGCTATCGGGGTTGAAGTTTGTGGAATTTGATTTGTGTGAGGGCTGTATTTTTTGGAAGCAGAGAAAGATCAACTTTCTGAAAGGTGGCAGGACACTAAAACCAGATATGCTATAGTTGTTGCAAACGGATCTGTGGGGATCTTCCCCAGTTGCATCTCTTGGAGGCTCACGGTACTACGTTACATTTATTGACGACTCCAGTAGAAAGGTATGGGTTTACTTCCTAAAGCATAAGTCTGACGTGTTTGAAGTCTTTAAGAAGTGGAAGGCATTGGTTGAAACTGAAACCAGGTTGACGCTAAAGTGTCTAAGGTCAGATAATGGGGATGAGTATATAGACGGGAGATTCAGGGAATTCTACATAGCCAGTGGAATTAGATGGGAGAAAACTATTCTGTGAACGCCACAGAAGAACGGTATAGCTGTGCGGATGAACATGACTTTGAATGAGAGGATCAGAAGCATGAGACTGTATTCTGGGTTACCTGAGTGTTTCTAGGCTGATACAGTGAACACAGCAGCCTACCTTTTGAATCGGGAACCATCAGTACATTTGGGTTTCAGAATTCCAGAGGAGGTATGGAGCACAAAGGAAGTAAATCTGTCGGCTTTGAAGACCAGACTCAGGAAAGCGGACGGGAAAAACAACGACGGAGTGACGTTGACTAAATACGAGATTTTGCTTAAAGTACATAAGCGGGCCAACAGACGGTAATGAATTGTCAGATTAGCCAACCGGGACTCCCTTCACAGGCCAACAAGAAATACCAGGCCAAAGATAGGAAGCCGAAAGAATCTTTCTCAGAGGGGCGGCGAAGGAATACGCGAAGGCAAGTTTCAGAGCTCGATAAAGCAGACGAAGACTTCCAACGCATATAGGTTAGAGATAAGCGGACTCGAACCGCTGACATCCGCCGCAGGGTAAACCACCGCCTCTCAGGTCCCCGACTGATTCTACCATAGAGGCCAACGATAGACAATAACTCCCCTCCGAACTCCTGACTATCGGAACACATTAGGAGAGGGATGAGAAGAGGGCGACCTTATTCATTGGTGCCTTAGCCAGGTTCCGCCCATATCCAGCCATTGCAGAAGAATCAGTCGATCAAAATTCTGCTTTTACCGTTCATGATGGTAATAATTATATAAGACAGTGAAGCCTCCGCCCCGTAGGAGACCGAGAGGAGGTATGGAGGATAAATGAAATAAATCTGTCTTTTCTAAAAGTTTTTGGTTGCATTTCTTACATTCACATAGATGTTGATGCTAAGAGTAAGTTGCAATCAAAATTCAAAATTTGCTATTTTATTAGCTATAGTGATAATGAATTTGGCTACCGATTTTGGGATGACAAAAACTAAAAAATCATCAGGAGCGGGAATACAGTATTCAATGAACATGCGTTGTACAAGGACAGGTTAAAAGTAAAGACAGGCAGTGCGTTTTCAGAGACAAAAAAATCCAAGTTCATTGACTTAGATAACATTTTAGAGGAAGTCAAATAGAATGGGGATGAGGAAGACAAGGAGAATATGAATCTACAGGTGAAACACAGTACACCCGCAACAACAGTCAAGAGGTCTTTCAGGAGCATCAAACCACTACAATAGTTTTTACTGTCCTTATTCTACATTCTACTCACTGACAGTGGTGAGTCAGAGAGTTATACAGAAGCTTAAAGACCGAGAATTCAATTAAGTAAAAGTCAATAATAAAAGACGAGATGGATTCTTTATTGATAAACCAGACATGAGAGCTGATAAACTGCCCACTTAAAAGAAGGCTCTGCACAAGAAATGGGTCTACAAAGTGAAGGAAGAACATGACGACAACAAACGTTACAAGGCGAGATTGGTTATTAAGGGATTTCAAGAAAAGGAAGGAGTTGACTTCACTAAAATTTTCTCCTCGATTGTGAAGTTAACAACCAGAACAATATTGGAAATTATAGCTGTAGAGGATTTATTTTTGGAGTAGTTAAATTTCAAGACTGCATTCCTCCACAGTGAATTAGAAGAAGATATTTACATGCGCTAGCCTGAGGGCTTTGCAGTGAAAGGAAAAAAAGATATAGTTTGCAAATTGAAAAGGAACCTGTATGGTCTGAAACAAACTTCAAAGTAGTGGTACAAGAAATTTGACAGCTTTATGCAAAGTACCAGGTTCACTAGGTTGGAGGCATATCATTGTTGTTATGTCAAGAACTTTGACAATTCCCATATCATCCTGTTGCTGTATGTAGATGATATGCTCATTGCTGGGCCATGCATTGAGGAGACTAACAAGCTGAAGAAGCAATTGTTAAAGAAATTTGCCATGAAGGATTTGGGAGCTGCCAAGCAAATCCTTGAGATGAGGATAGTCAGAGACAAAGCTAAAGGGACCGTGAGACTTTCACATGCAGAGTATGTGAAGAAAGTATTGAGCATGTTCAATATAGACGGTGCCAAACTTGTAAGTATGCCTTTAGCTAGCCACTTCAGGCTAACTAAAGATCAGTCTCCAAAGACAGCAGGAGAAGGATCACGTGTAAGGTGTTGGAGGTAAACTGCCAAGATCATTGATTTGAATATGATTTTTTTTGATAAAAAATACTACACGAGCAATCGCTGAAACAAGCTCCAATTTAAAACTTTTTGATGTTGAACGATCAAGATAAAAATTGTACTCCCAAAGTTAGATTCGAGATTATACCTGATTAGATTTGAGATTATAACTTTCAAAATCTGGTAAAATGATTTCGGTTATTGCAACAACTATGAATCTGAATCCTTCGGGTTGAAACCCCGATTAAGCTTTCTACTGTATTCCCAATGCATATCACGAACGTAGGGTGGGTTACGATCATTCGTGAATTAAAATCTGCTAAACTAATCAATTTTAGGTTTACGTGGAAACTCTAGTCTTGAAAGATAACTTATGATTAGAGTTTAGCATAACCACATATATATAGGGCTAGAGTAGGGACCTGTGGAGTAAATATGACTTGAACTTCTAATGTAATTATGAAAACCGACCTGCTCCTGAGGTAATTTCATAAAAACATAAATCACAATTCATACCATTAAAGAATCGTAATTGCACTCCCAATCACATTCTCAAAATCGATTATTCGAGCTCTTATTACTAAATATTTAACTCATCTCCCTACGTTAAGATTTTCGATACCCGTCAATTAAATTTAATTACTAACAATTTAGTTTAATTGGCATCTTTAAAACTCCTTAAACCCTCATGCTTAACTTATTTGAGGACTGAATAATTAAATCTACCTGCAGGGTTTGGCTCGGTCAAAACTTATAAGTTTCTTTAAGGGAGTATCGTCAATCCCGAACAATCGGGACGTGAATTCTGTCAAATAATTAATATTTACCATATACTTAATGCCGCTATCCAACTCACCGGGATTATTGACCTATTAAAGATTGCACCATCTAATGAATCAAAATAACGAATATCAAACATATGCAAATAATAATTATTTCGAGATTAAGAGTATAAACACTTATAATAACCTTGGTGTGTGAATTAATTTATATAGTCAGTATAAAATTAATTATCCCAATGTGGTTCCGTTCAATATACACAAAGTGTATTAGCACAGCGAGTCGGAACAATAGACGACGCTATTATCTGTTCCCCGTAATTAAAACATGCCTATTAAAACTCTATACAACAGTTGTACCGATGGTTTATCTAATTCCATCTAAACTGTGAACTAAAATTTATATTTTGCAAGAACCTATAATCTGGTCTTCTGTGTGCAAGTCGTACTCTACACACTAGATTAAATATTGTACAGAATAAAAAAAATTCATGCATAATATTTAAAGAAATAATATTGTATTCGTTTCTTATTAAGATTCTCATAAAATAAAAAATTAATTTTATTAAAAATAAATTAAATACCAAAATCAATAAAATTCATAATTTTTAGTATACAACCCTGACAATTTCTCACTTATACTCAAAATTATGTTACCATACATCTGACTTTCATGCCCTCTACATGACTGTCAAGAGTTTTAGCCAGTAGACTCTAAAAGGATCTATAAGGTTGTCCCATGATACAATCTTGGTCACAGTAATATCACCAATTTGTACAATTTCTCGTATCAAGTGATACTTATGCTCAATATGCTTTTTTTTCTTAGAGACTCTTGGCTCATTTGAGTTTGCAACTGCTATACTATTGTCACAATAAAGCGTAATAGCCGACCGAACTGAAGAAACCACATTTAGATCCAGCAGGAAGTTTCTGAGCCAAACAGCCTCCTTGGTTACTTTAGAAGCTACCACGTAATCAGCCTCCATGGTGGAATCAGCAATGCAGGACTGCTTGACATGCCTCCAAATTATAGCTCCACATTTCAAGGTAAACACATACCCTGATGTAGACTTACGAAAATCTTTGTCTGACTGGAAGTCCGAGTCTGTGTACCCCAAAGGTACTAAATTATCTGCTTGGTAAGCCAACATATAATCCTTAGTCATTTTCAGGGACTTGATTATATTTTTTACCGCAGTCCAATACTCCTGTCTTGGGTTAGACTGATATCTACTAACTATGCCAACGACAAAGTAGATGTCAGGCCTAGTACAAAGCGTAGCATACATTAGG
>JAOTRH010000020.1:8456843-8521926 GCA_034768845.1 Heliamphora exappendiculata | reverse complement strand
GAGAATAGTCTAGGATATCTCTCTTCAAGAGATTATCTCTTCAAGAGATTAATGTCCAACCCATAAGTCTCTCTAAATGCTAATATGGGAGTCCTTCTCCCATAATATGACATCCCATACTTCCTTTTTCCAACAGAATAGATCTCTCCTAAATAAGGATGAGGGAGATAGGCTATTAACTCCATTAGCTATATCTTCCTCTTTCAGCTTTATATCTTTCTTCACTGTGGTATGAGAATAGTCTAGGATATCTCTCTTCAAGAGATTATCTCTTCAAGAGATTAATGTCCAACCCATAAGTCTCTCTAAAAGCTAGTATGGGAGTCCTTTCCCACTTGTAATTTCAAGTTCTGTTTAATAATAGCAGCATCTAGTTGATGATGTTTCCCAATAGCCATGATATCTCTCCATAGCCTTCCCATTTTATTTCTCCCATAACTCTTTGGTATCCACTCCAAGGAAGATTCTCTATATATTGCATTAATTACTCTTCTCCATAAGGCCTCCTTCTCCTAACTATTACGCCCCCACCATTTTGATAGTAGAGCTACATTCCTCTTATCTATGCTGTCAATACCTAATCCCCCACTACTTACCTTCATAGTAATCCTATCCCATGCTACCAGGTGAATTCTCTTCTTTGCATCCAATTCTCTCCATAGAAATTCCCTTTGCAATCTGTCCATTATTGATCTGACAAATGCTGGGAGCCTACCAATGGACATATAATAGGTAGGAATATTAGCTATGGATGATTTATTGAGTGTAACTCGCCCAACTATTGAAAGATGCTTGCATTTCCACCATCTCATCTTCTTTATGATTTTGTTGATGACTGGTTTCCAAGTATTATTTCTATTCATTCTGGCACCAAACGACAACCCCAAGAATTGGATTGGGAGGGTCCTTACCTTGCATTTCAGCTCCTTAGCTAGAAGATTAATGTCTTGAGGCTGTAGCCCTACTCTACGCACCACACTTTTATGAAAATTCACCTTAAGACCGGAAACAAGCTCAAAGCTTTTCAAAATTCTCTTGATACAACTCAGCTCTTCCCTCTCAAATTTGCAAAATACTTTGGTATCATTCACAAATTGAAGATGCGTTATAGCTATATCATTATCTCCCAAACTCACTCCTTGAATTATCTTCAATTTTTTAGATTTTTTGAACATGAGGTTTAGACCTTTTACTGCAATGTTGAAAAGAAAGGGGGAAAGAGAATCCCCTTAGCGCAGCCCTCTCTAGATTCCAAAGCTCTCGGTAGGTGATCCATTAACTACGATGGAAATTTCAGGTGAGGATATGCATTCATTCATCCAACAGATCCATTGCTCCCCAAAATTGAAGCCAGATAACATATTGAGGATATGATTCCAACTTATCGAATCATATGCTTTATGGAAGTCAAGCTTCAGAACCACCCCTTTTATTTTCATCCTCTTCCACAGATTAATAATTTCATTGGCAATTAAAACCCCATCTAATATCTGTCTACCCCTTATGAATGCTGTTTGGGTTGTGTCTACCATTGCTTGTATCACTCTCTTCGATCGGTTTGCCAAGCATTTAGCTAGGATCTTGTACAAGAGCCTATAAGGCTAATGGGCCTGTATTCATACAGCCCTTGAGGATTGATATTCTTACGGATCAAAGTTATATAAGAGGCATTAAGGCCCCTTATAAGCTTTCTATTTCGATTGAATTCCACCATAAACTGCATGATTTGCTCTTTCATTAAGTTCCAAATTTTTTTGAACAAGATGAAGATAAAGCCATCAGGCCCTGGAGCCTTATTGACCCTACAAGATGCAATAGCTGCACAGACTTCCTCCTCAGAAAAAGGCATGCATAAGGGATCCCTCTGCTCTTGATTTAAAGAATTGTAAAAAGTACCTTTAAAACTTGGCCTAAAAAGGTTTGTTTCTATATATAAGGCCTTGAAATGAGCTTCCACTTCATCCTTAACCTCTTATGATTTGGTGAGGTGCACTCCATCTTGATAGATTTGACCCAAAAATCTTCATCTTTCCCTCCCTTTAGCAACAGCATGGAAATAGGCTGTATTCCTATTCCCATGCCTTGCCCAGGTAGCTTTGGACTTTTGCCTCCAATTACTTTCCTCTCATTGCATTTCCTCTCATAATTTCTTTTTTAGCTCATGTTTTCTAATCCTTTCTCCCTATGTCAGGTCCTTTATCTTAGCTATAGCCTCTAGCTTCTCTATCTTTGATGAATTTTATTTGATTTTATCTTTGATATCCCCTAGCTCTTTTTTAACCCACTTCTTAATACCCTTCTTCAAGTGTTGGAGATTTTTCGTCATCACATAACCTCCCCACCATGATATCTACCTTCATCCATAGATCTTTAATCAGTTTACTAAAATCTGGATGGGATAACCAAGATTCAAAGAATTTGAAAGAAGTAAGGCCCAATCTTCTATTCTTTATCTTAAAGATATAAGATTATGGTCTGACAGTAGCCTTGGTAGTACTCTTTGTTCCCAATTGGCACATTTAAGCCATTCCACCGTCAACAAGAAGCGATCCAATGTACTAAACTTGGCCTTCGCTTGAAGGTTTGACTAGGTATACTTTCTACCAGTCAGAAGTAAGTCAATCAGTTCAGCTTACCTTATGAATTCAGCTAGATCCCTCATACCACGAGACGGACTAGAGTACCCCTTTCTTTCCTCAGCCCTCAGAACTTCATTGAGATCTCCACCTAAACACCAAGGAACTTGAAGTTTCTACTTAATGTCCATAATCTCCATCCACACATCTCTCTGTAAATTTGCATCATTTGGGGCATAAACATTGCTAATCACACATTTGAATTTGTTCTCCCATTCCCCTACTAACAAAATGAAATTCTTCCTTATTATCTTCTTAGTTACTATGAAGCACTCCACTTCCCATAAACAAATTAGCCCCCTGATGCACCTTCAGCTGCAACAACAGCCCAATCCATTCTATCACTCCCCTCATATGGATTGAACTTCCAAGGTAGATTGTGAGGGCCATTTGGTTTCCTACAACATTAGCATATGGACTCTTTGTGATCTACAAAGATCTTTCACCATTTTCTTCTTCACTCCTTTCCCCAACCCTCTTACATGCCAAGTCACTATTTTTATGTCCATTAAAGACCTGAACTCCCTTCAACCTTCCTAAGCTAGATTTTTATTCTTTCTCATCCCCCTCCTCTTCCTATTTTTTCATTTCTTTTTCTTCCAAATTAACTAGCTATTCCACACATTCTTTATCTTTACCTTTGTGATTCAGGCCCAAAGCAGCTCCCACTCTAGCTATTGCTTCGGCCTCTTTCATTATTATTTTTGATCCCAGCTGATGAGATGGATTCTTGTGTATTTCTTCTTCCCAGGCTAGTTTTCAATATCTGTAGCTTAGGCTTCATCTTCCTTTTCTTTTTGTGTTGGAGTGAGACCAGGTTACTCAATGGCTTCTTCTTTCTCCTTCGGTTTAAAACCTGATTAGGACAACATAGATGGCTTTTGTTGTACTTATCCTTACCTATTATCAAATTGTCATTGGCCTCTTCATTTCTATTAGGTTTTGTTATATCAAACTCACTATGTCCATTATGAGATTTGCCTTCACTCTCTAAGCCTCTCTCCTTCCCCCCCACCTATAATAGCTATATAGGTCTGCCCCTGATTTTGCTCTAGCACAACTTTTAATTTTTTAGAGTAGTCATGGAGCCTTTCTCCCCTATCTTTCTCCTCTGATCTCTGACACATTGACTCTGTTTGGCTACAGCTTTTTAATCTCACCCCTTCCCTTCTACTTGCTTCTTTAGTGGTAAAATCCTCAGCTAGTACCCTCACTCTCTCGAAGCTTGAACTTTTCTTAAACGAAGATAGAGTAGTTTCCTTGACATAGGAAACTGGGTCACTTTCCACCCCATCGTCCTCCGGCCACTGTTGTTCCGGCATTGACCCCCTTTCATTTCTTGAACCAGGTCTGTGTATGTCGTCTTCCAAACTGAGTTGAGGCGGTGAACTTGAATCTATCTTATGTTGGCATCTTTCTCTTGTAGTCTTGGGGCCTCTCCCCATTATCCTTCCCTTACCAGCCATTTTCGCCACTCTAATTGGATAAACATGCCGCCCAACCCTTAGATCACACACCAGGTTTATAAGATCCTTTCTTTCTATCGCAACCAAAATCTTTCCTTGTGTAAGATCTACCTTCTTCCTAGTTTGTGGGTCTACTGCTATCACCTTATCAAAGACCTCTCTGAGCTTAGTAAAAGTGGGTGCACTCCATGCATTAATGGGGACCCCCTCAACCGATAACCATGTGTGTCTCCAGAAGTTTGTTTCTCTATAGTGCCATTCGTACTTCACCTCAAACCAGGAGTCCAACCAAGATCGTGCCTCTTTGTGGTAGAAGTTTTTATCATCTACTAATATGAATTAGATTAACACTTTAGGGCCCCCTATAGGCTTTATTTGTATATCAAAAACTCATTATTCCCTCATGTTATCTTCTATATTCTTAACCATCCTCTAGTCCTTTTCAATCCCAATCAAACAGCTATTAAGCCATACTTCATCTACTTCGGGTGCTATGATCTATTTGCCTTTGAAAACCTTTTGTGAGCCTCGGTCTGAACCTGAATCAACAACCACTCGTGAATATAGTCTTCCATCTCGGCGTGCTTCCTTCCGTATTATTTGTGGTGGTGGATCTTTTGGTTTGGTCCTCCTGCTCTTCGTTTATTCTTGCCTTCTCTCTAATCTGTACTTAGATTCGGAGACTTTTAGTCTCTGGTTAAGCAGCCAAGCCCCATCATACTCCCTTACTACCTTCATTGCATCCACTTTGTTTGTAAATCTCACAAAGCCATACTTATAGTCGATAAGTTTTTTCTTACTATTTGGGGTGAAGACATCAGTGATCTTGCCACATCCAATGAAGAAAGCCTTGAGCCATTCAATGTACATAATTTTTGGGATGTTATCGATAAATATTAATATAAATTTGCTATGTAAGGATTCTTGTGGTTGTCTACGATACCCGTGGGAGCCATCATTCACTCTCGCACACCATCTCTCACCCACTCTCTCCATAGCCACTAAGAATTCACTTGTGGAGTCTTCATTAGCATTCATCATTAAGAATGGAAGATTTGAAAGCTATTCATTTTTTTTTTGCTGTCATCTTCATCATCCATCTTGATATTCATCTCATGAGTCATGAGTGAACCAAAAGGCTCATTCAAACTTAGTGTGGTGAGATCCTTTACTTCTTGAATAGCAATCACCTTAGCTTCCTAACTTTTAGGCATGCATCTTAGCATCTTTCTCACCATCTCTGCACTTGAATAAACTTTGCTAATAGATTTTAATCGATTAATGATATTAGTGAATCTAGTGAACATTTCAAAAATAGTTTTATCATGCTTCATCTTAAACAATTCATAATTATGAACAAGCATGCTTATTTTAGATTCTTTAACTTGGTTAGTTTCTTCATGGGTACCCTCAAATCTATCCCAAATCTCCTTGGTAGTGTCACAAGTGGATATCCTATAGAACTCATTTGGATCAAGAGAGCAATATAGAAGATTCATAACCTTAGCATATTTTTGTATCTCTCTTATATCAGTTTCAATTTATTCACTCTCATGTTTAGGGATAGTTATCCCTTCAACAGTCTTGGTAGGTCTTTTGGGTCCATTTATAATAACCCTTCAAATGTCGTAGTTTACGACTTGAATATAGATTGTCATTCTAATATTACAATAATTATAATTTGTTCCGTTGAACAAAGGGGGTCTGTTGGTAGACTAACTTTCAGACTGAATAGGTCCATACTGGTGGTTACCATAAGTACTCTTAGATGGTTAAGACAAAACAAGAGCGCAAACTCTGGTACCAATTGTTAGATCAGGCAACTCAAAAGGGGGGTGAATTGGGTTTTAAAAATAATAATAACAATTTAAAAAAAATTTCCAAACTTTTTAATTTCACAAACAAATATAGCTATAAATATGACAGTAGAAAATTAAAGAAGTTAGGAAAAGAGAAATTAAACCAGACACCAAGAGTTATAGTGGTTCGACTTTCTCCAAACCTATATCCACTTCCTCAAGACTTTCTTTGAGAATATCCACTATGATTGAATACTTCACAAGCGTATTCAAAAGCCTTTTATAACCTCAAGAAGATTCTACAAAACAATCTCCTATTTTTCTTAATCTCTCCCGAGCTCTTCTTTAAGAAGTTCACTCACTCTCTTAAAGGATTAAGGGTAACTCACCCTCTATTACAATAAATGTGAGAGAATAAAAAACTCACTAATACTCTTTACAAATGATTAGAAATAAATGGGCTAAAGAGTGAGAGAATCAATTGGAGGAGTAAATGAGCAGTTAATGCTTTCTTGAAGATTTTGAGCTTTCGATTCAAGCAATAGAACAGTGTTCAGAGATTTGAAACTCTGAAAATTAATTCCTTACATAGCCATCTAAAGTAAATGACCATTGGTGGGTTGGTAGAGGCAATTAATGCTTTGAAATCAAGCCGTTGGAACCGGCACGAGATTTGAAACCTGTTGCAAGTGTAGACCCAAAATCATTTTTTGTCGACATAAAATGCCTAGGGCTTGGTTCTTCAAATGATTGTGTCTACTTAGTTCTTCTTTTGTGTCGACACAAATTTTACATCTTTCTCACTCACACAGTGGTGTCGACTCATGGAACATTTAGTGTTGACCTCATGCATTTTTTTATATTTCTAGGTGAGATTTTGGTGTCGACTCATATCTTTATTAGTGTTGACCCATTTTGTTAAAACAACAACTAGAGCTTCAGTGTCGACTCAAAATTGTTGTTGTGTCAACTCAATAAGTTATAGCCAACCTTAGGACTTTTAAAGTTAACTCATTTTTGTTTGGTGTTGACTTAGAAAATCTCAAACAATCTTGATTATTTTGGAGTCAACTCATCTTTATTTGGTGTTGACCCAAAACTTTCTGTTTTCAAAATATACATTTGTGTCGACTTAGAAAGCTTTGGTGTTGATCAATTTTTACTTGGAATCAGGAAATGGCTTGTAGCTCTAGTGCCGACCTATTTCTCTTTGATGACGACTCATTTTGTTTCCTGAAGGGTGTTTTTGTGTCAACCCATAAAACCCGAAGTCTAGAACCCAAAGGATCATTTGGGGTTGACACAAAATACTTTGGTGTGGATTCAAAATGAATTTTGATTTAATACTGAAAGTGTCGACTAATCTAAGTTCCTGAAACATCTTAAGCAAAGTAGTTAAGGTGTCGACCCTAAATTTTATTTGTGTCCACACACTTGAGAATTTCAAGTGTGCTTTGCCTTAAGGTGTTGACCCAATTATCAATTGGTGTCGACACAAAATATTTTTCATAGAAACACTGGATGTCAACCCATTTGAAGTAAAGTGTCAGCACAAATGGCATAAGGTGTCAGCTCATTTGTCGCGTAGCATCAACACTTACCTTTTTAGAAATAATTAAATATAATATTCTTAAATCAATTTAATTTAAAAAATAAATTATTAAAATCATCAAAATCTAATTAAAAAGTTCTTAGGCTAACACAAGCCATGCCCTACATCCTTACCATTGAAACCTTCTGTCTCTTCTCATGATTCTTCTCCCTTCTCTCATCCAGCCCTTTACAGATCTATTGTAGGCGCCTTGTAATATCTGACAATAACTCGTCATGACCTTGCTTTGGGTGTCAACTGTTAGAGTTGGTATATTAACAATCATATTTTTAGTATTTAATTTTATTTTAATAAATTAATTTTTTTATTTTATGAGAATCTTAATGAGCAATATATGTATATCATTTCTTTTAATGCTATGCATGGATGTCCTTTATTCTGTATAGTATTTAATCTGGTATGTAGAGTACGGTTTATAAACAGAAAATCAGATTTTAGGTTCTTGCAGAATATAAATTTTATGTTCACAGTTTAGATAGAAATAGACATACCATCGGTACAACTGTAGCACATAATGTTAGTAGGCCTGTCATGGTTACGAGAAATAGATAATAGCATCGTCTATTGTTCTGACTCTCTATTGTAGTACACTTTATGTGTATTAAACGGGACACATTAGCATAATTAATTTTATACTGACTATATAAATTAATTCACACCCAAGGTTATTATGAAGAGTGCTTATGCTCTTAATCCTGAAATAATTATTAATTTGAGTATATTTAAAATTTATTATTTTGATTCATTAGAGGCAATCTTATATGAAACTATATTCTCGGTGAGTTACGTAATGATATTATTTATATAGTGAATATTAATTTTGACGGAATTCACGTCGCGAATGATTGGGATTGATGATACCCTCTTAAGAAAGCTTATAAGTTTTGACCGGGTCAAGCTCTATAGGTAGATTTGATTATTCGGTGGTCAAATAAATTAAGTGGACGGACTTAAAGAATTACAAGATACTGATTAAATTAAATTGTTAGTAATTAAATTTAATAGGCGGGTATCGAGAATCTTAACGTGCAGAGAAATGTTAAGCATTTAATAACAGAAGCTCAATGCAAGATGATCTTGAGATTGTGGAGTCAGAGTACAATTATAGTTTTTTAGTGGCGTGAATTATAATTTAGTGTTTTATAAAAATTATAAAAATTGTTGGTAGTTTTTCATAATTGCAGATATTACTATAAGACTTGCATAATTGCAAAAATTACTGATTGGTATTTGTCTTCTACTAGAAGTCTGACTCATAATTACTCTACAGATTCCTACTGTAACCCTATAAATATGCGGGTAGGCTGAACCATATTAGAACTTGAATTCAAGACCAAAGCTATTCAGGTTCTGCTGCTACGAGTTCTCGATATATTATAATCCACATTATATTTGAGAGTCGCATAAGGGAATACAGTAGAAGGTCTGACGGGAGCTTCAACTTAGAATAAAAAACGTAGTTGAAGATTTGACCGGTAGAAGGTATTCTTCTAAATTAACTTTGATTGTACGGATTTTAATTTTGATTGGACGACGTCAAAAGTTTTATCAGGAGCCTGTTTCGGCGTTTTCCCTTTAGGTTAATTTTTTACCAAAAACCATTTACATAAACAATGATCTCGGCATTTTACCTCCAACAATTGGTATCATAGTCGTTTTATTTTTTGTTTATGGTTATCGGGGGCCGGGTAATTTTAGAACTATGGTAATTTTGTTTTGCACACATTCTAATCCCGATTTTATGATCATCTGTTTATTCTTATTTGATTAAATTGTTTGAATGATGATTATTTTTTTAAATCACGATGGTTGATCGTGATAGATCGAATGTGAGCCTACGGAACATAGGATCGATGTAATACCTAATTTTATTTTTTTAAGTATCTGTTTAGATTATTTAAGAACATGTTAAATATTTAAGAACACAAAAAATAGGCAGCGACACCAGTGGTGATTTTGAATTTTTACGGGCCACAGATCGCGATAAGTTTTAACGGTTTTAAATAGTTTTTTCTGGTAAACTTTTTATAGTATTTATGCATTAAAAATAGGAATAAAAATAAGTCAAAAACAGCAAAAAAATTAGCAAAATAGCCCACCACCGGTGGCAATTTTGATGATTTTTAGGTCATTTTTGGGACTATTTTTGAGTAATTTTTTAAGCATAAAATAGCAGTAAATATATCTTAAAATATTACCCAAGAACCATTAAAAAATTAGGCCAAATAATGCACAAAAAAGGCATCAAATAGTAGCAATTTTTCGGCAATGGTGGCGGCGCAACAGGCGGTCTTCGAGGATATTTTTCGGGACTTTTTTGGACTGTTTATGAGGTATTCTTCAAAGAAATAGGTGATTGGATATTTGAGCTATTTTTTAAAAAAAATGGGTGCGAAAAGACCACCGAAAAAAGCCCAAATAAGGAGCTATTTGGGGCTATGGTTGCAGCGACGGCATGGTTCAGGGCTATTTTTTGATAATTTTTTAGACTGTTTTCGAGTTGAATTTTTGATAAAAAATATTATTTTTTGAGAACTATTTTTCAATATAATAATTGTAAAAAATGGAGCACCAAGGTGTCGGCAAAAGTCGCCTGAAGGTGGTGGCACCATGGTGGCAGCGACGGTGAAGGTGGCTAGCAGTGGTTTTTGTCACGCTCCTAAACTCAGGGTCACGTGAAAATCCACTAAACACCAGTTTTATATGAACATACAAGTTTTCATACATTAAAATTCGCCTGTTGAAACTAATGAAATACCCAACAAAAGATATCTCTTATAAATGAAAACATACAGTTCCAACATGCATACAGTATATCGCCTTATGACATACAAAACCTGTCTTCAGGAATAGGCATGCCAAAAAGAAAAAGTATAAAAGTCTTTTGCCACCGCGGGCTCCACCCAAGCTACTCCTCATTCACATCATTACCTTCAAATAGTATTATAGAAAATTTTCACCCGTGAGTCGAAGCCCAATAGAAACAGATAATAAATTGTAAAGTAGGAAAATATGTGCAACCATATGAGTGGGAGCTAAACTCAACCACAACCCAAAAAGGTTTTCACAAATCCCAAGTTTTCCCATCATACTACACAAGTCTCCCAAAACGGTTTTATTAACATAAAATCCTGTTTTCATCCTTCAAGCCATGCGATGCAAATATTTCAAATAACCAGCCATAGTTAAGAAAAAATAGTTATAAAAAACATTATTTCCTCACGGAATGTACCATCGTGAAAAAGAAGAAGAAAGAGATTCTATGTACCGACTCCATTACAAAGGGATAGAGGTAACAACTATAGACTCTTGCCTAATACCTAGTTCCAACATCACTCAAGACCTACTAGGCAATGACAAGTTCTATACGAAGCATCACGACGAAAAAGCTAACTTTACGGGCGATAACCCGAGGGAAAAGAGCACCAAAACTGACCTTTTTTATGAGAACTACCCCGAAGGATAACAAAGGTACCTATACTGCACACGTTTTTGGACATTCACCGAGGAAAGCTCGTGCCAAATACCCGTCATCCCGGTACATCTAGATAATCTTCTAAAAATCGAACTGTAGCATCAACTACAAAACCTTTTCGCAAATATACATTATACATGTATATAGATCCATCCATCAACATGGAGATCAACAAAACATTTTAAAATATTTTCTCCAAAAGCAGTTATACAACGCATGTATAAGCAAGAGATCCAATCCATGAAACCATGGAGATCAAACCAAAACATGTAAAAATATATTTTTATCAAAACGTTTTAGAAAGTAAGCCTCAACTCCAAGAGCTAGCTCCAAACCTCTAAAAACACATTTTTCATCAACAACCCCTCATTTTTCTCAATAGAAACCCAACCTTTTTCCCAAAAGAACCACCAAAATGCCAAGGCAAACAGCCAACATTTCAGTCGACTGGACCCCACCCCAGTCGACTGAAAAAGACACTGGAAAAACAACATTTTTCAACCAGAGGCACTTCAGTCGACTGACCCATCGAGTCTAGTTGAATGAACCTCCCAACTCAAGATCCAGTCGACTGAACTTATGGGTCAAGTCGACTGAACTTGCCCAGAAAATGATTTTGGCAACGGCTTTGGCCTTCTCGCCTCAAACCAAGCTTAAAGAATACCTGTTTTGATACCTAAAAGCATACCTGAGCCTAAGGCTATCACAACACCTCGCAAGAAACACCTAACAACCAATTTCCTCCAACCAAAATGTCGAAAAATAGTTTTAACCAAAACTGAATCTAGAATATAAAATCACATTTCATGCGCTTTTAAACGGTAAAACAGCATAAGATTACATATAGTACCCTTATATAGCAGTAGAATCTAAGATCCTACCTCGTTGGGTCAAAAACCCGATACCTCGATCTATGTGCAAATATGAGCTTTATCGAAATCAAAATTCAACCAGATGGATGCGTATACCACGATGCCAATAGCAAGGATCCACTGTTAGTTCGTTAAAAATCAAGCCTCGGGCCCCCGAGAAGTTAGAGAGAAGGTAGAGAGAATTTAGAGAAAACTTAGGAGTTAAGTTTTGAAAATATCTTTTGAAAATATATAACTCTAGATATTTTATAGGCCTCCAAAAATATCTTTTTTTTTTGAATTTTCAAAATTCGCACAGAAACTCCCTACAATCCAAGGAAACAACCCGGCATGATTATTTTAACCAAAATATGCATCAAAACTCTTATAAGCATATAAAAGCAAAAATGCCAAAAAGTCGTCAAAATACCGAATATGCATACATATAAAAAAGAAACGGGTGTCACAGTTGTAGGATATTTTTGGTGATATTGGACATAAGGTTTAGAGATTTTAATTACTTGTTCGAGGTCCTAGAAATGATGGATGACTTGTAGGATTTAGCTTTTTGATTCCTTGGTCTCCAAAAATCTTTTTCTTAGATCCTCCTTACTTTTTCTCTCTTTTCCTTCTCTCAAACTGGAAGAACTCCTCAAGAACACTCAAGATTTGGTTCTCTCCCTCACTTGGCTGAATGGTATAGAGGATAATGGAGGTGTTTGTCTTGGTTTATATAGGAAAAAAGCTAGGGAACAGAATGATAGCACTTAAGTCTTTTTTCTTCTCATATTACATGGGTGACTTGACATGGTGCAACTTTTGAGGGATACAAATAAGATTTGTGGTAGAGAAATCATCTAGGTTCAGTTTAAGAGACAAAAATCTGATCCCATATCAATTTTTGGATTTTACCTTAGTTTGTGTGCCCTTTTATGCAAGAAATGCTTTAAAAGTTAATTTGATGCATCTTTTTGGTATCTTTTTCTACTGAAACTTATTATTTTAGTATGTTTATGATAATTTCTGTATTTCTATGTATTATTATAATTTTTATAACAATTGATTAAATAGATATAAGCTTTTAAGTTAAATTAAGCTAGTTTGACAATATATGACTTTTTAACTTATTTTAGTGTGTATGGGCTTTACTAATGATTTTAACTTATTTAATTGATATTATCTTGTCTTTTACTACTTAATTGTACTTAACTCCTTGATATAAGGTGTTCATATGTCAAAATTTGAGTTTTTAAGACTTTTTGCCCTACTATGGGCAAAATGGTCATTTTACCATAATTATGATAATTTTTATTTTTAATTCATTATTTTATGATAATTACTTAATTTAAAATGTTAGAAGTGTTGGACGCAAAACTGCCTAATTTTATTATTTTTACAAACGATTTTTGATAAAAAATTAACTAGACAGGCAAATGCCGAAATGAGCTCTAGATAAAATTTTTGACATCAAACAATCAAAATTAGAACTCGTGCAACCAAAGTTAATTTAGAAGAATACCTATTTTATCGGTCAAATCTTCAACTATGTTTTTAATTTCGAGTTGAAACTTCCATCAAACCTTCAACTGTATTCCCTTATGCGATGCTCGAATATAGTGTATACCATAATTTATCGAGAAGTTGTACCGGTATGACCTAGATAGCTTTAGTCTCAAAGATAAGTTATGAAACTGGTTCAAACTACCCGCATATTTATACGGCTACAGTAACGACCTGTGGAGTAATTATGATTCAGAATTCTAGTGGAACACAAATACATATCAGCGGTTTTCACAATTAAGTAAACCTCATAGCAGTATGGAAAACAACCAGCGATTTTTGTAATTTTCATAAAATATTAAATTATAGTTCACACCACTAAAGAACTATAATTGAACTCTAACCCACAATCTCAAGACCATCTTGCATTGAACTCTTATTATTAAATGCTTAATATTTCACCTCACGTTAAGATTCTAGAAACCAGCCAATTAAATTTAATTATTGATAATTTAATTTAATCAGTATCTTTTAATTCTTTAAGACTTTCTGCTTAACTTATTTGACTGTTGGATAATCAAATCCATCGGTACGGCTTGGACTGGTCAAAACTTATAAGCTTCCTTAAGGGGGTATCATCAATCCCGATTATTTGGGACGTGAATTCCATCAATAATTAATATTCACCATATAAATAATACTGTTATCCAACTTACTGGGAATATAGACCCATATAAGATCGCACTCTCTAATGAATCAAAATAATGAATATTAAATATACGCAAATCAATAATTATTTCAGGATTAAGAATATATGTACGGTTCATAATAACCTTATGGTGTGAATTAATTTATATAGTCAGTATGAAATTAATTACATCAATGTGTCCCGTTCAATACACACAAAGTGTACTAGTACTGAGAGTCGAAATAATAGACGATGCTATTATCTGTTCTCCGTAACCAAGACAGGTCTACTAAAATTCTGTGCTACAGTCATACCGATGGTATGTCCATTTCTATATAAACTGTGAACATAAAACTTATATTCTACAAGAACCTAAAATCTAATCTTCGGTGTGTAAGCCGTACTGTACACACCAGATTATTTTATTTTTACCATAAAATAAAAATGGTAACGCGCGTCAAAAAATATCGAAATAGAAAACAGGTTAGGGTCTCACAATCTACAAGAAAGGAAAGCACATTGAGCATAAGTATCACCTGATATGAGAAATTGTATAAAGGGGTGATGTTATTGTGACCAAAATTGCATCAAGAGACAACATTGCAAATCGTTTTACAAAGAGTTTATCGACTAAAACTTTTGATAGTCATGCAGAAGGTATGGGAGTCAAATATGTTGCAGTATGATTTTGAGTATAAGTAGAAGATTGTTATGGTTAATATACTAAAAATCATATTTTTAGTATTTATTTTTATTTTAATAAAACTAATTTTTTATTTTATGATAATCTTAATGAGTAATGTATGTATATTATTTTCTTAATATTATACATGAATATCTTTTAATCTGTATAGTATTTAGCATGTGTTTAGCCTGGCTTAAAAGCCAAAAAGGTTTAAATGCTATTTTATGCATGATTGGGGTTAGATATGCATGCAGGGCAGGTTTCCGGAGCCGTGGGATGTTACAGTGCAAACTTCAAAAAAATTTCAAAAAATAATATTTTGAAGGCCTATAAATATCTGGAATTAGATATTTTAAAAAGATATTTTCAAAACTTCTCCAGTAAGTTTCATTTTTTCTCTCTGCCCTCTCTCTAAGTTCTTGGGGGCTCAAAACTTGATTTTTGACGATCAAATAACAGATTCCTGCTATTGGCACGGTGGGTTATGCGTTCATCTGGACGAAATTCTATTTCGGCGAGGCTCGATTTCGCATGTGGTTCGAGGTATTGAGTTTTTAACTCACCGAGGTAGGATTCTAGACCCTACTGCTGTATAGGGGTGCAACGTGTAATCGTGTTTATTTTTTTAACGGTTAGATTATTGTAGATCTGAGTTTGTTTCATGTTGGATTTTTGGGCTAAAAACCTATTTTTTGGCGATTTCGGTGGATGGAATTGGGTGTCGAGTGTTTCTTTCATGGTCTTGGTGTTAAGCCTAGGCATGTGTATGTCCGAGAGGGTCGGACGGGTGTTTGGAGGCTTTAATTCGAGACTTGGAGGTTGAAATGGTATCTTGAAAATAGTTTTTGGGCATGGTCAGTCGACTGAACTCATAGGTCCAGTCGACTGAACTCATGGGGTCAGTTGACTAAACATTGTGTTTGGCGTTTCTGGGCTTTTATAGTGTATTTTTCAGTCGACTGGGGGTTGGGTATAGTCGACTGAAGTTCTGGGCTGTGTGTTGGTGGTTGGTTTCTTGGTTTCCAATTGATTTTCGATAGTATTTGGTTGATTGATTATGGGATTAGTCAATCGAAATACTGTTGGATGCCTTTGGGGGTTCGGTTGGTCGGGTTGTGGCCTTGGGAGTCTTTTCGTGGCTTCGGGTGTTCGTTTAGGTGTCGTCCTCGGGGGTGGCATGCATGGTTAGATGCGGGTTGTTGGGGCACGGTTATGTGCGTAGTGCTAGTGCATCGTTGGTTGTGGGGCGTGTTAGGGCCCGTTGCACCTTTAGAGAAAAGTTGGTGTTAATGACCTCATAGTTTGAGGGGTTTGGTTTAGCCTTCTAGTTAGGCTTGGTTGTGTGGGTTGCCGGTTGTCTCTGTGAGTGGATGTCGAGTTTTATGGCGGGTGATGTCACGGTTTGAGGTTATATGGTCATGCGCGCTTAGAGCTGCCTTTATGCATTTATAACTGTGGTTTATTATGCATGGATTATGTAAGTGGATTACATGTTTTGGTATCGTTATGTGTACCGTAGTTGCAAGCTTAAAAACTTTGAACTTTTATAGGCATGGTTATGTGGAATATGAGGAACGAATGCATGTGATGCATGTTGCATAAGTTGCAGGTGTTGTGTGAGTCGCGTGTATAACATTTGATGTGGTTTGTGTAATGTAGTGATAGTATGTGGCTTTATACATGTTAAACCCTAGTTTTGTATGCATGTTTCGATACGGTTTTATCTCGTGGTTTAAACATGGGTTGGGATGCTTGTTAACACATAGATTTGTATCTGTTTTGCATATGTGGAGCGGATATTGGTCCCTCGGTGAAAGTTCGTAAAGATATGCATATGAGGGGCGAATAATGGTCCCATGGTGAAAGTTCGTGAAGATATCTGTTGGCTCTGGTCAACGAGGCTAGTTAAGGCAAATAATGGTTCTACAGTGGAAGTCCGTGAAGATATGTGATGAGGGCAGATAATGGTCCTATGGTGAAAGTCTGTGAAGATGTGTGTATTGCACGGGTTGCGTGCGTTGTGTGTGTTGCATGGGTGGTGTGTGTTGCATTGACGGGGGCTGCGGTCCTTCGGTGAAAGTTCGAGAAGGTACATGGATTATATGAATTGCATTATGGGACGGATAGACGAGTTTTCAAATTATTTTTAAGAGTCGTGTAAATTGTGATCTAAAAACCCTTTTTCAACTATTTTTCAAGGCTCCTGTGAGTTAGTCAAAAGATGGTTTGTATCCTCGCTTTCCCATTTGTATGTAAAAATTATTTTAAATACTTGAAAGAGAGTCTAAAACTATACCTCGTTTTCCTAGCATGTTTAGCTTATACTGCATGTGTTGTCTAGTTTCTGTTGAACTTTAGCTCACGGCGTGGGATTTGATTTTCTTTAGGCACCGGTCACGCAGATTGATCTGGAGGTGCTGGAGAGGTGGAAGAGCTGTAGTCTTCCTTTTTGTTCTTTCTGTTACATATATGTTGTAACTTATTTTTTCAGTGTTAGAACCGTGTAATGTATGCCATTTGGCGATTATATACAATGCATGTATGTTTTACAGAGAGTGTATTCTCAGGTTAGTTGTTTGTGGGTGTTTCACGTGACCTGGATTTTGGGACGTGACAAATTGGTATCATAGTTTTGGGTTCAAATACCTAAGAGCCGTGGAAAGTGGTTGCATCACCGTGTGAGATTGATTGCGTGTGCTTGATTGCATGTGTTAAGATGCTTTAATAATATGAATGTGTTAGCATGTTAGATATGTGAACGATGCATATATATGAGCATGGGGGTTGAATCTTAGGAGTGATAGTCTTTCATTTGGGCATTTGGATTAACAAACTTGGGAACCAAGTTAGAAATGCGTTTATCTGACGTGATTTCTAGCAGGTAATCTGAGTAGGTTATCCAGATTGGCGTGCCAATCTTGTTGATTCTCCTCAGTATGTGGGGTTGTTTAGCATGAACCTATATGCTTATGTGATTTTGCTATGTGCTACATCTCATGTCCTGTCTCTTTCATATAAACGCGATGTCTGCGATACGAGGGCGAGGCCTATAAATATCTGGAGTGAGAAATTTTTAAATGATATTTTCAAAACTTCTCCAGTAAGTTTCTTTTTTCTTTATGCCTTCTCTTTAAGTTCTCAGGGGCCCGGGGCACAATTTCTGGCGATCAGACAGCGGATTCTTGCTATTGGCATGGTAGGCAACGTGTTCATCCGGACGAAATTCCATTCCGATGAGGCTTAGTTTTGCACATGGTTAGAGACATTGAGTTTTTAACTCACCGAGGTAGAATTCTAGACTCTACGGCTGTATAACAGTGCTACGTGTAATCGTGTGTGTTTCTTAACAGTTATATTATTATAGATCTGAGTTTGTTTCATGTTAGATTTTTGGGCTAAAAACCCATTTTTTGGTAATTTCGGTGGATGGAATTGGGTGTCGAGTGTTTCTTTCGTGGTTTTGGTGTTAGGCCTAGGCGTGTGTATGTCCAAGGGTGTCGGACGGGTGTTTGGAGGCTTCGATTCGGGGCTTAGAGGTTGAAATCGTAGCTTGAAAATGATTTCTGGGCTTGGTCAATCGATTGAACTCATAGGTCCAGTTGACTGGATAATAGTTTCTTGGGTTCAATGGACTGAACTCGTTGGGTCAATCGACTGAACTGTGTGTTTGTAATTTTTGGGCTTTTCCAGTGTATTTTTCAGTCGACTAGGGATTGGGTCCAGTCGACTAAAGTTCTAGGCTGTGTGTTGGTGGTTTTAGTGGTTGGTTTCTTGGTTTCCAATTGGTTTTCAATAGTATTTGGTTGATTGATTAGGGCGTTAGTCAATTGAAATACTGTTGGATGCCTTTGCGGGTTTAGTTGGTCAGGTTGTGGCCTTAGGAGTTGTGTTATGGCTTCGGGTGTTCGTTTGGGTGTCGTTCTCGGGGGTGGCATGCATGGTTAGATGCAAGTTATTGGGACATGGTTATGTGTGTAGTGCTTACGCATCGTTCGTTGTGGGGCGTGTTAGGGCCCGTGGCACCTTTGGAGAAAAGGTGGTGTTAATTACCTCGTGGTTTGAGGGGTTTGGTGTAGCCTTCTAATTAGGCTTGGTTGTGTGGGTTGCCGGTTATCTCTGTGAGTGGATGTCGGATTTTGTGGCGGTGATGTCACAGTTTGGTTATATGGCTATGGGCGCTTATAGCTGTCTTTATGCATTTATAACTATGATTTATTATGCATAGATTATGTAAGTGGATTACATGTTTTGGTATTGTCATGTGTACCGTAGTTGCATGCTTTAAAACTCCGAAGTTTTATAGGCATGATTATGTGGAATATAATGAACGAACGCATGTGATGCATGTTGCATGAGTTGCAAGTGTTGTGTTAGTCGCATGTGTAACATGTGGCGTGGTTTGTGTAACGTAGTGATAGTACGTGGCTTTATGCATTTTAAACCCTAGTTTCGTATGCATGTTTTGATACGGTTTTATCCTGCGGTTTAGGCATGGGTTGGGATGCCTGTTAATACGTAGATTTGTATCTGTTTTGCATATGTGGGGCGGATATTGGTCCCTTGGTGAAAGTTCGTAAAGATATGCATATTAACGGTGGATAATGGTCCCACGGTAAAAGTTCGTGAAGATATCTGTTGGCTCTAGTCAATGAGACTAGTTAGGGCGGATAATGGTCCTACGGTAAAAGTCTATGAAGATATGTGATGAGGGTGAATAATGGTCCTATGGTGAAAGTCCGTGAAGATGTGTGTGTTGCACGGGTTGCGTGCGTTGTGTGTGTTGCACAGGTTGCGTGCGTTGTGTGTGTTACACGGGTTGTGTGCGTTGCATTGACGGGGGCTGCAGTCGTTCGGTGGAAGTCTGTGAAGGTACATCAATTGCATGAATTGCATTGTGTGACGGATAGATCAGTTTTCAAATTGGTTTTAAGAGTCGTGTAAATCGCGATCTAAAAACCATTTTTCAACTATTTTTCAAGGCTCCTGTGAGTGAGTTAAAAGATGGTTTGTATCCTCGCTTTCCCATTTGCATGTGAAAATTATTTTAAAGGCTTGAAAGAGAGTCTAAAACTACACCTCGTTTTCATAGCATGTTTAGCTTATGATGCATGTGTTGTCTAGTTTTGTTCAGCTTTGGCTCACGACGTGAGATTTGATTTTCTTTAGGTACCGGTCACGCAGGTTGGTCTGGAGGTGCTAGAGATGTGGAAGAGTAATAGTTTTCCTTTTTGTTCTTTCTGTTACATATATGTTGTATCATGTTTTTTTGGTGTTGGAACCGTGTAATGTATGCCTTTTGGCGATTATATACATTGCATGTATGTTTTATAGAGAGTGTATTCTCGGGTTGGTGGTTTGTGGGTGCTTCATGTGACTCGAAGTTTGGGGTGTGACATGAACCCGTAGCTCCTTCGAGTTTGCAACCGCTACTATCACAATGCAGTGTAAGACCCTTTGATCCTTAGGATTATAAAATAGACCACCCTTCATTCCCTTGAAATACCCCACAAAGAAATAGACATCTATCAACAGTTCTAACTTACCTGTGTTCTCTTTCAACACATGTGATGGACACCCCCAAATTTGAATGTGTTTCGGACTAGGCTTATGCCCGGTCTGCAATTATGTGGGAGTATAAGGTATTGACTTAGAAGGTACTGAGTTTAGAATGTAAGCCGATATCTCTATAGTGAATCCCCAAAACGAATCTGGTAAACTTGAATAACTCATCATGGACCTAACTATCTTCATAAGAGTCATATTTCTTCTTTTTGCTACACCAATTGCTGCGGCATACTAAGTGCAGTCAACTGGGATATAATCTCTTCTGATGACAGGTAGTCCCTAAACTCTCCCAATAGGTATTTCCATCACAGTCGGATCATAGTGATTTGATACTTTTACCTAAATGCTTCTCTACATCTGTCATGAATTCTTTGAATTTCTCAAAGTATTCAAATTTACGGTGTATCATGTAAATATATTCATACCTTGAGTAGTCATCAATAAAATTAAAAAAATACTCAAAGCCACCTCTAGCTCGGATTGTCATAGAACCACACACATCAGAGTGAACCAGTTCCAATAGTTCATTAGCTCTATAGCCTTTGGCCGAAAATTGTATCTTGGCCATCTTACCATCTAATGAACTCAAAAGTTTATCTGCTACCAGTCTGTTTATCCTTTTTAGATTAATATGACCCAAGCATAAGTTCCAAAGAAATATTTAGTTCATTAAAAAAAACTTTCTCTTATATGGTAAATTAGATGTGTTATTCATTTCAATTAGTTACAGTGTAGGAGAGATTAGAGCAATAATATAAAGATCATTCACCAATGTACTAGAACAGATAACTCATTTATTATCTTTAATAACCATAGAGTTTTTAAAATAAATCAAATATCCGTCCTTAACTAATCTAAAAACATAAACTAAGTTCTTTCTAATGGAAAGTACATAAAGACAATCTCTCAAAATTAAAATCTTATCTCCACTAAAACTAAAAGTGACATCTCCAACTGCAGCTGTTGTTACCTTTGTATTATTGCCTATATGAAGGTAAATCTCCCCTTCACTAAGATGTTGGGTTTCTTGGAACCCCTGCAATAAATTGCATACATAATTAGTGGCTCCCATATCTACACACAGGCACCAGTAGATAACACCGATAGACATATTTTCACAACTAGTGAACAAAAATTACCCTATTTGTTCTGCTTTCTGAAAAATACTGAACATAGTTTTTTCAAGTGCCATGTCTAGTTACAGTGAAAACAAATCCTTTTCGACTTTTTCACACCAGTCTGTGGCTCACTAACTACCGTGGAAACTGTGCCACCATGTTTTTGAACTTCTTTCTTCTTCATGCCTTTCAGCCTTGAGGAAGAACCTTTTTTTATAAACAAACACATTTTTTAAGTATTGAAGGAATACGCTTGGTAGTTAAAACTATATCCAAGTTGTCACGCCCAAAATACCAGGGTTACGCGAAAGCCCACCCAAACACCATTTGAGAAAATAAGATTTGCAGTTGGAAAACCATCAACTCAAAAATATGTAACATTTGGATAAAAATCCTCATAGTTCAACTCTCATAAACAGTAAACATGCAACCTCATACATGAATAAGTATATCGCCTCATCGCATACGAAACTCGCCTTCCCAAATAGGCATCACATGTATAAGTACATGTCAAAACAGGAAAATTACAACTAGTCTTCCGCCACCACAGGAATCTAGGTAAACTCCTCATGCTTACCTGAAAAGAATTTACAGTAAAATTTTACACCGTGAGCCGAAGTCCAATAGAAAATAGACAACAAAGCTGTAAAACATGTTATGCAATCATAAGCTTACAAGCTCAACCGCAGGAGCCAATAAGGTTTTCCTTCTAAAATCACAAGTTTTTCATCAGACTAACACGAGTCTCAAAAAGGTTTTATCTCATAAAACCCCACATTTTCCATCCTTCAAACTATGCATATCATCCTAACAGATATCACGCCACAGTTAAGGAAAAGTTATAAATATACAGTAGCTCCACTCAGGCCACTCAGCCGAGGAGAAAGATAAAATATAATCCTATATACCGACTCTGCCACACAGACAAAGATAACAACTATAGACTCCTGCCCATTACCCTAGTCCTGAACCACTTAAGGCCTGCTAGGAAATGACAAGTTCTATACGGAGCTACAACAATAAAGCCACTCACGGGGTAACAAACTTCTTTACGGATTTCCACGACAGACGGACGAAGTATAACCAAATCATGTTTACGGAGATTAACTCGAGGGACCATAGTGAACCCACTCTGCGCACGTTTTTGGACTTCCACCAAGGAGCAATAGAAGCCTAACTCAAAACCACACATTGTCGCGGTACATCTATAGAGAACATTTAAAAATCTACTGTAGCTCAACTACGAAAACCCGCAAAACTGTTTATACAACACATGTATAAAAAGAGATCCAATCCATCAACATAGAGATCAACAGCCATTTCTAACAAAATATTTAAGAGTTGGGACTCAACCCCGCGGGTTAGCTCCAAACCTCTAAAAATATATTTTTCACCATTTTCACAAAATACATCGTTTTTAAACTTTCTTTTGAAAACTACGGATACCACGCATCCGAAACATGTATACAACCAAGAAAAGGCGTAGAAATCCACTTTAACCCAAAACCAATGTTTACACATAAAAATCACATTTGATGTATTTTTTACCCGGTGAAAACACATATAATCACATATATCACCCTTATATAGCAATAGGGTCTAAAATCCTACCTCGGCGAGTCAAAACTCGAAACCTCAAAAACTAAACCTTGTCAGAGCAAGAATCTGTCCGAATGGATACGAAGTCCACGTCCCCGATAGCAAGGATCCACAAAGAAACCAACGAAAAACTAAGCCCTAGGCCCTCAAAAGCTAGAGAGAAGATAGAGAAAAGGGTAACTTAGCTTCTAAGAAAGGTTTTAAAAAAATATCTATGCCACTGGGATATTTATAGAAATGGTAAAAAGCTTATGTCCAGTCAACCGAACCCCCATGTCTAGTCGACCGAACTCAAATTTTTCAGTCCAGTCAACTGGGCCAAGCCCTCTAGTCGACCGAACTACTGGAAAGTGTGTTTTTCAATGCAAAACAGGATTTTTGGTCCAAACACAAACTGAACAAACCTTTACCAAATCCCAAAAAGTGTATAACACATTTATATATGTTGTTCTTCAACTTTAAAGCATAACTCATGCATCGAGGCTTTTCATATACTGAAATAAATATGTCATGTATATAAAAGCAACTCAAAATGCAAAGGTTCAGGGTCTCACAACTCTCCCCCCTTAAGGAATTTTGCCCCCAAAATTCGCAACAAGATCACGAGGTAAAAGGTCTGGGTATCTAGCACGCATCCCAAACTTGAGCTCCCATATTGCTTCTTTAACCCCGTGATGAAGCTATAGGAACTTGACATAAGAAATTCTTCTCCCGCGTAACACCTTCTCCTTTGTATCAAGAATCCTCACTGGATACTCCACATAAGTGGCATCCTCATCAACCCGTAGTTCTGCCCAATCTAACACATGTGAAGGATCAAGCTCGTACCTCCGAAGCATAGAAACGTAGAACACGCTATGTACAAATGCTAATTGAGGTGGCAAAGCCAAACAATATGCGACCTCTCCAACTCTGTCGAGAATCTCAAATGGTCCAATGAAGCGCGGTGATAGCTTCCCGCTACGACCAAACCTCATCAAACCTCTACATTGTGAGACCTTTAGGAACACATGATCCCCCACTACAAACTCTAAAGGTCGCCTCCTCTGATCTGCATAACTCTTCTAGCGGCTCTAACCTGTCATAAGGCGTTGGCGAATCACGACAACCTTTTTTGTCATCTCCTGTACCAAGTCGGGTCCCGAAACTGTGGTCTATCCCACATTTGTCCAACATACAGGTGATCTACGTGATCTACCATATAAAGCCTCATACGGTGCCATCCAAATACTGGACTGATAGCTGTTGTTGTATGCAAACTTTGCCAATAGTAGATGATCCCCCCAAGAACCTCTAAAGTCAAGGACACAAGCCCTCAGCATATCCTCTAGAATTTGTATAGTCGTCTCAGACTGACCATTTGTCTGGGGGTGAAAATCAATACTGAACATTAAGTTCATCCGCAAAGCTTCTTGAAGACTTTGCCAAAAGCGCGATGTGAAGCGCGGGTCTCGATCAGAAAGAATAAACACTGGCACTCCATGCAACTGGACTATCTCTCTAACATACAATCTACTTAGTCGGTCCATTGAGTCCTTCACATGGATGGGGAGAAAGTGTGCAGACTTTGTCAACCTATCAACCACAACCCATACAGCGTCATGTCCCCTAGGTGATCGAGGAAATCCTGACACAAAGTCCATTATGACGTTCTCCCAATTTCACTCTGATATAGGTAATGACTATAGCAATCCTATCGGTCTTTGGTGTTCTTCCTTTACCTTCTGACAGGTAAGGCACCGTGAAACAAACTGGACCACATCTCTCTTCATTTTCGTCCAATAGAACTGACGACGAGGTCATGGTACATCTTCGTGCCTCCAGGATGCACTGCAAGGCGAGAATGATGACCCTCACGTAGTATATCTGTGCGACATGACTCTGGCTCAAACAACCTCTCAGCTAACCTCAAACTCTTATCTGAACCCACAATCCATCCTGCTGCATCCTCTCCACTACCAACACAGTCCCGTATCATCTGAGCCTCCTGGTTCGTCTGCTAGACCTCTAGCACACGTGCTATCAACGCTGGTCGAGTAACTATTGAAAATAGGGTAGCACCCGTCACTATCTCCTCGAAACACATATCAAATTCCCCAACCTCTCCAAGCATGTCCCACTCACGTGTAGCCACAGAAGCTAACGACCCATGAAATCTCCTACTGAGCGCGTCTACCACAACATTAGCCTTCCCTGAATGGTACTGCAAGTCAAAATCATAATCCTCCAGCAACTCCATCCATCGTCGTTGGTGCAAGTTCAGGTTATTCTGCGAAAATAAGTATTTTAAGCTCTTATGATCGGAGAAAATCTCGAAATGCTCACCATAAAGATAGTGATGCCATGTCTTCAAGGCAAAGACCACGGCTGCCAACTCCAAATCGTGTGTCGGGTAGTTCTTCTCGTGCATCTTTAACTACCGAGAACCGTAGGCCACAACCTTACCTCCCTACATCAGAACACATCCCAAACCGTCGTGTGAGGCATCACAGGATACTGTATACCACAAGCCTCGCTCTAGAATGATCAACACTGGCGCGCTAGTCAACCTCATCTTTAGCTTCTGGAATGCCGACTCACATGACTCACCCCAAACAAACACAACTCCCTTTCGCGTCAAACGTGCCATTGGTGCAGTAAGTCTCGCAAAATCCTTCACGAACGGCCCATAGTAACTTGCCAAACCCAAAAAACTACAAATCTCAAAGACACTCTTCGGTCGCTCCCAATCGATCACAGCATCAGTCTTCAACGAATCCACAGCTACCCGATCTATCAACACTGCGTGTCCAAGAAACCTCACTTCAAACATTCAAAACTCGCACTTGTCGAACTTCGCATACAAGCAATGCTCTCTCAAACTCTGTAGCACGATACGCAGGTGGCCCTCATGCACCTCCCTGGTGGGTGAATATATAAGTATATCATCCACAAACACGACTACAAAACTGTCCAGATAAGGATGAAAAATCTGGTTCATCAAACTCATGAATGTGGCAGGAGCATTCGTCAGACCGAACGGCATAACCAGAAACTCGTAGTGACCATGGAAAGTCTTGAAGGCGGTCTTCGCTATGTCCTCGTCCCTAATCCTCAATTGGTGGTATCCTGATCTCAAGTCAATTTTCGAGAAGCAACTCGAACCCTTCAGCTGATCAAACAAATTATCTATCCTCGGCATCGAATTCTTGTTCTTCATTATCACCTGATTCAGCTTCTGGTAGTCGATACACAATCGTAAGGTTCCATCCTTCTTCTTAGCAAAAAGAGCAGGAGCTCCCCACAGCGAAGTACTTGGGTGTATAAACCCCCTGTGTAGCAACTCCTGAAGTTGTACCTTGAGTTAGCGGGTGCAAAACGATAAGATGGTGTAGATATGGGAGCAGCTCCAGGAGCTAGATCAATAGAGAACTCTACCTCGCGGCTCGATGGCAACTTAAACAGATCGTCAAGAAAAATATCTGAGTAGTCGTAAACCACTAGAGATAACTCTCCTCGACTCCCAACTCCTCATCCAACATAAGGGCAGAAAAGAGGAAACCCAAGTTGCCCTGGTTCCGTACAGCGCTAGGCGAAGACATCAAACCCTCATTCCAGTCTCCCACAAAGCAAAAATAATCTCCCGCCGGTGTACAAATCATTATCCTCCGTCGATCGCAATCGATAAAGGCACGATAGGTGGTCAGCCAATCCATCCCTAGGATGACATCAAGCGCAGTCATGTCTAGAATAATAAAGTCAAACTCTAAACAACGGCCGGCGACCTCCAACACGTAGGATCTACAGACAACACTCAACGTCACACTCCCACGAACTGGGGTCTCCACGCTCAAATCAGTACCCAACAAGTCTATTTTCAACCCCAATACAGATGCAAAAGAAGAAGATATAAACGGATGCGATGCTCCAGTGTCGATAAGAACACTGGCCCATGATCTATAAACTAGAAGAGTACCTCTGATCATGGAGGTGGTAGTAGCAGCATCGGGCATGACCGGTGCTCTACATGAACTGGGATCTACAAGAACATATGCTCTGGCCTGCCCACTGTGGCCCTGAGCTGTAGAATGTCTGCCTTACTGCACTGTGATAGTATGTGTATAATCCTAAGAGGGAGGTGAATTGGATATTTAAAAATTCGTTATATCAAATATTCAAATATTAGTGTATGATTTCTACTTCACAAAAATATCACTTATCACAAATAACTTTGTATTTGACCAAAACTTTTTTAAATCAGAAGTAAAGATGTGTTGGTCATATAAACAAAAATCTTTTGTCAAAATATTTAAATCACAAGTAAATTTGTATTGAATAAAAAAAATTTAAGAGCAAGTAAAGATGTCAATATTTAAAGCCCTTTTTTTAATTGAAGATTAAAATGCAATTGTGCTTCAATTTTAATTCACAATATTTAAATCTTCTAGATTCAACACTTGCTTGTTTTAATGATTTAAAATACAAGTACAACTTCCAAGATTAATTTGCAAGTATATTTTTCAATTAGGGCTTATTGATTAAAATACAAAGATATTTCAATTAAAATGTTTCTTGCAAAGTGAAAGGATTCAAAACACTTTAGCTTTAGAAATAAATGATTCAAGGTGCAAGTGCATGTGATGAAATGACAAACAACAAAGTAAAGAAATAAGAAAGCACGAAGATGAACACCACAATTTTAACAAGGTTCGGTGCTACGGTCTACTTCCTTACCTCAAGCCAACCGCTATGAGAATTTCTTACTACCTCTCCTTCAATAGGCGGAGGAGCCTCTCTCCTTAGTCTAGGCAGAGTAGCCTCTTTTTGAGAATGTATCATTCTCAAGCAACCCAATTCTTGTAGGCGGATTAGCCTCTTTTAAGAAAAGCCTTTCTCATATACAATGAAATGATAAGAAGAGAAGTACAAATGAATGCTCCTTCAATAAGTAGATAACTACAAACAATGAAAGCTCTAAACTCACTTCTCAAGAATTACAACAATGAAGCTCAACAAGAACTCTAATGATTTTCTCTCAAAAGAAAGAATGAAAAGCTCAAAAATTTGAAGCACAAAGAGATTGTATATGAGAGAATATTTGAGAGGCTTTGAGTGAGTAAAACAAGAGCACAAGGGCTCTATTTATAGGCCTCAAAAACTGACTAGCCGTTGGGCTAAATAAGGTAAGTTCAAACTAGCCATTTTCAGCAAAAATTCAAATTTAAGCATGTTCAGTCAATTGATGAAACTAGTTAGGTCGACTGAACTTGACTTCAGTCGGCTGGACCCCAAGGGTCAGTCAACTGAACTGTTTTAGATATGAAATTCTATTTTTGGCAACTCAGTCAGTCGACTGGATATAAAGCCTCAGTCGACTAGATCATTAAAAATCGGGATTTTTATATTTCCAAGATATTTTGGTCACCTTTTGAGTTAGAAAAATATTTGTACGACTTTTAGGATTCCTATGAGTTTCAAAGAAAAATTCAAGCGATAAAGTGAATGTACAAGAATCCTAAAAAATGAAATTTATATTTTGTTCTTCAATCCTTCTTCAAGTCTTACATTTGTATCAAAAACTTGTCACCAAAGAACTTGATTTGAAATTTTGTGTCATGGCTTTCACTTTGTGTCTTGAATTGTGCTAAGCATATATGTTAGGTAAACAATCTCAATATGTACAATTAAATACATAGATTTGTTATCATCAAAATTGGTTATTGAAGCCTTGTTAGGCCAACACACTAATGCGCCCCCTTCTGCAAACCTAGATGGATGGCGTCCCTGGGCAGATGGAGTGACAGGTGCTCTAGCTGTACTCCGCATGCTCCCTCCTCTGGAGCAGTTCCTTTGGATGTGCCCTGACTGGCCGCACTCAAAATATATCACTGGCTCCCTTCCCTCAGTCTGCGACTGCGACTGCGACTGTGACTGTACCTGAATAGGCGCTGGACTCTGTCATTCTTCCGCACGATGCCCTATCCGTTGGCATCTATAACAAAGAAGCTCCCTATGCTCCGACCTTCTCGTTGAAGCTACGGGAGGTGTAGGTGTAGAAGACTGTGGCTAATATGACCCCATTGGATAAGAACTCAGACCAGATGTCCGCTGGCGCTTGTCCTTGCGTCCCCGATCCTGTGCGCGTCCCCCACTAGGTTGACTCCTACTGTCCCTATCTCTACGCATCTCGTTCAGAGTGTCCTCCTCCTTCATGGAGATCTCCACTAACTCTGTAAAGACCTGTATCCAGAATTCTGCCACTCTATCTCAGATAGCGGGCCTCAAACCCCACTTGAACTGCTTCGCACGAAACTCATCAGTAGGCACAATCTCCTCCGTAAATCGTGATACGCTAGTAAACTCAGCCTCGTACTCAACCACTGACATCGTCCCCTGAGTCAGGAAAGAAAGTCCTCTCTGTAGCGGACCCTCAAAGTCGCTAGAAAGTATTTCTCTAGAAATACCTTCGAGAATGCCTCTCAAGTGCCTCCCACTATAGCCTTGGTGAACTTCCACCACATATGAGCACTCCCCTCAGCTAGAAGGCAGCAAAAGAAACCCGTAGATCATCCTCCTGAATTTAAAGAGTATCAAAGATCCTGGTAACCAGCTCCAGCCATTCTGTGGCTACCATGAGGTTGGGATCCGTAGAAAAGGTAGAGGGTCCAGACGGTGAAACTCACGCATCGTGACCGTCGCCCTCGGCTCAAGTACACTCTCTCTCCCCTTAGAGGCCTCAGCCAGCTGCCAGATGGAGCCTACCATCTCACGCATCAGGTTTTCATTAACAGGTCCTTGAGGTGCATTAGCATCCTCAATATCTGGGACTGGAACATCCCTTCGGCCAAAACTACGGTCACGGCCTCGACGACGGCCTCGTTCTCCCCGCGTGGACATAATTCTATACGAAAGAAAAATAATAGGATAAGCATCCATACAACATGTTATTGCTAACGTAAAAGACATATCACATATAAGCATGCTAACACATTGCCACTTAGATCATGTCATCACATCTTACATACCGAGGAGAACCAACAAGAAAGACCCATCCATCTGCATAACGTACTTACATTCCTTGCTAGAAATCACGTCCGCGAAACGCGTCTCTAACATAGCTCCCAAGTTTGTTAAGACAAACGCCTGAAGGCAAGATTAATCAATCGTAAGGTCCAACCTCCATAGCCACGTATGCACTACAAGCTAAACAGGCTATCATGCTTATGTAAGAAAACTTTTGAACACATGCAATCAAGCACACATACATCCTCACAAGATGATGTTCCCTCTTTTCCATGGCTTTTAGGTATTCGAACCCAAAACTCTGATACCAAGTTAGCATGCCCCAAACACCAGGGTCACGCAAAAACCCACTCAAACACCGTTTGAGAAAATAAGATTTACAGTTGGAAAACCATCAACTCAAAAATATGTAACATTTGGATAAAAATCCCCACAATTCAACTCTCATAAATAGTAAACATGCAACCTCATACATGAATAAGTATATTACCTCAAGGCGTACAAAACTCGCCTTCTAAAATAGGCATCACAAGTATAAGTACATGTTAAAACAGGAAAACTACAACTAGTCTTCCACCACCACAAGAATCTAGGTAAACTCCTCGTGCTCACCTGAAAAGGTTTTACAGTAAAATCACACACTGTGAGCCGAAGCCTAATAGAAAACAGGCAGTAAAGCTATAAAATAGGCTATGCAATCATAAGTATACAAACTCAACCACAGGAGCCAAAAAGGTTTTTCTTCCAAAATTACAAGTTTTTCATCAGACTAACACGAGTCTCAAAAGGGTTTTATCTAATAAAACCCCACATTTTCATCATTCAAACTATGCATATCATCTTAACAGATATCATGCCACAGTTAAGGAAAAGTTGTAAATATATAGTAGCTCCACTCAAGCCACTCAGTCGAGGAGAAAGATAAAATGTAATTCTATGTACAGACTCTGCCACACAGACAAAGGTAACACCTATAGTCTCCTGCCCATTACCTTAGTCTTGAACCACTTAAGGCCTGTTAGGTAATGACAAGTGCTATACGGAGCTACAACAATAAAGCCACTCACGGGGCAACAAACTTCTTTTTGGATTTCTATGATCGATGGACGAAGTATAACCAAAACACATTTATGGGGATTAACCTGAGGGACAGTAGCGAACCCACTCTGTGCACGTTTTTAGACTTCCACTAAGGAGCAATAGAAGCCCAACTCAAAACCTCACATAGTCACGGTACATCTATGGAGAACATTTAAAAATCACTGTAGCTCAACTACAAAAACCTACAAAATAGTTTATACAACACAAGTATAAAAAGAGATCCAATCCATCCACATGGAGATCAATAGCCATTTCTAACAAAACATTTAAGAGTTGAGACTCAACCCTGCGGGTTAGTTCCAAACCTTTAAAAATATGTTTTTTACCATTTTTACAAAACACCTCGTTTTCAAATCTCCTTTTGAAAACTACGGATACCATGCATCCAAAACATGTATACAACCAAGAAAATGCGTAAAAACTAACTTTTACCCAAAACTAAGGTTTACACATGAAAATCACATTTGATGTATTTTCTACCCGGTGAAAATACATATAATCACATATATCACCCTTATACAGTAGTAGGGTCTAGAATCCTACATCGGCGAGTCAAAACTCGAAGCCTCAAAAACTAAACCTCGTCGGAACGAGAATCTGTCCGGATGGATACGAAGCCCATGTCCCTGATAGCAAGGATTCACAAAGAAACCAAGGAAAAACTAAGCCCCGGGCCCTCAAAAGCTAGAGAGAAGGCAGAGAAAAGGGTAACTTAGCTTCTAAGAAAGGTTTTAAACAAATATCTCCGCCATTGGGATATTTATAGAAACAGAAAAAAGCTTATGTCCAGTCGATCGAACTCAAATTTTTTGATCCAATCGACTAGGCCAAGCCCTCCAGTCAACCGAACTGCTAGGTAGTGTGTTTTCCGACGCAAAATAGGATTTTTGCTCCAAACACAAACCAAACCAAACAAGGCTCTACCAAACCCCAAAAAGCGTATAACACATTTATACATGCTGTTCTACAACTTCAAAGCATAACTCATGCATCGAGGTTATTCATATACTGAAATAAATGTCATATATATAAAAACAACTCAAAATGCAGAGGTTCAGGGTTTCACACAAGTTACTTTTTAAGTCAACAAAATTTGGTCCCGTAAGTTTGTTTTCTTTTAGTATAGAAGCGAGCGGGTGAAAGCCATTTTAATCCTGAAAATCACATAATTAAAAAAAAATCGTTAATTATGTTGAGAAAAATATTAAATTTATTTTAATTTGATTCCCTCCACTATTTTAAAAGAAATTTTGCAATATTCTGGTACCCAGTAAATAGCATGCTTCAATAGGAGGACGTCTACTATCCATCGTATAATCAGACAGGCCAATTCCTATTAACATTACTATTTAGGCAACTGACCCTGCTAAGTAAAATTAAATAGCTGATATAGTTTTGGTCTAGTATATAACAGCAGTGACTCAGTTGGAGAGGATACTATTATATATAGTTAAGTGTTAACCATCACGTAATTCCAAATCAATCTCTTTACAATGAACCCTTCAGATAGAGAAGTGATCCGCACTAACAATTATTTATAATTATCTCTAAAGAAGATTTGAACTGACAATATCGCAATTAATCTGTCCGATGGGAAGAAAGTCTTTACTACCAATATGGAGGGTTTAATTGCATCGCCTAAAACTAGTGATGGAAACTGCAGAATTTATCTGTGAATAAATTTTCTCTTCCACTTAAATTTTAAAAATATTTTTTAGGGTTATTAAAATTCGTTTAATTAAAATAAATTTATTAATTTTAAAAATTACACGATCTGAAAAAATCAAATATCTTTTTGTGTACAAGAGGTAACCCACAAGATGTCTTCAATACCACAATCACAATGCTCATGGTATAACAACTTATATTCTGAAGTACAACTAATAATAGCATGATATGCAACTAAGCATGGCAAATTGTACAACATAACATAGCATATGGTACAACTCATTAAAACACTAAGTACAAGCACTTGAAGCATAAATCACAATTCTCAAGACATAGTTCAAACTTTCTAGCAGGGATTTTAATCATCATATAATCACTCTAAAACATTAATCATCTAATTTGAATCAATTAAAATATATACTTCAAATCCCACAATAAAATATGTCACCACACAATACATTATGGGTAAATATTCAAGTGTCAATTTAAAAAGAGCAACAGTGTTTTGGGGTATCTAAGATTTGAGTTAAGTTCTGATTTTAGTCACCAATTTAATAGAAATATTTTCTAACACTTTTATGTTTAATACTAAGGCAAAAAATTAAGGCAAATGGATGAATAAAGCTTTCTATGTAAAAACTGTTTAGTACTTTTCTCAAAATTTTACCAAAAATATGCTTTTATTTGTCTTGGTTTCGGGGTATCAAATCAAGTCTAAATGAGCCCCTTTTTGGATAAGTTTTAGACAAACATGTCCCCTACAAGTCGCATGAAATGGGCTAAGGGTAGTTGTTTGAAACAAGTTAGAGATATAAGCCATTTTGTAAAATAAGTTCTGTTAGCCATTAAACCCTTACCAGAATCAATTTTAGATAGAGGGTTTGAAACGGGTTTGAGGGACTTTCCCGAGGCATATAGGTATGATTTTTGGATAAAACGTCGTTCAATATGTTAACTACAATATTCATGTAGACCATGTTTGGATTAAGTCACTAAAAATATTGGTTTTTGGCTATACATAAATATGTGATCTAAGTGTTCTTTGATGGCTGAATCAAAATATAGAGTTTTAAAGGGGTCTTGACTTATCAAATCTAAATATTTTGTGCTCATTTTTTGTGGGTAGTTAGATAGATATGTTATCCACAATAGTTATGTTTTTCTGGAAGCTTGAATCTCAATGTAAACTAGGGTTTGTAGGTCGGTATTGTTGACTGGTCAGAAAACAACACACTTTGGTAGAATTGTAATACCTCGAGTTTTACTCTCTCAAATGAGTTGAAACCAACTTTGGATAAAAGATACCACAAAAATATAAAATTTTACATTAAGAATATGCTTATATCAATTTTTTATGCGGAGTTATGGAGTTCCAAAAATCTAGAGAGATATATTCAAGTTCTAAAAAATTATGTCTTTATATGTTCAATTTTCCTACTTATAATATGTCAAGGTTTTGTCTAATTTCTTTTCATGTTTGTGTTTTAGATATGAATATCAAGGATTTAGAACACTTTTAAGTCGTCAAACTCAAAAATAACAATACACAACCACATCTCATATCATTTAAGAACATAAGAGTCCCTATTTCTCAAGTACAACGCCTTTTCAGTTTGTTTTCGGTTCTTGATTTTTAAGGTGTTTAGAGAGATGAGTTGAGGATATTTTGGGTGATTTTAGACATAAATTTTCGAAATTTTACTTACTTGTTTGAAGTCCTAGAAATGGTGGATGACTTGTAGGACTTAGCTTTTTGATTCCTTAGTCTCTAAAAATATTTTTCTTGGATCCTCCATGATTCTTCTCCCTTTTTCTTCTCTCAAACTTGAAGAACTCCTCAAGAACACTTAATATTTGGTTCTCTCCCTCACTTGGCCGAATGGTATAGAGGATAATGGAGGTGTTTGGCTTGGTTTATATAGGAAAAAAGCTAGGGAATAAAATGAGAGCACTTAAGTCCTTTTTCATCTCATATCACATAGGTGACTTGACATGGTGCAACTTTTGAGGGATACAAATCAGATTTGGTGGTAAGTAACTCAGCTGGGTTCAGTTTGGAAGACAAAAATCTGATCCCACATCAATCTTGGGGTATTACCTTGGTTTACGTGTCCTTTTGTGCAAGAAAATACTTTAAAAGTTAAGTTGATGTATCTTTTTCGTGCCTTTTTCTATTGAAACTTATTATTTTAGTATTTTTAAGTTAGTTTTAGTATTTTCATGTACTATCATAATTTTTATAATAATTGAATAAATAGGTGTACGCTTTTAAGTCAAATTAAGCAAGTTTGACATTATATAGCTATTTGACTTATTTTACTGTGTATAGATTTTAATAATAATTTGTTTACTTTTGTTAGTCTATAATACCATATTATTATATATATTACTTTTTCAGCAAATATTAGATCGCCATAATGCTTGATTTGACACTTTTTTCATCTATTTAAGTTATAAAAAGCAAAAGGCTATCTTTTGGCACAACTCCCAACGAGAACCGGCCACTAAAGGGTATTTTTGTCATTTTTAATATTATCTTGTCTTTTAATACTCAATTGCACTTAAATTCTTGATATAGAATGTCCATGTGTCAAAATCTGAATTTGTAAGACTTTTTACTATACTAAGAGCAAAATGGTCATTTTACCATAATAATGAGAATTTTTATTTTTAATTCATTATTTTATGATAATTACTTAATTTAAAATGTTGAGAGGTTCTCTGGGTGTTAAGGTTTTATTACTTGAATTTTGAACCTTTTTAGGGTTTTTGGATCAAACTTAGGGTTTTGGATTTAGTTATGGTTTTTTATCTTTCAGTGACTAAAGATTTTGTGGGCTAACCATTGCTAATACTTTGGTTTGGGCTGAGTCCTTACACGGGTCATTATCAATTGAGTTAATACAACTAGGGTCCAAACCGGTTCGTTACAAACTACCCCCTTAAACAAATTTGGTCCCCAAAATTTTATCCCATACTTCTTCGCGTGAAACGTTGGGGATGGTTTATTAGCATTGTGCCTTCTCGTCTTCAAGTTGGATTTCTCACTTTCGTGGTGCTGCCCTAGAGCTTCTATTAATAGAATTGCTTTTCTTCTAGAGTACCTTGCTCTGGATCTCTACTGAGCTTTCTTCAAAGTTACATCCTTGTATTCACATACAACTCGTGATAACTTGGTGGCTGGTAGGACGTTTCTATCGGCGAGCATGTTAGCTAATCTTCTGTTGAAGTTACTTAATCAACATACCTTCACGTTACTCGGTGTCATGGTTTCACGTCGTTCTCCTTGAATCCGTACAATAATGTTATTCTTTACTCATACCTATATCTTCTTCTGTTGACAATCAATGATAGCATGATGTCTAGAGAGCCAGTCCATTTTGAGAATCACGTCATATTTGTTAAAATCCATGACTCGCAGGTCACATGGCATAAGGGTGTCGGTATTCTCAACGTCCACGTTCTACAAACAAAGCCTACTCGCGTGTGATATTCTAAGGGTGTATCGACACATAGAGCTTGATCTTAACACTTTAGGTTCCAAGGGCAGAGATTGCATACATGCCATAGACATGAAAGAATGGGATGCTCCAGAATTAAACAACACTTTCGCTATGGTGTTGAACAACATGGATATACCTTGCATATAACTTGGGTGCCTTCTACTTTCTCCTCCTGTAGAGCAAAGATGCGTCCTCCTTGGGGCCTCTGGTTTTTGTTAAGCAGTGGCCTTCCCTTCCTATTTTATTGGTTAGTTGCTAGTCGGGCAACTTGAACTGGCTACAGGTACTTTGGTGGCTGAAGGTTAAAATGGCCTAGGGAAGGTGAACAATGAGAGGATAGTGAATAATACTCAAACAAATGTACTTGGAACTAATCTAGTACTATTAGATTCTAATAAAGAGATGTTAAACAATGGGCAACCAAACTAAATATTTGCCTTAAAGTTACGTCGGTCCAACGTACTTTAATTCAAGCATCCAAGTCTACTCATCTGGTAAACATTTTAAGAGTGTACAAAGAATTCACAAAATAACTGTAACAAATTGTGATTTCAGAATCGAGAGAAAAATGAACGATGGCAAAAGATTTTATTAATGTTGAAAGTTCAGAACGGGTAATTAACAAAGAAATGATATCGAGTACTATAAAAAAAAGTTAATTCAAGGATGATAGCTTGAATTGGAGGAGAATCAAATGCAAATCTCGGTCATCATCGAGGCATGAAAACTTGAGGACAAGTGTATTTTCTATGATTGAATTTCTTATAGAATTATCAATAAGACTTGGGTGTATAAGGATTATCGACGAATGACATTGACGGTACCATTGAGGACAGATGATATAAGAAGGAAAGACATGCAAAGAACTTCAAAATGTTGACGCAAGGGCGTGGGGTAAATGAGAAAAGAACTTATAAGGATGAAGTTGCGGGGTTCTAATGGTAGCTCTCGTGGTGATATCGAAAACTTCTCTTGGTACGTACTCCTGTCTACCCCCTTTATGTTGGAGGTAATACTGCCAAGATCATTGTTTTTTTAAAACGATTTTTAGTAAAAATTAACTAGACGGGCAAACGCCAAAACAGGCTCCAGATAAAACTTTTGACGAAGAACGATCAAAATAAAACCCATGCAACTAAAGTTAATTTAAAAGAATACCTCTTATAGATCTAATCTTCAACTACGACTTGATTCCAAGTTGAAGCTCCTGTCAAATCTTCTATTGTATTCCCTTATGCGATCCTCGAACGTAGTGTGGGCTACGATCCTCCGAGAACTTGTACCAGCAAAATCCCGATATATTTTTAAGTCTTAAAAGATAAAAATAATATATCAATAATCATATTAAAATTATCTAAAACTGGTTCAGCCTACCCACATATATATATGGCTACAGCAGGAACCTGGGGAGTAATTATGAATTCGACTTCTAGTGAAACACAGACACCTACTGGAGGTTTAAGAAATTATGGAAAGACATGCAGCAGTTTCTGCAATTTTTATAAAATAGTAAATTACAGTTCACACCACTAAAGAACTATAATTGCACTCTAACCCAAAATTTCAAGACCTTCTTGTATTGAGCTCCTGCTATTATATGTTTACAATTTCTCTCCACGTTAAGATTTTCGATACCCACCAATTAGATTTAATTACTGCCAATTTAATTTAATTGGCATCTTGATATTCTTTAAGCCCTTCCGCTTAACTTATTTGACCGCCAGATAATTAAATCCACCTGCAAGGTTTAGCCCGATTAAAACTTATAAGTATCCTTAAGGGATATCGTCAATCCCGATCTTCGGGATGTAAATTTCGTCAATAATTAATAATTTTTGTATAAATAATACCGCTATCTAACTCACCGGAAGTATAGACCCATATAAGATCGCACCCTCTAATGAATCAAAATAACGAATATTAAATATATGCAAATTAATAATTATTTCATAATTAAGAGGATAAACACTATTCATAATAATCTTGGGGTGTGAATTAAAATACATGGTCAGTAGTCAGTACTAAATTAATTACCCAAAATGTCCTATTCAATACACACAAAGTGTACTGGCATAGAGAGTCGGAACAATGGACAACGCTATTACTTGTTTCCCATAATAAAGACAGGCCTACTAAAACTCTGTGCCATAGTCATACCGATGGTATGTCCATTCCATCTAAACTGTGAACATAAAATTTATATTCTACAAGAACCTAAAATCTGGTCTTCTGTGTGTAAGTCGTACTCGACACACCAAATTAAATACTATACAGAATATTGGACATCTATGCATAACAAAGAAATGATATGTATACATTGCTTATAAAGATTCTAATAAAATAGAAAATTAATTTTATTAAAATTAAATTAAATACTAAAAATATAATTTTTAGTATACCAACCCTAACAGTCTACCACTTATACTCAAAACTATGTTGCCATACATCTGACTCCCATGCCCTCTACATAACTATCAAAAGTCTTAGCCGTAAGCTCTTTGTAAAGAATCTGCAAGGTTGTCTTCTGATGCAAGCTCTATGTCTGATTGGAAATATGAGTCTGCGTACCTCAAAGGCACTGGAGCCTCTGTCTGATAAATCAACATATAATCTTTAGTCCTTTTCAGGTACTTGATTGTATTCTTTACCGCAATCCAATATTCTTGCACTGGATTAGACTGATATATGCTAGCCATGCCAACGGCAAAACAGATGTCGGGTCTAATACAAAGCATAGCATACATGAGGCTTCCTACTGCGAAGCATAAGGAACCGCCTTGATCTTCTCTATCTCATAAAGTTTCTTAGGACACTGATCCTTGAATAGAGTGATTCCATGCCTGAAAGGAAAAAACTCTTTCTTGGAATCTTGCATGCTAAAACGAGCAAGAATATCAAGGATACACTTTACTTGTGATAAGCTTAACATCCTTTATTTTCGATCTCGCATAATCTTGATCCCAAGAATGTGACTGCCTTCTCCCAAGTCCTTTATATCGAACTACCCAGATAATCATACTTTAACCGTAGATAATGCCCCCACATCATTTCCGATGAGCAAGATATTGTCCACATAAAGTACTAAGAAGATCACCACGTTTTCGTCACGCTTCTTGTACACACAGAACTCATCCAGACATTTATCAAAATCATAAGATTTTATAGCTTGATTAAACCGAGTGTTCCAAGACCTTGATGTCTGCTTAAGTCCATAAATGGATCTCTTAAGCTTACACAACATGTGCTCTTGGCCCTTTGCAATGAATCCTTCTGGTTGTATCATATAGATACACTCGTCAAGACTTCCATTAAGAAAAGCTATCTTGATGTCCATTTGTCAGATTTCGTAATTGAAATGAGCAGCAATAGATAAGAGAATTCGAATAGAATTAAGTATGGCTACTGGCGAAAAGATTTACTCATAATCAATCCCTACTTTCTAAGTAAACCCTTTAGCAACAAGCCTAGCTTTGAAGGTTTCAACATTCTCGTATGCTCCTCTCATTTTCTTATAGATCCACTTCCATCCAATGGATTTTGTCTCTTCGGATGGTTCTACAAGTTTCCAGACCTGATTAGAATAAATAGATTCCATCTCTGAATTCATAGCCCTTTGCCAAAGATCTACATCTTTGTCTTGTAGTGGTTCATTGTAGTTACAGGGCTCGATATCGAGTTCTGCTGGGATCTTATCAAACGACTCTCCCAAGAACATATACCGATTAGGTTGATGAACAACCCTCCCACTACGACGATGCACTACCTGTGTCTGTGTACTAGCAGTAACAGGCTGTGCATAATCTAAATCCTGTGCATCAGCACCCTGTTCTTGATTTGTACCTGTCCCGATAATCCTCCCACTACGACGAGGTAATAGAATATCAGTGACTTATAGTTTTTCTTCCATTTTACTAGCATTTTCTCTCAGTTCTTCTAGAATAATTTTTCTATTAGGTCTGTGGTCCATAATATAATTCTCTTCTAAGAACTGGGCATTGGTGCTAACAATGACCTTCTGATACTTAGGATTATAAAATAGACCACCTTTCATTCCCCTGGGATACTCCATAAGGAAATAGACTTCTGTCATCGGTTCTAACTTACCCGCATTCCTTTTCAGCACATGTGTTTCAGACTAGGCTTACGCCCGGTCCTCAATTCTATGGGAGTAGAAGGTACTGACTTATAAGGTACCATGTTCAGAATATAAGCTGCTGTCTCTAAAGCGAGTTCCCAAAACGAATGTGGTAAACCTAAATAACTCATCATTGACCTTACTATCTCCATAAGAGTTATATTCCTTCTTTTTGCTACACCATTCTGCTGAGAATTGTCAGGTGCAGTCAATTGAGATGTAATCCCCTCTGATGATAGGTAGTCTATAAACTCTCCAAAGAGGTATTTCCCACCACGATCGGATCGTAGTGATTTAATACTTTTACCCAGACGCTTCTCTGCCTCTACCTTGAATTCTTTGAATTTTTCAAAGCATTCAGACTTACGATACATCAGGTAAATGTCTCCATACCTTGAGTAGTCATCAATGAAATTGACGAAATACTTAAAGCCACCTCTAGCCCGGATTGTCATAGGACCACACATATCAGAATGAACTACCTCCAACGGTTCTTTAGCTCTATAGTCTTTGACCGAAAATGGCCTCTTGGTCATCTTACCCTCTAAGCAAGATTCACAGACTGAAAGTGCCACCAGTTCCAATGAACTCAAAGGTCCATCTGCTACCAGTCTGTTTATCCTTTTCAGATTAATATGACCCAAGCGTAAGTACGAAAGAAACGTTTGGTTCATTAAAGAAGAAAACTTTCTCTTACATGATAAATTAGATGTGTTATTTATTTCAGTTAGTTGCAGTGTAAGAGATATTAGAGTAATAATATAAAAATTATTCATCAATGTACCAGAATAAATAACCCGTTTATTATCCTTAACCACAGAATTATTAAAATAAACAAAATATCCGTACTTAGCCAATCTAGAAATGGAAACTAAGTTCCTTCTAATGGCAGGTATATAAAGACAATCTCTCAATATTAAAATTTGATCTCTACCAAAATTGAGAGTGACATCTCCTACTACAACTGCTATTACCTTTGTATTATTGCCCATATGCAGGTAAATTTCTCCATCAATAAATTGTCATGTTTTCTGAAATTCCTACAATAAATTGCAGACATGATTAGTAGTTCCTGTATCTACACACCAGGTACCGATAGATAACACCGCTAAGCATGTTTCTACAACCAGTGAATAGAAATTACTGTGTTTGTTCTGCCTTCTAAGAAATACTGGACATAGCTTTTTCTAGTGTCGGGTCTGGTTGCAGTGAAAATATCTATCTTTTGGCTCTTTCACACCAGTCTATGGCCCACTAACTACCTTGGAAAATGTGTCTCCCTATTTCTGAACCTTTTTCTTCTTCATGCCTTTCGGCCATGAGAAAGAACCTTTTTTCTAAAACAGACACATTTTTTTGGTAATGAAGGAATACTATTCGTAGTCAAAACTATATCCAAGTTACATTTTCAGCCAACATAAATTGGTCCCGTAAGTTTGTTTTCTTTGAGTATTGAAGTGGGTGGGTTGAAATCCATTTTAATCCTGAGAATCACATTATTAAAAAAATCGTTAATTATGATGAACAAAACTTTGAATTTATTTTAATTTGGTTTCCTCTACTATTTTAAAATTAATTCGCCAGCAGCTTGGTAACCTGTGAATAGCATGTCATGTTGGGTGGACGTCTATTATCCATCATAAGACCAGACATGCCAATTCATTTCAATCTTACTATCTAGGCAACTGACCATGCCAAGTAAAATTAAATAGTTTACATAGTTTTGGTCTTGTATATAATAGCAGCGACTCAGTTGGAGAGTATACTATTATATACAGCTAAGTGTTAACCATCACCTAATTTCAAATTAATCGCTTCACAATGAACTATTCAGTTGAAGAAGTAATCAACACTAACAATTATCCAGAATTATCTCTAAAGCAGGTTTGTACTGGCGATACCGCAATTAATCTATCCGTCGGGGAGGAAGGCCTTACTGCCGACACTCATGATTTAATTGCATCGCCTACAAACTGGTGATGGAGACCGCATGATTTATCTGTGAATAAATTTTCTCTCCCACTTAGATTTTTTTAAAAAATTTTTGAGGGTTATAAAAATCCTTTTAATTAAAATAAATTTATTAATTTTAAAAATCACACGATCTGAAAGAATTAAACATCTTTCCGTATACACAATTTTAAATATTCGAGTTTATCAAACCATCTTTCGAAAGTCACATGATCTGAAAGAATCAAACATCTTTTCGTGTATACGATTATAGAAGATTCTGATTTATCAAACCATCTTTTCGTGTTTAAATGCGTGATAAATAAAATTTAATAAATACACAATTTTTTCTCTAGCTTTTCAGCTAAGGTGTGATTAAATTCATTTATTTATTTTATTTTTCGTTCCACATTTTTTTAAAAATAATAATTTATTTCGATTAAATATTTTTTATTTAATTAATTCAAAATTCGAAATTAATTCCCATGTTTTTCAAAGATGTCTGATTAAAAAAATCATCTTTAAGCGTTATATTTTGTAAAAAATAAAATATTTAAAGTTTTTTTATTTAATTAATTAATTAATTAAATAAATTTATTTGATTTTTCATTACAAAATATTTTGATTAAAACTGAATTTTTAAATTAATTAAATTAACAAGATAAATAAAAACTAATATATATATCATTCACGCAGTTAATAAAAAATTAAATACAAGATAAATATAAATTTCGATTTTATGATCCAATTGAATTTCTTAAGAGTTTCGGCATCCTGTTCATAAAAGATAAGCTTTCGATCTCTCACTTGCACCAAAATTCCTTGCACCAAAATTCCTTGATTCTATCCTTCCAATGTTTGCCTAGAATCCTTTTGGAATTACCCCAGCCTTTTTCGGAAAACAGCTTCTGAAATAGGAGACCCTCGGCAATTTAGACTGATGCTGCGGCGCTTAAAAAAATTGCCGGCTGTTGATGATAAGACCGGCGCCTGTTTGTTTTAAATCCACCGCTGCTATTTTTCATTCAAGCTTGGAAAAACTAAAAAATCGGGCTACTATTTTGTAATCCTCACGCTGGAATATCGCTGTTTTACAAGCTTCGGAATAATTTGCTGAATTAAAATTGTGCCACACAAGGAATAAAAGCGCCGCACTTATACAAAGCCAGTGCTTCCGGCGCTGAATGGAATTGTTGTTTTTGGATTGGCGCAACAATGCGTGGTAGCTTGCTGTTGGAAACAGCGCCTCGTTTGGCTTTTAAAAAACTGAAGCAGTGCTTCAAGCTTTAAAAGCCGTGCACTTACAGTGCATGGAGAATCAGCGCCACTGTTCGGCGCTTGGAAACTGCGCCACTTTTGGGAAATTGCTTCAACAGAGACTTGGGAACCCGGCGCTTTTGGAAACAGCCTACTGTTTGCTTGAAAAACGTAGCACCTTTTGAAAAACTGGAAATCCGGCGCTGGCTTTATGCGCTGCTTGGGGATTGCGCTGATTGGCTTCATTGTTTGCTGCGGTTGTTGGTGGTGCGGCGGCGACTTCTATATATATTTTTTATTATTATTATTTAATTAGGAAAAAAAAAAATTTATTTACGACTAAAACCATCGGAACCACCGCCGGTTGCCGCCACCATCCACCGCCATTTTTCCATACTTGTTTTTATTTTTATTTTTAATAAACTAGAAAAAAAATTTAAAGAATATAAATGGTATGCCTTCCCCAACGTCAACCATATCAAGATACAACTCATAGATATACAAGAAGTAACCCACAAGATGTCTTTAGTGCTACAATCACAATACTCACAGTATAACAACTTGTATTATGAAGTACGACTAACAATGGTACGATATGCGACTAAGCATGCCAAATTGTACAACCCAACATAGCATATGATACAACTTATTAAAGTACTAAGTATAAGCACTTAAGGCATTAATCACATTTCTCAAGACATGATTTAAACCTTATAGTATGGATTTTAATCATTACATAATCACTCTAAAACATTAATCATCCAATTTCAATCAATTAAAACATATACTTCAAGTTTCACAGTAAAATATGTCACCGCACACTTAATACTTTATGGGTAAATATTCAACTGTCAATTTAAAAAGAACAACAGTATTTTGGGGTATCTAGACTTTGATTTAAGTTCTGATTTTTAGTCACCATTTTAATAGAAATGTTCCATATAACTTTTATGTTTAACACTAAGGCCAAAACTTAAGACAAATTAGTGAATAAAGCATTCTAAGCAAAAACGGTTCAGCACTTTTCTCAAAATTTTACCAAAAATACGCTTCTATTGATCTCGATTTTAGGACATCAAGTCAAGTCCAAATGAGCCATATTTGGATATGTTCTAGTTAAGCATGTTCCCTACAAGTCTCATGAAGGGTGCTAGGGGTAGTTGTTTGAAGCAAGTTAGAGATATAAGTCATTTTGTAAAATAGGTTCTGTGAGCCGCCAAACCCTTACCAGAACCGATTTTGGACAAAGAGTTTGAAACAGATTTAAGGAAATTTACCGAGGCATATAGGTCTGATTTTTTTGACAAATAGTAGTTCAATAGGTTACCTACAATATTCATGTAGACCACCATTGGAGTAGGGCACTAAAAATAGGAGTTTTGGCTATATATAAATATGTGACAGAAGTGTCATTTAATGGTTGAACCACAACAGAGAGTCTTAAAGGATTTTTATTTATCAAACCTCCATATTTTGTGCTCCGTTTTGATGGATAGTTAAATATATATGTTATCTACAACTTTAAAGTTTTTGCCAAAGCTCGAATCTCATTGTAAACTAGGGTTTGTAGGTCGGTATTGTTGACTGGTCGAAAACCAACGCACCTTGGTAGAATTACAATATCTCGAGTTATACTCACTCAAATGGGTTGAAAGGAACTTTGGATTAAAGGTAATACAAAAGGATAAATCTGAACATAAAGAACATGCTTATATCAAGTTTCTATGTGGAGTTATGGAGATCCAAAGATCAGGACAAAAATATTCAAATTCTCAAAAATCAGGTCCTTATATGTTCAAGTCTCCTACTTATGATATGTCAAGGTTTTGTCCCATTTTCTTGCATGCTTGTCTCTTATACATGAATATCAAGATTTTAGAACACTTTTAAGTCATCAAACTCCAAAATAACAACACCCAACCACATCTTATATCCTTTAAGAATACAACCCCCCTTATTTGTCAACTACAATGCCTTCTCGATTTGTATTCGATTTGCGATTTTTAAGGTGTTTAGAGAGATGAGTTGAGAATATTTTTGGTGACATTAGATATAAGATTTAGAGGTTTTAATTACTTGTTTGAGGTCCTAGAAATGGTGGATGGCTTGTAGAACTTAGCTTTTTGATTCCTTAGTCTCCAAAAACCTTTTTCGTGGATCCTCCTTACTTTTTCTCTCTTTTTCTTCTCTCAGACTTCAAGAACTCCTCAAGAACACTCAAGATTTGGTTCTCTCCCTCACTTGGCCAAATGGTATAGAGGATAATAGAGGTGTTTGGCTTGGTTTATATAGAAAAAAAACTAGGGAACAAAATGATAGCACTTAAGTCTTTTTTCTTCTCATATTACATGGGTGACTTGACATGTTTCAACTTTTGAGCGATACAAATAAGATTTGGTGGTAGAGAAGTCATCTAGGTTCAGTTTAATTGACAAAAATCTGATCCCATTTCAATTTTGGGGTTTGGCCTTAGTTTGTGTGCCCTTTTATGCAAGAAATGCTTTAAAAGTTAATTTGATGTATCTTTTTGGTATCTTTTCGGTATTTTTTCCTACTGAAACTTATTATTTTAGTATGTTTATGATAATTTTTATAGCAATTGATTAAATAGATGTAAGCTTTTAAGTTAAATTAAGCTAGTTTTATAAGATATGACTTTTTAAACTTATTTTAGTGTGTATGGATTTCCATAATGATTTATTTACTTTTGTTAGCCTATAATATCATATTATTAATTATATTACTTGTTCAATAAGTGTTGGATCATCATAATACTTGATTTAACACTTTTCTCATCTTTTTAAGTTATAAAAAGAAAAAATCAACCTTTTGGCACAACTCCCAAGGAGAATCAGCCACTAAAGGGTAATTTTGACAGTTTTGATGTTATTTTGTCTTTTGTTACTTAATTATACTTAAATCCTTGACTTAGAGTATCCATATGTCAAAATTAGAGTTTTTAATACTTTTTGTCGTACTATGGGCAAAATAGTCATGTTACCCTAATTATGAAAATTTTTAATTTTAATTCATTATTTCATGATAATTACTTAAATTAAAATGTTGGAAGTGTTGGAAATAAAACTGCCAAAATCATTGTTATTGCAAATTATTTTTGATAAAAAATTAATTGAACGGGCAAATGCCGAAACGAGCTCTAGATAAAACTTTTGACGTCAAACGATCAAAATTAAAATCCGTGCAACCAAAGTTAATTTAGAAGAATATCTTTTACCGGTCAAATCTTCAACTACGTTTTTTATTTTGAGTTGAAGCTCCCCTCAAACCTTTTACTGTATTCTGTTATGCGATTCTCGAATATAGTGTGGACCACAATTTACTGAGAAGTTTTACCGGTATGGCCTGAATAGCTTTAGTCTTGAAGATAAGTTATGAAACTGATTCAACCTACCTGCATATTTATAGGGTTACAGTAGGGACCTGTGGAGTAATTATGATTCAGACTTCTAGTAGAATACAGATACATATTAGCGGTTTCTATAATTAAGTAAACCTCATAACTGTATCTGTAATTATAAAAAACTACCTACGATTTTTGCAATTTGTATAAAATATTAAATTACAGTTCACACCTCTAAAGAACTATAATTTCACTCTAATTCATAATCTCAAGACCATCTTGCATTGAACTCATTATTAAATGCTTAATATTTCTACTTACGTTAAAATTTTAGATACCTGCCAATTAAATTTAATTATTGATAATTTAATTTAATTGACATCTTTTAATTCTTTAAGACTTTCTGCTTAACTTATTTGACTGTCGGATAATAAAATTCATCTGCAGGGCTTGGCCTGGTCGAAACTTATAAGCTTCCTTAAGGGGGTATTATCAATCCCGATCATTCAGGACGTGAATTTTATCAATAATTAATATTCACCATATAAATAATACCGCTATCTAACTTATTGGGAATATAGCCCCATATAAAATCACACAATCTAATGAATCAAAATAATAAATATTAAATATACGTAAATCAATAATTATTTTAGGATTAAGAGTATAAATACTGTTCATAATAACCTTAGGGTGTGAATTAATTTATATAGTCAGTATAAAATTAATTATATCAATGTGTCCCGTTTAATACATACAAAGTGTACTAGCATTGAGAGTCGAAACAATAGACGATGATATTATCTGTTCTCCATAACCAAGATAGGGCTACTTAAATTCTGTGCTACAGTCATACCGATGGTATGTCCATTTCTATCTAAACTGTGAACATAAAACTTATATTCTGCAAGAACTTAAAATCTGATCTTCTGTGTATAATCCATACTGTATACACCAGATTAAATACTATACAGAATAAAAGATATTCAAGCATAATATTAAAAAAATGATATACATACATTACTCATTAAGATTCTTATAAAATAAAAAATTAATTTTATTAAAATAAAAATAAATACTAAAAACATAATTTTCAGTATATTAACCATAACAATCTCCCACTTATACTCAAAATCACAGTGCCATATATTTGACATCCATGCCCTCTACATGACTATCAAAAGTCTTCACCGGTAAACTCTTTGTAAAATAATTTGCAATGTTGTCTCCTGATGCAATCTTGGTCACAACAGCATCACCCATTTATACAATTTCTCGTATCAACTGATACTTACGCTCAATGTGCTTTCCTTTCTTGTGGACCCTTGGCTCCTTCGAGTTTGCAATCACTCTGCACTTGTCACAATAAAGTGTAATAGTCTACTGAACTGAAGGAACCACCTCTGCAATTGTCAAACGGCCTTCTCAACTGCTTCAGAAGCTCCACGTACTCGCCTCTATGGTGGAAACAGCAATGTAGTACTGCTCGATACTCTTCCAACTTATAGCTCGACCTCCTAAGGTAAACACATATCTTGAAGTAGACTTATGGGAATCTTTTCCAGACTGGTAAACCAACATATAATCCTTAGTACTTTTCAGGTACTTGATTATATTCTTTACCACAATCTAATGCTCCTGCTCTGGGTTAGACTGATATCTGCTAACCATACCAACAGTAAAGCAGATGTTGGGTCTAGTGCAAAGAATAGCATACATGAGACTTTCTACTGCCGAAGCATAAGGAACCGTCTTTATTTTCTCTATCACATCAAGTGTCTTAGAACACTGATCCTTGGATAGAGTGGTTCCATGCCTGAAAGGAAAAAACCCTTTCTTGAAATCCTGCATGTTAAAACGAGCAACGATATCATCGATATACTTTGCTGGTGATAAGCCTAATATCCTTTATTTCTAATCTCGCAAATGCTTCATCTCAAGGATGTGACTAGCCTCACCCGAGTCCTTCATATTGAACTGCCTAGATAACCATACTTTAACCGTCGATAATTCGCCCACATCATTTTCGATGTGCAAGATATTGTCTACATAAAGTACTAAGAAAATCACAACCCTTTCGTCACACTTCTTGTACACACAGGACTCATTCGGACTTTAATCAAAATTATGGGACCTTATGACTTGATCAAACTGAGTGTTCTAAGACCTCGATGCCTGCTTAAGTCTATAAATAAATCTATTAAGTTTGCACAACATGTGCTCCTGCCCCTTTGTAATGGATCCATCTAGTTGTATCATAAAGATACACTCATCAAGACTTCTGTTAAGAAAAGCTATCTTGACATTCATTTGTTATATTTCGTAATCGAAATAAGCAGCAATGGATAAGGGAATTCGATAGACTTAAGCATTGCTACCGATAAAAAAGTTTTTTCGTAATCGATCTCTTCTTTTTGAGTGAACCCTTTAGCAATAGCCTAGCTTTGAAAGTTTCAACATTCTCGTCTGCTCTGCTCTTTCTTTTGTAGATCCACTTGCATCCAACGAATTTTATCCCTTTGGGTGGTTTTACAAGTTTTTAGACCTGATTGGAATACATAGATTCCATCTCTAAATTTATAATCCTTTGCCAAAGATCTACATCTTTGTCCTGAAGTGCTTCATTATAGTTACAAGGCTCGGTATCCAATTCTTTCGAGATCTTATCAAAAGACTTTTCCAAGAACATATATCGATCAGGTTGATGAACAACCCTCTCACTACGACGAGGCACTACCTGTGTCTGTGTACTAGTAGTAACATGCTATGTAGAATCTAAACCCTGTACATCAGCACTCTGTTCTTTATTTCTCGATAATCCTCCCACTACGACGAAGGAATAGAATAGAAGTGACTTGTGATTCCTCTTCCGTTCTACTTGTATTTCTTCCAGAATAATGTTACTTTTGGACCTGCGATTAATAATATAATTCTCTTCCAAGAATGGGGCATTGGTGCTAACAATGATCTTTTGATCCTTAAGATTATAAAATAGATCACCCTTTGTTCCCTTAGGATACCCCACAAAGAAACAGACTTCTATCATCGGTTCTAACTTATCTGTGTTCCCTTTTAATACATGTGCTGGACACCCCAAAATTCAAATGTGTTTCGAACTAGGCTTATGCCTGGTCCACAATTCTGTGGGAGTAGAAGGTACTAACTTTGAAGGTACCAAGTTTAGAATGTAAGCCGATGTCCCTATAGCAAATCCCAAAATGAATCCGATAAACTTGAATAACTCATCATGGACCTTACCATCTTTACAAGAGTCCTATCCCTTATTTCTGCTACACTAATCTTACGCGAAATATTATGTGCAGTCAACTGCAATATAATCTCTTCTGATGGCAGGTAGTACCTAAACTCTCTCAAGAGGTATTTTTCACCACAGTCGGATTGTAGTGATTTGATACTTTTACCTAGACGCTTCTCTACATCTGTCTTGAATTCTTTGAATTTCTCAAAGTATTCAAACTTATGGTGCATTATGTAGATATATTCATACATTGAGTAGTCATCAATAAAACAAACGAAGTACTCAAAGCTACCTCTAGCCCGGATTGTCATAGAACCACACACATCATAGTGAACCCGTTCTAATAGTTCATTAGCTCTATAGTCTTTGGTCAAAAATGGTATCTTGGACATCTTACCCTCTAATGAACTCAAAGGTTTATTTGCTACCAGTCTGTTTAATCTTTTTAGATTAATATGATCCAAGCATAAGTGCCAAAGAAACGTTTGGTTCATTAAAAAAAAATTTCTCTTATATGGTAAATTAGATGTGTTATTCATTTCAGTTAGTTATAGTGTAGGAGAGATTAAAGTAATAACATAATGATCATTCACCAATGTACTAGAATAGATAACCCATTTATTATCCTTAATAACTACAGAGTTATTAAAATAAATCAAATATCCGTCCTTAACTAATCTAGAAATGGAAATTAAGTTCCTTATAATGGAAGGTATATAAAGACAATCTCTCAAAATTAAAATTCTATCGACACTAAAACTAAGAGTGACATCTTCTATGCTACTGTTGTTACCTTTGTATTATTGCCTATCTGCTGGTAAATCTCCCCTTCACTAAGATGTTTGGTTTCTTGAAATCCCTGCAATTAATTGCATACATGATTAGTAGCTCCCATATCTACACACAGGTACCAGTAAATAACACCGCTAAACATATTTCCACAACCAGTGATAAAAAAAATCCTATTTGTTCTGCCTTCTGAGAAATACTGGACATAGTTGTTTTCAGTGCCGTGTCTGGTTACAGTGAAAACATATGCTTTTTGGTTTTTTCACACCAGTCCATGGACCACTAACTACCTTGGAAACTGTGTCTCCATATTTTTGAACTTTTTTCTTCTTCATGCCTTTAATCCTAGAGGAAGAGCCTTTTTTAGAAACAAACACATTTTTAAGTATTAAAGGAATACCCTTAGTAGTTAAAGCTATATCCAAGTTACTTTTTCAGTCAATAAAATTTGGTCCCGTAAGTTTGTTTTCTTTTAATATAGAAGCGAGTGCGTTGAAAGACATTTTAATCTTGAGAATCACATAATTAAAAAAATCGTTCATTATGATGAGCAAAATATTTAATTTATTTTAATTTGATTTCCTCTATTATTTAAAAAAAAAAATTGCCAATAGCCTGGTACCTAGTAAATAGCATGCTTCAATGGGAGGACGTTTACTATCCATCGTATGACCAGACAGGCTAATTTCTATTAACATTACTATTTAGGCAACTGAACCTGCTAAGTAAAATTAAATAGTTGACATAGTTTTGGTCCAGTATATAATAGCAGTGATTTAGATGGAGAGCATACTATTATATACAGCTAAGTGTTAACCATTACCTACTCCCAAATCAATCGCTTTACAATGAATCCTTTAGATGAAGAAGTGATCAGCACTAATAATTATCCAGAATTATCTCTAAATAAAGTTTGTACTTGCGATACTGCAATTAATCTATCTGATGGAGAGGAAGGCATTACTGCTAACATGGAGGGTCTAATTATATCGCCTACAAACTAGTAAAGGAGATCGCAGGATTTATCTGTGAATAAATTTCCTCTCCCACTTAAATTTTTAAAACATGTTTTAGGGTTATAAAAATTAGTTTAATTAAAATACATTTATTAATTTTGAAAATCACACAATCTGAAAAAATTAAATATCTTTTCGTGTATATAATTTCAAAGATTCCGGTTTGCAAAACCATTATTTTGTATTTAAATACGTAACAAATAAAATTTAATAAATGTGAGACCCAGATCCATCTCTTTTTGAGATATTAATATATATGTTGATACGTTTCTTTTCATATATGTATCTCTCGGTGTATGATTTATGTTTTCGTTATAGAACATCATGTTTTGTATAGGTGCTATACGTGTTAAGCATGTGGGGGTTCGGTTATGGTTGCCTTTTTTAGTTTTCTCTCCCAGTGATGACCGCTCAAGCGGTGGGGAGCTCGCTTGAGCGGGCTGGTGGCAGAGTGTTGGTTCGAGATGTGACCGCTCGAGCGGTGGGTGTGCGCTCAAGCGGGGTTGTGGCAGAGTGTGGCTCGGAGTGGGGTCTGCTTGAGTGGTGCTTGGGAGCTCGAGCGGTGGTGTGGCAGGGCCTATGTCAGCAAGGGGTCCACTCGAACGGTGCTTGGGCGCTTGAGCGGTGGGTCCTGGGCGCGAAAAGCTATAAAGAGAACAAAATATCTTTTGAGACTCCAAAATATCTTTTCAACCAAATCTCTTTCTCTCTTCCTATTCTCTACCTTCTCTCTAGCTTTCAGGTTGTCCGGGGCTTAGTTTTTCACGATTGGACCGCAGATCCTTGTTGTCAGCGACGTGGGCTTCACATCCATTCGGGCGGATTCTTGTTCCGATAAGGTTAGATTTTGAGGCGTCGAGCTTTTAGCTCTTTGAGGTAGGATTCTGGACCTACTTGCTGTTAAAATGGTGATTTATGTGATTATATTTGATTTCACCAGGTAAAAATGCATGAAATACTGTCTACATGTTTTAAACCTTGGTTTATGGGTAAAAGTGGATTTTACGCCTTTTCTCGATTTTATACATGATCTGGATGTAATGAAATCTATGGTTTTCAAAAAGGAGCTTTGAAAACGAGGTGTTTTTATGAAAAACATGTTTGTGGAAGTTTGGAGCTAACCCTTGAGGTTGAGTCTCACTTTTGTGAAATTATATTGTTACATGCTTGTAGATCTTCATGTTGATGGATTAGATCCCTTTTATGTACATGCGATGTAAAATTGTTTTTCTATTTTTCATAGTTGAGCTACGACTGGGTTTTAAATGTTATCCATAGATGTACCGTGACAGTAGGTATATTGAGTTGGGTTTTCATTACTCCTCGGTGCAAATCCGAAAACGTGCGCAGCGTAGGTAATCAGTTCCTTCGGGTTAGTCCCCGTAAATTGAGGGTGTGGGTGCTTAGCTCCCTCAGGCTTTGGTCCCGTAAATTAAGCGGTTGTCGGTTGCCTCCGTTAATGGCGTCGGGTGCCTCCGTGAATGGTACTATTGTTGTGACTTCATATAAAACTTATCATTACTATGCCTGTGGGTTTGGGGTAATGGACGTGAGTCTATAGTTGTTACCTTTGTCGGTGTGACAAAGTTGGTACATAGGATTACATTTTATCGTGTCTCCTCGGCTGCGTATCTCGAGTGAAGAATTTTGTGTTTTACTGCTTTCCCTTAACTGTGGCATGATATTTGTCAAGATGATATGCATAGTTACAAGGATGAAAATGGTGGTTTTTAGATGGAAAACGTGTGCTTTTTTAGAGAAAAACCCTTTTTGGCTCTTATGGTTGAGCTTGTGTGTGTATAATTGCATAGCTTGTTTTACAGCTTTATTTTCTTTTCCTATTGGGTTTCGGCTTACGGTGTGAAATTTTGCTGTAAAAACATTTTTAGGTGACCACGTGGAATTGACCCAGAGGCTTGTGGTGATGGAGAGCTTGCTGTAGTTTTTTTATTTTGGACATGTACTTATACATATGTTGACTGTTTCAGAAGGCCAATTTTGTACGCCAAGAGGTGATATATTTATTGGTGTACGCGCTGCATGATTTTTGTTTATGAGAGATAAACTTAGGGACCTTTATCCAAATATTGTAATAATTTATAGTTGTTGATGTTCCAACTGCAAATCTTATTTTCTCAAATGGGTGTTTTAGGTGGCCTTTCGCGTGATCCTGGTGTTTGGGGCGTGACAACTTGGTATCCAAGCTCTGAGTTTGAATACCTATGAGCCATGGGAAGAGGGTACATCACCTTGTGAGGATGTGTGCGTGCTTGATTGTATATGTTCAAGTGTTTACTTACATACGCATGATAGCCTGTTTAGCATAACAAAAGTGTATATGTGGGTATAGAGGTTGGACCTTAGGATTGATTAGTCTTGCCTTTAGGCGTTTGGATTGAAAAACTTGGGAGCCAAGTTAGAGACGCGTTTTGCAGACGTGATTTCTAGCTAGGAATCTGAGTTGGTTGTTCAGATGGACGAGTCCTTCTTGTTGGTTCTCCTCGGTATGTGAGATATGTGATGACATGATCTAAGTGGCTATGTGCTAGCATGCTTATATGTGATATGTCTTTTACGTTAGGAATAACATGTTGTAGGAATACTTATCCTGCTATATGGCTTTCGTATAGAATTATGTCCACGCGGGGAGGACAAGGCCGAGGTTGAGGCCGTGGCCGTGGTTCTAGCCGAAGGGACGTTCCAGTCCTAGATGTTGGGGATGCTAATGCACCCCAAGGATCGGTTGGCGAGGGATATTTGTTGCGTGAGACGATCGGCTCCATTCGGCAACTGGCTGAGGCCACTAGGGGAAGGGAAAGTGTACTCGAGCCGAGGGCGACGGTCGCGATGCGTGAGTTTCGTCGTCTGGACCTTCCTACCTTTTCTGGGGATCCCAACCCCACGGTTGCCACTGAGTGGCTAGAGCTAGTTACCAGGATTCTGGATTCGCTTCAGATTGAGGAAGATGATCTGAGGGTTATATGTGCCGCCTTCCAGCTGAGAGGGAGTGCTCACATGTGGTGGAAGTTCGCCAAGACCACAGTGGCAGGCACTTGGGAGGCCTTCACGAAGGTATTTCTGGAGAAATACTTTCCAGCGACTTTGAGGGATCGCTATAGAAAGGATTTTCTATTTCTGACTCAGGAAACAATGACTGTGATTGAGTATGAGGCTGAGTTTACTAGCCTATCCCAATTTGCACAAGAGATTGTGCCCACTGATGAGTTTCGTGCGAAGCAGTTCGAGAGGGGTTTGAGACTCGCTATTAGAGATAGAGTGGCGACATTTCAGATGCAGGTCTTCATAGATTTGGTATAGATGGCCATGAAAGTGGAGGACACTCTGAATGAGACACGTAGAGATAGGGACAGTCTGGATCAACAAAGAGGGGAACGTACACAGTCTTAGGGGCGTAGGGAGAACAAGCGCCAATGGACATCTGGTCCACGTTCACATCCAGTAGGGTCGTATCCACCACAGTCTTTTGCATCTTTGCCTCCTGTGGCTTCAACGGGAAGGTCAGAGCAGAGGAGGGAATCTGTTTGTTTTAGATGCCAGTGACCAGGGCATCGTGCGGCAAAGTGCCGGAGTCCAGCGCCAGTTCAGTCGCAGGTGCAGGTGAGAGGACTAGTGGTATGTTATGAGTGCGGCCAGTCAGGGCACATTCGTAGGGACTGTCCCAGAGGAGGGAGCTTGTTGAGCACAGCTGGAGCATCTACTATTCCATTTGTCCAGGGACGCCAGTTATCTCGGTTCACTGAAAGGGTGCCTCGATACAGTCAAGCAGACAGTCGACGGTTCAGGGCCACAGTGGGCAAGCGAGAGCTTACGTGCTTGCAGATCCTAGTTCATCTAGAGCACCGATCGTGCCTGATGCTGCTGCTACCACCTCCGTGATCTGAGGTACTTTCTTAGTTTATATATCATGGGCCAGTGTCCTCATAGACACCGGAGCATCACATTTGTTTATATCATCTGCATTTGCATCTTCATTGGGGTTAAAAATGGACTGGTTGGGTGGTACTATGAGTGTAGAGACCCCAGTCAGTGGGAGTGTGAAGTTGAGTCTTGTCTGTAGATCCTACGTGCTGAAGGTTGTCGGTCGTTGTTTAGAGTTTGACCTTGTTATTCTAGACATGACCATATTTGATGTCATCCTATAGATGGATTGGCTAACCACCTACCGTGCCTTTATTAATTGCGATAGACGGAGGGTAACGATCAGTACACCGACGGGAGATTATTTTTTCTTTGTGGGAGACCGAGATGAGCGTTTGAGGTCTATGCCGGGCGCTGTGTGGAACCAGGGAAACTTGGGTTTCTTTTTTGCAGCCCTTATGTTGGACGAGGAGGTTAGGATTCGTGGAGAGTTACTTCCAGTGATTTGTGACTATCCAGGCGTCTTTCCTAAAGATCTGTTTGAGTTGCCACCGGGCTGCGAGGTAGAGTTTTCCATTGACCTAGTTCCCGGAGCTGCTCCCATATCTATACCGTCTTATCGTTTTGCACCCACTAAGTTGCGTGAACTCAATGTACAATTTCATGAGTTGTTAGACAGGGGGTTTATACGTCTGAGTACTTCACCGTGGGGAGCTCCTGCTCTTTTTGCGAAGAAGAAGGATGGATCTTTGTGTTTGTCCATCGACTACCGGAAGCTAAATCAGGTGATAGTGAAGAACAAGTATCCTATGCCAAGGATAGATGATTTATTTGATCAGTTAAAGGGGTCGAGCTGCTTCTCAAAGATTGACTTGAGATCGGGATACCACTAGTTGAGGATTAGGGATGAGGACATAGCAAAGACTGCTTTCTGGACTCGCTATGGTCGCTACGAGTTTTTGGTTATGCCATTTGGTCTGACGAACACGCTGGCTACGTTTATGAGTTTGATGAACTGGATCTTCCATTAATATTTGGACAATTTTGTAGTAATGTTTGTGGATGATATTCTGATATATTCACCCACTAGGGAGATACATGAGGATCACCTGTAAATCGTGCTACAGACGTTGAGAGAGCATCGCCTGTACGCAAAGTTTGAGAAGTGCGAGTTCTAGATGTTCGAGGTAAGGTTTTTGGGACACGTTGTGTCGTCAGACGGGGTATCAGTGGATTCGTCAAAGACAGATGCTGTGACGAGTTGGGAGTGACCAAATAATATTTTTGAGATTCGTAGTTTTCTGGGTTTAGTAGGTTACTATCGGCCATTCGTGAAGGATTTTGCGAGACTTGCTGCACCAATGACGTGTTTGACACAAAAGGGAGTTGTGCTCGTTTGGACGGAGTCCTATGAGTCGAATTTCCAGGAGCTGGAGAAGAGGTTGACTAGTCCACCTATGTTGATCATCCCAGAGTGGGGCCTGGGGTATACAGTATATTGTGACGCTTCACATGACGGTTTGGGCTGTGTTCTGATGTAGAAAGGGAAGGTTGTAGCTTATGGTTCTCAACAGCTAAAGATCCATGAGAAGAACTACCCGACTCATGACCTGGAGTTGGCAGACGTGGTTTTTGCCTTGAAGACATGGCGTCACTATCTTTATGGTGAGCATTTCGAGATTTTCTCCGATCACAAGAGCTTAAAATACTTGTTTTCGCAGAAGGACTTAAATTTGCACCAACGACAGTGGATGGAGTTATTGGAGGATTATGATTTTGACTTACAGTAGCATCCAGGGAAGGCTAATGTGGTGGCTGACGCTCTCAGTAGGAGATCTCACTGGTCGTTAGCTTCTGTAGCTATACGTGAGTGGGATATGCTTGGAGATGTTGGAGAGTTTGATTTGTGTCTTGGAAAGACAGTGACGGGTGCCACCTTGTTTTCAGTAGTTACTCGACCAGCATTAATAGCACGTGTGCTAGAACTCCAGCAGACGGACCAGGAAGCTCTGATGATACGGGACTGTGTCGCTAGTGGAGAGGATACAACAGGAAGGGTTGTGGGTTCAGACCAGAGTCTGAGATTAGCAGGGAGGTTGTTTGTGCTAGAGTCATGTCGAGCTGATCTATTATATGAGTGTTATCATTCTTGCCTTGCAGTGCATCCAGGAGGAACGAAGATGTACCATGACTTACGTCGTCAGTATTATTGGACAAGAATGAAGAAGGACGTGCTTCAGTTTGTTTCACGGTGCCTTACCTGTCAACAAGTAAAGACTGAGCACTAGAAACCGGGAAGATTGTTACAGCCGTTACCAGTGTCTGAATGGAAGTGGGAGAACATCACGATGAACTTTGTTCAGGACTTCCTTGTTCACCTAGGGGACACGATGCCGTGTGGGTTGTGGTCGATAGGTTGACGAAGTCTGCATAATTTCTCCCCATCCGCGTGAAGGATCCAGCGGAGAGACTGAGTCAGATGTATGCCAGAGAGATAGTTCGATTGCACGGAGTACCAGTGTCTATTGTTTTTGACAGAGACCTGCGCTTCACATCACACTTTTGGAAGAGTCTTCAGAAGGCTTTGGGGATGAACTTGATGTTCAGTATTGCTTTTCACCCCCAGAAAGATGGTCAGTCAGAGAGGACTATACAGATTTTAGAGGATATGTTGCGGGCTTGTGTTCTAGACTTCAGAGGTTCTTGGGAGGATTATCTATCGTTGGCAGAGTTTGCATACAACAACAGCTATGAGTCTAGTATTGGGATGGCACCATATGAGGCTTTGTATAGTTGACTGTGTAGATCACCAGTATGTTGGAAAGATGTGGGAGAGACCATAGTTTTGGGACCCGACTTGGTGCGAGAGATGACGGAGAAGATCGCAGTGATTCGTCAGCGTCTTTTGACAACTTAGAGCCGTCAAAAGAGTTATGCAGAAAAGAGGAGAAGACCTTTGGAGTTTGCTGTGGGAGATCGTGTGTTCCTGAAGGTCTCGCCACGTAGGGGTTTGATGAGGTTCGATCGTAGCGGGAAGCTATCGCCGCGCTTTATTGAACCTTTTGAGATTCTAGACAGAGTTGGAGAGGTTGCTTACCGTTTAGCTTTGCCACCTCAATTAGCATCTGTGCATAACTTGTTCCACGTTTCTATGCTACGGAGGTATGAGCCTGATCCTTCTCATGTTTTAGATTGGACTGAGCTGCGGGTTGATGAGGATGCCACTTATGAGGAGCGTCTAGTGAAGATTATTGATACAAAGGAGCAGGTGTTGCGGCGTAGAACTATTTCTTATGGCAAGGTTCTGTAGCATTATTACGGGGTTAAGGAAGCTACATGGGAGCTCGAGTCTGGGATGCGTGCTAGATACCCAAACCTGTTTACCTCGTGACCTTGTTGCGAATTTTAGGGGTAAAATTCCTTAAGAGGGGAGAGTTGTGAGACCCGGATCTGTCTCTTTTTGAGATATTTACATATATGTTGATGCATTTCTTTTCATATATATATCTCTCGGTGTATGATTTATGTTTTCGTTGTAGAACATAATGTTTTATATAGGTGCTATACGTGTTAAGCATGCGGGGGTTTAGTTATGGTTGCCTTTTTTAGTTTTTCCTCCCAGCGACGACCGCTCAAGCAGTGGGGAGCTTGCTCGAGCGGGCTGGTGGAAGAGTGTTGATTCGAGATGTGATCGCTCGAGCGGTGGGTGTGCGCTCAAGCGGAGTTGTGGCAGAGTGTGGCTCGGAGTGGAGTCCGCTCGAGCGGTGGTGTGGCAGGGCCTATGTCGGCAAGGGGTCCGCTCGAGCGGTGGGTCATGGGCGCGAAAAGCTATAAAGAGAACAATTATCTTTTGAGACTCCAAAATATCTTTTCAACCAAATCTCTTTCTCTCTTCCTCTTTTATACCTTCTCTCTACCTTTTGGGTTGCCCGGGGAGTAGTTTTTCGCAGTTGGACAACAGATCCTTGTTGTCGGCGACGTGAGCTTCACATCCATCTGGATGGATTCTCGTTCCGACGAGGTAGGATGTTGAGGCGTCGAGCTTTTAGCTCTTTGAGGTAAAATTCTAGACCTACTGCTGTTAAAAGGGTGATTTATGTGATTATATTTGCTTTCATCGGATAAAAATGCATGAAATGCTATCTACATGTTTTAAACCTTGGTTTATGGGTAAAAGTGGGTTTAACACATTTTCTCGATTTTATACATGATCTGGATGTGTTGAGATCCATCGTTTTCAAAAAGGAGATTTGAAAATGAGGTATTTTTATGAAAAACAAGTTTGCGGATGTTTGGAGCTAACCTTTGGGGTTGAGTCTCACTTTTGTGAAATTATATTGTTACATGCTTGTAAATCTCCATGTTGATGGATTGGATCCCTTTTTATATACATGCGATGTAAAACTGTTTTACTATTTTTCATAGTTGAGCTACGGCTGGGCTTTAAATGTTATCCATAAATGTACCATGACAGTGGGTATATTGAGTTGGGCTTCCATTGCTCCTCGGTGCAAGTCTGGAAACGTGCGCAGCGTAGGTACTAAGTTCCTTCGGGTTAGTCCCTGTAAATTGAGGGTGTGGGTGCTTAGCTCCCTTGGGCTTTGGTCCCGTAAATTAAGCGGTTGTCGATTGCCTCCGTTAATGGCGTCGGGTGCCTCTGTAAATGGCGCTATTGTTGTGACTCTGTATAGAACTTGTCGTTACTAAGCCTGTGGGTTTGGGGTAACGGATGAGAGTCTATAATTTTTACCTTTGTCGGTGTGACAGAGTCAGTACATAGGATTACATTTTATCGTGTCTCCTCAGCTGCGTGTTCCGAGTGGAGAATTCTGTGTTTTACTGCTTTTCCTTAATTGTGGCGTGATATTTGTCAGGATGATATGCATAGTTTCAATGATGAAAATTGTGGTTTTCAGATGGAAAACGTGTGATTTTTTAGAGAAAAACCCTTTTTGGCTCCTGTGGTTGAGCCCGTGTATATAATTGTATAGCCTGCTTTACAGCTTTATTGTCTTTTTCTATTGGGTTTTGGCTCACGGTGTGGGATTTTGCTGTAAAAATATTTTCAAGTGACCACGTGGAATTGACCTAGAGGCTTGTGGTGATGGAGAGCTTGCTGTAGTTTTCCTGTTTTAGACATGCACTTATACACGTGTTGGCTATTTCAGAAGGCCGATTTTGTACGCCATGAGGTGATATATTTATTGGTGTACGAGTTGCATGATTTCTGTTTATGAGAGATAAACTTGAGAATCTTTATCCAAATATTGTAATAATTTATAGTTGATGATCTTTCAACTGTAAATCTTATTTTCTCAAATGGGTGTTTTGGGTGGGTTTTCGCATGACCCTGGTGTTTGGGGCGTAAAAATAAATATACAGTTTTTGCTTTAACTTTTCAGTTAAGGTAGTGATTAAAGGTATTTATTTACTTTATTTTTCGTTTCACATGTTTTGAAAAATATTAATTTATTTTGATTAAATATTTTTCTATTTAATTAATTTAAAATTTAGAATTAATTCTCACATTTTTTTAAAATATTCTAATTTATAATAAATCATCTTAAATGTGATATTTTATAAAAATATAAAATATCTAAAGTTTTTTTATTTAATTAAAAATTTTAATTAAAAAAAGTTAATTTTATTTTTAATTAAAACTGAATTTTTGAATTAAATAAATTAACAGAATAAATAAAACAAATATGTAACATTCACGTAGTATATATATATATATATATTTTTTTTGCTCTTATGATCAAAGTGAAACGTTAAAACGTTTCAGTCTTTTATTGGGAATAAATTGTAATAAATCTCTTTCTTGTTAGTTTGTTGTATCATGATTGCATCAGACTTTTTTGATACTGTGTGATATACAGGTATATTATTTATCAGTATGAAATATATCATTAAACATTTAAATTGTATTAGAATATCACATCGAAATAGTCCCGGACCAGTCAAACACCACCGGCCCACCGCTGCCGCTTTGTGCTGCCAGCTTCAGGCTACTTTTGTCGCTGTCTCGTTTCTCCATTTTGATGTTTTTATACAGAAAAATAACTCTCAAAAAGTAATATTCTTTCTGTCAAAATTCCAGCTCGAAATCTGCCTGAAAAACTATTGAAAAACTACCTAGAAACTGCCGCTGCCAGAAAGTCGCGCTGCCACCCAAAATACCCGCATGTTTAGGCTTTTTCTAGTGGTCCTTTTGTGCCCGTTTCTTTTGAAAAAATAACTCAAATGTCCAGTCACCTATTGCTTTGAAGAACACCTCGTAAATAGTCCTGAAATAGACTCAAATCAGCACGACCGCCGTCGCTGGAGTGCTGCCTATTTGCTGCCTGTTTTGCATTATTTTTTGCCCAATTTTTTTTTGTTTTTGAACAGTGTTTTAAGGTATGTTTACTACTATTTTATGCCTAAAAAATTGCTCAAAAAATAGTCCAAAAAATGACTCAAAAAATCATCAAAATTACTACCGAACCGCCGCGGGTGGTAGCCTATTTTTGGTAATTTTTTTTTCTATTTTGTCTTATTTTGTTGCTGTTTCTAATACATAAATATTGCAGAAAATTTACCAAAAAAGCTATTTAAAACTGTTAACACTTACCGCGATTCGTGGCCCGTAAAAATCTAAAACCACAGCCGGTGCCGCTGCATGTTCTTCGTGTTGTTGGATATATTCAATCTATTCTTAAATAATCTAAATAGATATTTAAAAATAAATAACTACCTATTGCATCGATCCTATGTCCCAAAAGCTCACATTCGATTCTATAAAAGACTTAATCTATTATGATCAACCCCTATGATTAAAAAATGAAATCATTATTCAAACCATTTAATCAAACATGAAAAATAAATGATAATCATAAAATTGGAATTAGAACTCCTACAAAACAAGGTTAGCATAGTTCTAAAACTACCTGACCTCGATAACCGTAAACAAAAAAATTAACTTTGATACCAATTATTGGAGGCAAAACTACAAAGATCATTATTTTTGTAAATAATTTTTGGTAAAAATTAACTAGTCAGGCAAACGCCGAAATGGGCTCTAGATAAAACTTTTGACGTCGAACGATCAAAATTAAAACCCATGCAACCAAAGTTAATTTAGAAGAATACTTTTTACCGGTCAAATCTTTAACTACGTTTTTTATTTCGAATTAAAGCTCCTGTCAGACCTTCTACTGTATTCCCTTATGTGATTCTTGAATATGGTGTAGGCTATAATCTATCAAAAACTCGTACCGATTGAACCTAGATAACTTTAGTCATGAAAACAAGTTATGAAACTGATTCAACCAACCCACATATTTATAGGGCTACAGCAGGAACTTGTAGAGTAATTATGAGTCAGACTTCTAGTGGAACACAGATACGTATGTAGATATCGCTCTGAGATTTTCTTAATTGCAAAAACCACTAATACGTATCTGTGTATTATGAAAAATTAGCAGCAATTTCTGTAATTTTCATAAAACACTAAATTACAGTTCACACCACTAAAGAACTATAATTGCACTTTGACACCCAATCTCAAGACCATATTGCATTGAACTCCTGTTAATAAATGCTTAACATTTCTGCTCACGTTAAGATTCTCGATACTTGCCAATTAAATTTAATTACTAGTAATTTAATTTAATCGGCATATTTTAATTCCTTAATAACTTTCGCTTAACTTATTTAATCGTTAAATAATTAAATCTACCTGTAGAGTTTGGCCCGATTAAAACTTATAAGCTTCCTTATGGTAGTATTGTCAATCCTGATCATTTGGAACGTAGATTCCATCAATAATTAATATTCACCACACAAATAATACCATTATCCAACTCACTAGAAATATAGATCCATATAAGATCGCACCATCTAATGAATCAAAATAACGATTATTAAATATATGCAAATCAATAATTATTTCAGGATTAAGAATATAAGCACTATTTATAATAACCTTACGATGTGAATTAATTTATATAGTCAGTATAAAATTAATTATCCTAATGTGTCTCGTTCAATACATACAAAGTGTACTAGCAGAGAGAGTCAAAAAAATAGATGACGCTATTATCTTTTTTTTGTAACCAAAATAGGTCTACTAAAACTCTGTGTTACAGTCATACTGATGGTATGTTCATTTTCATCTAAACTGTGAATATAAAATTTATATTCTAGAAGAACATAAAATATGATCTTCTGTGTGTAAGACGTACTCTACACACCAGATTAAATACTACACAGAATAAAGGGCATCCATGCATAGCGTTAAGAAAATAATATACATACATTACTCATTAAGATTCTCATAAAATAAAAAATTAATTTTATTAAAATAAAAATAAATACTAAAAATATAATTTTCAGTATACTAACCCTAACAGGGAGGTTCTCCAGGTGTTAAAGTTTTATTACTTGAGTTTTAGACCTTTTTAGGGTTTCCAGATCAAACTTAGGATTTTGGGTTTAGTTAGGATTTTTTATCTTTCAGCGACTTAAGATTTTGTGGCTAACCGTTGCTAATACTATGATTTATGCTGGGTCTTTACACGGGTCATTATCAACCGGGTTGATACAACTACGGTCTGAATCGGGTAGTTACACAGTGGCTGAAACAGCTAACAGTGGCGCCAGCTATTGACGACAGCAGCGGCGGCCCTTCAGAGCTATTTTCAATGGTTTTCGAAACTATTTTTGGGGTGTTTTTTAGGACTTCATGTGGCTGTATAACATTGTTAAAAACATTAAGAAATCGGAGCTGAAACAACCAGAGAACAAGACTCAAATGGGAAGTGGCAATAGGCAGTAGTGGCGGCGGCACAACCCCTTCGAGGCCTTTCGATGGTTGTTTTGGATGTTATTTTTTATTTAGTTTTTTGACAAAAAATAGCATATTTTGTAAGCTATTTTTTAAAAAAAAAAAACAAGAACAAAAATAGAGTTCAGGAGTAGTGGCAAAAGCCGCCAGAAGCACAACAGTGGTTGTGGCTTTGAGATTTTAGGGTTAAAAATGAAGAAATTCAAAGATGTTTTGAAAAATATTTTAAATATCTTGAAAACCGAAATTTGAAAACCTATTTTATTGAAAATAGAGTCGCCACTTAGTTTTTGAGAAAAACTAAGAAAAAAAATTGGCTACTGATCTTGAAAACGTTAACCA
>JAOTRH010000020.1:8377479-8456743 GCA_034768845.1 Heliamphora exappendiculata | reverse complement strand
TGTGTGTGTGTTTTTAGCTGATAAGTGGTAAATTAAAATCTTCAGCTAAGAAGAAATGTCATTTGGTGACTTTTTTTTTTTGTTGAGCTTTCAGCTTTTTGTATCAAAATGGCAATATTGTCTTACTTTAATTTGTATTAGAATTGAGATGCAACATGTAAGTAAGATAATTTTGCCGTTTAATACCGGCATCAGGATGCGTAGAGAAAAAATTTAAAAGTTTACTTTTTTTGGCTCTATTGGAAAGACATACAAACTTATTATTTAGTTATTTGCTTTTTAGACAAAAAGTCAAAAAAAACTTGTTTACCAATCAAGGCCTAAGTAAGTGCTTGGCTGCTGTTTTAAGGCTCACTTTTTAGTCTTTTTGCTTAATAAGTCAAAAGCCCAAGAGGGAAAAAAAAGCCAGCTTGTTTGGTCGAGGGTTTTAAGCTGATTTATTTAAGGCTTCTAAGGTTTTTTTTTTTTTTTTTCTATCTGTTGGCTTTTGGTGTCCAAGACTGCCCTCCCATTAGTAGTTATATGGTTTACTAGTGGCAAATTTGAAACTGGGATTCATTTTGTGAACTGATGTTTTTTTTTCAGGGATCACTGGACAGCTCCAAGGCTGAGAGCATGGTGAAGAATCTGCAAATGAGTGGGAGGTATTTGCGCGATGTGTGGTGATTATTCTTTCACTCTGCCCCTCCATAAATGTTGGGGCCGGAGAAGAAATTTACTAGAAAAGCGCGGGGGAATGCAAAGTTGGGAACCGTCTCGCCTTTGACTGCCATCTTTGAAAGAAATGTGTGCAGGTAATCAATATAGAAGTTGGTTATGTGATTCATTTTATTCATCTTGCTTCCAGATATTTTTTGTTTTTGTTATTGTTGCTGTGATTTATATACACAACATTATATACATTTAATAGCAATAATATTTAGGTAATAGTGGATCGACTCTCTCATTTTTTCTGTCTGAGCCAGAAAATGGTTTTGTTGACAGAAGCTTTGATTTTGGACTGTTGTAAGCATTGACAAGTGCAAGTTTTTTTATGTTTGTGATGGATCAAATCCCTCTGGCTACTCCTGCAAACATACCTTTTAATGTTTGGTGACGCTGGTGAGGTAATGGGGACACATGAGGAAGTATTGAGAAGAAATGAAAGAACTGTGCTGCATACCCAAACGATCGATAACTGATCGAGTACAGATAGGACACAATGATTAAAATTATGAGTACTAAAATAAATTTCGAGTATTCAGAGTATTAAAATAAATTTTGAATATTCAGAGTTTTAATTATTGTCTTATGTCGGTCATTCATCTTTTGTGCAAGTATTATTTTTCGAATTGAAAAGGTGCACCAATACTGAATAAGGGAATTACATATTTATGTGGATAGTTGAGATTGGTTTTTTTTTTTTTTTGGGGGGCCGGGGCGGGGGGGTAATTATTGAGACTGTTTTTTGTAAATGATTCCGTGGTTGGTTCTGTGTAGATGGAAAAACTGAGGAAGTAATTCGAATTCATCAAAAACGTCTGCATTGTCAGATGGGAGAGAATATGAGGGCATTCGAAACAATTTAGAAACTTGCTTCTCATAATTCATTCCCAAACTTGTTTCTCAATTTTTAATAAATTGATTTTATTTTACAAAAAAAAGTCTCAATTTTGTAAAACAAATTAAGAACTTTCTCACATGGAGAAATTATAATTTCAACTTATCTCAGTTTCACACTTGAGCAACCCAAAATCCCAAAACCAGGGCTCCTGATGTCAAAGAAATTCCAAAAACTAAACAATAAACTGAGAATTATTATGGTTTTATTTTGAGAATTTTTTAAGCCATGAAATTGAAAGGTATTTTGAAATATAAATGTACTAGTTCGAAAGCATGAATTTAGTAACGTTATCGGTTTTCAAACTTTAAAGTTGGACAAAAAAATATACAATTTACATATTAAAATCATCATGAAAAATTGAGAGAATTTGTGAACTAAAGACTTTCTTAAGAAGGTAAATTTAATAAATATTGGGAGATTTTGGCTTAGATTTCATCTAAAAGAGTCATTTTGGAATAAGTCTCACGTAAAAATTAATAATCCACTAAATCCTTTATGTTATTTAAACAAAAATTACCCTCTCCACCACCATCCTCTTCTCCACCTTCACTATCTCATTCGCCACCTTTACCAACATCGTCAGAACTTGAACCTTTGATAGATTCAAGTCGGTGAACTGATTTGAGATCTAACCGACGACGATGGCAATGGCATTGACACCAGCGATCCACCATTCACGTTTTTCGTCATCCTCGTGCTGCTAATCTCTCAACTTCCCATCAAATCATTCCCTCCGTTTCTTCCTTGGAGGTTGCTCTACTCAGTTCGACCTCCGGCGACAACTCGACCACTTCAGACGACATCAATGGTGGCTAGATCTAATCTCCGACGAAACTTGTATCTTAGATCTGGTTTGTACTATAAATGAAACATTTGTTTTAGATCTAGTCTGTATGCTAAATGAAACATTTAGTAAGAAAAGAAGACATTTTAAAATGTCTTATTTTATATAAATGAGACATTTTTTGAACAAATAAGACATTTCTTCATAGACATTGTAAAATATCTCATTTCACCATGAACAAATGAGATATTTTGCCATGAATAAATAAGATATTTCATCATGTACATTGTTAAAATGTCTTATTTCGCTATGAACAAATGAGACATTTCGTCATGAACAAGAAATGAGACATTGTAAAATACCTCATTTTGTTATTGCGGTGACACCGACATCCGGCACCTTCTTCCTCACCTTCTTGCGCATCCCTCCCTCCACCACACTCATTTAAATTACAAACCATATTTGAATTCATCACCTCCATAATCACCAATCTATTATCAAAATACGCTTCTCAACATCACGAAGACAGAACACGTTATTAATGGGGCAAGAAGGCTCTGAAGAAGAACCACAGAGCCGTTACTCACCATTTTCGTCATTGTCTTCTCCGGTCTCAACCTCGTCAATGGAATAGAAGCATCGACGACAGGCTTTACGCTAGAGCTTCGGTGACGATGACACTATGGCAGAGACAGCGAATTCAAAGGAGAAGAACTAGGCACGATGGCAGCAGCGACACTATGCACAATAGAGATGGAGGACGAAGACGACGACATCGGAGACGGATTCAACGCTGGAGCTTCGGTGACGGCGACGTTTTAACACAACAAAGACAACAATTTCGAAGGAGAAGAACCAAAACGAGTTTGAGTTTTCGAAGGAACCTCATGTCCTTGAAGAAAAAGGCATATTTGTCTAAACAATCAATAAATTTAAAAACTAGCACCTTATAAAATATTCAAAAAGTTGTTAGGATTAATAAGAAAACATGTCCTCAAAAAAGGACCCCCAATTAATTTTTTCATAAATTTATCACTTTTTAAATTTACAAATTGGACAATTTTTAAAATTATTGATTTACACATCAAAAGATTGAAAACAACAAAACTAAGAAAATTCTCAATTTGCAATTGTAAAGTTCGTTATTTTCATAACAAAACAACCTCAAATTTTCCATATAATTTAATATTCAATATAAATTATGTTTGCTAAATATTGATGTGAGACAAGATTCCTTTTTATTTTCATATGTATATTCGATGCGTTGGTTTTAGCTTCATCGTTTTTAGAACAACATGTGTTATATGTGTTTTTACCATTTAGAAATGCATGACAGGTTGGTTTATTTTCTTAAACAAGTTTGGTTGATTTGTTTTGGGGTTGGGATCTTTTTCTCCCGTTGGCGCTAGGGTTTGCTTTTCTTCGTCGTTCAGTAAACTTAACTAGGCAGGTCAGTCGATTGAGTTGGGCAGGGCAATCGACTAAACTGGGTTGATGGAGTTTATTTTGGGATTCCAGTAGCCTTCTTCAGTTGACTAAAGTAGGAGGTTCAGTTAACTGAACTTCTGTGTTTGGGCGTGGCCTATAAATATCAGCATTTGGGAATATATTTTAAAACTTTGTTTCTTTTTAATTAAGTTTCCTCTTTTAAACATAAACCCTCCACCTTCTCTCTAGTTTTTCAGGGGGCTCGGGCTTGGTTTTTGGCGATCGAATAGCGGATCCTTACTCTCCACGCTGAAGGCTTCGTGTTCATTCGGATGGATTCTCATTTCAACGAAGTTTGTTTTTTGATTCGTCGAGTTTTTAACTCAATGAGGTAGGATCCTAGACTATCTTACTGTTAAAGGGTACTACATGCAATTATATACTTTTTTACTATTTAAAAATGCTAAAAATGTTAAATTTTATATTTAAACCATATTTATTGGACAAAAAGAACGTTTTGCGTGTTCTTATGGTTTATTACATATTGATGGATGTGTGGATGTCAGTGGTTTTCAAAAGTGATTTGAAAACGAAGAGATTTATGAAAACCCTTAAGAACTGGGGTTTGGAGGCTTGGAGCTAACCCTTGAGGTTGAGTCTCGATTTTTAAACGTTTTAGTAGAAACGATGCAAATATTTTTAAAAGTGTTATTTGGTCTCCATGGTTAATGGATGACGTGGCGGATGGCCATTAGATATGTTGTACATGTTTAATGTACTGTTTGAAATGTTTTCGTAGTCGAGCTACGTATTGGCTTTTAATGATTCGATAGATGTGCTGTGATAGTGTGTGTGTATTTGGGCCGCCATTGGTCCTCGGAAAAAATCTAAAAACTTTGCGCGAGTAGGTGTTTGCTCCTTCGGGTTAATCCCCATAAAGAAGTGGTTGCCCCAATGAGAGGCGTACGTTGTCGTGACTCCATATAGAACTTGTTATTACCTAACGGGTCTCGAATGGCTTGGGTCTAGGGTAATAGGCGAGAGTCTATAGTTGTTACCTTTGTTCCGAGTGACAGAGTCGGTACATAGGGATCATTGTCGGTTGTGTGAATCGAGTGAAAAATAATGTTTTGTTACTATTTTTCTTTAACTATTAGACGTTATTTGCATTATATGAAATGCGTGATTTTAAGGATAGAAAACCGTTTTGAGACTTGTATGGTTGAGTTAATTTTATACTGTGTAATTACATATTCTGCTTTACTGCATTATAGTTTATTTCTATTAGGTTTTGACTCACGTTGTGGGATTTGTGAAAACTTTTTTCAGGTGTAGGTGGTCACGAGAGTTGATTTAGAAGTGTCCGAGGTGGTGGAAGACTTTTGTTTAGTTTTTTTTTTGTTATGAAACCATATACTGTTAACATGTTTTTCTTGTTCCTGTAAGCAAGTTTTGTAAGCCTTGAGGCGATATATATTATGTATGTATGGAATGTATGTTGTCTTGAGAGAAGAACCTTGGGTAATCTTTTTAATTCCAAATGATATACATATATATTTTAGTTGATTGTTTACAAATCAAACCTAGTTTTCGTTTATTTCTTTGATCTGTTTGGGCTCGGGTGCTTATGGTGGTTCGGTAGGCTTTTTACATGATCCTGGGTTTTGGAGCGTGACAATTTGGTATCAAAACTCTAGGTTCGAATGCCTAAGAACGGTGAAAAGAGGGTGCATCACCTTGTGAGGATGATTGCATGTTCTTGATTGCATGTGTTTAAGTGTTAATTATTTTTATAACAAGAGCATGATAGCTTGTTGAGCACGATGGCTTGTTAAGCATGTGGATGCTGTGTATATGTGAGTATAGAGGTTGGACCTTAGGATTGATTAGTCTAACCTTAGTGCGTTTGGATTAACAAACTTGAAAGTCAAGTTAGAAATGCATTTGGCTGACGTATTTTTTGGAAAGGAATCTAAGTAGGTTATCTAAATTGATGCATCACTCTTGTTAGCTCTCCTCGGTATGTGAGATGTGTTTACATGATCTTGAATGGCTATGTGTTAGCATGATTATGTTTGTTATGTTTTATGTTAATAATAACATGTTGAATGGAAGCTTATGTTGTTATGTTGCTTTCGTATAGAAGTTATGTCCACGCAAGAAGGACGAGACCGTGGTCGTGGCTGTGGTTTAGGTCGAAGGGATGTGCCAGTCCCTGATGTTGGGGATTTTCATTCTCCTCGAGGACCTGTAGATAGGGATGGACTTTCTGCATGAGATAGTAGGCTTCATCCATCAGCTAGCCGAGGCTGCTAGGGGGAGGGTGAGCATACTCGAGCTGAGGCCGATAGTCGCAATGCGCGAGTTTCGACATCTTAACCCTCTTACCTTTGTCGGGGATCCCAGTCCTAAGGTAGCCACAGAATGGTTGGAGCTTGTGACCAAGATTCTGGATATGCTTCAGATAGTGAAGGATGATCTGAGAGTTGCATTCGTCACATTCCAGCTAAGAGGAGATACCAATGAGTGGTGAAAGTTTGTCAGAATTATAGTGGGAGGTACTTGGGATGCTTTTACAAAGGTATTCCTGGAGAAGTACTTTCTTGAGTCCTCGAGAGATTGTTACCGGGAGAAGTTTCTTTCTCTTACCCAGGGGGTGATGACGGTGGTTCAGTACGAGGCCAAGTTTACCACCTTGTCCTAGTTTGCACAAGAGATTGTGGTTATAGATGAGTTGCCTACAAAGAGGTTCGAAAGGGGTTTGAGGCCCGCGATATGAGATCGAGTGGCGGCATTCAGGATGCTTTACAAAGTTGGTGGAAATAGCCATTACTGTGGAAGATATCCTGAATGAGATACACATGGTTAGAGAGAGTAGGAGCCAATAGGACAGAGGAGGTGCACAATTTCAGGGGCGTAGGAGCAAGCACCAGAGGTCGTCTGGCCCGAGTTCTCATCCCGCGGGATCATATCAGCAGTAGTTTTCTACACCAGCACCTTCATTGGCCTCAATGGGAAGGCCGAAGCAGAGAGAGCTCATTTATTATCTTTGTAGACAGTCAGAGCATCGTGCATCGAAGTGCCTACAAAGGAGGCAGTTTTTGAGTTCAGCGCCTGTTCAGTTACAAGGGAGAGAGCCACCAGTTTGTTATGAATGTGGCCAGTCAGGATACATCCGTAGGAGTTGTCTTCAAGGAGGGAGTATACAGAGTACGGCAGGTGCACCAGTTGTTCCGCCCGCACAGGGACGACAGACTTATCAGCCGCTTATGGTTCAAATGTCTAGGATTGCAGATGGGGGTGCCTTAGTACAATCAGTGCAGCAGTCGACAGTCCAGGGTTACAGTGGATAGATGAGAGCATCGCAGGGTAGAGTATATGCCCTTCCTGATCCCAGTTCTTTCAAAGCACCGATCATACCCGATGCTGCAGCTACTACATCAGTGATCAGAGGTACTCTCTTAGTAATAGATCATGGGCTAGTATTCTTATCGACACGGGAGCATCGTATTCCTTTATTTCATCTGCTTTTGCATCTACATTGGGGTTTGAGACAGCCTCGTTGGGTAGTACGTTGAGTGTAGAGACCCTTGTCGGTAGGAATGTAGTATTGGGTTGAGTTTGTAGATCTTGTGAGTTGGAGGTCGCCGTCGCTATTTAGAGTTTAATTTCATCATTCTAGACATGATCCCGTTTGATGTCATTCTAGGGATGAATTGGCTGACCACCTATCATGCCTTTAGCAATTGCGATCAACGAAGGGTATTGATTTGTATGCCAGAGGGTGATTGCTTTCGTTTCGTGGGTGATCGGGACGAGGGTTTGGTGTCCATGTCTGGTGTTGTTAAGAATCAAGGGAATCTAGGTTTCCTCTTTTCTGCTCTCATGTTGGATGAAATGGTTGGGGTTCGAGGGGAGTTTTCCCCTGTGGTTTGTGACTATCTAGATGTCTTTCCTGACGCTCTGTTTCAGTTGTCACCGAGTTGTGAGGTAGAGTTTTTTATCGATCTTGTTCCTAGGGCTACTCCTATTTCGATGCCATCTTATTATTTTGTACCGGCTGAGTTGCGAGAACTCAAGAAAAAACTTTAAGAGTTGCTTAATAAGGGGTTTATATGTCTTAGTACGTTGTCGTGGAGAGCTCCAGCTCTGTTTACGGAAAAGAAGGATGGGTTCTGGAGGTTGTGTATTGACTACCGAAAATTGAATCAAGTAACAGTGAAGAACAAGTATCCTATGCCGATAATTGATGACTTATTTGATCAGCTGAAGGGTTCGAGTTATTTTTCAAAGATTGATTTGAGGTCAGGGTATTATTAGTTGAGGATTAGGGACGAGGACATAGCGAAGACCACCTTTTGGACTCGTTATGGTCACTATGAGTTTTTGGTTATGCTGTTCGATTTGATGAACGCTCATTCGACATTCATAGGTTTAATGAATCGTATCTTTCATTCGTATCTAGACAGTTTTGTGATTGTGTTCGTGGATGACATTCTTATTTACTCACCCACGAGGTAGGTGCATGAAGAACACCTACGTATTGTTCTACAGCTTTTGAGAGAGCACTGTCTGTATGTGAAACTTGAAAAGTGTGAAATTTAGATGTCTGAGGTGAGATTTCTTGGATATGTGGTATGGAAGGATGGGGTATTAGTGGATTCTTCGAAGACTGACGCAGTGATGGATTGGAAACGATCGAAGAATGTATTTGAGATCTGTAGCTTTTTGGGTCTGGCAAGCTACTACTGGTAATTCGTGAAAGATTTTTCTAGACTTGCTGCATCGATGACTCGTCTTACACGAAAGGGAGTCATGTTCGTTTAGAGCGAGCCCTGTGAGTTGGCATTCCAAGAGTTGAAGAAGAGGTTGACCAGTGCACCAGTGTTAGTTATTCTAGAATGTGGTTCGAGTTACACAATGTATTATGATACGTCGCATGATGGTTTGGGTTGTGTTTTGATGTAGAAAGATGAGGTTGTGGTTTACGGATCTCGACATGAAAACTCATAAGAAGAACTATCCGACACATGATTTAGAGTTGGCAGCTGTGGTATTTTCTTTGAAGACATGGCGGCACTATCTTTATGGTGAGCGTTTTGAGATTTTTTCCAATCACAAGAGTTTGAAATATTTATTTTCACAAAAGGATCTAAATCTACGCCAGCGGCGGTGGATGGAGTTTATGGGAGATTATGACTTTGAACTGTAGTACATTCCGAGAAAGGCCAATGTTGTGCCTGATTGCTCTTAGCAGGAGATCTTATGATCTTATAGCTTCCATTTCCATACGAGAATGGGATATGCTTGGAGAGGTTGGTGAGTTTGATCTATGTCTCGGGGAGACAACGAAGGGTGCGACCTTGTTTTCAGTGGTTTTATGACCTATGTTGGTTGCTCGTGTGCTAGGGTTTAGTAGACCGATCAAGAGGCTTAGATATTACGGGATTGTATTGCTAGTGGAAAGAACACCACGGGATGGGTTGTGAACCCGGATCAGAATTTGAGGTTGGCAAGAAGATTATTTATACCAGAGTCGTGTCGTGCCAATGTACAACGTGATTTTCATCATTCTCGTCTTGCAATGCACCAAGGAGGCACTAAGATGTATCATGTTCTACGCCGTCAGTTCTGGTGAAAGAAAATGAAGAGAGATGTAATTCAGTTTGTTTCTAGGTGCCTTACTTGTCAGCGGGTAAAGGCGGAGTATCAAAGACCAGCAAGGTTGTTACAGCCGTTGCCAATATCAAAATGGAAGTAGGAGAACATCACGATAGACTTTGTATCGGGACTTAGAAGATCGCCTAAGGGACACGACGCTGTTTGGGTTGTAGTCGATAGGCTGACGAAATCTGTACATTTTCTTCCCATTCGCGTGAAAGATTCTGTGGACAAATTGAGTAGAATGTATATTAGTGAGATAGTGCGGTACATGGAGTATCTGTATCTATTATTTTTTATCGAAACCCACGCTTTACATTGTGCTTTTGACAGAGTCTTCAGGTGGCTTTAGGGATGAGCTTGGTTTTTAGCACTGTGTTTCATCCGCAGACGATCCGGTCAGTCCGAGCAGACCATACAAATTTTAGAGGATATGTTGAGAGCTTGTGTGCTTAATTTTTGGGGTTCTTGGGAAGATTAGTTACCGTTGGCAGAGTTTGCGTATAACAACATTTATCAGTCCAATATTGGGATGGCACCTTACGAGGTTTTGTATGGTAGGCCGTGTAGGTCACCAGTGTGTTGGACAGATGTGGGAGAGACCGTAATTTTGGTACCAGACTTGGTACGTGAGACGATAGAAAAGATCATTGTGATTCACCAACATCTAGTGACAGCTTAAAGTCGTTAGAAGAGCTATGTTGATCAGAGGAGAAGACTTTTGGAGTTTGGGGTGGCGAATCACGTGTTTCTACAAGTCTCGCCAAGGAGAGGTTTGATGAGGTTTGATCGTAGTGGGAAGCTATCACCGCGTTTTATTGGACCGTTTGAGATTCTTGAAAGGATTAGAGAGGTGGCATACCATCTGGCTTGACCACCTCAGCTGGCATCTGTGCACAACATGTTTCCATGTTTCGAAAGTATGAGCCTGACCCGTCACATGTTTTGGATTGGGCTAAGTTGTGAGTAGAGGAGGATGCTATTTATGAGGAGTGACCTGTAAAGATCCTGAACACGAAGGAGTAAGTGTTGAGAGGGAGAACCATTGCTTATGTCAAGATTTTATGGCTTCATCACGGTGTTGAGGAAGCAATGTGGGAGCTTAAGTCCGGAGTTCGTGCTAGATATCCGAAGTTGTTTTCTTCATGACCTTGTAGCGAATTTCGGAAAGGAGGGAGAGTTGTGAAACCCGGTTCCTTTTCATTTTTATATGTATATTTGATGTGTTGGTTTTGGCTTCATCGATTTTAGAACAACATGTGTTATATGTATTTTTACCATTTAGAAATGCATGATTGGCTGGTTTACTTTTTTAAACAAATTTGGTTGGTTTGTTTTGGGGTTGGAATCTTTTTCCCCCGTTAGTGCTAGGGTTTGCTTTTCTCCGTTGTTTAGTTGATGGAACTAGGCTGGTCAGTCGACTGAATGGTCAGTATAGTGGTTCAGTCGACTGAGTTGGGCAGGTCAGTCGACTGAACTAGGTCGGTGGAGTTTTTTTTTGAGATTCCAGAAGCCTTCTTTAGTCGACTGAAGTGAGAGGTTCAGTCGACTAAACTTCTGTGTTTGGGCGTGGCCTATAAATATTAGCCTTTGGAAAGATATTTAAAATTTTTTTTTTTCTTGACTAAGTTTCCTCTTTTAAACATAAACCCTCCACTTTCTCTCTAGTTTCTCGAGGGGCTTGGGCTTGATTTTTGACGATTGAATAGCAGATCCTTGCTATCCACGTCGAGGGCTTCGTGTTCATCTAGTCGAATTATCGTTTCAATAAAGTTCATTTTTCGAGACGTCGAGTTTTTAACTCAACGAGATAGGATTATAGACTATCTTACTATTAAAGGGTACTACATGCTATTAAATACTTTTTTACCATTTAAAAATGCTATAAATGTTGAATTTTATGTTTAAACCGTATTTGCTGGACAAAAAGCATGTTTTGTGTGTTCTTATGGTTTCTTACATGTTGATGGACATGTGAATGTCGGTGGTTTTCAAAAGTGGTTTGCAAACGAAGAGATTTATGAAAAGCCTTGAGAATCGAGGTTTGGAGCTAACCCTTAGGGTTGAGTCTCGATTTTTAAACGTCTTGGTAGAAATGATGTAAACATTTTTAAAAGTATTATTTGGTCTCCATGGTTAATGGATGACGTGGCGGATGGCCGTTGGATAGTTTGTGCATGTTTAATATACTGTTAGAAATGTGGCGGATGGCCGTTGGATATTTTGTACATATTTAATATACTGTTAGAAATGTTTTTCATAATTGAGCTACATATTGGTTTTTAATGATTTGATAGATGTGCAGTGACACTGTGTGTGTATTTGGGTCGCCATTGCTCATCGGTGAAAGTTTAAAAACTTTGCGCAAGTAGGTGCTTCGCTCCTTCGAGTTAATCCCTGTAAAGAAGTGGTTGCCCTAGTGAGAGACGTGCATTGTTGTGACTTCGTATAGAATTTGTCATTACCTAGCAGGTCTCGAATGGCTTGGGTCTAGGGTAATGGACGAGAGTCTATAATTGCTACATTTGTCCCGGGTGTGACAGAGTCGGTACATAGGGATTATTGTCGGTTGTGTGAACCGAGTGAAAAATAACGTTTTCTACTATTTTTCTTTAAGTGTTAAGACATTATTTGCATTATATGAAATGCGTGATTTTAGGAATGAAAAATCGTTTTAAGGCTCGTATAGTTGAGTCGATTTTATGCTATGTAATTGCATATCCTGCTTTACTGCATTATAGTATATTTCTATTGAATTTCAGCTCATGTTGTGGGATTTGTAAAAATCTTTTTCAGGTGTAGGTGGTCACGAGAGTTGATCTAGAAGTGCCCGAGGTGGCAGAATACTTTTGTTTAGTTTTTCTTTTTGTTATGGAACCATGTACTGTTACATATTTTGCTTGTTCCTGGAAGCAAGTTTTGTAAGCCTTGAAGCAATATATATTATGTATGTATGGAATGAAATGTATATTGTCTTGAGAGAAGAACCTTGGGTAACCTTTTTAATTCCAAACGATATACATATATATTTTAGTTGATTGTTTACAAATTAAACCTAGTTTTCGTTTATTTCTTTGAACCGTTTTGACTCGGGTGATTATGGTGGTTCAATAGGCTTTTTACGTAATCTTGAGTTTTGGAGCGTAAAAATTAATAAGTTCTAAAAATTCAAATTGTAATAAAATCTATTATGTATATTTTGGGGTGTTTGGAAAAAAAATTTTCTATCTGATTTTAACTTTCTGTTACTAATTTTAGCAATAAATTAATTTTTTTTTAAAAACTCACAACTTCTGCTATAAAATATAACTATTTTTTTTTTATTTTATCTTTTAGTTAACACATTTATCAAACACTCACATGTATTTGCTATAAATTATAATAAAAAAATTACTAGTTTCAGTAATACCAAATCCAAACACCGATATTATAAGTTATGACATTTGAAAATTTCGGACTAAAATGTAATTATCTACGTGCACATTGAGAATAAAAAATCACAGAAATGGCCCATGGTATTTTATCTATAAATAAGAGCAAATTTAAGTTAATTTTTAGATTTAAAAATTTATTCTATTTATAGAAATCTTAATGGAACCAATGCACTTAAAAATCTTAGAATAAGACTAATTATTAATTAATTTTTTTTTATCACAATACATCTTTCTATTTTTCACGCTCCTTTTTTCCATTTTTTTTCCTTCCCATCTTGGGCAACTATTGTTCCCTGCAGCCGCTAATTAAGGAGGGTGGACTTTGGACTTTGAACTTCGGCGCCATACGTTGGACTTACTTGAATGGGATACTCCGGTGGGATTATTATTAATTAGATCAACATGGTTAATAGATCTGATGACTGTGTGGAGTGATTCTAAATGCACACAAGAATTTTAATATTTATTTATTATAATTGTAATCCTAAATAAAATTACCATTTTGTACACCTACACTTCAACTTCTCTCCCACCAGTCCACCACCAATCTGCCCCACTACCAATTAGCTTTCCTAAGCCCTAATAAGCACCACCCTTCTACTTGCCAGCTGCTTCCACCAATCCCTTCACACGATCCAACTCAATCTGGTCCCTCTCACGAGCCTCTCTCCCAGTCTCCCTCCCATCGGAGATTGGGTTTCCAGCGATCTTCTAATTCTATTAATCTCATTTTACATAACCCAATCCCATGTTCAACCATATGGGGAATAGGACAAATACTAGTAGTGGGGGAATTAATAATACTATTTTTTTTAAAAATTATTGTATATTTAGCATTTTGTGAGATTGATTATTCAATAAATTTATAATTTTTTTTATTGCTTGTTACATTGAAATAAGAAAAATACAATTTTGTAAGATTATAGGACTAATAATCTTAGGACAATGGTCCAATCATCATCCAATCATGGGATACAATTTTGGGTTTCAAAGAGAAGATCTTATTTACATTTTATTTCCCACTGGAGAACCATAAAAGAATATGAGAGAAGAGGAAGTAAATGCACAAAGTTGCTAGGCATGTTACATTTTCAAATGTGCGGGCGAGGTATATGCTTTGTCAAGAACGGTATGAGAGTGGGTGCATGTATACTTTTTGCCAATAAAAAAAAGGGACTTAAATACTTTCGGTTAAAAAAAAGATCTTCACATATGTGATCCAATTTTATCAACAGACTTTAGTTTGAATGGCATGTAAATTTACTTGCTAACCAAGTGTGCGCGTTACAAACTTGAGGTTTGTTCGGCACAATCAGGGCCCAGTTGATTGGTCTAGTACTGAAGACCCCGAACAAAAAAATGGGCCAAGCTCCTCGCCGCCAAACTCACTAGATGCTCCTTGCTCTACCGACGAACTCCTACAATCACTAAGAACACCGTTAGTGCCTTCCGACCTGGTATGACGGGGAGACACTCCGACGTTCAAGTTAGATATCTCTCAGGGAGGTTTCTAGTCAAGAGCTTGGGCTAAGAATTTCGTACACGTAGGTTTGAGAGCGCCTTCCTTTATATAGGGGTTGAAACCCCATGAGGTTGAATCCTTTTAGGATTCTTCTTCTTGATTCTTTAGAGATTTGCTTCCTATCCTGTAGATCCAATTTTGATTTGTTTCCATCTTGTATATCTGATCAAATCGTATACAAGATGGAAACTTATCTTTCCATTGAGAGGCCGACATGGGCTTCATTGGTTCGAACTTGCCGAGACCTCTTGGGCTCCTCTCATAAATGATGATAGCTTACCTCAAGCCCTGTTCAGCTGATGTGGCGTGCTCTGATTGGATCCCTGGAGAGGAACGCGTCATTCCAGGGAACAATGTTTGTAATAAGTAGAAATTGAGCATTTAATGCGCCTATCTTTTCAAACGTGACGGGAATAAAAACCCGTTGAGATGCCATTTTTGCTTTTTACGATTTCTGAACTTCCTTTCTAAAAACCTCTATGCGATTCCCGGCGAACTGAACTCCCATCTCTAGCAAAGTGTTTTTCCAGAAACTGGCGACCGTCTACCGTTGCAAGAACTTGTAAGCATCTCGCATTCGCTTTAGCTGCTCTTTTGTTGTTTTGAGATTAATTTTGCCCTTTCTCTCCTTCCTCTTTTCTTTTCTTCAAAAATGGGCAAACTCCGGCGTCGATACAACATCCCGGAGGATGTTGGTATCACCCTGGCTAATCCCAGAGATTCCCGAGAAGGGAACTGGGAAAAGCTCCCACTTCCACTTGTAGCCATAGTGGAAGGAGGAGTTTGGTTTCCCATTTCCCGTTCATCCCCTTCTTCGGCGAGTTCTTCGGCATTTACCGGGTAAGGCCCATGCAAGTTTCTTCAAACATTTTGGGTTCCAATCTTGGTATTTGGGATATAGTTTACTGTTACAACATGGTGAAACACTCTTCTAGATGCTATTATCGAATTGCTGGACTCTAGTAAGGATGTTGATGATGACTTCATGTACATCACGGGGAACTTCGAGTTCAGTCCCGGGGGAGAGCACGACATTTTCATCATCCCTCGAAAGGACGGGCTGGGACCCGATAGCTCCCCCCACCACCTGTTTGTTAGTATGCTCTACTGGGTTCTCATTATTCTACGTATCTTGTTTCTAACAGTTTCTTTTTGTTCGGTGTAGGAGAAGTTGCAAACAACCGAGCTCGTGGACCTTTGCCCGGGGTTCACATAGAAGACCTGAGAAAAGTCTGGTTATACAAGGGTCTTCCCGAGCAGAAGGGCCTTGGAAGGGTTATCCATATCCTGCTCAAATACGTTCCAACCTACAGAAGATTCATTAGACCGAATACCTTGAGAGTTCGGATTACAGCTGGTGCTTCAGATCCAACCGAGGTCCTAGAGGCGATCGTCCTCCTCTGCACCAAGGCAGAAAGGCAGGTGACCATTGGCCAGCCTCCCATGACGTCTGATGAGCCCGACCCCTCATCCTCGGGCTATACTATTTCTATTTCATCTTCTTCCTTCTCCTCCATTGATTTTTTGATTTTTGAAGACATTGTCGAGATGGCATAGAAGAAAGTCACCGCCGCCGACCTCAACCAATTCCTGACCCTGGGTGGTCCCAAAAGGAAAGTAACTGCTGCGCCTTTGGCACTAGCCAACCTTGCCTCTGAACTAACGGAGGAGGCTGCTCCAATCTCAAAGGTCAAGTCTCCGCCACCGTCGAAGAGGCTAAAGAAGACTGGGGGACCCCACCAAAAGAGAAGGGAGAGGGGAAAGAGAAGGAAAGAGAGAAGGAAAAGGAGAAGAGAGAGAGAGAGAGAGAGAGAGAGAGAGAAAGGGAAGGCTATAGCAGAGCCATCCGGGGGGCCGAGCGCTGGACTCTCGAGCTGAAAAAGGGTGACCGAGTGATCGCCATGGAGGACCGGGCAAAATCCCCGAACACCGCCTTCGGGCTGTTGAAGGCTCTCATGCTGCCGAGCGATGTAGAGGAAGCACGTAGGCTACCTCATGAAAGTCTGGTGGAAAGCTCCATTCGACATTCCATCCAGGTATTCCTTGTGGCCGTCCTTTTTGGCTTCCCTCTATATCTTCTGTCTTTGTGTATAAAATTTCTCCTTTCCCTCCCCCTTTTTTTTCTTTTGTAGGGTCTCCAACGCCTGGTGGTGGCTATGGAGAGGCTAGAGGAGAGGGAGCTGAAGCTTGCTAAGCTCTTAGAGAAGAACCAGCCGTACCTCTAAAAGATGTCTCAGATGGAGGCTAGCATCCGGGCGAAGGACAAACTGCTCAGTGCTGCGCATGCTCGGGCGTCAGAGCTAGAGATTTCTAAGATTGCTTTGAAGCAGCGCCTGAAGGAGAAGGAGATGTCCCTTACCAACACCGTGGTTCTCCTTGGACTGACCGAGGCCAAGCTGGACAAGGCCAGGGAGGAGGCTTCGAAGGCTTATTCGGCTGGGGTGGCTGAAGCTACTGAGGACTACAAATCCCAGATCCCTGGCCTCCAAGATCTATTTTTTGGCTTCGCTTAGGAGGCTGCACTCAAAGCCGCTGGGGTCAAGGAATCCTCCCCCTTATACGCAAAAGTCCCTTTACTGAGCAAGCAAGCCACGAAGGATGGAGGTGAAGAGGTCAGGGATGCCAAGGTCGGTATTGTTGAGGCTGCAACAGGAGGAAACGCCGAGGTGGAGGCAGCTGACCCGGTGATTGCTGAAGAAGTGGGGACCCCAATGGAAACCACCAAAGACTTCTTAGCCACCCCTTGATACCCTTGTCTTTCTTCTTTATTTATCTTTGTATTGCCTTCTTTGGGCTTTCTGTAGCTTCGAGGGTTTTAGCCCCCTTTTTTTTTTAATGAAATTTCTTTTCTTCATTTGCACTTGTACTTGTTTGAGTGCGTTTTGTCTTCGGAGAACTCCCATGCTAAAAGCCCAAGCAATTTGGGCATACTTCCACACTTATCTTTTTTAGGCTCAACTATCCCGAATATGGGATCCTTTTCCATGCTAAGGAATAAACCAGTCCGAATGAGCATCGAACTAAGTTTTATTAGGCCTAAACATCCTAAGTATGGGTTTGATATCTATACTGAGGGCTTAATGAGTTCGGATTAACATCGAACTGAGTCTCTTTAGCCTTAATCTTCCTTAGTATGTGATCAACATCCATGCTAAGGGCAATATTAGTTCGGATAAATTTCGAACTTAGCCTTTTTAAGCTTAATCTTCCTTAGTATGGGATCACCATCCATGCTAAGGGCTATATTAGTTCGGATAAATTTTGAACTGAGCCTCTTTAGTCTTAATCTTCCTTAGTATGGGATCAACATCCATGCTAAGGGCAATATTAGTTCGGATAAATTTTGAACTTAGCCTTTTTAGGCTTAAGATCTTTCTTAGTATGGGATCAACATCCATGCTAAGGGCTATATTAGTTCGGATGAACTTCAAAATTAGGCTGCTAAAATTCGTTGTGCTTAAAGTACCTAGGGTATGCCCCCCAAGTATTTTTCAGCCAGACCTAGTGATAAAAACTTCTGAAGGAGAAAATTCATGCCGAACAGCGGCGTTTTATTAAGAATGAAAAATTACAAAGAACTAGAAGATTTAAAAGTAAAACTTGTGGAGATTATTTGCATTCCATGGCCTAGGGACTTCTTTTCCATTCATGTCTTGTAGGTGGTATGCTCTAGTGCCACCTTTGGAGGTAACCTTGTATGGGCCCTCCCAGTTCTGGCCCAACTTCTCCTGTACTAGATCCTTTATATGGCCGAGCACTTTCCTTAGGACCAGATCTCCTATGCGAAACTCATGGTGTTTCACCCTCTTATTGTACCCTTTGGCAAGGGCTTGCTGGTAGGCTACCAATTTAATGGTGGCCATTGATCTTCGTTTCTTGGCTAAATCCAGGTCCAAAGCCATTGGTCTAATATTTAATTCAGGAGTGCTTACTTCTGTTCGGATGGTAGGTAACCCAATCTCCAATGGTATGACTGCCTCCACCCTATAAGCTAGGGAAAATGGGGTTTCACCCGTAGACCTCCTTGGAGTAGTTCGGTAAGTCCATAAAACTGAGGGCAGTTCTTCGACAAACCTCCCCTTAGCTGCATCCAGCCTCTTCTTCAGTCCATCGATGACGGTCTTGTTGTAGCTTCTGTCTACCCATTACTCTGAGGGTACACCGGGGTAGAGAAATACTCCTTTATCCCAAGCTCTGAACAAAAATTCTCAAATAGGGAGCTATCGAATTGAGTACTATTGTCAGAGATAATTGCTCGGGGGATGCCGAACCGGGTGATGATGCTCTTCCACGTGAACCTCTTTACATCAACGTCCCTGATATTGGCCAAGGGCTCAGCCTCCACCCATTTAGTGAAGTAGTCTGTGGCACTGAGGAGATATCTCCTGTTGCCTGTGGCCTTTGGGAAGGGGCCAACTATGTCATATCCCCACTGGGCAAAGGGCCATGGACTTGTGAGTAGGGAGAGGTCTTCGGCTGGGACGTGTATGTTCGGGCTGAACCTCTAGCACTTTTCACACTTCTAGGCATACTGCTCTGCGCCCTTTTGCATGTAGGGCCACCAGTAGCCCTGAGAAATTGCTCGGTGAGCTAATGACCGCCCTCCAGTATGGCTGTCACAAATTCCTTCATGTATTTTGAACATGAGGTCTTGGACTTTGTTCGGGTGCACACAGAAGAGGTAGGGCCCGGTGAAGAACTTCTTGTACAAATCTCCTAAACTGGAGACCTAGAACCTTGCTGACTTTTTTCTTATTATCCGCGCTTCTCTCTGATCGGCTGGTAGTTCATTTTTTACCAAGTAGTTCTTTAGGAGATCCATCCAGCTGGGACCCAGCTCCGAGCAACAGTCCTGCTTTTCTTCATTAATGGTTATGCTCGGTTGCTGGAGGACTTCCATTGAAATCACCCTCTTTTTTCTCAAAGCGAACGGCTGAGGCTAGGCATGCCAGGGAGTCAGCATGGCTATTCTCTTTGGATGAAAGCTGGGTAATCTCATAGGTTAGGTTGTCTCTGCAAGTTGCTGAGCCAGCCGGACATATGCCTGCATTCTGCCATCTCTTGCAGTGTACTCTCCCTTGAATTGATTCACGACCAACTGGGAATCACATAATAATTCAACCTTTCGGGTCTTCAGTTCCTTGACATCTCGGAGCCCAGCTAACAGGCTTCATACTTGGCTTCATTGTTGGTGTCTTGGAAGTCCAGCCGAATAGCATTCTTCATGAGGATTTCATCAGGGCTATATAGTACTATTCCTGCTCCAGCCCCCTTGTTGCACGAAGAGCCGTCCACGTAGAGCCTCCAAGTATCCTCTGAGTCCTCATTTTCAAGGGTTGCGGGCTTGGTGGCTTCCCCCAGTGTCCATCGAACACTCTTCCCAGTTGAATTCGGCTATAAAGTCGGCCAAAACTTAGCCCTTTATGGCTATTCTAGGGCAAAAGATGATGTCGTACTTCCCTAGTTCCACAGCCCACTTTGTAACTCTCCCTAAAAAGTTAATTTTTTTAAGTAATGATTGTACGGGGTATTCGGTTATTACCTTGATTGGATGAGCTCTGAAGTAATGGATGAGCTTGCGAGATGCTACGACCAGTGCCAAGGCCAGCTTCTCCAAGGGTAAATACCTTGTCTCTAGGTCAAGAAGTACCTTGCTTACGTAGTAGATTGGTTTCTGGATCTTGTCTTCTACCTTCAGGAGCACGACACTTACTGCACGACTTGAAACTGCGAGATACACGAATAGTGTCTCACCGGGGGATGGCACCGTTAGTAATGGTGGGGAAGAGAGGTACTGTTTCAGCTCTTTAAGTGCTCTCTCACTGTCCTCATTCCAAGTGAACTAACTGGCACCCCTCATTGCTTTGAAAAATGGATAACATCGATCAGATGATCGGCTAATGAAGCGGTTAAGTGCTGCTGCCATACCTGTCAATTTCTGGACTTCCTTCATACTCTGTGGGCTTCTCAAATTTTGGAGGGCTGAAATCTGTTCGGGATTCACCTCTATTCCTCTGTGAGTGACAAGGAAGCCTAGGAATTTTTCCGAACTTACCCCGAAGGCACACTTTGAGGCGTAAAGCCTCAGCTTGTATGCCTTGAGAATTTTGAATGTCTTTCCCAGATCGTCGAGGTGCGTGTTTGGGTGCTTAGTCTTTACGACCATATCATCTATGTAAACCTCCATGGTTTTGCCGATCAGGTCGTCAAACATCTTTGTTGCAAGCCTTTGATAAGTGGCACCAGCGTTTTTTAGTCCAAACGACATTACCTTGTAGCAATCAATTCCTCGAGGAGTAATGAACGCTATCTTCTCCGTATCCGAGAGGTAAATGGCAATCTGATGGTATCCTCTGTATGCATCAAGAAAACTCATCCTATCATGTCCCGCCGTTGAATCAACGAGCTGGTCTATTCGGGGTAAAGAAAAACAGGCCTTGTTGAGATCGGTGAAGTCAACACAGACTCACCACTTCCCATTCTTCTTCTTGACCACGACGGTGTTTGCCAACTAGGCTGGGTAGTGGACTTCCTTGATGGCCCCATATTCCTTTAGCTTCTAAACTTCCTCAATCACCGCCTCTGTATGATGTGGTGCCGACTTCCTTGGCTTCTGTACCACTGGCTTTCTCTGGGAATTCACATTTATTCGGTGGCTGATTACCTCGAGGTCTATCCCCGGCATTTTGAAGGTGTCCATGCGAAGACCTCCTTGTTCTCCTTCAAAAATTCGACCAGCTCGGTCTCCTCCTGTTTGACCATGCTTGTTCTGAGCAAGAAGAACCGATTTGGGTCCTCTAGGTTGATGATGACTTTCTTAAGCTCCTCCACTACCTTATCTTCGGCAGTTCGACTGTAGTCGTGGATTGTTTGGCCCTTCTCCACTTCTACATTCTTCACTTCTGGATATTGTTCGGGGTTTTTCATTGTTGCTAGGAAACACTGTCTCATTGTGTGCGATCTCCTTTGATTTCAACAATCTCTTGGCCCACTTGGAACTTTAGGGATTGATGGTAGGTTGAGGGTACTGCACCCAAGCTGTGGAACCATGTCCTTCCTATAATAGCATTATACGTAGATGGTTGGTTAACAACAAGAAATTCAGTACTTACCATTGCGGGGCCTGCCTTCACTGGTAAGGTGATCCTTTCAACTGGCCATACTGGGTCTGTGCCAATACCGATTAGGGGCGCCATGCACTTTTTGTGCGTTGAGTCTTTTATCCCCAGCTTCTAGAACAGGCTATAGTACATGATATCCACCGAACTTCCTTGGTATACCAGCACTCGCATTACATCATAGTTGGCAATGCGCAGTATTAACACCAAGGCATCATTGTGAGGCCGATGTATTCCTTCGAGGTCTTCCTTTGAGAAACTAATTCCCTTGACCTAACCTTGGCCGGAGTCTCCTTCTGTTCTTCGCTATTTGCCCTCATCGACCCTCATGGAATGTGCCACGGTCTTGGCCTGATGCCGAACAACTGATCGAGTGATGGGCTCCACGGTGCCATGGATCATCTTTACTACACCAAGGGGAGCATCTCCTTGCTTGGGCCTTTGGCTCTGTTCACGGTTTCTCTCTTCCCGATCAGTCTTCTCGGCATCTATAAATTCTAGCAAGTGCCGAGCTTACACTAAGTCCTCTAAGTGCCTTTTGAAGGTTCTGCATTCCCCAGTCAGATGGCCATGATCTTGATGATAATGGCACTTCCTCTTCTGATCGCGTCTGTTCGGATCTCCCATCAACTTCGGAGGCCACTAAAAATAGGGCTTGTCCTTGATCTGGTCCAAGAGCATGTGTAGGGGCTCCTTAAATATTGTTTACAAGGCCTGGTAAGCCACTGACACCTTCTTCTCATGGGACTGCTTTCTGGACTTCTGTTCTTTTCTGCCTTTATCCCTCTTCTCAGGTTGCTTAACTGAGGCCACACTTTGTTCGGCCTGGCTTATGTCTTCCTCTACTTTTGCATGCTGCTCTATTTTGACCATCAGCTCGGACATGGTGGTGACTGCCTTCTTAGTGAGGGATTGTCTCAAACGACTCTGGGGGGCAGCCCGATCTTAAACGATGCCACAGCAAGTTGTTCACTGCAGTCCTCAATCTCATTGTAGGTCTCCCAATAGCGCCGAGCATACTCCTAAATTGTTTCTCCGTCACTCTTCCGTTGGGCCAGTAGTGTGTCAAAACTCTTTGGCTATTTACTGTTGGTTATGAACCGAGCAATGAAAGACTCAGCCAGTTGCTGCCAATTCACAATGGAACAGGGTGGCAACTTATGGAACCAACTGAGGGCTGTCTCCCTCAAACTGGATGGGAACATGCGACATAGGAGTGCATCATTCCCACTCCAAAGCACCATTGCCTGTCTGTACTGCCGAATGTGACTTACTGGATCTACTTTTTTGTTGTACATCTCAAACTTTGGTGGAGAGAACTTGCGGGGTGGATCAACGTTCTCTATGACTTCGGCCAATGGTGACACTGAGATCTGTTCAAAGTCCTTCCTCGCCATGTCCTGGGCTGTTCGGCCATTACCATGCTGTAATCGAGAATCCATCCTTCTTTCCAACCAGAGTCGTAGATCTTGATTTAGATCCAGTTCGGCCTGAACAACCCTTTCATGACTTCGCCGAACTGATTCTATTTTGATGATTTTAGAACTTCTTAGGCTTACCTCAGGTTCCTTGCGCCTCCGCCTCTGAGGGTGACTCAGGCTGTAGGACTCTGAACTATGCCCGGTCTCCTCTGGTTCAGGACTTTCTCTTTGCCTCACACGCGGCTTCCTTCGGGCCTCTTTCCCCTGGATCAGTCGCCTGAGTTCATCAATCTCCCTGTCACGTTGGTCCATTCTCTTTTCCAGATTGTTGATGATCCTATCCCGCCTAGCCAATCTCTCCTCCAGTCTTCCTCTGTTTCTTGAAGATAGGGGAGAAGGTCTTTCTCCTCTGGAACTTGTGGTTGAGTAGCACAACTGCCTCCCATTGTGGAAGGCATCATCCCTACACCTTCGTACTTCTAAAGGGATTCTAGGGGCCCTTAGCCTTTCTGGAATGACTGGGATGGATCTTTGGGAATATCCCCCTGGTACGGCTTCCAGTGAATCCCGTCGGAGTCTGGCTCATGATTCCGTTGGTTCGAGATCGTCGTTCCCACAGACGGCGCCAAATTGTGCGCGTTACAAACTGGAGATTTATTTGGCACAATCAGGGCCCAGTTGATTGGCCCAGTACTGAAGACCCCGAACAAAAAAATGGGCCAAGCTCCTTGCCGCCAAACTCACTGGATGCTCCTTGCTCCGCTGTCGAACTCTTGCAACCACCAAGAACACTGTTAGTGCCTTCTGGCCTGGTATGACCGGGAGACACTCCGACGCTCAAGTTAGATATCTCTCAGGGAGGTTTCTAGTCAAGAGCTTAGGCTAAAAATTCCGTACCTATAGGTTTGAGGGTGCCTTCATTTATATAGGGTTTGAAACCTCATGAGGCTGAATCCTCTTAGAATTCTGTCTCTTGATTCTGTAGAGATTTTTTTCCCATCCTGTAGATTCAATTTTGATTTGTTTCCATCTTGTATATCTGATCAAATCGTATACAAGATGGAAACTTAGCTTTCTATTGAGAGGCCGACATGAGCTTCATTGGTCCGAGCTGCCCCTACTTGGGGTGGGCCGAACTTGTATGGCCCGAACAACATATGGTCCGGGCTTCTTCGAGGGCTGGACCAGCAAGCTTTGGGTTGGCCTCCCTTCTAGGGCCTTGATCCCATTTGATTGGGCTGAGCTTTAAACCTATAACTTTTGTCCTCCCTCACCAAGTGATCCTAAGTTTGTGTCATAGATGAAAACTCTCCTTATGTGATTCTTTCTCCAATATTAACGTTTTAACTCTCTAACCTCCAATGATATATACAATATGACAACAACAACAACAACCAAAAATTTCCAAGTTCTTATAAGGATGCGTTTGGATTCAATATTTATAGAGGAATTTGGGAAGATAGAGAAAAAATAAAAAAGAGAATTTGGGCAGCTTATTTTGTTGTTCTTGTGTGACGTTTCTATTATTAAAAGCACATTCCACATCAGATTTGTGCAACGTGCTAGCTACCAAAAATGATTTGTGTGGTTGTTAAACCTCCCAAGCATGTTCTGTTCCAGAAAGTGACATGGTATCCCAACTACCCCCAGTTGTTGTTGGTGGGGGTGGGCAATTTCTACTGATTTAGTAATTCTGCCTTAAGTTTAATTTTTTTATTTTATTAAACTTTAAATCAAACCAAGAAAATTGTTTGGTTACTCATGATTTTAAGCCGTAAGTAAGAAAAGAAAAAATTGCTTTTTGGATGTTGATTTTTATACTTTAAGTAAGAAAAATAAAACATAATTTTAAAGCACGAGCCAAATCAGACTTTATCATCAAAATGTTCTCAAAGCAACGGCCTCTACAACTAGTACATGGTCGAAGATGCAAAATCATTTCATGTCACTTGTTGTAACCTAAACAAATCTAAACCACATTTGTGTAGGCGCCACGTGAAAAATATCATATGACAGAAATTTGTGGCACAAATGTATTTGAAGCATTATAGTAGGTGGCCTAAAATATTTACTTGTGGGAGTGTTTGGTGCAATAGCTTCAATCTCACATAGATTGAGTAATAAAAGTACATGTAATAAATAATGTAACACATATTTACCTATATATATATATTAAACAAAAGTGAGTTTTCACCGACAGAGCTCTTAGAGCATATTTACAAAATAACTAATTGGATAAAAGAATATTCATAATAAAAAAAATTAAGATATTCAATTAGAAAATCACCGATTACAAAATTCCAACTGAATCCAATTCGAACTGAAGCTATCTCTTTTCTCTAACTAATCCTAATCCCAACTGAATCTAATTCGAACTGAAGCTATCTCTTTTCTCTAACTAATCCTAATCTAAGTTCCCAATCACAAAAATTAAAATATTCAATTAGAAAACCACTGATTACAAAATCCCAACTGAATATAATTTTCCAAGTGAAGCTATCTCACCAATTTTCTCTAACTAATCCTAATTTAAATTCCCAATTACGAATTAGTGAATATCTTAAATTCCTACTCGCATATATGCCACTCCCTCTCTTTCTCTCATGGATCAACACCCACACTTATCCTAATCTGATATTCACGCAGATTTTTTGTTCCCCATTTTACTCATACTCATCCTAATTTGTTTTCATATTTTAATATGTTCACATCAATTTATCTATACTATTATATAAAATAAAACGTCGTGGGTCCTTTATGCTCCAAAGTCTCATCTTAATTTTCTAAAAATTTATAATTTCTTTAATATTAAATATTATGTGTCACAACTTGATTGGTCCAAATTTGAATTTTTTGAAAAAAAAAACTTAATCTTTAATTTAGTTCAAATTATCTATTATCTCTAAGTTCAAATTATCCATGATCTCTAATCAAATTATCTATTATTTTTAAGATTATTTCAAATTATCTCATTCACTATTCTTAAACATCAAATTCCCTCTATCACTATTATTAAACACCACAAATTATGCTTTGAATAATAAATAAAAAAAAACCACCACTACCAAGTCTCTCCTCCCTCTTTTTCCATCCAGCTCATCACAAAAATGTTCCCACTTTTTTAGGGATTGCAACAACAAGAAGACTACACAACATCCACCCTACCACATTTCTCCTTTTCACTTTTATTTTTTCTTCACTTCTTCCATAACATTTATTATTTTTTCGATGCAATTATGGGAGTCAAGAAGCAGGTAAGAATATCCGACCAAACCCTTGGCTGGTGTACGAGATTGAACTGGTTGGTGTTCATTGATTCTTTTGCTTTATTTTGTTTTTGGCAAAACCTTTAGTTGCTCGGGTGCTCCAACAATCGCAATTCGCAAGGTTTTGAGTTGTTACAACAATTGCAAGGTTTAGTAGTGACTTGATTTTGCATAATATGAAAAATCTCAACAATAATTGTGAGGTGCGTCTATTTGGTTTTTTGAATCTGTTGCATAATGGCGAGTATTCCATTCTAAATCGAGTTGTTCTATTTGACCGTGAAAAGTATTTTTTTTTATAGTTTATTTGTGTTCTTCAAGAGGTAGAAGACAGTTAGATTAGAATTTAAAGGGATTTAATTATCCGGTAAATTGTTTAGCGGGATGTCTAAATTAAATATTTAGATTTAGGTAAGCTTGTAATTTTGGCTTAGCCCAACCCAGCTGTGGCTCGGACGAGCCAAGCTCAGTCTAAGCCCAACGAGCTCCTATCAAAAGTTTGAGCCGGGCCATGATTTTTGGGGGAGAGGTAGGCCTAGGCCCAAGGGTAGGGGGCTTGGACCTCGGGTTCGTGCCTCAATCTCGGGCTTGAGCCACAGGCCGGGCTTTTTGTGAGCTTTTTGCAAGGGTTTTTATTTTTTTGCTCTTTTTTTTTGTTTTTTTGTTTTGTTCTTTTAATTTTTTGAGTAGTTGTATAAGATTATTAATTATTAATTTTATACTTTATAGTTTATTATAAATTTATGACTTTACAAGTTTATTAGTTTGTTAATTACTTAATTTATAAATTTATAATTTAATATTAGTTTATTAGTTTATTATATAAGTTTATAAGTTTATAATATAATATTAGTTTATTTTATTATTATATAAGTTTATAGTCTAATATTAGTTTATTAGTTTATTAGTAGTTTATTAGTTTATTAGTTTATTATTATTTATTAGTTTATTATATAAGTTTATACTTTAATAATTTATTAGTTTATAAGTTTATATTTTATTATAAGTTTATTAGTTTATTATAGGCTTATAAATTAGAATACTTATTATTGATTAATATTAATTTATAAATTATGTTATAAATTAATATTTATATTACATAAATATAATAAGCTTGAACACTTTAATTAATTAAATATAATATAAATTTTATTATTCAAAATTCAAAAGTAACTAATTACATAAATATTATATTTTAAGTTTTACAAAATAGGAGGGCCAAACGGGTGGGCCTTGAGCTTGGGCCAAAATGGGCAGGTCTTGGGCCGGCCTAGCCCATAGGCTCAGGGGCTGGCCTAGGCTCACAAGTCCAATATTCATTCTCGGATGGGCTCGGGCTTTGACCGGGTTAGGCCAAGCTCGCACAATACCGAGCCTTAGGCTGCCTATAGGCCCCGGGTCAAATTTACATCCCTAGTTTTAGGTTTAGCTTCTTTTTTTTTTTTTAAAAAATTAAATTATTTGGGATAATTATCTTAATGTAGCTTTTTTTTTAGTTTTATGTTAAATGTCTAATTTTGTCGCGCCTCAAAATCCAAGGTTACGTGAAAAGCCCACAAAATCATCATTTATAAAAAGATAGGTTTTACTCGTAAAACAATCAACCAAAAATACGACTGTTGGAATAAAAAAGTACTTAAGGTTTATTTCTCAATACAACATAGATACTATTCTATACATGCATAAATATCGCCTCAAGACTTATAAAACATGCATTCGAAAACAAGGAACAAATGCTAGGATACATATCTTCATAACAAAAGGGAAAAACTATGTGAAGCCTTCCGCCACCACAGGCACCTCTAGATCAACTTTTCGTGATCATTGACACTTGAAAAAGTTTTCAACAAATCCCACTATGTGCGCTGAAACCTAATAGAAACAAACTATCATGCAGTAAAACAGAATATGCAATCACATAACATCAAGTTCAACTCAACCACATGAGGCACAAAATGGTTTTATTTCATAAAACTCTAAGCTTTCCATCAGACATACACGAGTCTTAAAAATGTTTTCTATCGTTAAAACCAAGCATTTAAACAATGCAAATAGCGTTTCACAGTTAAAGAAAAATAGTAACAAAACGTTATTTTTCACTCACATCACACAACCGAGGACAGAGAAATGAATCTTATGTACCGACTTCATCATAATAGGGACAGAGGTAACAACTATAGATTCATGTCCATTATCTATCCTTGAATCATTTAAGACCTGTTAGGTAATGACAAATTCTATACGGAGTTATCGAAGCGTAAACCGCTTAATTTACAGGCCCGAAACTCGAGGGTACAAAGCACCCACTACTTCCTTTATGGGAATTAACCCGAAAGTATGAAGCACCTACTCTGCACGCGTTTTCGAACTTTCATCGAGGGCAACTCGTGCCAAATACTTGCTATCCCGACACATCTAGAGAATCATTTAAAAATCAACTCGTAATTCGACTACGAAAATATTTTCACAATTATACATTAAACATGTATAAAGATCCATCCATCAAGCATAGAGATCAAACAAAATATTTTCAAAAATGTCTCCACTGTTTCTATCAAAATATTTCAAATTTGAGACTCAACCCCGAGAGTTAACTCCAAACCTGCAAAAACAAATACGATTTTTGAGATTTTCATAATTCCTCCGTTTTCAAATTCACAAATTTGAAAACCATGGACACCCAAGCATTCATATTATTTGAGGCAAAACTGTCAAGATCTTTGTTTTTGCAAACGATTAACGAAAAATAATTAACTAGACGGACAAATGTCGAAACGGGCTCCAGATAAAACTTTTGACGTTAAATGATCAGAATTAAAACTCGTGTAACCAAAGTTAATTTAGAAAAATATAATTTTACCGGTCAATTTTTAACTACGATTTGATTCTGAGTTGAAGCTCCAGTCAGATCTTCTACCGTATTTCCTTATGCGATCCTCGAATGTAGTGTGGACAATCGAAAACTCGTACCGGCAGAATCCAGATATATTTAGTCTTGAAAGACAAAATATGATATGATATATAAAACTGGTTTAGCTTACCCGCATATATATAGGGCTACAGCAGGGACCTGAGGAGTAATTATGAGTAAGACTTCTAGTGAAACACAAATACTTACCAGCGGTTTCTCTAATTATGAAAAGATAGCAGCGATTTCTATAATTTTTATAAAATACTAAATTACAGTGCACACCACTAGAGAACTGTAATTGCACTCTGACCCATAATCTCAAGACCTTCTTGCATTGAGCTTCTATTATTAAATGCTTACCATTTCTCTACACATTAAGATTTTTAAAACCCGTTAATGAAATTTAATTTAGTTTAATCGGTATTTTAATATTCCTTAAGCCCTTCCGCTTAATTTATTTGACCGTCGGATAATTAAATCTACATGCAGGGTTTGGCCCGGTCAAAACTTATAAGTTTGCTTAAGGGGATATCGTCAATCTCGATCTTTCAGAACGTGAATTTCGTTAATAATTAATATTTACCATATAAATAATACCGCTATCCAACTCACCAGGAATATAGACTCATATAAGATCGCACTCTCTAATTAATCAAAACAACGAATATTAAATATATACAAATCAATAATTATTTTGGGACTAAGAGAATAAGACTATTCATAATAACCTTGGGGTGTAAATTAATTTATATAGTCAGTATAAAATTAATTATCCCAAATATTTCGTTCAATACACACAAAGTGTACTGGCACAGAGAGTCGAAACAATAGACGACGCTATTATCTGTTCTCCATAACCAAGATTGGCCTACTAAAACTCTGTGCCACAGTCATATGGATCGTATGTCCATTGCCATCTAAACTGTGAATATAAAACTTATATTATGCAAGAATCTAAAATCTGATCTTCTGTGTGTAAGCCGTACTCTACACATCAGATTAAATACTATACAGAATATTAGATATTCATACATAATAAAAAAATGATATACATACATTACTCATAAAGATTTTCATAAAATAGAAAATTAATTTTATTAAAATAAAATTAAATACTAAAAATATAGTTTTCAGTATACCAACCATAACAGTCTCCTACTTATACTCAAAATCATGCTGCTATACATCTAACTCCTATGCCTTCTACATGACTATCAAAAGTCTTAGCCGATAAGCTCTTTGTAAAGGATCTGCAAGGTTGTCTCTTGATACAAGCTCTATGTCTGACTAAAAATATGAGTTTGTGTACTCCAAAGATACTAGACTGTCTGCCGGAAGATCAACATATAATCCTTAGTCCTTTTCACATACTTGATTATATTCTTTACCGCAGTCCATTACTCCTACCCTAGATTAGACTGATATCTGCTAACCATGCCAACGACAAAGCAGATGTCGAATCTAGTACATAGCATAGCATACATGAAATTTTCTACTGCCGAAGTATAAGAAACCGCCTTCAACTTCTTTATCTTATCAAGTGTCTTAGGACACTGATTATAGGATAGAGTGATTCCATGCCTGAAAGGAAAAAATCTTTTCTTAGAATCCTGTATACTAAAACGAGTAAGGATATCATCGATATATTTTTCTTGTGAAAAGCCCATCATCCATTGTTTTTGATCTTGCACAAGTTTGATCTCAAGGATCTGACTAGCTTCTCCCAAGTCTTTCATATCGAACTGTCCAAATAACCATACTTTAATTGTAGATAACGTTCCCACATCGTTTCTAATGAGCAAGATACCGTCTACATAAAGTACTAGGAAGATCACCACGCTTCCGTCATGCTTCTTGTACACACAAGACTCATTTGGACTTTGATCAAAACTATAAGACTTAATGGCTTGATCAAATCGAGTGTTCAAAGACCTCGATGCCTTCTTAAGTCCATAAATGGATCTCTTAAGCTTACACAACATGTGTTCTTGGCCATTTGCAATGAATCTGTCTAGTTGTACTATATAGATACACTCGTCAAGACTTTCATTATGAAAAGCTATCTTGACGTCTATTTATCAGATTTCGTAATCGAAATGTACAGTAATAGATAAGAGAATCTAGATAGACTTAAGCATGTCTACCGGCGAAAAAGTTTTCTCATAGTTGATCCCTTTTTTTCTAAGTGAACCTTTTAGCAATAAGTCTAGCTTTGAAAGTTTCAACCTTCTCGTCTACTTCTCTCTTCCTCTTGTAGATCCACCTGCATCCAATGGATTTTATCCCTTTAGGTGATTTTATAAGTTTCCAGACCTGATTAGAATACAAAGATTTTATCTCTGAATTCATAGCCCTTTGCCAAAGATCTGCATCTTTATCTTTTAGTGCTTCATTGTAGTTACATGGCTCGGTATCCAGTTCTGTCAGAATTTTGTCAAACGACTCTCCCAAGAACATATACCGATCAGGTTGATGAACAACCCTCCCACTATGACGAGGCACTACCTGTGTTTGTGTACTAGTAGTAACAGGCTGTGCAGAATCTAAACTTTGTACAACAGTACCCTGTTCTTAATTTGTACTTGTCCCGATAATCCTTCCACTATGACGAGGTAATAGAATATCAGTGACTTGTGGTTCCTCTTCCGTTCTACTAGTTTTTTCCCTCAATTTTTTCAGAATAATTTTTCTATTAAGCCTGTGATCCATAATATAATTCTCTTCTAAGAATCGGGCATTGGTGTTAACAATGACCTTCTGATCCTTATGATTATAAAATAGACCACCTTTCGTTATCTTGGGATATCTCACAAATAAATAGACTTTTGTCCTTAGTTCTAACTTACCCGGGTTCTCTTTCATCACATGTGCTGGATACTCCCAAATTCGAATGTGTATCAGACTAAGTTTGTGCTCGGTCCATAATTTTGTGGGAGTAAAATGTATTGACTTAGAAGGTACCAAGTTCAGAATATAAGCCGTTGTCTCTAAAGCGAGTCTCCAAAATGAATTGGGTAAACTTGAATAACTCATCATAGATCTTATTATTTTTATAAGAGTCATATTCCTTCTTTCTGCTAGACTATTTTGTTACAGAGTACTAGGTGTAGCCAACTGGGATGTAATCCCTTTCGATGCAAGTAGTTCTTAAACTCTCCAAAGAGGTATTTTCCACCACGGTCGGATCGTAGTGATTTGATACTTTATCCAGATGCTTCTCCGCCTCTGCCTTGATTTCTTTGAATTTCTCAAAGCGTTCGGACTTACGTTGAATTAGGTAAATGTATCCATACCTTGAGTAGTCATCAATGAAACTGACGAAGTACTCAAAGGCACCTCTAGCCTGGATTGTTATAGGACCGCACACATCAGAATGAACCAGCTCCAACGATTCTTTAGCTCTATAATCTTTAGCCGAAAAGGGCCTCTTGGTCATCTTACCCTCTAAGCAAGATTCACAGACTAGAAGTGCCTCCACTTCTAATGAACTCAAAGGTCCATCTGCTACCAGTCTGTTTATCCTTTTTAGATTAATATGACCCAAGCGTAAGTGCCAAAGAAACGTTTGGTTTATTAAAAAAGTAAACTTTCTCTTATATGGTACTATAGATGTATTATTTATTTCAGTCAATTACAGTGTAGGAGAGATTAGAATAATAATATAAGGATCATCCACAAATGTTTCAGAGCAGATAATCTGTTTATTATCCTTAATAACCACAGAGTTATTAAAATAAATTAAATACCCGTCTTTAGCCAATCTAAAAATGAAAACTAAATTCATTCTAATGCCAGGTACATAAAGACAATCTCTTAATATTAAACTCGATCCCTACCAAAACTGAGAGTGATATATCCTACTGCAACTGTTGTTACCTTTGTATTATTGTCCATATGCAGGTAAATTTCTCAATTACTAAGTTGTCGGGTTTTCTGGAACCCCTGCAATGAATTGCAGACATAATTAGTAGCTCCCATATCTACACACTAGGTACCCGTAGATAACACTACTAAACATATTTCTACAACTAGTGAACAGAAATTACGCCGTTTATTCTGGCTTCTAAAAAATACTGGACATAGATTTTTTTAGTGTCAGGTATGGTTGCAGTGAAAACATCTGCCTTTTAACTTTTTTACACCAGTCCATGGCCCACTAACTACCCTGGAAATCGTGTATTCCTATTTTGAACATTTTTCTTCTTTATGCATTTCGGCCAGAGGAAAAATCTTTTTAAAACACAAACACATTTTCTGGTATTGAAGGAATACCATTTGTAGTTAAAGTTATATCCAAGTTACATTTATAGTCAACAAAATTTAGTCCCGTTAGTTTATTTTTTTTGAGTATTAAGTGAGTGGGTTGAAAGCTATTTTAATCATGAGAATCACATAATTAAAAATACCGTTTATTATGACGAGAAAAACTTTAAATTTATTTTAATTTGGTTCTCTCTACCATTTTAAAAATAAATTTGCCAGCAGCCTAGTAACCTGAGAATAGCATATTACGATGGGTGGACGTCTACTATCCATCATAAGATCAGACAGGTCAATTTTTTTTATTTTTAATTTTACTATCTAGGCAGCTGACCATGCCAAGTGAAATTAAATAGTTGACATAGTTTCGGTCTAGTATATAATAGCAGTGACTCAGATGGAGAGAATACTATAATATACAGTTAAGTGTTAACCATCACCTAATTCAAAATCAATCGATTCGCAACGGACCATTCAGATGGAGAAGTGATCCATACTAATAATTATCGAGAATTATCCTTAAAAGAGATTTGTACTGGCGATACCGCAATTAATCTGTCCGATGGGGAGGAAGGCTTTACTGCCAACACGCAGGGTTTTATTGCATCGCCTACAAACTAGTGATGGAGACCGCGTGATTTATCTGTGAATAAATTTTCTCTCCCACTTAGATTTTTAAAATCTTTTTTAGGGTTATAAAAATCTGTTTAATTAAATTAAATTTATTAATTTCGAAAGTCACACGATATGAAAGAATCAAATATCTTTCCGTGTCCATGATTCTAAATATTCTGTTTTATCAAACTATCTTTTCGTGTTTAAATGCGTAACAAATAAAATTTAATAAATGCACAATTTTTTCTTTAGCTTTTCAGCTAATGTAGTTATTAAAGATATTTATTTATTTGATTTTTCGTTCCACATTTTTTGAAAAATAATAATTTATTTCGATTAAATATTTTTTTATTTAATTAATTCAAAGTCTGAAATTAATTTTTATATTTTTTCAAAATATTCGATTTAAAAAAAATTATCTTTAAACATGATATTTTGTAAAAAATAAAATATCTAAAGTCTTTTTATTTAATTAAAATTAATTAATTAAAAAAAACTTAATTTTATTTTTATTACATAATATTTTAATTAAAATCAAAATTTTGAGTTAATTAAATTAACAAGATAAATAAAATAGATATTTATCATTCACGCAGTTAATATATAAAAAAATAAATTAAATACAAGATAAATATATTTCGGTTTTATGATCGAATTAAAATTTTAAAGAGTTTTAGTCTCCGGCTTAAAAATAAGTTGAAATGGTTCAATTTGTATCAGTTTTCTGTATCCCGATTACATAAGGACTCTTTAATTCTATCAATCCACTGTTTCGAAATTGCTCCTGTGTGGAAACCAACTATTTTTGTGCTAACTGCTGTGAGAAAAAAATTGCACCGAAACTGTTTTAGAATCTGTTTCTGCCACTGTTTCTTAAAAAAAAAAAAACACAGCCAATCAAACGCAACATGTGTTTGATTTGCACGCACAAACCGCTGTTGTTTTACAAGCTTCAAACCGCTGGAATAGTGTTTTGTTTTGAGGCACCACTTGGTTTGAAAAACAGTACTGGAAAACACAAACAGCGCCTGGAAAACCGCATGTGAATTTCGCTGTTTGGGATTTCAAAAATACCGCAGCTTTAGGCTGCGTTTGGCAAACCGGTGCTATGTTATGCTGTTGGAAATCACTGCACCACTGTTTGTGATTGATAACAGTGTGCCTGGAAACCACTTGCCATGTTGCTGCGCTGGGACCTGGTTTTGGAAACAGCTCGATTTTTATTGCTGGGTTGGGACCTTAGGCTGTGTTTGGGAAAACCGCTTCAGTGATTGGGAAATATTGGCGGCTAGCTTTGTTTGGAATTTGCTGCTTGGTTGTGAGAAACAGCCTGAATTACCGAATCCTTAGGCAGCATTTGGCAGCTAGCTTAAGGCGCTGTTTGGCTTGGAAGAAAAATCGCTGCACACCTTTCGCAATCAAAAAGCCGCTGCAGCCATAGGCCACGTTTTGTGCCGCTTGCCCCCTCCTTTTTTTTTTCCTATTTTTTTATCCAGACAAAAAAAAAACTGAAAAAAAATTGTAAAGTAATAAAAAAATGCGGCTAAAACCGCCAAAACCACTGCCAATTGCGGCCGCCAACCACCGTCGGTTCCCACCGTTTTCGTTCTTTCGTACCTATTCTTATTTTTCTTTCTAATAAACTAGAGAAAAAAAATTTAAAAAACATAAAATATTTTACATCGAAACTTATGTCCTGTAGACTTACATTCGATCTAAAAAAAGTAATATATTACGGTCAACCCCCATGAATAAAAGATTAAATTATCATCAACGCATTCAATCAAACATGAAAATAAATGATGATCATAAAATCGAGACTAAAACTCCTGTAAAACAAAGTTAACGACAGTTTTAAAACTATCCGGCCTCCGATAATCGTAAATAAAAAATAAAATGGCTCTGATACCATTTGTTGTAGGCAAAACTGTCAAGATCTTTGATTTTGCAAACGATTAACGAAAAAAATTAACTGGACGGATAAACGCCGGAACGGGCTCCAGATAAAATTTTTGATGTCAAACGATCAAAATTAAAACACGTGCAACCAAAGTTAATTTAAGAAAATACCTTTTTACCGGTTGATTCTTCAACTACGATTTGATTCTGAGTTGAAACTCCAGTTAGATCTTCTATCGTATTCCCTTATGCAATCCTCGAACGTAGTGTGGGTTACGGACTATCGAAAACTCATACCGGCTGAATTCAGATATCTTTAGTCTTGAAAGATAAAATATGATATGATATATAAAACTTGTTCAGCCTACCCGCATATATATAGGGCTACAGTAGGGACCTTGAGAGTAATTATGAGTAAGACTTCTAGTAGAATACAGACAACTACCAGCGGTTTCTACAATTATGAAAAAATAGTAGCGATTTTTACAATTTTCATAAAATACTGAATTGCAGTTCACACCACTAAAGAACTGTAATTGCTCTCTGACCCATAATCTCAAGACCTTCTTGCATTGAGCTCTTATTATTAAATGCTTACCATTTCTCTCCACTTTAAGATTCCTGATACCCGCCAATTAAATTTAATTTAATTTAATCGGCATCTTGATATTCTTTAAACCCTTCTGCTTAATTTATTTGACCACCGAATAATTAAATCCACCAGTAGGGTTTGGCCCGGTCAAAACTTATAAACTTTCTTAAAGGAGTATTGTCAATTCTGATCTTTCAAGACGTGAATTTCGTCAATAAATAATATTTACCATATAAATAATACCGCTATCCAACTCACAAAAAATATAGACCCATATAAGATCGCACCTTCTAATAAATCAAAATAACGAATATTAAATATCTGTAAATCAATAATTATTTTAGGATTAAGAGAATAAGCACTATTCATAATAATCTTGGGGTGTGAATTAATATATAATCAGTATAAAATTAATTATCGAAAATGTCCCGTTTAGTACATACAAAGTATACTGACACAGAGAATCAGAACAATAGACGAAACTATTATCTATTTCCCGTAACCAAGACATGCCTACTAAAACTCTGTGTCACAATCGTATGGATCGTATGTCTATTTTCATCTAAACTGTGAATATAAAACTTATATTATACAAGAATCTAAAATCTGATCTTCTGTGTGCAAGATGTACTCTACACACCAGATTAAATATTTTACAGAATATCGGACATCCGTGTATAATATTAAAAAAATGATATACATATATTACTCATAAAGATTCTCATAAAATAAAAAATTAATTTAATTAAAATAAAATTAAATACTAAAAACATGATTTTTCAGTATACCAACCCGAACACATATCGTGTAATAAATCAAAAAAAGCATAAAATATGCTTTTTATCCGAATAAACAAGATTTGCACATAAAATATGACATTTAAAGCACTTTTAACTGGTGAAAAAGCATATAATTGCATGTAGCACTCTTTAAGGACAAAATAATCTAGGATCCTACCTTGTTGAGTCAAAAACTCGATGTCTCAATCCACGTGCAAAAATAAATTTTGTCAAAACGAGATTCTATCCGGATGGAAGCGAAGCCCACAGCGTGGATAGCAAGGATCCATTAACAGATTGTCGACAACTAAGCCCCATGCCCTCAAAAGTCTAGAGAGAAGGTGGAGAAAAGAAAACTTTGCTAGGAAGAGAGGTTTTGAAAATATCTAATCCAAGCTTGATATTTATAGTCTCAACCCCGTACAGGGAATCAGTCGACTAAACCCACAAAGTCAATCGACTGAATGGCTACTAGAAAGGCAAAAAACATCCAACTGCCTCAAGTTAGTCGACTGAATGCCCAAATTTAGTCGACTAAACCACAACAGTGACCATCCAGATGACCAGAACCACCCCCTCAGTCGACTGAATTTCCACTGTCCAGCCAACACACAAAAAAACTTCAAAACGATCATTCTAAACCCTAACAAGTGTAAAACATATATATACATGCTGTTCTATAACATAGAAGCATGAAAGAACACATCGAAGATATACGTATAACGAAAAAGAACACGTCAAATATATATATCACGAAAAAGAAACTAACCCGGGTCTTATGACTCTCCCCCTTAAGGAATTTTGCCCCCGAAATTCACTACAAGCTCACAAGGCAAACAACTCAGAGAATCTAGGACGAACTCTGGACTCAAGCTCCCACGTCACTTCCTCAACTTTGTGATGAAGCCATAAAACCTTGACATAAGCAATGGTCCTCCCTCGTAACACTTGCTCTTTTGTGTCTAGAATCTTCCCAGGTCGTTCCTCATATGTAACATCTTCATCCACCTGCAACTCTGCCCAATCCAGAAAATGTGATGGATCAGGCTCATACTTTCGAAGCATGGAAAAGTGGAACACGTTGTGCACAGACGCCAACTATGGTGGCAAAGCCAGACGGTACGCTATCTCCCCAATCCTTTCAAGGATCTCAAACGATTCAATGAAATGTGGCGATAGCTTCCCACTACGGTCGAACCTCATCAAACCTCCAAGTGGCGAGACTTTTAAAAACACGTGGTCTCCTACTACAAACTCCAAAGGTCTCCTCCTCTTATCAGAATAGCTATTCTGGAAAATCTGAGTAGTCATTAGGCGTTGGCAAATCACAACAATCTTCTATGTCATCTCTCGCACTAAGTCGTGTCCCAAAACTGTGGTCTCTCTCACATCTATCCAACACACTGGTGACCTAGCCTACCATACAAAGTCTCATACGGTACCATCCCAATACTAGACCGATAACTGTTATTGTATGCAAACTCTGCCAACAGTAGATGATCTTTCCAAGAACCTCAAAAATCAAGTACATAGGCTTGCAACATATCCTCTAAAGTCTGTATGATCCTCTCGGACTGTCCGTCCGTCAGTGGGTGAAAAGCAGTGCTAAACGTCAAGCTCGTTCCCAAAGCCACCTGAAGACTCTGCCAGAAGGGCGATGTAAGGCACGACTCTCGATTAGAAACAATAGTCACAGGTGCTCTGTGTAGCTAGACTATCTCACAGACATACAACTTACCCAATCTATCCACCGAATCCTTCACACGAATGGGGAGAAAGTATGTAGACTTCGTCAGCCTATCAACCACAACCCAAATAGCATCGTGTCCCTTTGGCGATCTAGGAAGTGCAGATATAAAGTCCATCGTGACATTCTTCCACTTCCATTCTAATATCGGCAACGACTGTAACAACCATGCTGGCCTCTGATGTTTTGCCTTTACCTGCTTACAAGTAAGGCACCGAGAAACGAATCGAATCACATCCTTCTTTATTCCCTTCCACCAGAACTAACGGCACAGGTCATGATATATCTTCGTGCCTCCTGGATGCACTACAAGACGTGAATGATGGAAATCATGTAGTACCTCAGCACGACATGACTCGGGTACAAATAATCTCCCTATCATTCTCAAACTCTAATCTGAGCTCACAACCCATCTCGCAGTGTCCTTTCTATTAGCAATACAATCCCATAACATTTGAGCCTCCTGATCTATCTGCTGAACCTCCAGCACATGTGCAACCAATACAGGTCGAAAAGCTATTGAAAATAAAGTCGCATCCTTCCTTGTCTCCTCGAGACACATATCAAACTCTCCAACAACTCCAAGCATGTCCCATTCTCGTATAGCCACAAAAGCTAATGAACCATGAGACCTCCTACTAAGAGCGTTAGCCACAACATTGGCCTTTCCCGAATGGTACTGCAAGTCGAAGTCATAATCTTCCAACAACTCCATCCATCGTCGTTGGCATAAATTCAGGTCTTTCTACGAAAACAAGTATTTCAAACTCTTGTGATCAGAGAAAAACTCAAAGTGCTCACCATAAAGATAGTGTCGCCATGTCTTCAAAGCAAAGACCACGACAGCCAACTCCAAATCGTGCGTCAGATAGTTCTTCTCATGCGTCTTCAATTGTCGAAACCCATAAGTCACAACCTTAACTCCCTGCATCAGAACACAACCTAGACTATCATGTGATGCATCACAGTACACTGTATAACCCAAACCTCGCTCTGGAATAATCAACACCGGTGCATTGGTCAACCTCTTCTTCAACTCTTGGAATGCCAACTCACAGGGGTCACTCCAAACAAACTCGACTCCTTTCAGTGTAAGACGCATCATCAACGTGACGAGTCTAGAAAAGTCCTTCACGGACCGCCGTAGTAGCTTGCCAAACCCAAAAAACTACAAATTTCAAATACATTCTTCGATCGTTCCCAACCCATCACTGTATCAGTCTTTGAAGAATCCATTGATACTCCATCTATCGACACCACATGTCCAAGAAACCTCACCTCATACATCAAAAACTCATACTTCTCGAACTTCGCATACAAGCGATGCTCTCTTAGAGTCTATAGAACAATACGCAGATGCTCTTCATGCATCTCCCTCGTGGGTGAATAGATAAGAATATCATCCACGAACACAACCACAAAACTATCCAGATATAGATGGAAGATATAGTTCATCAAACCCATAAATATCGCAGGAGGGTTCATCAAACTAAACAGCATAACCAGAAACTCATAGTGACCATAACGAGTCCAAAAAGCGGTCTTTGCTATGTCGTTGTCCCTAATCCTCAAGTGGTGGTACCCTGACCTCAAATCAATCTTCGAGAAGCAACCCAACCCCTTCAACTGATCGAACAAATCATCAATCCTCAGCATAGGATACTTGTTCTTTACTGTTACTTGATTCAGCTTTCGGTAGTCAATGCACAGCCTCAAGGATCCATCCTTTTTCTTGGCAAAAAGGGCAGGAGCTTTCCACGGCGATGTACTCGGATGTACAAACCCTTTGTCAAGCAACTCCTGAAGTTGTACCTTGAGTTCTCACAACTCGGCTGGTGCAAAGTGATAAGACGGCATAGAAATGGGAGCAGCTCCTGGAACTAGATCAATAAAGAACTCTACCTCACGACTTGGTGGTAACTCAAACAGATCATTTGGAAAGACATCTAGGTAATCACAAACCACAGGGGGAAACTCCCCTCGAACCCTAACCGTCTCATCCAACATGAGGGTAGAAAAGAGAAATCCTAAACTCCCTCTACTCTGACCAACATCAGGTATAGACACCAAACCCTCATCCCGATTGCCCACAAAATAAAAGTAATCACCCTCAGGTGTACAGATCAATACCCTCCGTCGATCGCAATCTATAAAGGCATGATAGGTGGTCAGCCAGCCCATTCCTAGGATGACATCAAACGTGGTCATGTCTAAAATAATAAAATCAAACTCTAAACAATGAACAACGTCCCCCAACTTACAGGATCTACACACTCAACTCAACACCATATTCCCACTGACCGGGATCTCTACGCTCAATATACTACCCAACAAGTCTGTCTTTAACCCCAATGCAGATGCAAAAGCAGAGGAAATAAAGGAATACGATGCTCCTCTATCGATAAGAACACTGGCCTATGATTTATATACTAAGAGAGTACCTCTGATCACGGGTGTAGTAGTTGTAGCATCGGGCACGACCGGTGCTTTAGAAGCACTAGGATCAGCAAGAACATTTTCTCTGTCCTACAGTGCTCTGGCCTGTCCACTATAACCCTGGGCCGTCGACTGCCTCACAGACTGCACTGAGACACCTCATTCTATAAACCTAGATGTTTGAGCCCTAGGTTATTGAGAAGTCTATCGTTTCTGTGCAGGTGGAACAACTGGTGCTCCTATCATGCTCGAAACACTCCCTCCTCGGGGATAGTACCTACGAATGTGCCCAGACTGACCGCACCCAAAACATACTGGTGGCTCTCTCCCTTGTGACTGGACAAGCGCTGAACTCTGAACTTGGCTCTTCTACGGGCACTCAGGTGAACGATGCCGTGGCTGTGCGCATCGATAATAAATGAGCTTTCTCTGCTATGGCCTTCCTGTCGAGGCCACTGAAAGTGCAAGTGTGGACAACTGTGGCTGATACAATGCCACAGGATGAGAACTCGAACCAGACAACGTTTGGCGCTTGTTCCTGCGCCCCTAAAGCTGTGTACCTCCCTCACCCTACTGGCTCCTACTCTCCCTAGCTCTGCAACTCTCTACCATCGCGTTCTCTACTCGGATAGCGGCTTCCACCATCTCAATGTAAACACACAATCCCAGCACTGCAATTCTATCCTTGATGGAAGGTCGAAGACCCCTTTCAAACCTTTTGGTGCGTAACTCCTCCATTGACACCATCTCAGATGCAAACCGTGATAGATTCATGAACTTGGCCTCATAATAGAGCACGGTAAGGTTTTCCTAAACAAGGGAGAGAAACTCCTCCCGATATATATCTTTGGAAGAACTCGAAAAGTACTTTTCCAAAAAGACCCTAGTAAAAGCGGCCCACGTGCCATCCACCGTGGTTTTGGCAAACTTCCACCATTCCCTCGCATCCTCCCGAAGTTGGAACACCGCTAACTTAACATGCAAAACATCCTCCTCAATCTCTAAGGTATCCAAGATCGTCGTGGTTACTTCCAACCACTCGGTAGCCACTTTAGGGTCTGGCTCCTCAGAAAAGGTTAGAGGATCAAGACATCGGAACTCATTCATTACGACCGATGCCCTTAGTTTAGGTACGCTCTCCCTTTCCCTAGTGGCCTCAGCCAGTTGCTGGATAGAGCCTACCATCTCATGCACCAAATTTATCCCATCAACTGGTCCTTATGGAGCATTAGCATCCCCAATATCTGTGACTGAAACATCACTTTGGCCAGAACCATGGCCACAGCCTCGACCACGGCCACGGCCTCCCCGCGTGGACATAACTCTATACAAAAGCAACATAACAGTATAAGCTTCCATATAACAAGTTATCACTAACATAAAAGACATAATCATGCTAACACATAGTCATTCAAGATTATGTAAACACATCTCACATACCGAGGAGAACTAACAAGATGGACGCGCCAATGTGGATAACCTATTCAGATTCCTTGCTAGAAAACACATCGACCAAATGCATTTTTAACTTGGCTTCCAAATTTGTTAATCTAAACGCCCTAAGGCAAGATTAATTAGTCCTAAGGCCTAACCTCCATACTCAAGTATACACAAACTATCATGCTCAACAAGCTATCAGTATGCTATAAAAATGCTTAAACACATGCAAGCTAACATACGCAATCATCCTCACCAGGTGATACACCCTCTTTCTATGGCTCTTAGGAATTTGAACCCAAAGCTCTAACACCAAATTGTCATGCACCAAAATTCAAGGTCACATAAAAAGCCCACCAAATCACTATTTATAAAAAGATAGGTTTTACTTATAAAACAATCAACCAAAAATACGACTGTTGGAATAAAAGAGTACCCAAAGTTTATCTCTCAATACAACATACACACTGTTCCATACATGCATAAATATCGCCTCAAGGCTTACAAAACACGCTTTCAAAAATAGGCAACACATGTTGGGATACATATCATCATAACAAAAAGGAAAAACTATGTAAAGCCTTCCGCCACCACGGGCACCTCTAGATCAACTCCTCGTGATCATCTACACCTGAAGAAGGTTTTTAAAAAATCCCACTACGTGAGCCGAACTCCAATAGAAACGGACTATGCTGTAGTAAAGTAGGATACGCAATCACATAGCATAAAGTTCAACTCAACCGCATGAGGCACAAAATGATTTTATTTCATAAAATTCCAAGTTTTCTATTAGACATACACGAGTCTCAAAATGATTTTTCATCGTCAAAACTAAGCATTTAAACAATGCAAATAACGTTTCTCAGTTAAAGAAAAATAGTAACAAAATGTTATCTTCCACTTTTAGACACCCCAGTTTGACCCCACCTAATCTTAGGTGGATCCGATGATGAAAACAGTTAGAATAGTGCTTCAGTTCAATCCTCAGAAAGTGATCCAAGCTCGGTATTTAAACCCGGAACCTTCAAACCAAAGAAATTTTGTCGAACCATCAAAACTTGCTGTCCAAGTAAGGCGACCGCCATGTTCAGTGTAGCGACCGCCAATAGAACCTCTCAGAAACCCTAGCCAAAAGTGGGGACCACCAACTCATGACCTGGCGACCGCCAACTTCAAAAACCCTGACGTGTCCCAAAATGTGTCAGCATCTCATTAGTTGAAGAATTCTATAAATACCGTATCCCTAGTATGTTTTCAAGACAGAAAATTAGAGAGCGATTTAGTGAGAGAAGTTTTGTCGAGTTGTCGAGCAATTTCGAGTCCTGACGCCGAAGCCCTACCAAAATACCGAGATTCGAACCTCCGACGCCTACATTGAAACCCTAGCTTAGATCACAATCCGAGGATTAGACCATTGAAGCACACTCCCCGATTTGAGGATTCCTTAGCAATCCAGGTATTTCGTTTGGATCCCCGATCTTTCTAACTCTATTCTCTCTCTTTTAGATTGATCGGATTAAGTTCAATTTCAATTCGTGCATTTCTTTAGTTTGTAGTTTACCTTGTTTATTATTTATTTTGTCTTATGTAAATTGCTTTACTCTTAGTCTATACATCCACGCTAAGCTCATTGCTATTTTTCAATAAATCATTAATTAGTGCTAATATAATTTAGCAATACGACTAACAACGTCGTTATTGTTATAATTCAAGTACTTATATAAAAATTGTTGTAATTGTCAATATTACACACATTTAGTTCTAGTATTTCATTTCATTTCATTTATTTTCTTTTATGCTAATTTAATGTCCTAACATTTATTTTCTTTTCTTTTCTTTTAGTTAGTCTAATTTTCTTTTACTAGCATTCTATTTCATTTTCTTTTCTTTTCTTGTAACATTAATTTAATACTCTATTTTAATTTTCTTTTAGCTTAGTATTTCTTTTATAACTTTCATTTTCTATTTCTTTGCCTTTTCTTTCAATATTAATGTAATTTTTTTTCTAGTATTTTATTTTCTTTGCTTCCTTATAATACTTCATTTAGTATTTCTTTTTCTTTTAATATTCCATTCTATTTGCTTTTATTTTCTTTTAATATTAGCTTAAATTAATTTTTTCTAGCATTTTTTTTCTTTTTTTTTCTCTCAATATTAGTGTAATTTCTCTTTTAGCACTTATTTTATCTTTTTTTTATTTCTTTCATTTCATTAAACCCAAAAATCATAAAAAAGGTTTTTAAGCTATATTTCATTCTCTTTTTCTTTTCTTTTCTTTTTATTTTCTTCTATCTCTTTTAAAATATAAAATGTAAATAGTTAGCATTCTTTCTCATTAATTTGATAAGTATTTTCTAGTTTTTTCTTTTTTAGTATAAATTGTCTTTTATAAGCTCTCCCCTTATTTTTTTAAATCTTTAAACTCTCTTTTGTCATAACACTCTTATTTTTGTTAGTAAATTTTTTTTTAATATAGGATTTTTATGCATCTCTTATCTTACCTTTCTTATTTTCTTTTAAATACTCATCATGTTAATACCAACCTAGTTTGTTTTGATAATATGCATATTTTTAGTTACTTTAAAATCATGTTTAGGATAATTTAGCTTATTTTGTAGTAATTCATGTTTAGATGGTTTTAGCATATTTTTGTTCTTATTATGCAAATCATGATGTTTAAGTTATTTTGTGAATATTGCATGTGGGAGTATTCCATGTATTCTTTTAGTTAGAAATTGTATGTCTTAGGACTCAGAATTACTCTTTTGGTACTTGTTTTATTTGGCATTCTATATATGTATGTTATGTAGTTTTCATCTTTAATTTTGGACGTTTTCTCTTTACCTCTATTTTCTTTATTTGTATGCATTTGAAAAATTATATTAAAAAATCAATGATGATTAGTAAAGGCCAACCTTACGGTTGGGCGAATTGGGTGCCTAACACCTTTCTCGATTCGTACCTTAGCCCCCGAATCCTCTTTCTCTGGTTAATATTTTTAAGATCAGTAGCCATTTTTATTTTTTTAAATTTTTCTCAAAAACTAAGTGACGACTCTATTTTCAACAAAACGGGGTTTTAAAAATTTAGTTTTCAAGGTGTTAAAATATTTTTTTTCAAACTTCTTTGAATTTTCTTAATTTTGACTATTTCTAAAATCCCAAAATCTCGGTGCCACAGTATTTTTTGGCAACTCTACTGGGGACTGGCTTTTAAAATCAAATAAGAGGGCTAGAATTGAAAATTTCATTGGTTGTTAATATGTATTTTTCATTTTCATTATCGCATAAATGTGCATTGTTCTTCAATCCCTCCTGCCTGGTCGACCTGATGCCCTAAACGTTCATCCGTTTCGGGAATTGTTGGGAAGGCGGACAACCCATACTGACTGTCGCTTTCATCGGTGCAGTAAAAGAGTTCGGGCGTACCGTTTGATCATGTCCTACACCATTCTAGGCATGTGAGGTATATACCCGGCTCTATTAAGAAGGTATCCTGTTCGATTGACCAAAACTTGCCTTTCGCATATAGTAGCTTAGAACCCCCCATTAGGTGCTGCTAACCCTATTAGGTTTACGTGTTTTTTTAATTTTATGTTTTGACTGCGTATTGTTGGGATTATTTGTTTGGGCTTAAGTTAGTTCCTTTTTCGGGTTCGGTTCGGGTTTTCTGTTATCCTTCGATTAGATTAGCCTTTTGTCTTCGAGTTCTTACCCGAGAATTGTTCTTCACCTTGTTTGGTTTTTATGTCGTAGTTTTCTTCTCGGTGTCATGCCCGTCCTTTGTTTTGAAACCTCTAGAATAGTTTCTCTCTCTTTCGGGCTCTTCCTAGGTTGCTAGTTTTATACCCCCGCCTTTATTTAGGCTTGATTCCTTTAAACCTTTGCTATACCCGCGTGAGCTAGTCTAGCTATCTTACCGTTATGCTGTCTGAATCGGTCTCTTGGGATGGTTAGAACTACCTTCTTGCCGGAGTGCTGTCCGTTTCTCTATTTAGATGAACCTTCCCTCTAAAGTTTAATTGATCCCCTTCTTAGTCGTCATTCTATTTTTTGCTTCGTCTTGTTATTACGCTACTAGTATGAGCCTGGCAAGGGCATTATTTTAGCTTCAGTGATTATCTGCATATGGCTTGCTGTTTCAAGAATCTAGGATGTTTGCTGTCCATCGTCAGGATTCTTGTCTAGAAAGTGTTTTTATACTGGTTATTTTGCATCCAGCATTCTAGGTTTTCTTCGGGTCTAGATCATTGAGTCATGAAGATTACAGTCAACACGTGTCTGGGTAAGATCAGGGTGAGGTAGACTCTATAGAATATCTGAACAGCCAGCTGAGTCATCAAAAATGGCAGAGAACGAAGTTAACTTGACAGCTCTAATGAGAGCAATTACTGAGATATAGAGAGCTGTGGAGCAGCAAACCCAAGCTCAAAACCAATGTCCGACACATATATGGGCAATTCAGGCTTGTATACCCATTGTGAATGGACTACTGGAGGATACAAATGAGAATAGCGAAGACTTTTAGAACAATAATCGAGGACAGGAGGCACCGCAAGTTGTTGTGCCACCTCGGGTTCCCCGCCCGGTGGTGGTAGAAGAAGAGAACACTACACAGTTCAAAGAATCTGCATTGGCTGAGAAAATCGATCGAATAGAGAAGGTCCTTAGAAAGGCCAAGAGAGTCGAGGAATATATGCTCAATGTAGAGGGACTATGCCTGCTTTCATACGCCAAGCTCCCGGAGAAGTTTAAAATGCCCGACATGAAAAAATTCGACGGAACCAGAGACCCTAGAATTCATCTTCGAATGTATGTTGGTACACTGTCACCAATGGAAATTGATGACCAGCTGAAGGCCCAGCTCTTTCACCGTTCTCTTTATGGGCCAGCCTAGAAATGGTTCCTCTCCCTAGAAGTAGCAAAGACCAGAACCTGAGAGGACATAGCTATGGCATTTGTCAGTCGGTATAGCTATAATGTCTAGCTAGATGTAACCACTCGGGAGCTGGAGACCACTCATCAAGAAAGCAGAGAGTCATTTGTGGACTTTTTGACCAGGTGGAGAGCAAAGGCAGCCAAAATGACAAACTAACCAATAGAAAAGGAACAGGTGAGAGTTTTAGTCAAGAATTTTCAATCCCCCCTGAAACGTTATTTGATCACACAGTCGCTCTCCACATTCGAGCAGTTGTTTGATGCTGGGGTTCAGATAGAAGATACAATCCAGTCTGGTGATATCGAGGAGGTCGAGTCGAACCAAAAGCCGAGAAAATCTTACCCATCCACTAACCCTACATCTCGCTCTAATGTGGTGAATTTGCTAAACCTCCAATCAGATCGACCGAATTCTTCACATTCATTGTCTCCTCTCAGAAACAATCAGCCGTCGCAGCTGAAAAAGCCAAGGAGAGTTTTCACTCCCCTTAATATTTCTCTGACCACGGCCATGAATTGACTTATCGAGAAAAGGCTGATAAAGCTTCTTGATCCAATGCCGCCTCCTAGCCCTTTACCGCTATGCTACGATCCCACCTAATATTGCTCATACCATCAGAGCCACGGACACCCAACCAACAACTGTCTGAAACTCCGCCATGACATCCAGGATCTCATTAACAATAAGGTCATTTCACCTCCATCTGCACCGAATTTCACAGCAAATTTTTAAATTCTTGTAATTTGCATGATTCAAGTCTCGAGTCCAGTCGAATTCTTGTAAGTTTTTGCTTTATTCAGATCAGTTGGATGTCGACTTAGAGAGCACGTCTATCTGTGCACCATCTTTCTTTGCTTTCGATTTTGTAATCCCTGCTCTCTTTGATATCAATAAAATAAATGAAGATTTTGATTATTCTTCTTTGCTTCTTTTATTTTGTACTCTTTCTGATGATTTTGAATTCAAAAGGGATGTCCCTGAAGAATTAAAAGCTTTAAAAGAGAAAAAAAATGCGTGCCCAACCAATAATTGAAGAAACTTCGTCAATAAATTTGGGTAATAAAATTAACTCACAAATTGTCTAAATTAGTTCTTCTTTTTTTTTAGTTGAACGTGAACAATTAATGACTTTATTAAAAGAATAAAGTCAATCAGATCTTAATGAACCCTGAAGACAGAGAAAAGATGGCACTCATTACACTATGGGGCACCTACTGTTACTATGTGACACCATTTGATTTGAAGAATGGTGTGGTGGGTTCGGGTATCCTGTTGTGATCTCGGGTGTCATGTGGATGTCATCCTCAAGGGTGGCGTGCATGGCTAGATGTGGGTTGTTGGGGCACGGTTGTGGGCATCGTGGTTGGGTACGGGGTGTGGTTTTTGGGTCCTTGATCCTCTTTGAGGAGAAATGTGGTGTTTGTAACCTCGCGGTTTGAGGGGTTTGATGTTGGCCTTTAGGTTAGGCTTTGTTGTATGGGTGCTGGTTGTCCCTGTGATTGAATGCCGAGTTTTGTGGTGGGTGGTATCACGGTTGAGGTTATATAGCTATGTGCGCTTATAGCTGGCTTTATGCATTTATAACTGTGGCTTATCATGCAAGGATTATGTAAGTGGATTACATGGTTTTGGTATCGTTACGCGTACCGTAGTTACATGCTTTAAAATTCAAAAGTTTTGTAGGCATGGTTATGTGGAATATGAGAAACGGATGCATGTGGTGCATATTGCATGAGTTGCAGGTGTTGTGTGAGTCGCGTGTGTAACATGTGACGTGGTTTGTGTAACGTAGTGACAGTACGTGATTTTATGCATTTAAATCCTGATTTGGTTATGCATGGGTATATGGAATGAGATAGATGAGCATGTGGTTCTGTGAACGTTAGCTCTGGTTGACGGTGCATTCGATAGGGCTGCGATTCCTCGATGAAAGTCTGTAAAGGTGCAATGGTAGGGCTGAGGTCCTTTGGTTATAGTCCGTGAAGGTTAGGGTTGTAGTCCTTCGGTGATAGTCCGTAAAGGTGTGTGGTAGGGCTGAGGTCCTTCGATTTCAGTTCGTAAAGGTACATTGACGAGGGCTATGGTCCTACGGTAAAAGTTCGTAAAAATATGTGTTGCACGGGTTACATGCGTTGTGTGTGTGGCACGGGTTGTGTGCGTTGCATAGATGGGGGCTACGGTCCTTTGGTGGAAGTCCGAGAAGTTGCATAGATTGCATGAACTGCATTATGGGACGGATAGACCAGTTTTCAAATTATTTTTAAGAGTCGTGTGAATCGCGATCTAAAAACCGTTTTCAAATTGTTTTCAAGGCTCCCGTGAGTGAGTCAAAACATGATTTGTATCCTCGATTTCCTGTTTGCATGTGAAAACTCATTTTTAAGGCTTGAAAGAGAGTCTAAACCTGCACTTCGATTTCCTAGCATGTTTTATTTATACTGCATGCTTGTCTAATTTCTATCGAGCCTTGGCTCACGATGTGCGATTTGCTTTTCTTCAGGTACCGATCACGCTGGTTGATCTGGAGGTGGTGGAGAGGTGGAAGGGTTATAGTCTTCCTTTTTGTTTTTATCTGTATCATGTATGCTTAATACATATTTCTCAGCGTTGGAGCCTTGTAATGTATGCCGTTTGGCGTTTATATACAATGCTTGTATGTTTATTTTGAGATTATATTCTCGGGCTGGGTGTTGTGGTTGTTTGTTTATGGGTGTTTCACGTGGCCTGGAGTTTGGGGCATGACATGCATAATGGTCAAAGTCATAAAAGGGATCCACCACTAAGAGCATTTCCAAGTGACACATGTCTTTTCTAGTCAGCAAAGAAAGATACTGTCTCCAAGCCGCCTCGGTAGTATATATCGGGTAAAAAGGACGATGAACCAAAGGTAGAAGCGTTGTGCCCATCCAAAGTTAGTTTCTGCAGAAGGTTTACCTTCTCTATCATCCAGATCTGAGAAAAGAGAAAATAGGTAAAAATTGAGAGAAATTAGCAAAAGGAGAGATGTGTGGGGAAATAAAGAAAGTGTGAAAAGGAGAGAATAGCGATAAAATCTGAGAGAAATCAGCAAAAGGAGAGAAGAACGGTAAAAATTGAGAAAAAATCAGCAAAATGAGAGAAGAACGAACAAAGGAGAGATTTGAGTCTCACCTTGGAGAAACAGAGGACTACCGGCAAAAGACGTGATTACACCCCAGTGGATGGCACTAGACCAATCAGGGTCTCAGCCAAAACTAGGGGCACGAAGTCCTTCCCTGCTCTTATTTGCTCAGCAATATCCACCAGAATAGTGCTAACTTGGTTGTTACAGGAAACCAGAAAGCACCAGGTAAGTAGACAGATGCACATAATATAACGGCATCGCAACTGAAAGTTGAAGTCACCAAGGGCACCGGTAGGACAAAATCTATGTCTAGTGAATCCCCATGGATGAAGAAAGAAACCTTTTGACCACAAGGATGTATAATGAACATGGAAGGTATTGACATGAACTATCGTGGGACGAGATTAAAAATAACGGTGAACACCTCTACAGTGAGGCATAACTCTTCATGACCAAAGAAGAAAACATGAGCTCGTGGATCCTAAAAGCTTGTAGCAGCCCTCAGCAATGGTTCGTTAATCCAAGCCCTGGTGCGCTAGGAAAACTTCTTTCAAATCCTAGTCATATGCGAAGCATTGTCTAGGTTTTAGGTTCGTAAGACGACCCTTAGGTTCCCTAACCCTTAGTGCGCCAGGTAAATCTTTCAAGCCGTAGAAGACTAGTCACCCTAAGCCCTAGTGAGCCAGGAAAATCCTTTTAACCCTAGGTTCGTGTGTGAGTGACAATCTTTAGGTTCTCTCTAAACCCTAGTCCATAAGGCATCTAGGTCCTAAGTTCATAAGGTGTCTTAGATTTTCTTTAAACCCTAGTCCATAAAGCGTCTAGGTCCTAAGTATAGAAAATGTCTAAGGTTTTCTCTAAACCCTAGTTCATAAGGCGTCTAGGTCCTATGTATAGAATGTGTCTTAGGTTTTCTTTAAACCCTAGTCCATAAGGTGTCTAGGTCCTAAGTCCAGAAGGTGTCTTAGGTTTTCTTTAAAACCTAGTCCATAAAGCGTCTAGGTCCTAAGTCCAGAAGGAGTCTTAGGTTTTCTCCAAACCGTAGTCCATAAGGCGTCTAGGTCCTAAGTCTAGAAGGTGTCTTAGGTTTTCTTTAAACCCTAGTCCATAAGGCGTCTAGGTTCTAAGTTCCGAAGGTGTCTTAGGTTTTCCTTAAACCCTAGTCCATAAGGCATCTAGGTCCTAAACCCAGAAAGATACTTAGATTTTCTCCAAATCCTAGTCTATAAGGCGTCTAGGTCCTAAGTCCAGAAGGTGTCTTAGGTTTTCTTCAAACCCTAGTCTATAATGCGTCTAGATCCTAAGTCCAGAAGGCATCTTAGGTTTCCCAAGCCCTAATGTGCTAGGCATCCAATGTTCCAAGCCCTAGCGTGTTAGGCATTCTATCTCTCAAGCCTTAGAAAACTAGGCACCCAAAGTCCTGGTGAGCCAGGAAAATCTTTCAAGAACTAAAGATTAGGCATCTTAAGCTCTGGTGTGCCAGACAAACCTTGCACGTTCTAGTAGAAGACTAGGAACCCCAAGCCCTAGGAAACTAGGCAACCTAAGCCCTGGTATGCTAGGTAAATCTCACAAGACCTAGAAGACTAGGCACCCCAAGCCTTGGTGCGCCAAGAAAATATCTTGTCACACCCTAAACTCCGGGCCACGTGAAACACCCATAAACACTCAACCACAACACCCAGCCTGAGAATACATTCTCAAAATAAACCATACATGCATTATATATAAACGCCAAACGGCTTACATCACACGACCCCAACGCCAGAAAACATGTTATAGCATACATGTTTAAAGCTAACAAAAAGGAAGATTAAAACTCTTCCACCTCTCCAGCACCTCGAGATCAACCAGCGTGATCGGTACGTGAAGAAAAGCAAAATCCCACACCTTGAGCCAAGGCACAGCAAAAAGTAGACATGCATGTACTATAAGCTAAACATGCCAAGAAAATAATGTGCAGTTTTAGACTATCTTTCAAGCCTTGAAAATAGTTTTCACGTGAAAACGGGAAAGCGAGGATACAAACTATCTTTTAACTCACTCACAGGAGCCTGAAAATAGTTTTAAAAGGATTTTTAGATCGCGATTCATACGACTCTTAAAATAGTTTAAAAATTGGTCTATCCGTCACATAATGCAGTACATGCAATCCATGATACATACAATTGACCCTTACACGCAGCAACCACAAATCTAACAACCGACCCTCACACGTCGCAACCACAGTCCTAACACTGAGATAAAAATTCGTACATAAACATACATTCTTGGGATAAAATCGTATACCATGGGGTAAAACCATAAACCAAACCATGGGGTAAAACCACAAACCAAACCACGAGATAAAATCGCAAACCAAATCACGAGATAAAACCGCATACTTTACCGTAAGCCACGGGATGGAACTGCCGACCACGGATTATACCACGAGGTAAAATCGTAAACCACGAGATAAAATTGTATACTGCGGGATAACACCGCACACCACGGGATAAAACTGCATATTACAGGATAAAACTGAACATTACGGGATAACAACGAAAACTACGGGATAACACTGAATCAAAACATGCATACTAAACCAGGGTTTAAATGCATAAAGCCAAGTACTGTCATTACGTTTCACAAACCACGTCACATGTTACACACGCAACTCACAGAATACTTGCAACCCATGCAACATATACCATATGCATTCGTTCTGCATATTCCACATATCCATGCTTAATAAACCTCTAAGTTTTAAAGCATGCAACTACGGTACACGTAATGATACCAAAATCATGTAATCCACTTACATAATCCATGCATAATAAACCACAGTTATAAATGCATAAAACCAGCTATAAGCGCACATAGCCATATAACCTCAAACTGTGACATCACCCGTCACAAAATCCGACATCCACTCACAGGGACAACTGGCAACCCACACAACCAAGCCTAACTGGAAGGCTACACCAAACCCCTCAAACCACGAGGTCACTAACACCACATTTCCTCCAAAGGTGCCACGGGCCCTAATACGCTCCACAATCAATGATGCAAAGCACCACACACATAATCGTGCCCCAATAATCCGCATCTAAACATGCGTGCCACTCTCGAGGATGACACCTAAACGAACGTCAGAAGCCACGACACGACTCCCAAGGCTACTACTCGACCAACTGAATCCCCAAAGGCATCCAACAGTATTTCAATTGACTAACCCCATAATCAATCAACCGAATACTATTGAAAACCAATTGGAAACCAAGAAACCAACCACCAAAACCACCAACTCACAGCCTAGAACTTCAGCCGACTGGACCCAACCCCCAGTCGACTTAAAAACACACTGAAAAAGCCAAAACACCACAGAAGCACTGTCCAGTCGACTGAACCTCAAGTACAATGATCCAGTCGACTGAACTCATGGGTCCAGTCAGCTAAACTAGCCTAGAAACTGTTTTTAAGGTATGGGTTCCACCTCTAAACCTTGAATCGAAGCCTCTGAACTTCCACACAACACCCTCAGACGTACACATGCCTAAGCCAAACAACAAACCCAGGAAAGAAACTCTCGAAGCACGATTTCATCCACCGAAATTGACATAAAATCGGTTTTTAACCCAAAAACCCAACTTTATAGAAAATCAGATCTACAACAATCCGATCGGTAAAAATACACCCGATTACACATAGCACATTTATAAAACATACAATGTCTAGAATCCTACCTCAGTGAGTTCAAAACTCAACATCTCGATCCACGTGCAAAATCAAGTTTCGCCAAAATAAAATTTTGGCCGGATGGTTGCGTAGCCCACCGTGCCAATAACAAGGATCAGCTGTCTGATCATTGAAAAAAAGCTCCGGGCCCCTGAGAAGTTAGAGAGAAGGTAGAGAGAAAAATGAGAAAACTTACTAGAGAAGTTTTGAAAATATCTTTTAAAAAATATTTATCTCTAGATATTTATAGGCCTCCAAAATATTTTTTTTTTTGAAAATTTTGAAATTCGCACCACAATGGCTCACGGCCCCGAGAACCTACCCCGCATGCATATCTAAGCCCAATTATGCATCGAAAGCAATAAAAACATGATCAAACAAAAACACGTAACGCGCGTCTAGAAACACCGAAAAAGAAAATGGGTTAGGCTCTCACAACTCTATCCCCCTTAAAAAAATTTCACCCCGAAATTCAACTCAAGGTCAAAATAATTAACCATCGATCGCAATCGACATAGGCATACGAGATGGTTAGCCAAACTATTCCTAGGATATAGTCAAATAAGGTCAGGCATCCTAGACAATGGCCAACTATCTCAAAGACACGGGATCTACCACTCACCCCAACCTCACATCATTAAGTTTCACAAACTCAAGTTAAGTTTAAAGTAACTAAAGTTAGTTAACCCATGGTTAAGGAAACTTTCTATTTGACTTTTGGCTATAAAAAGAGACCCAACCTACCCTTTTTCTTCATAATTTCGTGCATATAAAGAGGGAGAGAGAGAGAGAGAGAGAGAGAAGCAAAATGAAAAGGAAGAAGAAAGGAGGAAGAAGAAGAAGCTTGAAGATGGGAGCTTTAAAAGTTAAGTCCATGGTTTTCATTATCAATAATTAATCCTCAACAAGGTAAGAGAGACTCTAATACTTTTAATTTTACATAAATCAAACATCTCTCCCACCATCCTCAAACACAAATCTAAGATCAAGAATCAAAACTTGGGACTATTTGGTTTAAATGTTGAAGTTGTGAGTTGGTGTGGGATTTTTCATAGGTTCCATGACTTCTATAAGCTCTGGAATATTGATATATTGAAGTAAAATACATGTATCCAAAGAAAATGAGTAAAAAAATTACACACTTATCACTAAGAGGCTAGAATCAAAATAGGCATGAGTTTTGGGAGTTTTGAGATTTCTTCCCTAATCTTTGGAATATCATAAATTAATGTAAGAACATGATATAAGCATGTTCTTTATATTCAGACTTATGTTTTTGTGTTATCTTTCATTAAAAATTGGTTTGAACTCATTTTAGTAAGTAGAACTCGAGCTATTACAATTCTACCAAAGTGTGTTGGTTTCAGACTAGTCAACAATGCAGACCTAAAAACCCTAGTTTAAAATGATATATGAGTTTTGGCCAAAATATGAAAATTATAGACAACATGTGTATCTAGTTGTCCACCAAATATGAGTTTTGTTAATGAGTTTTGTTAGCTCAAAATTCCTTTGAAACTCTCTGTTGTGTTTCAGCCCTCAAGGGACACTTCTGTCATATATCTGTGTGTAGCCTAAATATCCTATTTTTAGTGATCTTTCCAAAAGTGGTCTACATGAACTTTGTAGATAACATATTGAAGTACTTTCTTCCAAGAAAACCGATCTTAAAGCCTTGGAATGATTCTCCAAAATCATTTCAAACCCTCTGTCCAAAATCAACTCTTCTGAGTTTTGGCAGCTGAAATAACCTATTTTCTAAAATGGCTAAAAAGTCTAACTTGTTCCAAACAACTACCCTAAACTCTAAACATGAAACTTGTTGGGGATTTGTTGAGATAGATCATACTAGAAATTGGACTCATTCGGACTTGATATGACAACCCAAAACGGAGACCAACAGAAGCATGTTTTTGGTGAAATCTTGAGAAAAGTACTGAACCATTTTTGCTAAGGATGTTTTGTTCACCCTTTTGCCTTAAGTTTTGGCCTTGGTGTTAAATATGGGAGTTGTAAAAAATATTTTTTATCTAAATGGTGTTTAAAAATCATAACTTGATTCCAAGTTTAAGTACCTCAAGATGCTGCAGTAGTTTAAAATTTAATGATTTGAAAGAGAGTAATAAATGGTTAAGTAAAATTTTCAAATAAGTGAAGGATTGGGTAAGCGCGTTGTGCCCCTTAAATCTAAAAAGAAAGTAACCATGGTCCCAAAAATCAAAAAAATATTCCTTGGTTGAAATCGTTTTAGTTTCACATGCTAAAGGGGGAGGATTCCGTGTTAACGGTAGAGTCATGTTTTACTTGTTAGGCACAGATGTTGTAGAACCTGGGGGTCCTGCTTATCTTACCGGGGCAGGCTCAGTTCATACGCATATAATACAAGGTAAGAGTGCTTAGCTATTATCTTGAACTCGAGTTTGTGTAAATGATACTTAAAAATGCTTTGAAGCGCATGTTTTGAACTATGACTAGCTTGACGATCGCATGAGCCTGTTGTTTTAAAAGCCATGATGTTTTAAATTCAAGTGTGCTATCGATGATATTCTGAGCTAGCATGATATTACTACGAAAGTATGGTTAATGTTACCATGGTTTTTTCATTTGTCCCTATAGGGGAGGTTTCCCCTTAAGTGGGGGGTTTTTGCCTTTAAGGCTTTTGGGCTGAGTCCCAAATTTTAGCACATACCACTCGTGCTTGGCGAAGTGTGGTCCTCATTCCATCACATTGCTATCCATACATTGCGAATTGAGGTTACGGTACCGTCGAAACTCCCGATCGTAAGGTTAAAGACTACTTTGACATTATTGGAGTTTGAGTCTAGATTTGAGATAGTGATCATGCATTTTAAATTTGTGACAGTTAAACCAGGAACATATTTTTGTTTGCAATATTGAGAGGGTTCTGTATAATCTGTGAGATTTTCATGTTTAAGAAAATGCATCAGTTTCTATATTTTCAAGAAAAATGTGATGAACTATTTTTAGAAAGAATTTTCAGTTATTCTTAACTAAGTAACTGTCTTTTCTGTTCATGATAATGCTAAGTGCGCTCTTCTGTAACCTCTGTGGTTGCAGATACCAGGAACGACTAGAAATTGGTCCACCACAGGCGTCGTCGAGCAGTTTTGGTTCTGGTGTTGGGAATTGTTTTGGTTCAGTTTTCTTTTGTTTAGTTTTTTAGTTTTAGCAAAGTTTCATGTATATGACTCTGAAGGTTTTTGATGTTTTAGAAGTAATGTATGCCCTTGGGATGGCGAATCCCTAGTAACAAATGTATACCTCTTTTGACATTAAGGTGTTATGGTTGCTTAGAATTTCTTGCTTGGTCTCTTAATATCTTTATCCCTTGTCTTTCTCTTTGGCTGCCGGTCTACGGTGGGATTACATCCGTTATACAGGTTTGGTGCTTTGCGAGAGCAAGGTGTTACATGAAAGATATTAAATTAAGCATTATGATGATCCAATACTTGTTGAACAAATAATATACATAATAATATTGTGTTATAGGTCAATAAAAACAAATAAATCATTATTGAAGTTCATACACAACCAAATAAGTTAAAAAGTCACATATTGCCAAAATAGCTTAATTTGACTTGAAAGATTACATATATTTAATCAATTGCAATGAAAACTGTGATAATATATGGGTATACTATATTTATCATAAAAATACTAAAATAATAGGTATCAGTAGAAAAAGACACCAAAAAGATATATCCAATTAACTTTTAATGTATTTTATTGCACAAAAGGGCACGCAAACCAATACAAAATCCCTTGATTTTTGTAGGATAAGGTTTTTTTCTCACAAATAGCTCCTAGCTATATTTACCTTCCCCATATAAGATTTGTATCCTCAAAACATGAACCAAATTAAAGGAACCCATGTGATGTGTAAGGAAAGAAATGGGAAAAAAGTACCTTAATTAATCTTTTGTCCCCTCCATGTTTCCTAACCTTTGCCTATATAAAACAAGCCAAACACCCTCCTCTTCCCTTCATATTTTCGTGCATATAGAGAGAGGAAGGCTTGGTTGCGTGTTCTGGAAGTATTATACAAGTTTGAGCGAGAAAAAGAAGGAGAAGAAGAATAAGGAGCCAAAGAGAAGCAAGAGGTGCTTTCCTAAAGCTAAGTCCTTCCATCCTACCATCCTTGAGCCCTCTAAACAAGTAAGTAAAACCTCTAAACTTTATTTCTAATATCTCTCAAAATATCTTCCAACGCATCCCTTTAAAAACTCTAAAAATTGAGAATCGAAAATAAACCGAAAATGTGTCGTAGTTGAGAATTTGGGGCTGTTATGTTTATGGGTGATATGAGATGTTGTTGTATGTTGTTATCTTTGAGTTTGATGAATTCTAAGTGTGCTGGAGCCTTGATATTAATGTGTAAAACACAAGCATGAAAGAAATAGAACAAAAACATGACATGACATAAGTAGAAGACTTGGACCCCAAGAGACTTGATTTTTGAGAACGTAGATGTTTCTGCCCTGAAATTTGAAATGCCATAAATCATTGTAGAAAATTGATCTAAGCATGTTCATTGTGTCCAAATTTGTCTTTTTGTGTTATCGTTCATTCAAGGTTCGTTTCAACTCATTTTCATAAGTAAAACTTGAGATATTGCAGTTTTACCAAAGTGCGTCATTTTTCGACCAGTCAACACTACCGACTTGAAAACCCAAATATAAAATGAGATCCGAACTTTGGTCAAAACATAAAATTTATAGATCACATGTATATCTATCTAACCACAAAAATTGAGCACAAACTATGGAGTTGTGATAAGTCAAAACCCCTTTGAAAGTCTCTATTGGGTTTCAGCCCTCAAGGGACACTTCTATCATATATTTTTGTGTAGCCCACAACCTCTGTTGTTAATGACCTTTTCCAAAGGTGGTCTACATAAATATTGTAGCTAACATATTAAAGTACTTTTTGTCCAAAAATAATACCTTAAAGCCTCAGGATGATACCTTAAAACTATTTCAAACCCTCTGTCCAAAACCAGTTCTGCTGAGTTTTTGCTGCTGACAGAACCTACTTTCTAAAATGGCCAAAACGTCTAACTTGTTTCAAATAACTACCATTAGATCTAAACATGAAAATTGTAGAGGACTTGTTGAACTAGAACATACTCAAAAATTGGCTCATTTGGACTTAATCTGATACCCCAAAGCCAAGACCAACAGAAGCATAGTTTTGGTAAAATCTTGAGAAAAGTGCTGAACCGTTTTTGCCGAGGATGTTTTGTTCATCCTTTTGCCTTAGGTTTTGGCCTTGGTATTAAACATGAGAGTTGTAAAAAATATTTTTATCTAAATGGTGTTTAAAAATTATAACTTGATTCCAAGCCTAGATGCCCTGAAATTCTGTCATCCCTTTTAATTTAATACTCGATTTTGGTTTTAAAAGTCGCAAAGTGTGAATTGAGTACCATTTGCTATGAAATCCTACTTTTATATGGTGATTGGTTTGAATTAGTTGATTAGTATTTTTAAGTGAATGTATGATGATTTAGAACTCATGCTATCATGTTGAATAAAATCTTGAGAATTGTAACTTGTGCTTCACATATTTGTACCTTATACTTTGTGCGTAGTACTATGAATATTGTCATGCTAGTTGATGTCATGCTATAGATGATTGTATTTGAGATCCATACCATACATCATTGACATTGTCACTTACATCTTAGCATGTTGGAGTTCATCTGTGCAAACGGTTGTTGGGATGGGCGGTATTGAATTGTTCTTCTTGTTTCTAAATCTAGGGCGTCCTTGGTTTCCATTTTTGTTTATTTTTTTGGGATATATTCCCCTTGTACACCCTAGGTTCATCTCCGGTGTTTGAAATGATTTATCATGAATATTGTTAGGCATCATGGGTTTGTCGCTAGTATTCTAGTTTTGATGATTTAGAATTTGGGTTGACGCCAAACGAGCATCCTGGTTCTTAATGTGGGATTATTGGCCTGAATAAGAATGAATGATTAATTTGGTTGGTCCAGATAAGGATGGATGATCAATTTGGTTGGCCTGCCCCCACGCTGTTGCCATTAAGTAAAATAGCTGTGGCATAAAGCCTGGCGAAGCATTTTCTATTCACAACAAGGCGAGGATAGGTTTGGTGATCAAATTCCCATTAAGTCTACTCTAGTGATTCCCAGTGTAGAATCCCTGTTATAATCTGGATGCATGTTGGGTTAGGCATCTTCATTTCATACACAGCACCTCATATATGCATGCTTATTGACTTATCTGCTATCCTGTCATAAATTTGTCTGTCTCTTCGACTATAAACTGTACTGGGTGTTATATGGTATGTGTTGCGGTAAATTTTGTGCCATGAGATTAGTTAGAAAATTAGAGTATTTTGCTTTTGGGTCTTGGCTCGTGGCATTCGTGCCACATGTGAGGAAGAGTTCTTAGAGGAAGTCATGCTAGAGGAAGAAGAAGAGTTTGAAGAACAGGGTGAGTTCCAAGAGCACGTGGATCCCGCTGATGCATTCTAAGGAGTCGAGACCTCTACTTTTGTTCTTATATTCAAATTTTCCATGCTTAGTGTAAATTTTAAAATTTCTTGGTAAAATTATAATAGTTAAGTATTTTGAACGGTTCAGAACTCCTTTACGATGTAATAACTAATGTATGTAAATGTGAATGAATAGCTAGAATATTCTTTTATTTATATTTATATATGTCCCGACGTGCCCGGAGGACGGGGCGCCACAGTTGGTATCAGAGCCCAGGTTTAGTGAACCTTCAGGCCTTGGGTTATGGAAAATCATGCATTCTGTCGTGTTGGAGCTCTATAGAAGGCATTGTATTAATTATTATTATCATCTATACATTATAAGAACTAAAATCTGATGTGTTTAAGTCCTATAAGGAGTCGCGTCTGGACGATACAAGGTTCGGGAATTGTAAGAAATCTACATGCAAAAGACGAGTAAGGGTATTGAGATTGAAGATCAAAGATTCATGCAAAGAATTACCTTATTTTAAGGGGGGTAGATAGGAGTACGCACTAGGAGAAGTTAGAGATATCACCTCGAGAGACACCGGTAGAACCCCGCGACTTCATCCTTATAAGTCCTTTTCTCACTTACCCCAAGCCTTGATGTCAACTTTTTGAAGTTCTTTTGTATGTCCTTCCTTCTTATATCATCAGTCCTCAATGGTACTATCAAGTGTCGTTCATCAGTAACTCTTATGCACCCAAGTCTTGTTGATAACCCTATTCAAAATTCAATCCTATAAAGTATCATTGTCCTCAAGTTTTCATGCCTCGATAACGACCGATATTCACATTTGATTCTCCTCTGATTCAAGTCATCATTCTTGAACTAACTTTTCTCTTATAGAACTCGATATCAATTCTTTGTTAATTACCAATTTCAAACATTCGACATTGATAAAATCTTTTGCTATCGTTCACTTCTCTCGATCCTGAAATCACAATCTATTATAGTGATTTTGTAAATTCTTCATACACTCTTGAAATCTCTACCAGGGAAGTAAACTTGGATGCTTGAATTGAAGTACGTTAGGCCGACATAACTTCAAGGCAAATATCTAGTTTGGCTGCCCCTTTTACTTGAACATCTCTGTTACCATAAGCTAATTGTACTGGACTAGTTCCGGGGACACTTGTTTAAAGTATTGTTCACTATCCTCCTCTTGTTTCTCCTACATTTGAATCCCAAATGATTACTCAATTTGTGTCAATGGTAATTGCCTTAACCGTGACCATTTAACCTCATCTAACCTATCTTTAAACCACCTGGGTTCCATCGTAAGATGTTCTAATCCCGCCCGTGTTTTCGACTATCGACCTTCAAAACCTTGCCGCATTGATCTCTTAGTAAGAACGATTGTCAGGATATTACGTCATTAGGCCTTAGCGCTTTCACAAAAAACTGAGACGATACACGAAAACCTCCTAACATCTCTTCAAAGTGTGAAACAGATTTCTTCTTGATGTCACCACTTAGAATATCTGTCAATGTCCGCGTTTAACAAAGTTTTAAAGATCAAGACTCCCATTGCAATAATGGTTAAGGGCTTATTCGACTAATTATATCTTTTCAAAGGTCTCAACAAATAGAACTATGCCATCAGCAATGTAAAGTTAAAAACAATAGCTTCACATCAAATGTTTCGCGACACTGCCTTATGGCAAAATTCAAACTTCCCCAGACTATTTCATAGCTAGCCCACCCATCCGATAAACTGAGAAGTAAAAGACTCATACCGGTAGTAAGAAAGTGATAACCTTAGTAAAAAAATGAGAAATAGCCTCGAACTCTTGATAACCTTGTTACACTAGTATAGGAGGTACGCTTATATACATCGATATTCACGCTAGCCTTCCCACCGAAGTGTTAGAGTTTGGGTTTTTTCCATCACTATCAAAGAACGAAGAATCTTGATCACAACAATGAACATTTGAAGCCTGATGAAAAATTAACCACCAAGTCACAATGGGTTACATGACTAGGTAATTACCACAACCATATCTCCTATAATGTTCATTTTACCCTAAAATGACCGACCGCTTGAGAAAATGATCCAGTTATTAGAAGAGACATTCAAACTCAACGCTCTAAGCACGTCAAGAACAAACGGTATAGGCCAAGAGGAACGGAACAACCTTTAAAAAGACTAGAGAAAAAATGAAAGCATATAATTACATATTTTGTCATCAGGATTATCAAGACCACCTCAAAGACTAGTAACTCTTTAGTTAAACAATTCAAGGATTTAGGTGCCGAGGAGTTTGTGGAAACAGTGAATCCCATTGATGCTGAAGATTGTTTGAGGGGTAGAGTGCGCATTTTAGACAGACCAAGTTATTCACATGATAGGTTCTTAAAGTATCAGTTTGTATTCATTTAGCGTCTAGACTGTGTAACTCTTATAGAGTGGTATTCAATTTCCATTGTGGTATTGATGTAAGTCGCAAGGTTATTGCTGTTGAAAATATTTTGTGATGTGACCCGTTAGAGCAAGTTTGTTTAGATTAGTGAGTAGATGTTGCTGGTATAGAGGAGAAATTTTCTCATGGGAGTGTGCAAACTTTATGTATGAGAAGTTGAAGGGTAATATAATTATGTTGTTTCTGGTGGAGTTGCGTAGCTACTCAATGTGCGTATATGGGAGGAGTAATTGTTTGGAGAGTGGAAGCATAAGTAAGACTATACGAATTCATGGGTATGGTTTTTATAATTGACCTTGAGTAAATCGAGTGTCTTGGTAGAATGTGGGTAAGATAAAATAATTAAAGTGCAAAAATGGTTCTTGGTTCGATTGTGTGGCAAAAAATGTGTGAAGGAATTGAGTGATGATGATAAGAGACTTTATAATCAGGAGTTAATACTGTTCAGTTAAAGGATTATAGGGTGGATGGTATATATATGAAGGAAATATGTGATGAGGTTGTGATTGGGTTCCTATGGGTAAGCATATACCTAGGGAGCGTTTAGTCTGTGTGGTATGTTTAGGCCTAGTGACTCATTAGATTCAAGTGGTGGTATTAATCTTGATGGTCGTAAGGCTAGAGTAGTCCAACACAAAGCGGTAATGTGATTACGAGTTAATAGTCGTTAGTCGATCAGGAAGTAATCTTTGATGTACGTTTGAATATGGCAATGATCTGGTTTTTGATAGAGTGACAGTGTTTCTAGATAGAAGTGGAGAATGTTTGAATCAGTTACAGTGGTGGGCTAGTTTAGAGACACATGATTGCTTGTGGAAGTCATACTCGATGTAAGTTGTGTTTTGGAGCCAACGTGTTCTCAATGATAGACTGGGGTGATGATACCACAAATTGAAAGTGCTGGAGTCAGATATACCCAAAACTGCCTTTAAGACTCGTTACGAGCATTACGAATTTGTGGTGTTACCTTTCGAGTTAACGAATGTACCTGCAGTGTTTATGGACCAGATGGATCAAGTGTTCGGAAGCTTTTTAGACCAATTTGTAATTGTGTTGATAAACGATATTCACTAATATTCTCAGAGTGAAGAGGAACACAGGGAACATTTGAAGATTCTTTGTAGGTCCTGAGAAAGCATAAGTTGTATGTAAACCTTGGTAAGTGTGAGTTTTAGTTGGACCGGGAGATATTTTTAGGTCATGTTATATCTGGAGAAGAAATTCAAGTGGACACAACATAAGTAGAAGCAACAGTTAATGGGAAGAGGCCAACTAACGTGACAGAGATACAGACTTTTTGGGGCTAGCTGGTTATGTGACATGGTCTTTGAAGATTTGGTAGTAATTAGTCTAAGATGTTAGTAGGAAACCCTTGATTTGACAAAAACCTGCATTAGTTTGCATGCCCTTTTGTGCAAGAAAATACATTAAAAGTTAATTTGATACAGTTAGTAGGAAACCCTTGATTTGATAAAAACCTGCATTGGTTTGCATGCAAACCCTTGATTTGGGGAGCATGCAAACCCTTGATTTGGGGAAAATACAGTTAGGTTTTTGTCAAATCAGGTTTTTTCTTCCCCATATCAGATTTGGTAGTAAACCCTTGATTTATATGGGGTCAGGTTTTTGTCCCCCAAATAGCCCCTAACTGTATTTTCCTTCCCCATATCAGATTTGTTCCCTCAAAACTTGAACCAAATTAAAGGAACCCATGTGATGTGTAAGGAAAGAAATGAGAAAAAAGTACCTTAATTAATCTTTTTTGTCCCCTCCATGTTCCCTAGCCTTTGCTTATATAAACCAAGCCAAACACCCTCTTCTTCCCTTCATATTTTCGTGCATATAGAGAGAGGAAGGCTTGGTTGAGTGTTCTTGTAGTATTATACAAGTTTGAGGGAGAAAAAGAAGGAGAAGAAGAATAAGGAGGCAAGGAGAAGTAAGAGGTGTTTTCCTAAAGCTAAGTCCTTCCATTCCACCACCCTTGAGCCCTCTAAACAAGTAAGTAAAACCGTTAAACCTTATTTCAAATATCTCTCAAAATATCTCCCAACACATCCCTTTAAACACTCTAAAAATTGAGAACCGAAAATAAACCGAAAAGGCGTCGTAGTTGAAAATTTGGGGCAGTTATGTTTATGGGTGATAGGAGATATTTTTGTATGTTATTATCTTTGAGTTTGATGACTTCTAAGTGTGCTGGAGTCTTGATATTAATGTTTAAAACACAAGCATGCGAAGAAATGGAAGAAAAACTTGACATGACATAAGTAGAAAACTTGGACCCCAAGAGATTGATTTTTGATAACATAGATGTTTCTACCCTAAAATTTGGAATTCCATTACTCAATGTAAAAAATTGATCTAAGCATGTTCTTTATGTCCATATTTATCTTTTTGTGTTATCGTTCATCAAAAGTTGGTTTCAATTCATTTTCATAAGTAGAACTCGAGATATTGCGATTTTACGAAAGTGTGTAATTTTCTAACCAGTCAACACTACCGACTTGGAAACCATACTTTAAAATGAGATCCGAACTTTGGTCAAAACATGCAAGTTGTAGATCACATGTATATCTATATAACCACAAAAAATGAGAACAAAAAATTGAGTTTTGATAGGTCAAAACCCCTTTACAATTCTCTGTTGAGTTTCAGCCCTCAAGGGATACTTCTTTCACATATTTTTGTGTAGCCTAGAACCCCTAATTTTAATGACCTATTCCAAAAGTAGTCTACATAAACATTGTAGCTAACATATTGAAGTACATTTTGCCCAAAAATTAAATCTTAAAGCCTCGGGATGATACCCTAAAACTATTTCAAACCCTATGTCCAAAACCAGCTCTACTACGTTTTTGCGGCTGACAGAACCTACTTTTTAAAATTACATAAAAGTATAACTTGTTTCCAACAACTACGCTTACCACTACACATGAAACTTGTAGTAGACTTGTTAAGAGATAACATACTCAAAAATGGACTCATTTGAACTTAATCAGATACCCTAAAGTCGAGACCAACAGAAGCATGGTTTTGGTAAAATCTTGTGAAAAGTGCCGAACCATTTTTTCTTAGGATGTTTTGTTCACACTTTTGCCTTAGGTATTGGCCTTAGTATTAAACATGAGAGTTGTAAAAAATATTTTTATCTAAATGGTGTTTAAAAATCATAACTTGATTCCAAACCTAGATGCCCTAAAACCCTGTCGTCCCTTTTAATTTAATACTCGATTTTGGTCTTAAAAGTCGCTAAGTGTGAATTGAGTACCATTTGCTATGAAATCCGAGTTTTATATGGTGATTGTTTCGAATTAGTTGATTAGTATTTTTAAGTGAATGTATGATGATTTAGAACTCATGCTATCATATTGAATCAAATCTTGAGAATTGTAGCTTGTGCTTCGCATACTTATACCTTATATCTTGCGCGTAGTACCATGAATATTGCCATGCTAGTTGATGCCATGCTATAGATAATTGTATTTGAGATCAATATCATAATTCATTGACATTGTCACTTGCATCTTGGCATGTTGGAGTTCATTTTTGCAAACCGTTGTTGGGATGGGTGGTATTGAATTGTTCTCCTTGGTTCTAAATCTAGGGTGTTCTTGGTTGTCATTTTTGTTTATTTTTTTGGGATATATTCCCCTTGTACACCCTGGGTTCGTCCCCGGTCTTTGAAATGGTTTATCATGAATATTGTTAGGTACCATGGGTTCGTCGTTAGTTTTCTGGTTTTGATGATTTAGACTTTGCGAACGAGCATCTTAGTTCTCAATGTGGGATTATTGGCCCAGATAAGGATGGATGATCAATTTAGTTGGCTCGAATAAGGATGGATGATCAATTTGGTTGGCCCACCCGCACGCCGTTGTCATTAAGTAAAACAACTGTGGGATAAAGCCCGGCGAAGTATTTACTATTCGCAACGAGGCGAGGATAAGTTTGGTAATGAAATTCCAATTAAGTATATTCTAGTGATTCTCGGTGTGGAATCTCTGTTATAATTTGGGTGCACGTTGGGTTGGGCATCTGCATTTCATGCACGACATCTCATATACGCATGCTTATTGACTTATCTGCATCCTGTCATAAATTTGTCTGTCTCCTTGACTACAAACTGTACTGGGTGTTATATGGTATGTGTTGTGGTGAATTTTATGCCGTGAGATTAGTTAAAAAATTAGAGTGTTTTGCTTTTGGGCCTTGGCTCATGACATTCGTGCCACAAGTGAGGAAGTGTTCTTAGAAGAAGTCATCTTAGATGAAGAAGAAAAGTTTAAAGAACATGGTGAGTTCCAAGAGCACGTGGATCCCGCTGATACATTCTGAGGAGTTGAGACCTCTGCTTTTGTTTTTATATTAAGTTTTTCCGTGCTTAGTGTAAATTTTGAAATTTGTTGGTAAAACTGTAATAGTTAAGTATTTTGAACGGTTCAGAACTCCTTTACAATGTAATAACTAACGTATGTAAATATGAATGAATGGCTAGCATATCCCTTTATTTATATTTATATATGTCCCGACGTGCCCGGAGGATGGGGCGCCACAATTGCAGTTCAAGATTTTGAAATTGGCAGCTCAAAATGATTGTAATGGTTTCAAGGTTTTGATTATTAGGTTCAAATACTGAGCTTGGATCATTTCTCGAGGATCATACTGAAGCACCATTCCACTTCTTTTCATCATCGGATTCACCTGGATCAACCTAAGATTAGGTGGGGTCAAATTGGGGTGTTTACAGTTGTCCCTCTTTGATATAACTTGCATAGGAACGCGTAATACAAGTTATATCAAAGATCCAGAGACAACATTCATTTGATCGAGCTATTAATCTTAGGTCACAAACACACAAGTATGCATATGATGTTGGTCGTACTCGAATTTTTATTGAGTTATCTACGTACCCCTTTGCTACAGATCATACCAAAATGTTGTTCTTAGGGTAAATGCATTAATGCAAGATACTAAACATGATGCAAACACCGATATGATCAAATAAACCTTAAAGATCGAGTCAAGATCTAAAAGGAGAACAAACAAACAAGTCAAAAATCGAGTCAAGATCTAAGAACTCGGCTGGGGATAAAATAATTTAAAAGGATCGGGTCAAGATCTTGAAAATTATCTTAACTGGAAAAGCATCATCGAATTAATAGGTAAAGCCTAGACTTAAAAACTCGGAACGATAACGGGATAAGGATAACTAAAAAGTCGAGTCAAGGCTTTAAAATCATCCTCATCGGAGAGAACCACGAATTGATAGGTTGAGTCAAGACCAAAAAATTTGGAATGAGGAAAAGGGATAAAAATAATTAAAAGTCGAGTCAATACTTAAAACTATTGTTATCATAAGGATAATCATGAATTAATAGGTTAAGTCAAAACTTAAAAACTCGAGATGAAAACGAAATAAAAATAATTAAAAAAGTCGAGTCAAGACTTTAAAACTAAATTTATTGGGAGAAAACCACAAAAAAACAATAAGATTTAAAATTATCTTTATGGAAAAGCAAACACAAGATTTAAAAATTATTTTTTAAAAATACCCCAAGTGTTGAAAAACAATCAAGATTATTTTAAAAAGATTTTAAAATAATTAAAACACACAAGATGTTTTAATAATCAAGTGTTTGAAAAACATTTTTAGGAAAAAAACACAAGAGTTAAAAAAATATTTTTAAAAAAACACAAAAGTTAAAAACTTTTTAGAAAAACAACCAAAATTATTTTTGCCAAACAAAACACATAAAAACACATAAAAACAAAAGCCAAGCAGCCCCTTAAAAATCCCAAAAACTAATGATGCTACTGACATACAACCGCTAACTTCAGAGTTGGTCGTCGACTTAGAGCTTCGAGGTCATGACATGACCATTGATGTCTTGGCAGTCGCTGCGATGAAAACCCCTCTAACATGGCGGCCGTTGCAATAAAACCCTTCCGAACAGGCTGTCGCTGCACGTTGTTTGAAAAATTCGGCGGTCGCTCACTTTAAAAGTGGCTACCGCCATAACGGAGAGCCCTTAAGCCCCCCAGACACGAGGGGCAGATTCATTTTCATCCTTTGCTCTTTCTCTCTAGCCTCCACACTATCTCGAACTCTCTTACTTTCTTCTTCCTTTTTCGAACCTTTGAGCTCTTTCCTCTTCCTTATGAGTACCCCTCTTCGATACACGATGTTTATTCTATTGTTTGTAATTCCTCTCCTATTCATGACAGGTCAAGGCCATTGGGATGACGACTTGGGGGCACGACGAGTCCCTTCTACTGTTGAGAGCTCTTCCACATGTGCCATTGGGGGTGTCGGTTCTCGCATTCCAGCCGGTGGGATTACGGCTCCTCAGTCCTCTACTACCATGAGGGCTATGGATGTACTCGCGGCCGAGGCTGAGCGGTCCCTACTTTGTGCTACTGAGGACCAGGATCGAGTGGCAGGGGGCAGCCGTAGCATAGGCAGCTGCAGATCATGCGGCAACAGAGTAAGCAGCTGTCGAGGCTGAGATAGCTGACTTCCTTGATCCTCGTGCTGGCGAGGGGATCCCTACTCTTTTTGATCCTCACACCTATGCTCCAACTCCCAACCGCATGGGTCCAGGTGGGATGACGCGCTACGAGCCGCCTACTGATGCAGTTGCTACTGATATTCTCCTTCGGGAGCCGGACCAGCACTTCTCTCGCTAGCGTCTATCAGTAGGTTCCCTATCTTTTCTGTTCAATGCCAAATCATGTTTACTTTTATGCCTCAAACATTGATGCATGTCCAGTATCCCCCTAAGACTTTTATATCTTGATGTGATACATATGATGGTTGCATGCAATATTGTTATCTGTTGAATGAACTAGACATATAAAACATGTGATCACATTTAAAAAACAAATCTGGACATCGAATTGAAAACCTAGTTTAGGTACTCGTGCAAAATATATTAAAACAGTAGGAACACTAGGGTTAGGGTTTTAGATACAAATAATGAAAAAGGGGTGATTTTTCATTTTTATTTTTTAGAAAACATAAAAATCTAGGGGGGAGTTTATATTTTTATTTTTGGGAAAAAACACAAAAATCTAAGGGATTGGTTTTTTATTTTTATTTTTGAAAAAAGCATAAAATCTAATGGTTTTTTTATTTTTGTTTTTATTTTTGAGAAAAACATAAAATTCTATGGGGTTGGTTTTGCATTTTATTTTTGGGAAAAACATAAGGTGATTTTTTTTTAATTTTTAGAAAAACACAAAAATCTAAGGGGGTGGTTTTTCTCATTTTATTTTTGGAAAAAACACAAGGTGATTTTTTTATTTTCATTTTTTAGAAAAATATAAAAATCTAAGGGGGTGGTTTTGCATTTTATTTTTGGGAAAACATAAAACACTAAGGGGGTGATTTTTTTATTTTTAGAAAATTACAAAAACACCAAGGATCATTTTTTATTTTATTTAGAAAAATCTAAAGGGTGGTATTTTTTATTTTTAGAAAATCACAAAAACACCAAAGGTCATTTTTTTTTATAGAAAAATCTAAGGGGTGGTATTTTTTAGAAAATCACAAAAACTAAAGGTAAATTTTAAAAAATCCTAAAAATAGGGGGAATTTTTTCAAAAATCCTAAAAATTTAGGAAATTTTTATTTATTATTATTATTTTTTAATTTTTAATTTTTATTATTTTTGAGAAAAATCTAAAGGGGTCATTATTATAAATCTGGGAGGAAACGTAAAATTGAAGGGGGTGATTTAGGATAGAAATTTGTCTGATGTACCAGAGCTTATGGTTCATAATCTTCTACTAAGGAGTGCAAAAATCAAAGGATCGTCATTCACACACGAATCTAAGGTTAAAAAGATTTTTCTGGCGCACCAGGGCTCAGGGTATCTAGTTTTCTACTACTGAGTGCAAAAAGTAAAGGATTGTCACACACACACGAACTTAGAATTAAAACATTTACCTGGCGCATCGGGGCTTAGGGTACATAATCTTCTACCAGGGAGTGCAAAAGCCAAAGGATCGTCATACACACACGAACCTAAGGTTAAAATATTTTCCTGGCGCACCAGGGCTTAGGGTACCTAGTTTTCTACTAGGGGGTGCAAAAACCAAAGGAACGACACACACACACACAAATCTAGGGTTAAAAGATTTGCTTGATGCACTAAGGCTTATGGTACCTAGTCTTCTACTAGGGAGTGCAAAAGCCAAAGGATCGTTACACATACATGAATATAGGGTTAAAAGATTTACTTGGCACACCAAGGCTTAGGGTACTTAGTCTTCTACTAGGGAGTGCAAAAATCAAATGATCGTCATACATACACACGAACCTAGGGTTGAAAGATTTTCTTGGTGCACAAGGGCTTAGGGTACATTGTCTTCTACTAGGGAGTGAAAAAATCAAAGGATCGTCAAACACACACACAAACCTAAGGTTGAAAGATCTACCTGGCGCACCAAGGTTTAAGGTGCCTAGTCTTCTAGGGCTTAAAAGATTTACCTAGCACACCAAGGCTTAGGGTGCCTAGTCTTCTAGGGCTTAAAATATTTTTCTGGCACATTAGGGCTTAGGGTTTGCTTTCTATATTTTCTGCATCCCATTGACTGCTCTAAAATATTCTACTCATCTTCTTCTTTTCAAGCTGGCTAGTATGTCAAGGGCTTTGGCGGCTCTGCTTCGGGCGAGGTGTTGAAGTGGTGTGATGCCCTCCCCGATCCTAGTTGAGCCTTCGCCGATGCGTCTGGTTTTGCTCGGTTCATACCCTTTTTGGGTAAGACGAGCAACGACCGGGTCTGGCTCACGGCCTTGGCGAAGAGGTGGTGGGATACCACCAACACCTTTCACCTTATCACATTCAAGGCTACTTTAACACCTCTCGACTTTGCACTGATTACCAGTATTTGGGTCGGAGGTGCTCCAATTCCGTTCGATCCATCTATTACTCATTTTGCCGACGCATTGACTTACCTGCTCGGAGCTGTTCCTATTCAGATGGACAGAGACATGGTCAGATACACATGGTTCTTCGAGCGCTTTCGCCACTTCCACCACACCGAGCCTCATCAATTTAAGTGGGTCGCTCGTGGTTTTTTTTCTTTATATGTTCGGTACCTCTTTGTTCTAGAACAAGGAGAATACCATTCATCTACATTACCTTGGTGTCCTTGCCCGCCTCGATTGCGTTGCAACTTATGACTGGGGAGGAGTTGCACTCGCCACACTCTATAGCTCGATGAGAGCCCTTACTAGGTTTCCCTAGAAGCTTAGCATCGTTGGATACTATAGGGTCTAGGAGGTATATTTTAGTTTATGTACTCTTATTCATTTATTTTATCTATTATCAGTATCTATTCATCTTGCTGACATCTCTTCTTTGCAGCTCTGGACGTATTAGTTCCTCAGGCTTCATGTCCATGCGAACTCCTCTGTTGAGCCTTTTGTTATTCCCTGCGCAGCACGGTGGGCTCGAGGTTTGAATGGAAAGAAAACTGAAGGGAAGGACATTGACAAATTTTGAGCTTCTCTAGACAGACTGACCCCAGATTTGGTACCATTTAGTTTATTCTGCTGTATCACTTACTGTTCACAGTTCACTTATTACTGCTGACTGTACTATTCACTATAAACTAATAACTATCTTTTGTATTGTTCTATGTTCTACACACTGATCACTGCACTATACTGTATTCTACACCATTTACTACTCACTGTATTATTAATGTTCTCTGTACTACACTGTTCTTTGAATTCTTATAGGTCTACTGGGATGTTTAGCGGGGGGTAGTGGATTGGGCTGGCGAGGACCTGATGTGTAGCCGTGAGGCTACCTCGATGCGGATCCTGGTGGAGGGTTAGTCGAGAGTACTACTTAGGAGAGAGGGTGGTCCGCCAGTCACTCGATCTTGATTACTTTAGAATTGTTGTCGTTCCCTTAGCTCGTATGTGCCAGATTGATCTCCTGAGCTGCGTTGATATGCTACTGGAGATGATGGGGACCCACGCCACGGAGCTGCTAGTACTAGAGGGAGACTACACAGCTTGGGCTTGGGTACATCTACTAGGACCACTAGGTCCTGCCCGGCAGCCCCTGCTGGTAAGAGAAGGGGTTGAGCACCAGAGGCTGTTCCTCAGGCTATTGCTGCTGGTGTTGGTGTTGGTGGTGCTAGTGGTGCTTCTACTGAGAGGCTTACTGAGAGACCTATCGGAGCTGCTGAAGTTGGTGCTGGAGAGGTGATAGGCCCCGAGATCCCATAGGATATCCAGATCGTGGCATACGACTTTCGTTTCCCTCTTTTGGTCCCAGTTCCACTGATATCTTAGTTTAGAGCTGAGGTTGGCCATGTATGTCCTTTGTTCTTCCACCCTTCTTTCAGTTCTTCTTTATTTGTCCAATTTTCTTGAACTGTCTCTTTTCCCTTAGAGATTAATCAGGCATGGCTGGATCGTGTGATGCTAATACTCACAGGTCAGAGAGCACTGATATGTCAGCTAGATGCCACCGTTCGAGCAGCTGGCATCACTTTTACCCTAGTTTCCATAGTGAGTATCTTTTGACTTTGTAACTTTTTTGTACTTTTTTGTATTTTTGCTAATCCTTATTTTCTTTTTAACAACCTCCGACACTAGCTACAAGCATTGTACAGTAGCCGGCACCAGTCTAACCTCAGGCTCCAGTCCTAGCTCCAATTCGAGGCCGTAAGTCCTGTGCATTCTCCTCTAGAGCCCGCTTTAGAGAGTCTATTTCTTTCGCCCAGAGTTGCTCTAAGGTAGTATCCTTTTCTTCAGATGCGAAGATGATAGTGATGACCTGGAGGTGCTTTTTGATGACATCAGCTCTGATGAGGCTAGTTCTTCTTCCTGTCGGGTCTGCCAGAGGCGATGAGAGATATTGAGAGAGATTAACTTCCCCTCCTTTTCTTGATACATTCAGATACATTTGGTTTTTATGGGTCTACGTGCCCCAGTTTCACATACATATTCATTCAGATACAATTGGTTTTTATGGGCTTACGTGCCCAAGTTTCACTAGTTATTGGGCTTTGGTGCCCCTATTTCACATACATTTCGATATCGCATTTATACACATCTGATTGCATGGTTCTCTTTATATTTTCTGCTTAAATTGCTCGGGATTCATCTTTATTACTGATATACATGGATGTTTGTTACTGATGGTTGTTTGTCAAAGGTCACAAAAACTACGAAGAGAGGGGACAAAATAAAGTGCACCCACTACTAATTGTAACGACCCGAACCCCGGGAACCCGTAAACTCAACCCAATATTGTTCCGAATAAACGCTATTAAAGCACCACCCTTCATTTTCTTCAAAATACTATAATAAAACATGTCACAAAGTCCCAACAAAGCTCTTAAATTTCAAAAGTTCATTTACAACTCTTATATTATTACAAGTATAATGTATATACAAAGAAATACTAGGTCATTCTTCTGCCTCTTTTTACACATGCATCCTTGCTCTGATATCATCCCAGATCCTTGAGACCTGAAATGGTTATATATACATGAGTTGAAGCTCATAGGATAAAGACTAACTCTAATGCTAAGCATGATTTGTAAAGTATGATGGGTGCAACCGAAATTAAATGAAGTTTCACCAATTATTATTTATCCCACGCACAAAAACATGCACACAAGTTTGTTCTTTTCGTAAACCTTTTCCAAAACATTCTTTTCTTTCACATTTAACTATATTATTTTCTCATCACTCGATTTTTTGCAAAAACCATATCACATTATAAATCGACGTCAGGTGCAGCTTATAGAAATTCCTCCCTATTACTTTCCAATAGGCTACTCAAAGCTATCGGGTAATAAATAGCTCTATAACTCACCACAATGCAATCACAACTAATGAATCGGTATCGAGCACAGCTTATAGAAACCACTCCCTATTCCCCCAATAGGCTATGCGAAACCATTGGGTAATAGATAGCTCTATAACGCACCACGACACAATACCACGTTTCAGGGGCTAACCCGTGGGCATGTGGTCCCCATCTTGTGCAAGTTTCTGGTCTTTCACCACGGACCCATCAGGCCAACTTAAATCACATCCGTCCATATAGTTCATTATTTGTTCAAAACATTTAATCTCGCAAACCCCAGAGTCTAACCCACAACTGGTTCCTCTCCCAATAATTTTCGCACTTTATTATTTGATACACATATCAAATTTTCTTTTTCATTTTTCTCATCAAATTTTGCTTGAGCATTCAAGTTCCTTTTCTTATTATGTGCATCATAATATCAATAAGCAACTTCTCATATGTCATATTTCATTAACCCATCTTATAGAGTACTAACAAAAAATCAATTCAAAAGTAATAGTATCATTTTAATGAAAAAAGGATGCACCCATCATATATGTATACAATTAAGTTGAGACCTATTTTCCATTTTTAAAGGTTGGGATTTTAAGTTATCATCGTATCAACCCATAATCCTCATAGATCCACTTGTAAGCCACAACTTACCAAAACTTATTTTAATTGATCAGATTCAAAGAAACTAAACGAGTTTAGAACATTTCAAATTGTGCCCAATCGAGGGTTTAACCAACGTAAAAGAGTAATCCAAAAACTTGATTTAAAGTTCTCAAGAGCCAATCCTTTAAACAAAATACCAAAATAGTTTTGAACATAGCCAGACCGATTGATCGATTAATCGGTCTCTTACCTTCACAAAGTACCGAGAGCATCAAAAGACCGCTCGATAGACCGATCGATCGGTCTATCGATCGGTCGACCTCCAGGTTCTTTTCAAGCTAAAAACCTAATTTTTGATACATAAAAGAATTTTCATACTTTTTAACACCTTTAAAACCAAGAATTGCATTTTTTTGAAAGAAAGCAAAGTCAATTCAAATCTCCCTCGAGGCTTAAAAATTTACGTAAATAAAAAATAACCCAAAAACCCACTTTTTATACCACATTCTCTTAAAAATTATAATTAACTATTTCTCAAAAAGACCCAACTTTTTCCCAATGTCCATGTTTTATGAGGTGACTCTACAATCTTTAATTTTCACTAAAAAACTAACATGAGTTTGTTTGTATGCAAATTATTCTTTCCAATTAATAACTCAAATTCTCAATTCTTCACAATACTCGTCAAAGTAATGCAACCCAAACTCCCAATTTTCGTTCGTTTCTCATAAACTTAATACATCCTTATAACTTAGCATAAGATTCACACAATCAAAGTTTCCCATAGCCCAACTCAAATCTCATCTATGTACATATCTCATGCTAGGGTTTACTCTAATAATAAAATATTAACACAAATCACCACAAACCAAAAAAGTTAGTCTAGATCCTACTTCATAGAAGATTCACCATCAAGAATTGAACCCTACGTGAGCTCCACCTCCTTTAAACCCAACACATGCAACTTCAAGGGTGCTTCCAATGCATATCTGGGCTCTCCAATGGCAACTCGTTCGTGGAAATGGTAAGATCTTGACCCCCACGAACATGGAAAGCTCCAAGAAGCTTCCAAAACCTAAACCCTAGGTTATTCCTCAAATTTAGAGAGAGAGAGAGAGGAGAGAATAGAAAATGAGGAATCCAATCCAAAAACCAAAATTTATAGTCTCTGTCCGTCACAGACCATTCGATCCGTCGCGAGACCGATTGATTGGTCTTCCGCAACTACGTTGTTGGTCCAACTTTGAACAAGTATAACTCCTTCATCTGAACTCCAAATAGGGTCGTTCTTGTGCTCAAATTGAAGCCCCGGAAGTCTACTTTTCAATGGTTCAAACCTCATACCAAGATTCATTTGGTACAGAATGTTATGACAAATTTAGTGAAGGTATATCACTTTTCTTCACACACTTTTCTCATATTTTTGTCCGAACATCTATTAAAGCCTCATATTCTTCCTCTAACATATCTTTCATGCGTATTCAAGCTCAAAATATCACCAAGCTCAAGTTTTCAATGGTTACTCCATCAACACTTAATCATTTCTAAAAATAGAACGGGTCAAGATCTCACAACTCTTTCCCCCTTAAAGAATTTTACCCCCAAAATTCAATTCTGGATCTCAAGCTAAACACCACCGCAAAGTCTCCACTGATACTACTGTCATCCTTGAAATATCAAATCAAGATCCAACTCTCATTGCCAAAGCTTCAATACATACGGCTAACCAAACTCACGAAGTCACACTTTTCACACCTAAACTTTACTCTTGTTCTGACGATCAACTGGTGACCACCCACTTGATATCACTTCGCTATGCTATTGATGCTGATAACACCATCACTAAAGCTGACAGGACGCTCATCCACGAGCAACGGCACAAACACTCACTCCTAGAGAAAAACTCACTTACTTCACCGGGAATACACAAGAACACTTTTCCTAAATCCTCATCCTCTAGTCCATCCTCTCGTCAACCACAATTCTCACCATGGAAAAAATGCTAGGTACCACTCCATTATCCAAGTCAAGACTCCACATAATCAACTTGTTACATAATCAACCCAGCATCACAGTGACGAAGTTAACACAGGCATCCACTAACCCACTCAAACCTAATCATACTTTTCGTGTAACAGCTCACCATCACACAACTCAATACCTCACCCTCAAACCATTGATTCTAAATTTATAGATCAATTTCAAACCAAACATGATCACTGTCATGTAGCGTCAACCCAAAACTTTAATACCAACACATACATCGGTCCCCTGAATCCATAATAGCAAAGTTTCCAAGCCCAAGGCTTATTCGTTAAGTAACCAATCAAAACTTGTCTTTTACTCTTAGCAACGTCTTCTTATATAAAACTCGTCACGGCCTTCTCATTCCAAACCAAGTCATCATGTCAGTCTTGACAGGTCATTCCAACTCAAGCTCCTAAAACATCAAATTCTTCTTGACTCATGTCTTACCACACTCTTCAGGCCACAATTTGAACATATGGTTATACCCAAAACACAACGCTTACTACCGTTGACGACCATTCCTCGACTTTAAGAACTCTGAGTAGCTTGACCACAAACAAAATGAAAACTTCAACTAATCATCAGTTTATCAAAAATCTACCACATGAATATCCTATTGGACGCAAAACTGTCAAGATCATTATTTTTAAAAATGATTAATCGATAAAAAATTAACTGGATAGGCATACGCTGAAACGGGCTCCAAATAAAACTTTTGATGAAGAACAATCAAAATAAAACCCGTGCAACCAAAGTTAATTTAGAAGAATACCTCTTGTAGATCTAGTCTTTAACTACGACTTAATTCCGAGTTGAAACTGCTGTCAGATCTTCTACCGTATTCTCTTATGCGATCCCCGAACGTAGTGCGGGTTACAATCCTCCGAGAACATGTACCGGCAGAACCCTAATATATTTTTTAAGTCTTGAAAGACAAAAATGATATATCAAGAATGATATGAAAATTCATCTACATTGGTTCATCCTACCCACATATATATAGTGCTACAGCAGCGACCTAGGGAGTAATTATGAGTAAGATTTCTAGTGGAACACAGATACCTACGGGCAATTTATGCAATTATGAAAAGTTGCAGCAGTTTCTACAATTTTCATAAAACACTGAATTACAGTTCACACCACTAAAGAACTATAATTGCACTCTGACCTATAATC
>JAOTRH010000020.1:8338636-8363954 GCA_034768845.1 Heliamphora exappendiculata | reverse complement strand
CTGTTTGTGGAGTCCGCATATATTGTTGTGATTGGGAACTATTTTTACGGATTTTTTATGATTACAGCATACTATAATTTTTTATAGGTTGACATTTTGTAGTATTTTCCAAGTGTCTAGGTCCGTAGGAGTTTGTTTATGGTTGTTTTTTGCCCTCAAATTCTTTTCTTGTTTGAATAAAGAGATTTTGTTTTGTTTTATATGCTTCTATATAAAGCAAGCCTAGGAGAGACAATTCCATAGGTTTGTGTTATAATATTTAGAGTCTTTAAAGAAACATAGATTACAACTTAATCAATATTTTAAGATTAAGAGAGATTATATAGGTTAACTCTATTAATCGAAACACTAAAATTTTCTTCAATACAAAACACAAATAACTATAGATTCAAAAAGACTCTTTCACACTCCCTCTCAAGCTCATGATGTATGCTCGGTAAGCAGTGAGAGTTTGCTAAGTAAGAATCGAAAACTAGTAACAATGTGAATAATTGGCAAGCTGAGACAAATAGAAGATCAATGGTGCCCACACAAAATTGTGAGCGATTTGGAATTGTGAGAGAAATAGGAGAAGAGAGAGACCCAATTTAGAAAGTAACCATCGGAACCAAACAATATTAGCAATAGCATGATCCATAAAACAATTTAGCTTTAATAGTAAAACGAGTAATGACAAATTGTTTCTTGCACTTTTAGTTAATGATTTAGTTACTGAGAGAAACACACACAAACCACTGGTAGAATTGTGATAAGACACATTATCAACCTAATAAGCATCAATATACGCTTGAAAAGTCATGGAGGAAGTAGACAATAGCAAGAAGCTTTAAAATATAGTACAATAGCTATAACGGAAGATGCGGAGTAGAGCAACCTAATGAGTGGAACGAGGAAAAGATACAGATTTACTCATTGCATAAGCAAGATATGGAATATCATGGCAAGTCACAGTAAAGGTTTCTTCTAGACATCGAGGGGGTTGAGGAAGGGGATCCTTTTTCATCTTTGTTCGTTATCATAATGGAAGCTTTAAGATGATTGATAAGTAGGATTGTTTTCTTCTTTATTGTTCATTACCATAATGGAAGCTTTAAGCCGATTGATAGAAAGGACTTTTTAGGAGGGCGTATTGCAAGGTTTTGAGGTTCTCATCTCTTATATGCGGACGACACCTCGATTTTTTTGGGGTTGATTCAGTCCAATTGGTTATGTTTGCTGTGTGTTTATGTGTGTTTATTTGCTTTGACGCGGTGTTGGTCTTCAGGTTAATTTGTCTAAGTCAGAGTTGATTTCGATAAGTGCCGTTCGGAAGGCTGAGAACTTGGTTGCTTTTTTGCGGTGTAAGTTTGGGTCTCTTCCTGATAGCAAAATTGAAAGTATTATTACTATATTGCAAAAGCTTAAACACAAATGAAGGAATATATCATATATATAAACTATAGAAAATCCTAATAAGGTAATAATACTAAACTAGGAAACAAGATCCTAATAATGGTAAAATATCCCAAAAAATTAATAACATATTCTCACACTACCTCGCAAACTCATGATGCGAGCCAGAAGAGCAACGAGAGTTTGTCCAACAAAAATAAAAAACGAGTAACGGCATGAGTTTTTGTGAAAAAATCAACAAGCTACAGTGAGGAAGAGATGAACGGGAGGCTAATGGTGCTCAATTGAAGTTGTTGACGGACAAAGTGACAATCAATTTTAATATGCTTGGTATGCTCATGAAACACAAAATTATGGACAATCTGGATGGCGCTTTTATTGTCACAATAAAGTGATATAGGAGAATCGGAAGAGACACCAAAATCAAACGGAAGCCATTGGAGCTAGACAATCTCAGCAGTAACATGGCCCATAACACGATATTTCGCCTCAGTAGTGGAACGGGTAATCACAAACTACTTCTTGCTCTTCCAAGAAATGAGTGAGTTACCGAGAAAGATGCAATACCTAGCAGTAGACTTTTGATTAGAAATATCACCAGCCTAGTTCGCATATACTTGAAGAATTAACGTGGAAGTGGAGGACAGTAGCAAACTGTGGAAAATAGTATGTCGGATATAACGGATGATATGGAGCAAAGCAGCCCAATGAGTGCAGCGAGGAGCATAGACAAATTGGCTGATGACATTAACAACATATGCAATATTAGGTCTAGTCATAATTAGATAAACTAAATACCCAACTAGCTCCCGATAAATAGAAGGATCTTCAAAAAGAACACCATCACAAGAAGAGAATTTGGCATGGAGTTCAATGGGGGTGTCAACAATCTTATCACCAGTTAAGGGGGCAAGGTGAACAATCTCATGAGCATACTTAGCCTGAGATAGATGATAATCCTGAGGTGAAGAAACGACCGATACAAAGAAAATACCGAAGAGAGTCTAAGTCTTTCATCTCAAATTCCCGAAACAAATATTGTTTGGCCTCAGATATAGTGACCGAATTAGAACAGTGATGTCATGTCATCCATATATAATAGCAAAAGAACAATAGCACCATATGTATGTTAGATGAAAAGAGTAAAATCATGGGGACTAGAATGAAATCCAATATGGATAACAGTAGACTGACAACGGTCATACCAGGCACGTGGGGATTACTTAAGGTCATAAAGAGCATGACGTAGACGACATACCATACTTGGAGGATGAGAAAGACTAAGAGGAGGGCATATATAAACTTCCTCATGAAGGTATCCATTGAGAAAGGCATTCTTGACATCAAATTGAAAGATAGGCTAGTGACAAACGACAGCAATAGAGATGAGGGTACGAAAAGTGGTCATTTTAGCAAATGGGGCAAATGTTTCCTTGTAATCAACACCATATTCCTGGGAAAACCCTTGGCAACGAGACGAGCTTTGTAGTGCTCAAAGGAGCCATCAGAGTGAGTTTGACTTTATAAACTCACTTGCATCTAATGAGATTTTTTCTTGCAGGGAGAGTGAAAAAATCCCAAGTACCAGTTTTTTGAAAAGCAGATAATTCGTCAGACATTACATTAACCCAATTAGGATCAATACATGCTTCTTTTTGTAAGACTGGGGCTCAAAATAAGTATGAATAGAAGTAAAAAAAGGCACGATACGAAGGAGAGAAACAAGTGTTCGAAAAACCAAGTCTTACTGGCGGGGTACGGGTACGACGAGATAGCAACGGTCAGGAGGGGTAGTAGCCTCAGGAGCCACACGAGCAGATGGAGTAGGGTCAGAGCTGATGCATACAGGTGGAGGAGTAACTGGGTGACGGGAGTAAACTAACAAGAGAGAGGAAGACTGAGAAGGTTGGGAGGGAGGTAGAAGATTCCGGACTTTAATGGTAGAAGTTAACTCCTCAGAGGGCATATGGAAGGGAAAATGATCAATATGAACTAAGTCGTCTCTAGAGATAGGAGCATACTTGGGAGGAAGATTAAAGTAGGCAAGACGCTCAAGAAAGACAACATGGCTCGAGACATAGAGATGGCGAGAAAGTGGGTCATAACAACGATAGCGTTTTTGGTGGAGGCCTACCCTAAAAAGACACAGAGAACACAGCGAGCTCTGAGTTTGGCCCGTTCTCGATTAGGGAGAAGAATGAAATAAACGAAACCAAAGATACGTAGTAGTGAGTAATTGGGACCATGTCTAAAAAGCTTCTCATAAGGGGAGAGCCCAGAAAGGAGAGGGCATGGCATACGATTGAGAAGATACACAGCTGTAAGAACGGCTTCTCCTCAGAAGATAGGGGAGGATAGAAGAAGGGATCGAGCTGTCTTAAGAATATGTCTATGTTTTCTCTTAGCTCGACCATTTTGGGCCAGAGTATCGAAATACAAGAGGACAATCTGTAAATTCAGTGAGAAAATACACCTCACCCAAATTGGAACAAAGAATCTTTATAGTGGTAGAAAACTGTGTGAATCATAGAGTGAAAATCACGATAAATGTGAAAGAAATCAAACTTGTGAGACATAAGGTACACCTAACAGAACCGACTATAGTCATCAATAAGGGATAAATAATAGATAGAGCCACCCTTGGTGGCAAGGCGAGAAGGGCCCCAAACATCAGCATGGACAATTGAGAAAGGAGAGGTAGAAATATATGTACTTTTATTAAAATGTAAGGCTAATATTTTTGCAAGTTTACAACCACTGCGCTCAGAATATCACTAACAGACACTTTTGCTAAACTATCGGACTGAATTAAAAGTTTTAAACGGTCATTCGACAAATGACCAAAACGAGAATGCCAAAGGTCAAAAGGTGAAGAATGTTGATCTAAAAAAAAAGAAGACATGGCAGTGTTGGACACCACGGGAATATGCAAGCTCTCCATAATATAAAGGTCACCAGCTCTACGCTCGATCCTAATCTGTTGCTGTAACTTCCGGCCCTGAACAATACAATCAATAGAAGAAAAAAGGACATCAAAACTAAAATAAGAAATCTGATTAACAAACAGTAGACTAAACAGATAACAGTGGTATATAAAAAAATCAGGAATTGACAAAGTGGATGAAGTAGAGGGGACAACCGAACCAATTTAAACAATATGCAGAAGAGAGCCATCGATAGTGCAAACAGTGATAGGAGATGAAGGGGAAACACAATTGCAAAGACAAGATTTATTTGATGTTATGGTGGGAAGAATCAGAATCAAATATCCAAGTCGAGAGTGAAATACCTGAAAGGTAAGAATTATGAGAATCTGAGTAAGAGGTGGTCATAGAAGTATGTGACTGATTCTCGGTGATGCAAGCACGACCTGAAATTGATGAAATTGATTAAATAGAGCCTGAGATAGAGGGGAAATAGATCCAGTGGATGCGGGTGTGGTAAGAGCAGCAGGGGGCGATAAAGTGGAGCAAAGGTACGCGAAGAGGCAGTAGAGGAAGAATGACTCTTATGTGCTGACTTGGGGCATGCAGATTTCCTGTGGCCCTTCTGATGACAAAAGCTGCACTCATCCATGGAAACACGGAATTTTAGCTTGCTCGTGCCCCGAAGCAGATGAGGAGTATGCAACAGTGAAGGGTGAGAATGAATGAACACCGCCTGATGAGGATGAGGCGGGGAAGACTGATTGAGTGGGAATGATCATCTGAGCAACTTTCAACCGTGTCTCTTTCGTAAGGAGCTCGCGAATAACCCCATCAACGGAGGGCAATGGGGAACGATGAAGAATAGCACCACGAAGTCCCTCAAACTGATCACGGAGTGCCATAAGAATTTGTACCAGCCTCAATTGTTCTCGATATTGAATATAACTAGTGAGGAGCTGCAAGTTGAAGGGTTCCATAAGAGTCAATTTATCCCAATAAGTTGTCATTTCATTGTAGAATTCCTGGATGGATTTATCATTCTTCTTGGCACTGCGAATAGTCATCTCTAGTTCATAGTGTTTGGCAAAATTGGAGGTAAGATACATATTCTGGAGATATTCCCACTTGTTTGGTGGTCATATATTTAGAGAAGTTCATGCCAATACTTGGCTCTATGGAGTTATGAAACCAAGTAGGACCTGTGCATTCTCCATTTCCCAAGTGACAATAGATGAATCATACCCCTCAATCTTAGGGTTGGTAAGTCGGACGGTTGAGCCGGTTACACATCCTTATCGGCCTTTTCCAATAAGAAAATTTTTCATAACATTTGACTAATATAGTTGGATCCATTCAGCCGGATATTAATAGCCTGCAATTTGTCTTTTGACATGGCGAAGGAGATGACCCAAGGAACAAATCAAATCAGATCCAATACAAACATATCTTCTCAAAAAATAATGTAGACCAGAGGAATAAATCAGATCAGATCTGTGACAAACAGATCCTCCCAAGCACAAACAGATCTGGCTTTGGTGAGGGTTTCAGAAGCTGTGTCGGAAGCAAAGACGGTTCAACGAGGGTTGCAGGGGCTTTGTCGGAGATCTGTGAGGGTCGGTGAGGGTCGCCGGACCTGGAGGAAGGGTCGGCAAGGGTCGCTGAACCTGGAGGAGTGGTCGACGAGGGTCGTCGGACCTGGAGGAAGGGTCGTTGAGGGTCGCGGGGCCTTTTCGGAGTTAGGCGAGGGTCGGCGAGGTTTTGCAAGGTTCGCGAAGTACGCGAACGAAGGAGAAGACGGGATGTAGATGCAGCGTGGGTTGTCGAACCTCAGGGAAGGCTCGTCGGTGGTCGGCGGTGGTAACTAAGGGTCTAACGAGGGTTGGCGGCGACAAATGAGGGTTCGGCAAACTAGATCGTTGGCTGGGGTTTGCGATCTGTGTGATACGAATAGTGCGGGTTTGCAAAACTGTGCGGCTAGGGTTTGCGAGAATGAGGTAGAGAAGTACGAGTGCGGCTGGTGGCGAGGGTTTGCCATGGCGGCAGCGGCACCTAGGGTTTGGCTCTGATACCATGATAGTAAAACTGGAAGTATTATTGTTATATTACAACAACTTAAATAAAAATAAAAGAATACATCATATATATATATATATATATACAAGCTATAGAAAATCCTAAGGTAATAGTACTAAATTAGGAAACAAGATCCTAATAATGGTAAAATATCCAAAAAAAAAATATATATTCTTACACTTCCAACCTATTATTTGGGCCTTCCATTAGGGGCATCAAGGCAAAGGTTATTAGGGATGGGGTGTTGGAGAGATTCTAGTGAAGAATAGCAGGGTGGAAGTCTCATTACCTTTCTAAGGGGAGGTTAACCCTTCTTAAGAGCATGCTATCTTGCCTCCTGACTTATTTTTTGTCAATTCACCCAATCCTAGCGTCGGTAGCAAGGAAACTAGAGAAACTATAAAGGGATTTTTTATGGGGAAATTTGGGGGATGGCTTTAAGTATCATGTAGGAGACTAAAAGACGATGTGTACTCCTGTGAGCGAAGGGGGTCTTGGCATTAAAAGATTGACGGTTTTTAATAAAGGTCTCCAAGGGAAGTGGTTGTGAGGATATGATGTTGAAAGTGATAACTCTCTGAGGAAGATCATCCCGTCTAAGTATGGGCCCTTGTTGGGGATTGGGGTTCACCCCAAGTGGCAAGCTCTCATGGTAAAAGCCTTTGTAAGAGTATTACTAAGGGCTAAAATGAGTTTTCTAAGCATATTTTCCTTGAGGTTGGGAGTGGGGAGCGCGCTTGTTTTTGGCTTGACGAGTGGTGTGGGGATACAACTATGGTTTTAAATATTACGTAATGGTATCTGGAGCATCTGTTTTGGATATGCATGCTTGTATTGCCATTACAAAAAATCACAATCGTATCAGTTGATACAAACAATACGATTTCGTATCAATGTCGTATAAGCCAGTATCGGCCGATACAACTGCTATTTTAATTGAAATGGCCAATACAATCGATATTTTAATTGATATGGCTGATATGACTTCTGTTAGCTTATAGTACACTAGGTTTCAGTCTAGGTCACATTTTACACTTATTTTTTTTTCCTTTCTCTCAATTGTTGCTCTCGTCTTGTTTGAAATACTTTAAATATTTAGGTCTTAAATTGAAACTTCAATATCCAAACTCAATCTTTCTCCCTAGTAATAAAATTGTTAATTTGTTATTGAGTTATTAGTTGGTGTTTTCATACCATGCGATTGAGTAAGGGATCCATTTTGGCATATTTGCTTTTAAATTCAAACAAATTGGTTAGAGAATATTTTAGCAAGTAGTATTGTTGTATTATTTGCATCATCAAATAATATTGGCCTATTTTTGCTTTATCCTTACAAGGTGAGATTTGCTTATCAAATGAACTTTACTTTTTTGACTTTAGGAGCAACATAAAACTCAATATAACTGAAAATATGTTTTTGGGTGCCACTAGGGTTTTAAATTGTGGTATTGACCGGAGCAACGGTCGCGGTCGTTTGTAATGGGCATTGGGAAAATCGGTCAATTTGTAACGGGAATCGTAACAGTGCTCGTATTTTTTTTTTCAAGCGTTGGCAAATGATAAACGCATTGATAAGCATATTCTAAACTTATTTAATACATATTGAATGTTTATAAGCGTTTTTAATTAATATTTTGACACCTAGTTTTGAAGACGAAGATAGAATCCTAGAGTGGAAAGTGAAGCCAAATTGTTGGGTTGTCTTGGGTCTCGTATTAGTCCATATCGGCCACGTATCGGCCGATATGGATTGATACAGCACTGATACGCGATATGTATTGGCCGTATCGGTTGATACTCTAGGAATTTTTTATAACTCCGATACTAGAGTGCGTATCTGAATTGTATACCTGAGATACCGTTACGTAACGGCTAATACGTAACGGTGTTGACGATATTTAAAACCATAGGTGTCACATTATTGATAAAAAATATTGCAAGTATCCAAAATGTAATAAATAACAACATAATGTGCTTATCTATGAGTTTTTTTTTGCATTTGCTAGTGTTGGGAAAAAAAAATCACACATTCAATTTTAGATTCCTGTTATGCAATGGAGGGACGCTGTGGCCAATGAGGGTTTCCAGTGAGTGAGAGAGGTTAGGCAAGGGTCTCAAGGGGGAAAACAAAGTTGTTTGGAGGTTGAGTTTTCGAAGTTAGGAAGTCACGAAGTCAAATAGAGGTTCGGTGAAGTAAAACGATGGACCGATGAAGGTTGTCGGAGTCAATCAAGGGTTAGATGAGGTCATTGGTGAAGGATGGAGGTCGTCGGTGAATGATGGAGGTCTGGCGAAAGTCGTCGGTGCAAGCAGAGATTGGGCCATGTCAGGTTGCAATGTGGCCAAGCGAAACGATCTAGATCTAGTCACGACTTGACATTTGATCAGAATGGATTTGACAGTGGTTAGAGAGGGGTCAATGGTGGTCACCAATGTCAGGCGAAGTTCTGCGACACCTATTGTGATGATAGGATTCTTTGAAGCTTGCGACGATGATTGTGGTTCTTCTACGAGGGATCTTTAGGCTTCCTATTGTTGATTGCAATAGAGTGATAATGCTATTGTTCTTTTGGCGTGCTACTGTTGATTGCAATAGAGCAATTGTGCAATAGAGCGATTATCTTGTTGGAGAAAGATGATGGCTAGGATTGCAAAGAGATGCTCCGGCAAGTAGAAGTAGTCGGTTCTGATACCATGTTAGAATATTTAGAGACTTTAGATAAACGTATTACAACTTATCAATATTACAAGATTAAAAGAGGTTATATAAGCAAGCCTATTAACCGAAAGACTAAGCTAACCTCAATCCAAAATACAAATGACTAAATAAGCAAAAAGGACACTTTCATAGTTTGATCAACTGAAATTCTTTGTAGCTTTTACACTCCTTTAGTGGTGAGACGTAATACTTTTGGTAGGTAATTGTGGTATATTACTCAAAAGGTGTCAGGGGCACAAAACCTATGTGGACTAGGAATGTACAATGCCAAGACAAAAATCATCCCCTCTCCCCCCCCTCCACACACACAAAAAAAAAGAGAAGGAAAATAAATAAAATAAAATAACCCACAATACCACGAACAAGATAGAAGGATGATTCACTAGACTTCCCTCTAAGGCAATTGAGACTTAATTAATCATCTCCGAGTGCCACTCCTAGAACTCCTTGGGGTAACTCGAAGATTTATGTTTGCCTTCTTCTTCATCTAGCTAGAGACAAATCTTATGCATCTGGCATGAATAACAACTAACCAAACAAAACCAAATCAAGCCTTTATCCCAATCAACCGGGGTCGGCTACATGAATCTTTTTACGCCATTCTACTATGTTAAGAGCCATATTTGCAGTTAGTTTTAATAGGTTCATATCTTTTTTTAATACCGCATCTTATACCAATTTAGGTCTATCATTTCTCCTAGTATTTTCATTGTTCATGATCTTGTCATTTTTTCTTATTACTGCATCAACTGGTCTACGTTGTATGTATCCAAACCACTTTAATTTATTTTCTCTCAACTTGTCCTCAATTGGTGCAATCCTTACCATTCCATGAATCTTTTCATTCATAATTTTATTTTTTCTACTCTTAGCATACACCCATCTTAGCATTCTAATTTCTACAATAATAATCTTATTTATGTAATCTTTTTTAGCAACCCAACATTCTGTTTCATATAAAATCGCTGATCTAATAGCTGTCCTATAAAAATATCTTTTTAATCTTGTAGAGGTGTAGGTAACCGCCGATCACATAAAACTCTGGAAGCACTCCTCTACTTGAGTCAATCAACTTTTATTCTACGAGTTACATCAACTGCAACCTCTCCATCTTTGGCATGAAAACAACTATGATGAACATAACATATTAGCTTAAAAAGTATGATTGATCTAGTTGCCTAGTGAAACCCAAGTATTTGGTATTAACATAACATATGTTGCATTCGTCTAGAATAAAAAAATATAACATATATGGACATATGACAATGTTTGCTAAGAATCAATTTTTTATTTTCTAGGTTTCTAGAGTCCCAGTTTAGATTGCAATCCTATTTGACAAAAGCCTCATTGAGTTGTGTTTCCTTTTCCATTTTTAGTTGTGCTTAGCTTAGTAATTTTAAACAATTTTGCTTTTGAAGTTTGAATTCCTCTTGGACTTGAGTGCTCTTGGCGAGCAAGCAATGAAAATAAGTTGCTTGGATACAAATTTACCGTGTGTGACTTGGCAATAAAAAGGAGATGGCCTTGATTTTGTTTGGTTGTATGGGAAGCGGGTCTTCATTTTTGTTCCATTGATTTATGTGAAGTTGACCTTGGCCCTTTTTTTTAAAAATCAAATTTGTTGCCTTGGCTTTGCTGCATTGAAGACTTGAAGTTATATACAAATTGGGCTAGCTGAATAACAGTTGAAGTGGAAATAACACTTCCACATGTGAGTGTGTGCCTAGCCTCGGTTTCATGACAAGATGACATCCAAATTGATGAGAATGCTAAGTGTGGTACAAATTGAAGAAAGTGAATAAAATTTTCAATGGTGAATTGATGACTCTTTGCTTTTGATAGATAATTGAAGCATTCACTTGTTTGTCATGATACAATGTTGTGAAGTGCAATGCAGTATTGCGTGACCACTTGAGCTGTCAATAAGTGTGCTCAAGCGATGGAATTCCAACAAAGCTTAGTTTACCTGTGATTTGGATGTGTTTGTTGAAACCATGAAGTGTTTGATGAATTGCCTAGCTACTTGGTGTGTGCACGAGTTGGCGTGAGTCACTTTGATGCAAATATTCATAGCCAAACCGTTTCTAGCTCGTTGGGAATTTTTGACCTGCAACCAAACCACTAGGCTTTAAAATCGGCAGGTTTGTTGATTTTTCTTGGAGTTTTGACTTTGGCAGGTTGGTGAATGTACTGTTCCCTTAATGGTTTGTTTTGTAAACCTTTTCACATTTTATTTTGGTAACTACATTTTTCATTTCATCACCCAATGTGAAGAAAGTTCTCATTATCTTCTCAGTTTCTTTTAGAACTCGTTAGGGTAGAAAAGAAAATGCAACTCATGGGAACTTGCCTTCTAAAATAACTAAATTGATAAGGCCGCACCCTGTTAACAAAATTCACATAATCGCTCACTTCACATGGATGCAACTCATGGGAACTTGCCTTCTAAAATAATTAAATTGATAAGCCTACATCCTGTTAACAAATTCACATATGCTCACTTCACATTGCAAAAAGAACTCGTATTATGTCTTGTAATTTTAGCAAAAGCAGGAATTTGTCAAAAGTAAAATTTCAACGGGAAATTGGTAAACAGTTCAATTTACAGGCCGTTTACTGTTTTTCATCTGTCATAATATTTTTCAACCAGCAAGGTCCATACTCATAAAAGTTTTAACATGCAAGGTCCTCTATTAATGCGTGTATGATTTTTTGGGACAAAAATGCCTTCTGTACGGATAAATTTATTTGTCTTATTGTAAGCACGTATAAAGATTACAGATAAATTTATCTGTCTTATTGTAAGTATACGTATAAAGAATACAGATAAATTTATCCGTACATTTCAAAACATATATAAAGAACACATATAAATTTATCTATTTTTTCAAAATATGTATAAAGAATACAAATAAATTTATTTGTCTTTTATTGAAAGTACGTGTAAAGAATACAGATAAATTTATCCGTCTTATTGAAAGCACGTATAAAGAATACTGATAAATTTATTTGTTTGCATTATCTGTGTTGATATGCAAATAGATAAATTTATGTATTTGTATTATCTGTATTGATATGTAAATAGATAAATTTATCTGTTATGCATAAATATGCAAACGGATAAATTTATCTGTTTGCATATTAAACAGATGAATATCAAATAGATAAATTTATCTGTTTGTTATGCAAAACAGATAAATTTATTTGTTACTGGGTATTTTCGGGAGAAATTACGCAGTTGGACCTTGCGTGTTAAAATTTTTGTTTATGGAGCTTGCGCGTTAAAACTTAGTTTTTTAGATCTTTAGCTGAAATCCCCAAATTTCAAATGCCTGCTGGATGCTTGAAATTTGTTCCAAATTTGTGTGGTTGCATCTTTCTAGGCTGAGCCATGAGTTGTCTCTTCTATTTTTGGTGGCTCACCCTGTTGTATAATATTGCCAAACTAAAGGTTTTTTTTTTTTTTGGTTCCATGAATTAGTAACGGTTTCAATTTTCATGATTGCAGGCTATGCTTATCTGGATCATCGGATTCTATGATCAGGTTGATTTCAGATTACTTTTTGATTTCAGATTACTTTTACGTCACAATAATGAAGCAATTTGTGATATTTTGATGTGCAAATTTGTGTTCTTTGCAAGTTTCTATCTTGTTGTGCGCCCTTAGGATTCTGATCTGATTTACTAGGTCACAACCTTCATTGCAAACAGAAGAATCAAATAATCCTTGGATTTGGATCCAATATGAATTTGTTCCATCTAATTGGTTTTTGTGGTAAGATTAATGATAAAATATTATTATTTTGCATTTCAGCTATTAGTGGTTGAGAAGTTTTGGAAGATAACTTGCTTTTCAGGCCGTAGGTTTTTCCCTAAATTATTAAAACTAATACTCCAAAACAGGGAATATAGAAACTTTGAACTAAGACATCATAGACCTAATTTGATGATTCAGTAACTTAATTTGACTTGTAATTTAACTCATAGACCATTATTAGCCTAGCCAATATCTAACTAAGTTGACTAAAACATGCTTGCCTTCATAACATGAGAAAACATTAATAAAACTATTGCATTAGCAAAATCCTATATGAAGCATAAACAAGTCTCAAATTGACCAAACCTTCACTAGATGAGGCTGAAATGTGCTCCATGCAAGATTTCTGTTTCTCGTCTTTTATCATTCATTTGCTCTGCATTATTCCGTCTTGCATTCAAAAGAACTAAACTTGAGTTTTATAATGCACTAGTATAAGCACCCTCAATCCTCAATCATGTAGCCTTTGAGGCATGTCCTTGTCAAGTTGATTCAATGTAATGTTTAGAAGTACAAGTACGGCTTAAGGCCTGTCTCCTATGTTTTGCCACAAATTAATTGCCATAAATCAATATTGCAGTATCTTGTAATTTAGAAGCATCCTCAGATTGGCCATGAATAAAAAATAGCCCTGTGCTCATAGTTTGCACATATTTTCTTAAGTTTAGTATTGCAATCAATTTTCTCATTGGTTTCCACAAGCATGGCAACCGGCATTCTCTGTTCCCTCGGCACAACCATCCTCATGTTGGTTTGTAATATTAGCTTCTGGAGATACATGTCTGCAGCCATAATTGATGTTGTAAGATTCCAATTGTCTGGGGCCGTCATTGATGTTGTAACTTGTAAGATTTCATATTGTTTAAGGGGTGCTATAATGGTTCTTCTTTTTCTTCTTATCCCTTTCTTGCCTAGTACAGCAGGACAATCTATTGACTGAGGCTTTCACCTCTATCAAGTTTGTATCGATCCTGTTCAACCATGCAACATCACTTTTAGGCACCTCATAATTACAAGTATGGCTGGAGGAACTGTCTCTTATATTTTGCCAGAAATCAATATTGCAGTATCTTTAAATCAGAAGCATCCTCAGATTGACCAAGAATAAAAAATAGCCTTGTGCTCATCTTTTGTGCATATTTTCTTAGGATTAGTATTGCAGTCACTTTTCTCATTGGTTTCCGCAAGCATGTGCAACCATCATTCTTCATTTCCTTGACACAACCGTCCTCAGATTGGCAAGTAATAGAGTTGTAACTTGTATTGATACTGGTCAAGCATGAAACATCTCTTTTAATCACCTCATAATATTTCAATGAGGCTTCACTCTTAAACAAAATTAGGCATGGTGGTAGGAGGGATATGAAAAACTACATCGGCTTAAGAGAAAAAATTGATCATTTCCTCTAGTAGACACCTGATGTGGAAGAACCTAAGAAAACTCAAGTTGTTACCTAGGAGAATACTGTATAATGAGCAAAGATTCTGTCAGGCTTGTAGTTTTAGGTTTTTAAGATGTCGAAGGAGGAGGCTCTTTAGTTTTGGATATTAAAAGGGCTCTAATTTATTTAGCTTTGGAAAGTTATTAGATGCTGATTTTTAAAAAGTAGACGGGAGCCTCTGGAGAGCAAGTGCAACTAATAAGGTTTTAGTTCTAGATTAAATGCCTAAAAGATAAACAGAGAGGGTTGATTAGAGGACCAGAGGTTGCTTTGGTAGACTTTGGGGCAGTACGACAGTATGAGGTGGAGTTTTGGAGCCATGAACAATAACTTGAGAATAGTGCCCCATTTCTTGTGGTGGCTCATGTTACTATGGTCGAGTCTTTTTGATGAAGAAAAGAAGTGGGATGATTGAATTTGGATTTATCAGGTTGATTCATAGTTGTCAGAATATTACGGTTCATGTAAATACAATGTAATCTATGAAGTGAATATATTTTGTAATAGAATCGTGTTGAATCTTATGCTTCAAAGAGCAATTCACGAGTTCACATGATTTTTAGAACTCTCAGATCTAACAAATTTTGAGCCCTCATTTCTCTCCCTCTCTCTCTCTCTCTCATACCATAAATAAGAAATAACCATGCATAACTTGTTTCTTATTTGATGATTAGAGATAAGAATAGGGTACACCCGACAGGTTTTTAAATCTTAACCCTTTTCTTTTATCCCTTTTTTATGTGGAAAATGTCAAAATAGATCTTTCACAACGAGAGCAAAATAAGAAAATAGAGTGGGTGGAAACTCTCTAATTTAAACATAAAACATTTTAAAATGAATATAGTATAATTTTTAATTGCTCTTATGGTTGGTTAGTTTGAGTTAGAATCTCTTATGATGAAAGCTAATGTACTCCCAATAAGATGACATAATCATCATATAATGTGTCAATATTATTTTTATTTTGTTTTATTTCATGTATATGAGTGTTTAACACCATCTTTTCCAGTTTATGCCAAATTTTATGGTTCTCGATTTGATTCGATTTTGCTTGATTCATGATTTACAAAATTAGAATTTCAATTCACGATTTTATAACTATGGGTTGATTCTTGATGTGGGATGGTGGGAAGAAGGACCATTATTTTGTGTTGTTTATCATTAAAAAAGGAAGAAACACTCATCCTCGCAAGGACTTTGCAATTAGCATTTTTTTTTTACATTTTTCTCTTCTTTTTTTTTTTGAGGGGGTGGAGGGCTTAGGTTGTCTAATGCTTTTGATTAAAATGGAATAGAAACTATATAATTATTTGTAAAATGCTTTGCTTTTCTATTACTACTTAGATTAGACATAAAAGTAGTGAACTAAGGGGTTTGACCGGTAAGAATATGCCAAACATTTAAAGATCAAATGCGATGATAGGATAACATAAAGTAGTCGATCATATGTCTCATGGACTATTATTGTAGCCCATGTCCAACAAATTGAATTGGCCAAAATCCCACTAACTTTTAATAAAACATGAGAAAATACTGATAAACATATAACACCAGCAAACTATTTATATAAAAGATAATACTTAGATTCAAATTGACCCAATACACTCATCAGACGAGGTCATAAAGGGTATCTGATGAGAATTTCTAATTTTTCCTGTTTCTTTTTCATATATATATATATATATAAATTTTTTTTTTCACATGACTAGCCTTTTCCATTATCTCTTTGGCATAGAAAACTTGTGAAGAAAAAATGGCATGCAGAAATTATAGCTATTTTCTTGTCTATGATTAAAGAAATTCACAACCATAGGATTTGCTTCAATTACAGTTGCTAAGTATTCACACTATTCAAGTACATATGGTTGTGCATTCATTTGAACAGATAATGATGTTATCAACACGCACTATTGTCCGTCACACTGTAACTGCTGGTTCATAAATAGTAGTGGCGTAGTTACCCGATCATTACCCCTGGGGATCTTTTTACATTTTATTTTACTTTTATTCATTTGCTTTCTTTTTCTAGTTATTTTTTTGTAACCAAGATGTAAAAAAACTGCATCTAATTGAGACTGATAATATTTATTTTTTCCTTGATCATTTATCTAAAATAATTGGAAAAGAGAAATTTTCAAGGGCGGGGTTTCTTTGTTCCCTTCTTTGAGCAAGGAAATTCACGGCTTGTTTTTGTTGGTTGGTACTGGAGCTAAGCATGGGGTTTTCCGTACCCATGGTACTGTTCTTTGGTGAGAACTTTATTGATTTACATGGATGTTGACCAAGACTTGCAAAATTCAGTTGTTTGATTGCATTTGATATTACACTTCTATGCATATTTTGTGGTAACATCCCCCTATTTTTTTCTTTGTTTTTTTTTTCTGGGATGGTGGGTGGAGGGATGAATGTTAACAGTTTGGTTACACCCTTTGTGTGTGTGTGTGTGTGTGTATTGTGTGTTGAAACAATCAAGATTGATGTTGTATGAGACTTTCACAGCAGAAATGTCATTTCATTGACAACTGCAGCCTCCTGTTTTTTTCTGAATTACTAGTGATAACAAGTAAAAAGCAATTCAGTTTTGTTTGACTGTCTAAAGAAAAACTATTTTTTGCCTCATCCGTCAATACATTCTGAAAGACTTATTTCAGGTTAAACCTATACCTGGTTAATACATTTAGTGAGCAATTTTTTTTCGTAGTAGTCTTCATGTAAGTGATCAATTCTTCTCCTTAAATAGACTATGGGATCTCGGCCAGCAGCGCTGTGTTCATTCCTACGCAGTGCATACAGATTCTGTTTGGGCACTTGCCAGCACCTCTACATTTACTCATGTTTATAGTGGTGGAAGAGATCGTTCGGTGAGTCCTGTTCTACAACTCAACGAATTCGAATTGTCGCCGAGTTTCTGGCATTTCTTTGTTTGAACATCCATTGTTATTTACTTTCCTACTCGTATTTTTTGATGGTCAATTCTGTTTATTCTCCCAGTTATACTTAACAGACCTGGCAACGAGAGAGAGTATATTGGTCTGCACGAAGGAATATCCTATTTCACAGTTGGCGCTACATTATGATGATATATGGGTTGCAACAACAGATTCCTCTGTAGATAAATGGCCGTCTGAAGGTCGTAATCCTCAGAAAATCTTTCAAAGAGGTGGTTCGTTCTTGGCTGGAAACTTGTCATTTTCAAGGGCAAGGGCTTCCTTAGAAGGACCCACCCCTGTAAGTCATGGTCTTTTTCTTGTCTTTTTCATGGTTTTAGTAATACCTTAATTGAGTCCCTGCTAAGTTTATGCGCAATCCCAAAAATATTTGTAAAACTTCTTGATATTTTTCCATTCCTAATATTCAGATTTCCTTTTTTTTGAATGTTTGGATATTGAAAGTTCAATTTTCCCATCCCTCTTTCCTCCCACTAGGTCCAGTCCCATCCCACTTGTAGAATGGTAAAAACCAAATTGCTCTTGGATTGTAGATTGGTAAATTGCATTTAGTAATCTATTGGTGGTGTCAAGGAATTTATTTTTTTGGGGTATTTTTTTCCTTCTCTTCCAAATTTCCAATAATCAATTCCTGCTTTGTCCATTCTATACAATCTTGTTCTGTTGGCTAAATATTTTTATTATGTTCCTAACACACAGCATTTAGACATTGATTTGATGAAGCCAGGATTGCAAACCTTTCACCATCAAATATGTTGTTTTAGGCTTTGGTACCATAAAGTCCTATTTTCATGCGTTCTTCCCTAAAAAGTCCTATCTATTAAAGTTTTTATCCTAAAAAGCCCTGCATTTTTATTTCTGGTCGAATTTATCCTTGCGCGTACTCTAGCTGACATTTGTTTTGTTGTTTGTATTTAAAACTTTAAAATGTTATAACTTTCATTGTATACATTTGCTTTGATAAAATTTATATATTTAAAATCTAGTTGTCGGGATCTATAAGAAAAATCCATATGGAATATCAAATTATGTAAAATGAAAAAACTGAGAGATGTCTCAATTTTGAGGAAAAAAATGTGATGTGTCTCTTTAGAGTATGTATGATTATAATTGAAAGAAGAGATGAAGTGAAAGGTAGAGGGAGGGAGAGAGGGAGGGGAGAGAAAGAGAGAGAGAGTGCTTTGTCCCAGTTTTACAAAAATGATCAAAAAAATGAGACATGTCTCATTTGTGCATGTATTATTATAAAACAATGTTTATGCGGGGCTCAAATTGAGACATTGCTAATGCTTTTTTTTCAAAAAATATTTTCTTTTATCAAAACTAGGAAAAGATTCTCCGAACCCATTCTTGGTTCTTGGAAAAAAATCAAGTTAAGAAAAAAAACGGAAAATTAATCTTAGGTCCTTAAAGTGCGCGTCAGTTTTGTTTTTCATCCACTATAAAAAATCTTAATTCGCGATATCCAGTTGGACGCTTGAACAAATAAATTTATCTGTCTTGCATAAATAAGCATACAGATAAATTTATCTGTATGAAGAGCACTGCGTCTTTTCAAAATACGTATAAACACATAAATAAATTTATCTGTTTTGCATAAATAAGCAGACGGATAAATTTATCTGTTTAAAACACGTATAAAGGATGCAGATAAATTTATCTGTCTTGTATAAGCATGCAGACAGATAAATTTATCTGTCTAACATTTGTCAATGTTAGAAAGGAACAGATAAATTTATTTGTTTAACAAATTGTATTTGTTTCACGAAACAGATAAATTTATCTGTTACTTGTGTTTATTTGACTTAATAGATAAATTTATCTGTCTAACATTTGTCAATACTAAAAAAGAACGACAGATAAATTTATCTGTATGCATGATATATAAATTTAAAATTTATCTGTTTGTGTTAAATTTATCTGTATTATAGGCGATTGGATTTCGCGCGTTAAAAAATTTGTTAATGGATCTTGCGCGTTAAAACTTATTTTTTTGGACCTTTGGCTGAAAGCCCAAAAAAAAAACTCTTAGAAGTATAGGAAATTAGTAATTTTTTGTTTCACAGAGCTCAGGCATGTCTCAGTTTCGGAAAAATTCTTAATTTCACTAAGATATTTCAGTTTTACAATTTTTTTTAAAAATAAATAAACTTAGATGTGTCATGTGTCTCATTTGTATGAAACTGATGCAGATTTACAAAACTCTAGGATTATCTATGTAAACCCCAACTGGGAAATCAAAGAACCCATATACAACTACGCTTATCTATTCAGCCTCCACGACTCCATTTATATCTAATTCTGTCTCCAAAGCCTTGACAGAAACTTTATATCAGAAAACAACACTGGAAAAAGTTACATAAATGGCACAGAAAAATGAATACAAGTTTGGTGGACAAAAATAAAATATATGGCTCTGTACTAGATTTCGAGAAACAAACATTTAGAGCGTAATCTAGTAATAATTGATAATGAAATAAAGAACACAAGACTGATTTGTATCAGTTAAGACTCGATACTACCAATCGAAAGAAAGTATATGGTCATATATACAAGTTTATTTATGCATGCACAGAGCATATATGTGAACACAGATGCATGACATGACTAACACATGAGGTTTTCGGCGATTGAAAAAGAGATTAGAGCCTCGGTATTTGAGACTGAACGTATAGAGAGACATATTGAAACTGAAAGGGCACGAGAGCAGGGACAAAGTAGAGAAAGAAAAGTGTAGAAGAAGCCAGTGAACCGAGTCAAAATCCAAATTGAGCGAGTTGGTTCGGTCTGTTTTGCATGTTTTCAGTTTCTTGTTCGGTCTGTGGGCTAAGTGGGAAAAGCTATGCTACCACTGAATTTCAGAGATGCACTCCTTTGAAGCACAAAGAACACGTGTGTTCTATAAGGATAATTTGGACATATATAATAAAAAAAGACTTTTTGAAATATCAAAGGACTCATTGGAAGAGTAGTCGAAAAATAGGATCTCATAGTTATTCCCCCCTTTTTTCGAAGGCAATGAAGGGGAAAAATCATGGATCCATGCATAAATATACATTTGGAATGACACATTACTAAGTTGTTTCTGACATTTTCTTAGCATTATTAACCTCATGGTAAATTTAGGTTAACTTGGTCCATAGCATATGTAGAAGTTTTTAAAAATATCAGTAGTTTTTAAGACATTCAGGAAGTTTGATTATTGTAGTGGTTGGGGACTGGAAAAATAGTTGTGCATTTGACTTTTGTATCAGGATGGTCTGCTTGCCATTGTAGACACAAGTTGATATACTAACCATTTCATTTGTAACTACGGATGACTCATTTACGTTATATAGAAGCAGAGGGTGCAAAAAACTACTGCATTAATATAAGGTAAATAATAAAATTGCTCCTGGATTTTAGGGAAAGAACCCAAAGAGGTTTGAAAATAAGTGTAATGCTATTCTAGAGATTAGATTGTGATCGGCTTGTCTGTCTACATAATATGAATCAGTTAGGTTTTCAAACATTGGTTAATATGGGTACTGTGCATTTAATTAATTTTTTGGATATATGGTAGATTGAAACTTGAAAGTACAATAATGTTAGTAATCATCTCATGGATGTAGGGGATAATGGATAAGTTGAAGTTTTATTATTAATACTACAAAGATGGCTGGAAAATGTGGGTTATATCAACCCAACATATATTTATGAAAAGCTGGTATTTGTGTTGTAGGTTCCTGTTTATAAAGAACCATCCTTTACCATCCCTGGCACTCCTGGAATAGTGCGGCATGAAATTTTAAACAATAGAAGGCATGTGCTGACTAAGGTAATACTGATGCTTTGCCATATGTATCATTCATTGAACTTTTTTTTTTGTCCATAGTAATTGCTTTTTTGGAGTCTGGAGAATTTGTCGTGGTGAACATGATCTGTTAACCAATGCATGAAACTTGTATTTGATAGGATACCGCTGGATCAGTTAAGCTGTGGGAGATCACCAGGGGAATTGTGGTTGAAGACTATGGAGAGGTTGTGCATATTTTCATTTCGTTTTATATTGGCATCTAACTTCACCCCATGTTAAATACCTGGCTGGGGGAAGGGGTGGCGTAGACTCGTAGTTGTGTTGAAGATGCAGCATCGAAGGCTTTTGTTACGAAAACATATTTCTTTCGGTCTTGCACTTCAGCAATTCATGCTTAATGAGTTCCTTTTTTTGTAGGTCCCATTTGACGAGAAGAAGGAAGAACTTTTTGAGATGGTATGGATTGCTAGCTCACGCAAGAAAATCACCTTAATCAGCCAAGCGTCAGGTGGATTTTTCTTCTGACTTACTTCACTTCTTCAGGTAAGCATTCCTGCATGGTTCACTGTGGATGCGAGGCTTGGAAGCTTGTCTGTCCATTTGGATGCACCGCAATGCTTTTCTGCGGAAATGTATTCGGCTGACATTAACATTGCTGGGAAACCTGAAGATGACAAGGTACCCATTTGGTTTTTGTTTTTCATTTTCATCTATGTTAGTAGGGTTCTAAATCGCGGTATCGGAATATGTATCGGTATCGGTGATACATGTATCGATCGATATCGGACAATATCGGCCCTATTGGTATCATAGGTCCGAAATCCCATTACGTATTGGCCGAAGACATCCCGAAATCCAATTAGATGACAAAAGACAAACCATAGTTCATAAGGAACTAATATCATCGCTCTTATCTTCAGAAATCCTAGAATTGCATTTGAACCATATTACCCGAAAATATAGAATAAAATACAGTATCCCATAAAACATTTGCTTTCTTGTTACACCAAAATCTCGAAAAATCAGTCATAAGCATTAGGTGCAAGAATTCGATGTCACCTAATAAATCTCATCCAGATTAAATAATATGTTCCATATTGACGAAGGTTAAGGACAATGCAAAAAATAAATGTTCCACTAATTCATCATTTCTCTTGAACATTATACACCATTAGTGGCAATGATTGCCATTGGGTCTCCTCCTTTGAAAGATCATTAGTCATGAGGCATTAAGAGCTAATGCCCACGTAGAAATCTTGACTTTAAAATGCACAATCGCTCTTCAAATCCTCTTATGGGAAATGAAAGGGGGGAATATTTGAATCATCAATAATTTAAGCAAAGAAAGATTTACATGAGAAAAGACTCGAGGAACTAAGAGACATACCCTTTTTATCCCTAACATTTGGACGGGAGGAAACAAAGCCACCAGCCCAACCATTTCCCAATCATTTAGATTACTAAAGAAATCGAAATTCTAAGAAATTAGAGACAAATGAGAAAGAGCCATGGTGGCAATGGAAACATTCTGGACAAGAATCAAATGATACCAATGTGGATACAAGATTCAAAAGAAGTATCACCTACCTAAATCTTCCAAAGCCTAGTACTTTTTGCATTACTCATTTAGGTTCAAGAAACAAGTGAAAAGAGGGATAATATGAGAAATGGATTTTTAGGGAGATCGGAAATTACCTGGATTAACTACAAAAGAATTATGACCATTGACCATTAACTTGAACCCTGTACTTACTCTTTATAATAGAATTCCATAAAGAAGTACGTTCAATGGATACCTCCACAACCTTTATCCAAGAAGAACAATATTACTTGCAACAACGTTTCTTACAACACGGTCCCCTTTATGACGAGAATGAACCTTCCAATTAACCAGATGATCCTTCTTGCCTTCATTCATACCCTCTCACAAGAGGCCCTCATCATTTTCTCAATTTTGTTTTCTATTCCCACCAAAATCTTAAACAAAAACATAATGATAAATTGGAATCAACAAAACTTATTGAATTAAAGTATATCTACCACTAAATAATCCTTTTTGCCACCAAGAGGCTTTTGGTTCATTGGTATGGGTGTTAGTGTTGCACTCCCAAATGAGAGGTGATGAGTTGTAGCCTTGTCAAGTGGGAGGAGTGGGAGTGGGTGCATGTGTATTTGCCGATAAAAAATAAAAAAATTCATTCTTGCCTTTATCCATACCCTCCCACAAGAGCTCGCTCACATTTTCGTAATTTTATTTGTTATCCCTGCCAGATGCTGAAACAAATAAAATTTATAAATTGAAATTCTAACAAAACTGATTGAACTAAAACATATCTACTATCTCTAGAAAATAAGTTTCTTTTTCATCCTTCTAATCTATTACCTTTTTCCTAAATATTGGAGCCCAAAAAGACTCCATCCTAGGATTCGCCCCCAAAGGTAACCCCAGGTATTTGAACGAATTCTATTCGATGAGATACCCGAATCCTTTCCATCATTTGTAGCCTATTCAACTTCAAATCGATGTTGACAATCATACTGTTACTCATGTTAACCTTTAGGCCCAACATTATCTCAAAAACTCTCAACATTATAAGCAATTAAGTATCTTAGATTCCTCTCCCGCAAAAATGATAATATCATTTGCAAGTTGTAACTGAGACACAAAGATACAATCCTTTCTTATAGGAAAATCCACCTAACCAGCTCTCTTAACCTTGTCAGCCATCCTCCCCAAGAAGTCAACTACTGAGGTAAAATGGAAAGGAGAAAAAGGATTACTTTGCCTAAGACTCCTAGAAACACTAAGGCTTTTTGCGGCTTTACCATGATGGGTTTTCTGCTTAACCATTTACAATGATAGGCATGTTAATGGAAGAAAAACATCCGTGAATCCATTTCTTTCATCTCTCTCCAAATCCTATATTTTGTAGCACATTCAAAAACCTCCAATCCACATGATCCTTAAGTTTTCTTGAAATCCACCTTTGTAATTAAGCCCTCCTTGTTAGATCCCCTAAATTTATCAATTGCCTCATTTGCTAACATAACAACATCCAAAATCTGATGGCCTTCCACAAATGCACCCTATGTTGAAGAAGAATGGTGTACCTTAACTGTCTTTAATCTTTTTTATATGAAATTTTCTATTATTTTGTATGAAGATGTCACACGACTTATTGGCCTAAAATCTCTAATCTTCATAGAATCCCTTGTTTTTAGGAATCAAACAAATAAAGAGAGCTTTTGTACAAGCATTAATCACTCCATTCTCAATAAACTCCTTAATGACCCTCACCAAATCATCCTTAACCATGTTAACAATTTTGAAATACAACCAATTCACTCCCATTTGGACCTGGAGTTTTTCCGTCCTCATACTAAAAAAATTTCTTTTTAATCACAATCTCATCAAAAGGCCTCTACAACCATCCAGATTTATATATTCCAATTCGAGCTCATTCTAATCCTTCAATACCATGCGTGACAACCCTCACCGTTCGAGTACAAAGTTGTATGAAAAGCATAAATCTCATCCACTGACTTTCCTTATTCACGAAAAACTTGGTTCCCACCTTTAGTCTTTTGATGAAATTCTTTTTCCTCTTCCCATCAACCACCTTATGAAACAATGTGAAATTATTATCACCTTCCTTGATCCATTTAATTTTACTTATCTTGTTTATTTATTAGATGTAACATGAAAATTTGAAACACAACATTACACTGAAAGTGCCATTTAAAAGGAAAAAAAGTAACAGTAATATAGTGTACTGTAAGTGTATAATAGTAATATAGTATGCTGTAAGTGTATAACTGGTAGATACATAATAATGATTATATATTAATACAGTGTGAATTTATGACAAATGAAATAAGTAATTGTAGCCTAAATTATGTCAAACCTCTCTTCGTAACCACTTCAATGTTATAAAATTTAGAACATATGTTAGATACATCACCACTAGTGTTACCGTTACGGCGAGTGCAACTGCTTTTTGTGGTGTTGTGTTCATGTGGTGATTGCGTGTCGGGTTTGTGGTGTTGTGTTCATGTGGTGATTGTTTGTTGGCAACGATGGGTGTTGGATGAAACGAAAGTGAAAAAAACTTCCATTTGTGGTGTTGTGTTCAAGTGGTGATTGTGTGCCATCAACAATGGGTGCTGGATGAAATGAAAGTGAAAAGAAAAACTAGAGAGGAGG
>JAOTRH010000020.1:8290826-8338536 GCA_034768845.1 Heliamphora exappendiculata | reverse complement strand
GTGTGTGAGAGAGAGAGAGAGAGAGAGAGAGAGAGAGAGAGAGAGAGAGAGAGAGAGAGAGAGAGAGAGAGAGAGAGTTGTGGACATAGAAAGCAGAAGGAGGAGGAACTAGAAAGAGAAGAAGAGAGAGTGAGTGTTGTGGAGGTGTTAGGGAGGACAAGAAAATAAAAAATGAGAGGAAGAGTTGTGGAGGTGCATGTTGCAAAGATTATTGATTGTTTGGGACCAATGAGATGAAATTTATGCATGGAGATTTCCGGTCCTTTTTGCAACTCCTTTTCACAATTTCACTTGAGTGGACTGCTTGCGGATGGATTCGTTCTGATCATGAAGGCAGTGAATCATTTCGATATATCTCTAGTACCTGGGTTAGATTTTGTGGAGCAGATGGATTGACTTGCCCTTCAATCATCAGGTTACAAAGGTGGGTGCTTACCAGGTCATGGCATACAAGTACGTGGGTGGCCTTGGAATTGCTTGAGTGTGCCCGCACAAGGCAAGTTGTGCTTGGCTAATGGCTATTAGATGCCTAATGCCAACATGTGCCTAGGGGGTGCACAGGTGGCTGATGGGTTGCCTCCTCTTTGTACTAGCTCTTCGTCTCTTCCCTCTCATTTTCGTCCACCCCTCTTATTTTCGTGTCACACGGTGCTTGTTTTGCCATTCTTGACGTAATTCTATATTCGTTGGGCAAAATTTTCCATTTTGTTTTAAGGATGGGTGCTTGCCAGCAGGTAGAGATCAACTTGGCAACCACCTATAGCTGGCAAACTAAATAATAAAATAAAATAAAAGCCTAGGTTGGCTTAGCCAATTGGATGGGGATCCCACATTTTGGTGTCGTGTGAGTGGGAACAATATTATGGGTTTTGATTTGCAAAAATGAGAACTTTTAAGTTTTGGGCTTATTAGTTGGTTTTTTTTTTTGGTGAGTTTTGCCTAATCAATTTCTTGTTTAGAGTGTCAACTTGGTTTGGATGTTTTCGCTATGTTTGATGTGGTTCATTTGGTGGGAGAGGAATTCTTAACACTTTGATGGCATTTGCTGAGAGTCCCTTGCTTAAGCTTAGGAGCTCTTTAGTTAGTCTTTTGTATAGTTGAAATATGGAGTGTTGTCCTCTCGATCTTTCTGTAGATTTTGTAAACCTTTTTCGTACACACGGAAGTGTGTAGGTCTTTTTTGTGGTTGGCCTTTTTGTATACGAGTATCATTTCCTCAGTGCCTCTTTTATATTATTCTCTTATTTAGAAAAAAAAAAGTTTTCAAATTGGAAGGTTTCTATTTTGTGTTAGCTCTGCTTCTATATAAACAACTTTGAAGAGACAATTCCATAAGTTTGATGGCCTAGCATTTCTGCAGATGTTTGCAGTTATGTTTAGTGGTGCGACCTAATCATTCACCTCTAGGTGATGCTCCAAGAAGGCCTTAGTGAGATTCAAAGATTTACATTGGTGTTGTGGCTGTTCATTGATTTAGAGACAAGTACACAATTCAACATGAATCACAACCACGATGAAAAATAACATAATATCTGAAGAAGTATTGTTGACTTATGAAAATCCAAGGCATTTGATATTAACGCAACATACATTGACACTTGACATATGACCGCTGTTTGTCAACAAAGATTTGCATCTGTCGAATTTGTTTGGTGATTCTCGAAATATTTTCAAATTTGTGGTTGCATGTTTCTAGACTGTCAGTCTTTTCATTCTAGTTATGGCTCATCCTGATGTGTAATAGCACCAAACTATATATATATGTATATGTAATGGACTTGATTCCACAAGTTGGTAATAGTTTCAACTTTCATGATTGCAGGCTATGCTTATCTGGATCGTCAGATTCTATGATCAGGTTGATTTCAGATTCCTTACCTCACCATAACAAAATAATTCTGTATACTCCAATGTTTAAATTTGTGTTCTAGGAAATTTTTTTATCTTATAGTGTGTCCTTAGTGTTCTGCTAGGAATTAGTAATGGCGTCAAGCTGGCAACCTCCAATGAAACAGAAGAATCAAAGAATCCTTGGAGGATTTGGATCTAATAGGATTGTGTCCATCTAATTGGTTTCTGTGGTTAGCAGCCTATTGTTTTACATGTTGTGTGGTATGGTGGTCATTAGTTGCAGGCTACTTTGGGTTGATTACTGCTCCTGTCAACCTATTATTTTGTCTTATTTGCTAAAACTAAGACTTCGAAAGCAGAAAGTAAGAAATTTTGATGACCAAGAACTTTATAGACCTAATATAATGATAGTTTTATATGGCGGTAGCAGTTGCCGTAACGGTAACAATAGCAATGGCATAGTTTCGGGGTGTAATGGCCGTAGCGTAATAGTAGCGGTAACTGGAGCTCTGAATTTTTTTCTTTTTCGCACATCTCACTAAAATTTAACCGATACACGTGTTTTTATTCGAAAATTATATTTATCAAAGTTTAAAATAGTTTTGGTGAATTTTGTTCATTTTCTAGACATGATTCAACATGCCTTAATTTTTATTGTAGTTTTAAAATGCTTTTAAAAAATAATACATTATTAAATATACAAGTATAATATAAAGCAACCAAGATCCAGAAATTCTAAGCTTGTTTTTATAGATTTTGAACAAATATTTTAAAAACTATTTTTTGGAATTTTAAATCATAATATTAAAAAGTAATTCAACATTAAATATGTAAATTTAATCTAAAAGCCAAGATTTAAATATTCTAAACTTACTCTGAGTAAATATTGTGCTAAGATTTGTTTTTCAAAATTAATATTTTTGATTTTTAAGAAAAATAAAAAAGTAATTAGACATTAAATATACGAATTTAATTTAGAACAACCAAAATCTAAATATTTTAAACTTAGTTTGCAATTTTGCATAGACCTTGAACAAGTAATTTAAAAAGTATTTTTAAAAAAGTTTTAAAATATAATTATACAGTAATGCAACATTAAATTTATGAATCTAACCTAAAACAAGCATTTAAAGATGCTAATATTATTTTACATAGATCTTGAAAAAAATCACCAACAAAAAATAGATATTTTTGCATTTCGAAAGCTAAAAAAATACCAAAAATTATGTAAATTTTGCAAATCAAGTTTCACCCAAGTAAATATGAGATTTTCGACTGCTATGAAAACTTTTTTGGTAAAAAAAGTAAAAGAAATTGTGCCCAAAAACAATTTTAATTAATTCACAGTTTGAAGAGCCTCCATAGTTTTGGTAAATCTGTAACGGTTGTAGTGGTACCCTAATGGCTGTAGCGGTACCGTAACGGGCCTTTACGGTCTTTATGGCGCCGTAATGACCTTTATGGCAATTGTAACGGCCTTTACACATGAGATTTTTCTTTACACTACTAAATCGGCCGTAACGAGTAACAAGAGGTATCAAAACCTATACATAACGGTATTACGCAACGGTAACGACCGATTTTTAAAACTATTAATGACTCAAGATAACAACTTAATTTACCTATAAGTTAACTCATGGACCATTACAATAACCCATCTTTGCAAACTTTGAAACATGATAAAACATTAATAAAACTATATCAAACCCATATGAAACATAAATAAGATTCGAATTGACTCTAAGAACTACTTTAAATGAGGTCAGAATTTGCATCATGTAAGATTTCTAATTCTCCCTTTTATCGTTCATTTCCTCTGTATCATCCTCCATCAATCCCTCACTCATCCAAAAGAATCCATGACCCTTGGTGGGTATCTGAAGAGTCAATGCTATGTGGAACCTCGAAGGGCTTCACAACATAATCCCACAAGCAAGCCGTTTCAGATCGTTTCTTCAAAAGATCTATCCGACTATGGAGAAAATGATTTGCAAATTAAGGAGTAATGTGTGGTTGGTAAACAAGGATCGGTTTTTTAGTAAGTTACGGAATGTATCATCAAATATTCAATATGATTCTACAAAATTTAGTTTCATTCAAGTATAACCACTAAAAGGATCTTCTGATCACTCCATAGCTGACTAATCCTAAGGCAAAGGGTTGAGATTCTTGAGAAACTTAATTGGAGCTCTAGACTCGTCACACTTTGAGTCGGTCAGTTGGCATCTGCAAAGTCGTCCCCCATGCCTAGTATATGGTCGGCTGCTCGTCCATACTCCAAATCAGCATCTCCATTCACCTAGCAAATCTCTTAAAAGGATCAGTTACCCTTAGTCGGGGCATCACCTAGTATATCCACTTAGGACCAAAGGAAGCATGTGACCTGAAACCTAGAGTGATAGGTCTGTCAATAGAGCCTGACTTGCCCTCATGAGGATCGCTATATATATATATAGCATGGAGATAGAGATAGAGAGAGCGCATTGACCAAAGTACGTCACGTCTGAGAGCATGTATCATATGTTCCACCTAACAGCTTCAATGATATTGCTCCTAGCATATCCTATCAACATCTGAATAACCATGATGTGGACTATGAATTTTGAACCTAAGATTTGCTGAGGGGTCTTATCGTCTCCAATTTGTTGAGCCAACGAAGAAGAGCCACCTGTCCTTGATAGATGGTTGGAGGACTCCCTCTCTGACTCTGATTGGGGGACCCCCCCTCTGGCTCTCTTATATGTGTTGACGCTCTGATTCAGAAAAACTCTTATGCTCTATAACCAACCCTTTACCTTTGAGCTGGACTCTCCACATCCCTCGCTCTCCGTGCATTTGTGCTGAGCTCTTTCCTTTTTCACTTTCAGTGGTCCTGAGCCATTGGTGTGCAGACCATTTTCTTGGAAAGCCATCTCGGCCCACATCCACTCTCCAACATCTAAAACCCTCAAACTTGTAACCTTTGAGGCATGTACTACTAAAATTAATTTGACACTGTCATCCCTTTCGGAAGCACAAGTACGGCGTTGAGCAGCTCGTCTCTTATGTTTTGCCACGAATCACTATTGCAGTACCTTCCATATCAGGGGCATCCTCAGATTGTAACTACCTTTCTTTTTCCTTGTTTCGTCATGCATGGAAATTATCTCATTCTTCTTTCCCTTGACACAACCATCCTCGGACCCTTCTCTTGGTTTGTAAGATTAGATTTAGGAGATTCATACTGTGGACTGTAGTTGATGACTGGATGTACAGTTATAAGATTCCAATTGTTTGTTATGAATGCTACCATGATTTTTTTGCTTTTCAATTTTCCTTTCTTTCTTTCTTTCTTTCTTTCTTTTTGTCTTGGACAGTACAGCAAACAATCTACTGACGAAAGCTTTAATCACCTCCGAAGTTGTATTGATGCTACCTACCATATTTTCAAGACAAGATCTTCTTAACTTCTTTGGTAATCACATTGTGATTCAATTCAGCTTCACTCTATAAGCTAAAGTTTTGCAGCAGTACATGTGGTAGAATATCAAAGAAAACTAATGGCTTAAGAAAAAGTAATAGTCATTTTGTGTCGTACCAAACTCATGTTGGAGAACCTTAGAAAGCTACAGGTACTGCCTACGAATGGTTTGTGGTGGTAATGCTTCTGGTAAGCGTGCTTTTTAGGTTTTAGAAAGGTTGAACAAGGGTTTTTGGGTTTTGGAGATTGAAAGAGTTCTGATTCATTTGAGTTTGGAAATTATTAGTGGCTAGATTTTTAGAAAACTAGCTGTTGAAAGCCTCTGTACAGCTACTAATGAAGGTTTTAGATTAAAGGATAAAAGATGGTCAACGGGGTTACTTAGAGGTTTCTTTAGTAGACTTTTGGGGCTGAAAGAGGGGGGATTCTTGAACTGTGACCGATAATTGATTCTCACCAACCTTTCCTTTGTTGGTGGTGGCTTATTTTTCTGGGGTTGAATCTTGGCGTTGAGATAAAGGATTGAAGAAGAGAAGAATCTCACGGGTTCATGAGAGTGATCCTTAATGTTTGGAACCAAGCACGGGGGTTTTCAGTATGCATGGTTGTGTTCTTTGACTAGAAATTTTAATGATTTACATGAATCTGGACCAAGACTTGAGAATTTAGTTTGTTTGATTGAATGTAATATTCACGCACATTTTATATATATATACTGGTTACATGCCACTTTCGGGTAGGAGAGTGTTAAGAATGGCTAAGGAAGAAAGCTTTCCCGCATGAAAAGAAAATGGAAATTTTATTAAAGAGTTAAGAATACAGTGCAATCCCCTCTCCCCTGTTCTCCCCTGTTTTATTCCTCTCCGCTCACAGCTCTCAACTACCGAAACTAATAACATTTAAATTCCTCTCTTCCCTATCATTTCACCCCCCTTAAAATCGGCCTTGTCCTCAAGGCTGAAATTCTGAAAAACATTTCTCTATCATAAACCAGTCTTCCCATGACGCACCTTCCTTAAAGGAGTTCGACCACTGAATCAGCACCTGCGTTACTGGTTTATTTCCCCTCTTCACTAGTCTTCGATGGAAAACAACAATTGGCTCAACCTTCATACTACCTCGGGAATCTATTAGTGGTAGGTGGTGTTGGACCACCACTTGTTGACCCAAGTGTTTCTTTAACCATGAAACATGAAAAACAGGTTGTATTTTGGAATCCAATGGAAGATCTAGTTTCTAAGCTACCTTGCCCACCCTTTGAAGAATTTGATATGGCCCAAAATATCGTGGAGCTAACTTCAGACCCCTCCTTAAGGCTATCGACAATTGTCTGTATGGTTGCAACCTAAGATACACCCAATCTCCAACTTGAAACTCTGTATCTGATCTATGGGCATTTGCAAAGTTTTTCATTCAATTCTAAGCCTGGTTTAGATGCTCCTTCAGATGCTATAGCATAATGTTCCTATCCTTATAGAATTCAACCACAGCTGCCACTGATGAGTCTTGTACCAAAACTTAGCTGGGATGAGGAGGGGCTTGTCCATAAACAATTTCAAAGGGCGTGAGCTTAGTGGCTGTGTGGTATGAAGTATTATACCACCACTCTGCTAGTGGCAACCTACTGGCCCATGCTTATGGTTTATCTGCTACCATATTCTCAAATAGTTTTCCAAATTCCTATTTAAAACCTCAGATTGCCCATCACTTTGGGGATGATAGTTGGAGCTAAGCTTCAATTGAACTTCTAATGATTTAAAAAGTTCTTGTCAGAGTTTACCAGTGAACACAAGATCTCTATCTGATATAATACTAGTGAGAAGACCATGCAACTTGAAAATATTGTCAAGGAATACTTTAGCAACATCCACTGTTGTGTAAGGATGAGAGATGACCAAGAAGTGAGCATTTTTATTCAACTTATCAACCACTACCAAGAAGGCATTTTTTCCTTGAGAACTTGGAAATCCTTCTATAAAGTCTATTGCAATGTCGGTCCAGTTGTGTTGTGGAATGGGTAACGGTTGCAAGAGACCTGGAATCTGCACATTTTCATTTTTAGTCCTTTGACAAGTTTCACACTAAGCCACATATGTTCGAACTAATTTCCTCATGCCATGCCAATAAAAGGTCTTCTTGATTCTATGCAATGTCTTCTCCACTCCGGAATGACCCCCAACTGCTGAATCATGAAACTCCTTTAATATTTTATCCTTGAATTGGGGATTATCCCCTACCACCAATTTATTATCCTTGTATCTTAAAATAACCTGTCGCCATGTGTATCCTAGAAATCCCTCTCTGTTTTGCTACAATCCTCGTATTATCTCGTGTAGTGCTTTTTCATTATCCACACTTTTCTTTTGCTCTTCCATCCAGCTATTTTTCAATACCGAATATGCTTTGAGTTCTCCCACCTCTCTTGTGCTGACTTGAGGTTTGAAGCTTCTTTCTTTTGAAACTCTGGACAGTGCATCAGCCACTTGATTTTCCTTCCCAGCCTCATACACTATGTTATAATCAAATCCTAATAGTTTAGAACGCCATTTTTGTTGAGAAAGGGTAGTGATCCTTTGTTCTAAGAGATACTTAAGGCTAATATGATTGGTTCTAATGACAAAATGTCTGCCCAACAAGTAGTGTCTCCATTTCTGTATAGCAGTTACAACAGCCAACAGCTCCTTTTCATATGTGGACAGTGCTTGGTTCTTGAGGGACAAGGATTTGCTTAAAAAAGCAATGGGCCTTCCTTCTTGCATAAGAACAACACCCATACCAACCCCCGATGCATCACACTCTATGACAAATTCTTGTTATAATCTGGCAGTGCCAAGACTGGTGTTGTAGTCGTGGCTTCTTTCAATTTAACGAATGCTTCCTCAGCTTGTTGGTTCCATCTAAAGGCCTCTTTTTTAAGTAGAGCAGTAAGAGGAGCACTGATTTTGCCATACACTTGGACAAATCTTCTATAATAGCCTATCAAACCTAGAAAACCCCTTAGAGATTTCAAGCTGTCAGGTGTTGGCCATTGTAGCATACTTTGTATTTTTGTTGGATCAGCTGATACTCCATTACAAGTAATCGTATGTCCCAAGTAATCCATTTCAGTTTTTCCAAAGCTGCATTTGGACCTCTTAACATATAGCTGTTTGGACCAAGTATTTCTAAAGTATTTTTGACATGGATTAGGTGTTCCTCCCAACTGCTACTGTAGATGAGGATATCGTCAAAAAAGACTAATATAAATCCCCTTAAAAGGGGCCTAAAAATGTCATTCATTAGGGATTGAAAGGTGGAGGGTGCATTGATTAGCCCAAAAGGCATTTCTAAGAATTTGCAATGTCCATCATGGGTTCTAAATGCTGTTTTGGGATATCTGGGGGATAGACTCTGATCTGGTGGTAACCAGATATTAGGTCTAGCTTGGAAAAATATTTGGCTCCATGTAATTCATCCAATAGTTCGTTTATAACTGGTATAGGAAACTTACCTTTTATTGTGGCTTTGTTCAAGGCTCGAGAATCTACACAAAATCTCCAAGTATTGTCCTTTTTACAAGTAACACAGGTGAAGAAAAAGGGCTATTACTAGCTCTGATGATTCTAGCTTCCAACATTTTTTTGACCAGTCTTTCAATTTCGTTCTTCTGAATATAAGGTTATCTATATGGTCTTACGTTTACCGGTTGAATTTCTGGTTTCAGAGGCATCCTGTGATCATGATCTCTTATGGGAAGTAGGCCTTTGGGTTCTTCAAACACTTTAGCAAACTCTACCAACAGTTCTTCCATGTCTTTAGGTATTATGGTATCTTCTTGAATTGCTTGCGGCCAAAACAATTGAGCTATTGCTCCTTGAGAGTTATTATTTAGCAATTTATTTCTCTGTTTACTATGCAGTAGCTTAGCTTCCTCAAGTCGACTTCCCCTCAAAACATGCCTCCTTCTCTTCCATTTGAATTCCATGGTTAGTTCTTTGAAGTCCCAAGTGACAGGACCTAGCATAGATAGCCATTGGATCCCAAGAACCACATCACATCCCCCTAATGGTAACACTCTCATGTCCGTAGTGAATTGGGTGCCATAAATTTCCGAATTGAAGTTCTTGCATTCGGCTATGCTACTCAATCTATCCCCATTTGCTACAGAAACCGTTAAAGGGTAGGTTGATTGAACTTCACATCCAGTTCTTTTTGCCACATGAGGATCAAACAAATTATGTGTGCTACTCGAGTCGATAAGTATCATAATCACTTTCTTCTTTATGTTCCCTTTGATTTTCATGGTTCTGTAGGAAGTATTTCTTGATAGAGCATGTACCGAAATCACCATTTCTTTCTCTCTTTTCTCCTCTAATTCATTCGTCTGATCCTCTGTTCCTTCTTCGATCATTTCTTCTTTGTCAACATGATCTTCCTCTGCTTCTAATAAGCAAAATTGTCTTCTTTTACATATGTGACCTCTAACATACTTCTCATCACAATTAAAACAAAGGCCTTTTTCCTTTCTTTCCTCCCAATCTTTTCCTCTTAATCTCTTGATAGGTACCTGTACATTATTGATAGGAGAGTGTGGATTATTTACCTTACCTCCTGGGATGGTACTAATTAATTTCTGGTTCTGATATAAAGGTTTACTCCTATTCATGGCTTCCAAACACTTTTCTTGGAGTCGTGCAAGTCCAATTGCTTGAACAATACTGGTGGGTCTGAACCTCCTCACCCCTGCTTTGATTTCCTCTTTGAGTCCACTTATGCAGCAGCTCATGTAGAAGGTCTCAGGTAATCCCGTTGTTTTGTTTGCTAGTTGCTCAAATCTTTCTTGGAAGTTCTTGACATCTCCTACTTGCTTCAGCTTTGTGAGTTCTCCAACCACATCCTCATATGGGTTAGAGCCGAACCTACTGATAAAGGCCTCTGAAAATTCCCTCCAGTTGGATCTGTTGATGCATGTTTTCTCAAACCATTGAAACCAAGATAAGGCTTTACCTTCCATATGAATCGATGCGATTTTTACTTTGCGAATTTCTTCAACTTGGTTAAAATCAAAGGATCCTTTGCATTTGTATAACCATCCAGTCGGATCCTCCTCCCTCAATTTGGGAAAATCGACTTTAGCAAACCCAGAGTTAATTGGAAATGACGAATTGTGTCACGCCTTGTGCCTATGAATTATCTCCATGTTCGGACTGCGAGCCCAAGATTTTTGAAGCTAGTTGGTCGTATTTGATATTCATAATTGCCAGCGACTGCTTGATGTCTTCAATTGCTTCCCCGTGTTTCACAGAACTTTCTCTCAATCCCCGGATTGATTCCTTCATCCGTTTAATCTCTTGGGACCTAGTTCCCTTTGCCATCTCAATTGGATTGTCACAGGCCAAGGAAGGAATGCTCTGATACCAAATGTTAAGAATGGCTAAGGAAGAAAGCTTTCCCACTTGAAAAGAAAATAGAAATTTTATTAAAGAGTCAAGAATACAGTGCAATCCCCTCTCCCCTCTTCTCCCGTGTTTTATTCCTTTCTGCTCACAGCTCTCAACTACCGAAACTAACTAACTAATTCCTAACTAACATTTAAATTCCGCTCTTCCCTATCAGAGAGAGTGACTCTTTATTTTTTTTTTAATGTGCGTCCCAAGGTATCTGACTCCATGCATACTCCACTTGGCTCGGGGGGATAAAGCACAGTTGGTAGAGCTCTGATCTTGCAATTGGCTCGTTGCGATGCTACACTCAAAGTGAAAATAAGTAGTTGACTGGGCACGATCTCTCTCCCTCTCTCTCTCCCTCTCTTGTTTTTATGTTGAAGAAATCAAGATTGGATGATCTATATCATACTATAACTGTTGTACCTTTAATTACTGCATTTTCTTAGATTTTTTTTGAATTGTTTCTTGTAATCATAAATCATTTTTAGTTTGAAATATTTAATATTACCCAGGTTCGAACCGTCGCACTTTATGGTGACTTTGAAAAGAAAATTTTTTTTCTGCCTCATCACATTCTGAAATAGTCGTCTCGTGAGATTAGCACTATGCTTACCCCTCTACCTGCTGAGTGCTGGCCCTTTAGAACCATCTCTCTCTCTCTCTCTCTCTCTCTCTCTCATGCAAAACATACTGTGATCTACATTGCAGTTCTCTCTCTCATGCAAAACATACTGCGATCTACGTTGCTGTTAAGTTGTCTGGAAATTGTATTGAGTCCAATGTCTTATGGAAAGATATGGTAAATGGTGTAACATGGGATTGTGCATCTAAAAATACTACAATGAATACAAAACAAGTATTTTCCCCTTTTAGTACTTTTTCATGTACATGATCTATTCTTCTCCTCATTTAATAGACTTTGGGATCTCGGTCAGCAGCGTTGTGTGCATTCCTACGCGGTGCATACAGATTCTGTTTGGGCACTTGCCAGCAACTCAACGTTTAGTCACGTCTATAGTGGTGGGCGAGACCTATCTGTGAGTCCAATTCTGAACTCAATGTCACCCAGTTTGTGGCATTTCTTCTTTGAACATTCCTCGCTATTTACTTTCATACTGATCTTTTTGTTGACTAATTTTGTTTGAACACCCAGTTATACTTAACAGACTTGGCAACAAGAGAGAGTATATTGCTTTGCACGAAGGAACATCCTATTTTGCAGTTGGCATTGCATGATGATGGAATATGGGTTGCAACAACTGATTCTTCTGTGCATAAATGGCCTGTTGAAGTTAATAATCCTCAGAAGGTCTTTCAAAGAGGCAGCTCATTCTTGGCTGGAAACTTGTCATTTTCACGGGCAAGGGCTTCCTTAGAAGGATCCACCCCTGTAAGTTATGGTCTTTTCTCGTCTGTTTGAGTGTTAGATTTTAGATTTAATACTTTATCGAGCTTTATGTGTTACGTGGCACCCTAAAATATTTGTAAACACTCTCTTGCTTCCCTTTCTTTTTCATCAATTTTTGGTTATTCAATAGTTAATTGTCCCCTCTCCTTTCATCCGCTATTTCCTATCATATCCTGCTGGTAGAAAATTGCTTTTGAATGGTAGGTTGGTAAATTGCGTTTTAGTATTCTATCCATGGCTTTACTGGTTTTATTTTGTGGCTTCATTTTCTTTTGTTCCAATATTCCATTCCTGCTTTAGTCATTCTCTTAAATATCTTCTGCTGTTAAAAGCTATCTATGGTTCCCTGTGTTTATGCATTTAGACCTTGATTTGATGAATTAGCGATGATTGATTGCTAGCCTATCATCATTATAGGATTTTTTTCCCCCTCTGGGGAAGGAAGTTAAGATGATGGAAGCAATCTTTCAGTTTCCATATTGTCATATTTAAGATTGAGATTTTTAATATATGCTATTGATGTGCCGATATAATGGATTAGTTGAAATATTTTTTCCATACTGCAAGATTCTTGGTACAATGTGGAACACACATATTTATGCATCTGACTGGCCTTTGTGTTTGAGAATGTGTATGCCTTACATGGTAATCATAGTTTTGCTTGTTGAATTATTTTGACCCTTCTTCTTAAATGGAAACAGCATTAGTGCAAATTGTTATTGCTGGATAAATGATTGTATTCAGCCATTGAGCTGTCATCTGTAGTTTGATCATGCAATTCAAATATCATCACTAATTATTTCCGTCTCTTTGGGGAGCTTCTCTTGTCTTGTTTATTATGCAATCAGATCCTGCTTTAGGAAGTATTTGAAATATCAAAGGATGAAAGAAATAGTTATTGTTGCCTATGTGAATTAGTTGTATGTACACTGTGCACTGCATTGCTGCGCCCATGTTTGTGCCTTTTTGGTGATTTTTCTACTTTATATCTCTCTTATTTTTGTTTCTTTTTAATGAAATTCTTTGTTGCTAATAAAAGAAAGTATTCTACCTGATATCTCATGGTTTGTGACGTATGTGTGGAGTGTCAAGGTTGAGGAATGAGGTTTCAGAATGAACAAGAGTAGATGTTTATGTGACAAGGTCCTGTAATTATGATATTTAGCAGACTTACAAGTAGCAAAACCTACTGAGTACTTTCCTGTGATATTATGTAGGAGAAATTCAGTGTAGCAAGATAGAAAAAGTTTGAACCATCTAGAAGTTTTTTGTTGTGCTGATTCCATTTTAATGTCGCATGATATTAGCTTTTGAACAACCACTTGTCAGTCTTACTAAAATGTTGGCAGATTGGATTGAGTTGTAAATTTATTTTTGTTCTTTTTTCATTTCCTTATTGTTTTTTTCCCTTTTCTAAATGTTGGATTTTGGTTTTGCTAACTCAGCAAAGTACTGATAGTTTTACAATCTTGTAGGTTCCTGTCTATAAAGAACCATCCTTTACGATTCCTGGCACTCCAGGTATAGAGAAGCATGAAATTTTAAACAATAGAAGGCATATCCTAACTAAGGTATTCTGATGCTCTGCTATATTTTTTTTTATCAAACACGTTTTCTGCATTACCAACTGCTTCTTTGTAGTTTGAAGTGTTCATCATGGGAAACATGATCTGTAAACCAATGTGTGAAATTGTATTTGACAGGATACTGCTGGATCAGTGAAACTGTGGGAGATTACCAGAGGTGTTGTGGTCCAAGACTATGGAGAGGTTGTAAATGTGTTTATGTTTTTCATAAATCATATCCGACTTCAACCTGTGTTAGTTACCTGGCTGGGGGAAGGGGTGGTAGTCATGTTGAGATTGTAACATGGCATGTTTATTTTAGAATTTAGAAATACTAGAAGTTTGAGCCCATTCAATGTGTGTTCCTGATAAAAAAAAATAATTCATTTAACTTCAACTCAAGCACCTGATTTTTTTTCTTTTTGAAATTTTTTTGTGGAATATCGATGCAGAAAATCAAATACAAAGATGAAATGCGTTGTCTAAGGGTTATAATAGTTAGCAATGATGAGATTTGAAAGTAGAATAAAATCAAAACGAGGGAAAAATAGGAGTGGGTGGTTATGTAACTATTTTTGTGAAAATTTCTCTTAATGCCCTTAAATTAAAGACTTAAACTATAATAGGGGCATTTAAGTAATAAAAGTTACAGCTGGCTTCGAACGTCAAGTGAGATTTTTCCTTTACAGTAGTATACATGTTTTGTTGGGGTCTTACTCTATTGTAATTATTTTTCTTTTTAGGTCTCATTTGAGGAGAAAAAGGAAGAACTGTTTGAGATGGTATGGATTGCTAGCTCACGAAGGCATTGTATCTTAACATAACCATGAATCTGTTGGATTTTTCTTTTGACTTGCTTATTTATTCAGGTAAGCATTCCTGCATGGTTCAATGTGGATACAAGACTGGGAAGCTTGTCTGTCCATTTGGATACGCCACAATGCTTTTCTGCAGAAATGTATTCTACAGATCTTAACATCAATGGGAAACCTGAGGATGACAAGGTACACTCCTTTGCATGTCCTCCCACTGCCAAAAAAAAAAAAAAAGGAAAAAGGGGTGAACTGAATCAATGGTGAACTTCTTTTGATATTTTTATTTTTTTGCCTCATTTTCCACGTCATAAACTTATTTTGATGATGTATGGAACTTTTGTAAATACAGCTTGAAAAGGCAGTTCTTCAATAAGCAAGGTGTAAGCTTCGGAGATGTCAGAAGTTTATAATTTGTTGATCGTATATAAATTAAATGTATATATAAAAAATGCAGAAGTTGAATAGAATATAGAAGAGAGAGAAAATGAGATTATAAAAGTGTTGAGAATCTTTACGCTGTTTCAAATTTGCTTCCCAGTAATTTAGTATCAGGCAATCGAAATTTGACAACTGTTGAGAATCTTTACGCTTTGTCAAAAAGACTGGTTTGTATATATGTTAACACCTCTGTAAGCTTCATGCTATCGGATGCTTCAAGATGTTTTTCCCTCAAGCTAGGTCAAGTATCAGCATCTCTGGTCTTAAGGTTTCTTAAAACACTGCAGTTAACATCGTGTAATGGGTGTAAAAGAATATGGGTGCTGCATATGTTTGAAGACAATTATAGACAGCGTTCCACATTCTTTTATTCTCCCTTTTGTGTTTATCTCTGCTTTTTGTTGGGGAAAAAAGTGTAGGGAACTTCTATTTGCTTCTTCCTTTCACTTTATGGTGCTTAAACTTTTCTTCAGCCCTTACTTTAGTTCTAAGGGTAGTTTTACATTTTTGTGTGTGTACAAAGTTGTATTCATTTAGTTATTCTCTTTTAAAGAACCTTTTTTTTTACAAATTTATTACATTTAGAATGGTACCTCATAAAGGATGGTGCCTGAAGGAAGGATTATGGCTTCCCTACGATCAAATATGGTTTCCAGGGTTTAAGATTTCATGGTTTATAATTGAGAAAGTAAGATTAGGAGTACAAACTTGTATTCATTTAGTTATTCTCTTTTAAAGAACCTTTTTTACAAGTCTATTACATTTAGAATGGTACTGCAAAATTGTAGTCCACCTGATAAAGGATGGTGCCTGAGGAAGGATTAAGGCTTCCCTACAATCAAATATGGCTTCTAGGGCTTAAGATTTCAGGGTTTATGATTGAGAAAGTAAGATTAGGATTTAAGGATGATATTGGAGTTGATTGGTTGAGGTCCAAGGCTGATTTTGGTATTGAAGAAAACGGCTGAAACCGAAATTCTGGCCAAAGTGAAAGTAGGTTTTCGGCCCAAAATGATAATGGAAAAAATAATATTTGGGATTGAGTATAAAAGGGTTTAGGTTTGGGAATGAATTAGAGTGTTAAGAACCCAAGTCATGGGTGTTCATATGAAAAGCACTAAACTTAGAGATACTGTAAGTGAAGAAAGAATGATAAAACAAGTTCTTGGACAATGATATCAATGATGGATGTGCCACGGAATGAATTGAAGAACTAAGGACGTCCCCAATACTGACAGCAGCTTCCTGAGAAACAATTGTAGCAGCTCCTTCATCCTTTGATTTTGCACTTTCTAAAATCACAAATCAATTTTTTTATTTTTGAATGTCCTAATTCCTATCAGAATAAACATATAAATCGAATCACTTTGGTTCCCAGTTAAGACAGCCTTTATCTGCAAAGAACTATTACTAATAAAAATTGTTGAATTGTTTGTATGAGGTTTCTTTAGACACAAGACAATTTGTTTACTACGAATAGGATCTCCTAGATCCTATCAAAGTTCTGTAAACTGATTCAGACTAAATTAAGCCACACAACTTGAGGACCAAATAAGCATATAACCATGTATCTTAGTAGAATACCCCTACTGGTGTACAATTGTTAGAAGATATGTGATTGTGAAAAAATCTACCCTGGTTAATGGGCAATTCCAATTATAGAGAAGTGACTTCAAGCAAACGCAGTCAAAACACTTCACAATCCTATGAAACGTGGTGGGACCTATCAATCCATTGATAAATTCGCATGGATGTTTCTCTTTCTTCCCCTTAAAGCGTACACTTTTAAGGTGTTGATCACTATCGACATTTTGATATCAGTCTAGATTGCATAATTTATACATTGAATATCGTAGCACGAAAAGAACATTTTATATCTTTGCTTGTTTCCATTCTCTAATAATGCCCCAACACCTCAATATTATAGCCTCGGGTGAATGTTTAATCTTCATGCAAGTAATTGACATGTAAGAACACTATGTATACTTATAGCATGTGGCACGTCAAAAGTTTTTTAATGTTTTTCCCCTGTGGATTCCTGTTGTTGTCTTGGTTGTTATCATATTGGCTTACCTGCTTTTCTTGATTGCTAACCTGCTTTTCATCTGAATCCTGTACTGTGTATGGAAACCTTTCTTTTCTATTCTCTTGGTAATTTCATTGAGTATATCATGTGGAGCCGAATCTTCTGGGGCTTGGGAACTTTTTTAAACTGCATGAACTGATTGAAATTATGTCAGTGGGTGTAAGCAGTTGCTTTTAGGGTTTATTTATGATCCAAAAGAAGAAAAGAGCAAAAGAGCAAAAGAGTAGGTAGAGAGATGGAATTGAGAGGAGAGATGAGTGAGAATGAAATAAATAAGTCTCTCTTTTCAATGTCTATTCTATGTGATATTTTGCAGAAAAAAGAAATGGGAAGACCGACTTAGATGCTAGGGGGATTGGTGGATTTTCTTGGGATCTTTAATGCGATTTCTTTATATAAGAGGGACTTTAAAGATGTTTTGAGATGGAAAAGCTTGAGGTCATGCAGCTTGGAGGCTATATCTTTCTTTGAAGTATTGGCGGGGGTCATAGAGGCTCTTCCTTGGAGAAGGGCTTGGGGTGGCTTAGTCACCATCGCAGGTGTCCTTTTTGTCTGGATGGCTGCTCGCTGTAAAATTTCCCCCATTGATAGCCTAAGAAGTAGGAAGCATATTAATGTTAGTTGGCGTGGCATGTGTAGGTGAAATGGGAAATCAGTCTTGCATCTTATTACTGTATGGTGGCTGGAGATGTTTGGGTCATGATTCTTCATGTGTTTGGGCTGATATTGGTGTTTTTCGACAGCATATGGACCTTATCTGTTCTTGGAGGGGCTAGACCACTAGAGTGGGGAAGAGGAGTAAATCTTGATTTTTTGTGTCCTTGAGCTTTGATTTATATTATTATCATCATTATTATTTTTTGGTTCAGGGGGAGCAAAACAAAGTACTTGATGAACCAATTTGAAATGAGAAGCATAACTTTATCCCTTTTGTGTAGCTGGTTCTCGGGCATTATTGATCTGTCTTTGATCCAACTTATGGACTTTGTCAAGACTTTTGAGTGAAGCGTCATCACAAGAGTTTTAGGTGTTTTGTTTATCCTATAGCGGTATGGATAGCCCTTTGACGCCTTCTAGTAAATTCCTACTTATCGGAGAAAAAAACTTATTTTGCAATACCAGAAGTAGCAACTGATTTTTCTTATAATGCTACTTAATACTTCCTCAAGGTAGTCTAAAGTATCATATGTACCAGTTTCTTAAGAATATAAGGGAAAATAATACTCGATACCTTTTAGCAAGAATGTGTGGGGAATGAGAACTGCTTGTCTGTTGCACGATGTAGAAAATTCCTCCTCAATGGATAGAAAAATAGTTTATTTTCACGTGTTACAAAAAATTACCAACATCAAATTCTTATTGTGGTCATCAGTTAATGATTGCAACCTCCCTTCCCCCCTCTTTTTTCTGTTCTGGTATTGGATGATTCATTGCAAATGGCTTAACGATTACAAATAGAAATACTATGTACCCATCTGATGACTTTGAAACTGCATAATCTTAACTTTTGTATGCTTGTTGCTATGAAATTCATAGGTTTTTTTTTATATCTCATATGATCTGCAGGTTAATTTGGCTCGTGAAACTCTTAAGGGACTGTTCACTTATTGGTTAAACAAAAGAAGGCAGAGATTTGGGTCCCAAGCTTCTGTCAATGGAGAAGTTTCTTCTGGCAAGGATATCTCTGCTAGGTGTTTTACCCTTTCAAGAGGTGAGGTAGATGGCAATACTGAAAATGATTCTATGGTTTATCCTCCGTTTGAATTTTCAACAGCTTCCCCTCCGTCAATTATTACTGAGGGCTCTCAAGGCGGTCCATGGAGAAAGAAAATTACCGACTTAGATGGAACTGAAGATGAGAGATTTTTTCCTTCTTGGTGTCTGGATTGTGTGTTGAATAATCGCCTGCCGCCTCGGGAAAATACCAAGTAATTATTTGTTGTTATTGCATTTTATTTACCCAATTTTCTTTGGCCTATAAAATAAGTTGATATTTGAGCAACTCACAATATCTATTGGTCTGTTATATGCTTCTGTTGAAAATTGCCTCTACTGACTCTCTTTTCTCATGTGTCTTTATGGAAGCAATTCTCACTGTTTGAGAATTGCAATACCTTTCTCAATGGAATGCTCATAGACATAGTTTTCCTTGGATCACAAGTTATTTAGTTGCTTGGGAAATCTTAGTGTTTACTTTAGTTAGATATGAACCTGCGCGAAATCAAAAGGAAAAAGGAAAAAATGAACAATGAAATAAAATAAACACTTAGCCTCTAAGGAACTTTTTCACTAGAACCTCCTATGGTCGTACCTATTTACTTGTTTGAGAAATTAAAAGAATCTCGTTGTTTCTCATTCCTTCTTTATTGTTGTTGCTTGATCGTTTAATTTCCTTCCATTCTTTCTTTGTTTTTTCTCCGTTGTTGTTTGCATGGTTCAATGGACAAATATAGCTTTCCTTGAATACAGAGTGGTCAAACATAATAATTTTCTTTTGGGTGGATAACTTCTTATTAAAGTTATTCTTAGGATACTGCTAAAAGCATTTGTCACTATCTACTTTTTAACACTGGCCAATTTTTGTATGATTTTATTTGGGATTATTCTAATTTTGCAGATGCAGCTTTTATTTACATCCATTTGAAGGTTCTGCTATCCAGATTCTCACGCAAGGGAAACTGAGTGCGCCTCGTATATTGAGGATTCATAAAGTAAGATTTTGCTTTTGGTTCTGGTAATCTCATAAAACGTAAAGCTTTTTTTTTTCTTTCTTCATCTTCGTTGAATAATCCCTGTATAAAGAGGTACCTCGGCTGATTAGTGGTTCAACACTAACACCTTCTTATATTGGCTTGTTTCCCTACTGGAGGCCCCAGTTTCAAATTATTGTTAATTTTATTTCAATTTAGGCATAATTTTGTATCAAGTTCCTTGCTGGTGCACACACCCATTGGCACTGCTTATATGGTATCAAATATCCTTCTTTATGTGGGGATCAATTGGCTATGCAAGTTTTAGTTGTCAACTTTCCTCTTACTAATAGGAAGTTGTGGAGCAAATATTCAGGAGTAATGAACTCTTCTGATATGTTGTGCAGGTTATTAATTATGTCAAAGAAAAGATGGTTCTTGATAAGCCATTGGATAGTACGGACCCTGATGGAACCTTTGCTCCTGGACTGTCCGGAGGGCAGTTACAGCATCCAGCTGTTGGAGGAGATGGTTCTTTCAGGCCTGGATTGAAGCCTTGGCAAAAGCTTAAGCCTTCTATAGAGATCTTGTGCAATAATCAGGTAAGTCAATATATTATATTGTTGAGGAGCAGTAGTGTAGCATGTGCCACAGGTCTAGTGATAGAAATGTAATCCCTCATTTGAGTAGTTTGATGCTTCAATTGTTAAAATGAGGCTTAATACATTTACTTCATAATGCTTTTTCTGATGCATTCTTTTACTATTGCAAAGTCTTCCTGGTCTACATCTACTAATCATTAGTTTTACTGCAAAAGTCTCTTTAGATTTTTCATTTTTTAATTTCTTTGATTCTAATCTAGTACATGGGTGGAGACGATTACAACCATTTAAGAACATCTACATGCTTCCATTTATCTAACTTAAAATCCTTGTATTTATCATTATTTTATTATTCTTCCACCTGAAATTTTTTGCATCTCTAAGATGAACAACAGTAAATAATGTTATTTGACATAACCTTCGTTGGTGAAGTACTCTTCCGCTTGTATTGTATGACGTGTGTTCATATCCATGTTAGTTCCATGCTTTAACCCTTTTTCCCCCTCCTTCATGTGCGTAACTTTTTTCATATTGGGAATTTCATGGAACTGTTGAATCTGTTTATTGGTTTCTTCACAAGTTCAATTTCTATTATTGTGTGGACTTAGCAACTTCTGGTTCTTTTCCAGGTCTTATCCCCTGACATGAGCCTAGCAACAGTCCGGGCGTATATATGGAAGAAACAAGAGGACCTTGTCCTCAACTACAGAGTTGTGCAGAGCAGGTGACAACATGGATATCCGGCAGTGAGTACTGGCTCATCTCTTGTAGTTAGTATTTTGTTGGTGTGTTTACTTTTTCTTATAAACAATTTGGTGGCCTTAAGTTTGTTTTTCGTAGACCATTTAGTCACTTCCCAAGCTTTATACAAGCCTTGAGTTTTATCCCCACTATTTTTTGGCGTGAGTTTGGTCCAACATTTTTTATATGGACTTCCATTTTAGTGAACTTTTTTCACCGTTAAGTCCAAACAAGCATACTTTTTCGATTTCTCTTGTTATGAGGAATTGGAAAAGTAAAAGATTTTGACAAAAAAAAAAATTTAAAAAGGTCAGAGAAGACTATAAAAGCTACCTAACGGCGTTTTATTGGCATTTTTTCATCTTTAGTTAACTTTTTTCAACTTTAGCCCGAATGGGCATACGTTTTAGATTCTTTTGTCGCCAGGAACCGGCAAAGTAAAAATTTGAACCAAAAAATAATAAAAAGATCCAGAAGATGAAAAAATTCCCTAAGAAAAAGCCTAGGCCAAACTAGTATCTTTTGTTCTGAATGATTGTTTCTAATTCTAACAAATGGACCATACTAGTATCTTTCATAGCAATGTTAAAATACGACGACACATCAAAAGAAAAGTGACATCATTTTCATTTTTCTGAGAAATTATGTCAAACTGGTGCCTTTTATCTATTTTTAGGGTCCAACAAACATAACTACTTACTGTACTCTTGGCTTGCAGTTTCCATGCATCTATCTGGTGTCATTTTCACTTTTCTGAGAAATTATGTCAAACTGGTGCCTTTATATTTTGTAGAGTCCAACAAATATAACTACTTACTGTACTCTTGGCTTGCGGTTTCCATGCATCTATACTGGCTTCATCTCGTTTTTTGTTACTTTAACATTGCAACTTTTGGAATCCTATACCTAATGCCAACAGTTGGAGAGTGAGGTATACCTATCGGTGTATTCTGTATTGTCAAGTTGACTTTGCTGAGTCAATGCTTAAAGAGTTGTTTAAAACATATGTTCCAATCACCCCTGAAGGGTAAGCCACCCCAGAGGAACCCCCTCAGGCCCTCGAGGCCCACCCCTGAAGGTAAGCCTCTGGATACTGACAATCAACCGCAAACTACATGTGTCGGTTAAGTCATAGCGCTTCTAGTGGGAGTTGAATTTGATTGTAGTTATTTTAAGCAGTAAATCTATCAGATTTTTTAAATTAAATTTGATTTAGTTTTTTATTTATGTTTTTGTAGGCTTGTACCTGGGACTATGATGATGGAGATACTATTTATGCTTGTGTAGAAAACTTGGTAGTTTGTCTAGGGGTGCTTGTGACAATCAGAATTGGGTTTTACTTCCTTGTAAACCTGAATAGCCAATCAATTGCACAGTTAGGAGCTTTTCCAAATTTGTCGAGAATCCCTCCTACCAGTTTCCCGGTTGAACAATTGGTATAGGAATTTTGAGTTGTATAGCCGACATGCAAAGCTTTACAAACACGTTGGCAAGGTGTTTCGGGCTGGGTTTTGTACGTGGCAATGAAAGTTTCTTGACTTCGAAGGTGAAGGAGAATCAATGCGAAGTTTCGAGCTACCAGAGGAGCTGTAGTATAGGTATGATGTCGAAAGTTCGGCCAAAAAAAAAAAGAGAGAAAAAAGAAAAAAGAAAAATTGTATTGTTGGGTACAAGACCTAGCAAAAACCACAGTGCTATTGACGTGATTAATTTTTCCTGGTAATAATACAATTGCCATTTGAGTTAACTCAGTTTGGATGGAGATATCCTGTCTTACTTTCTTATGCTCTCTTTCTGTAAGTTGTTTTTCTTCTGAGAGGTTCATCTAATTTAAAACTTCATGTTGCAACTTGCAAGGCATCAGTTATAGTGTTTGTACTGGGCTTTGTATAGCTCTTGTCAATTTGTAGTGTATGAAATTTATGATCTGTGGTGTGTGTCCATTTGCTTAGAATTGGACTAGTTGTATATGATCCACCCACAGGGCATATTCAGTTGCTGGGTGCTTTTGTTTCTTCTTTTTGGTTCCAAGTTTGAAAGAGAGAGAACCACACAATGTCCTAGGTGGTAGGGGTGTTAAAAAAAAATGATGAAATTGGTAAATTGGTTTGGATCAAATTAAATCGTATGGTTTCGTTTGGTATTTTTGGTAATAATTTGGTTCCAATTTTAAATAATTAGAAATCGTATTTTATGGTTTAGTTCGCAAATTAAGTTTACAAAAATTTGTATGGAACAAATTCGTTTTGTTATTTATTTTTAAAATTATGAGAAATTTCTTAAGTAGAAAGTAAATATTTGTGAACAGTGTTGATATAATTTGAAAATGAGTTGCTCGCATAAAATTGAACTTTTGATTGATCTAAGGGATCCAATAGATAAAGACATGGTCAAACAATAGCAGGAAATTCTTTGATAGCATGAATTCTTACTTGTCAATGATATTTCGCGATCAAGATAATTGGTTGAATGTAACGAAATCATTTTATAGAAGTTCATTGATATCTTATTTTTATAAAGCAAATTTACTTTGATTCTTGAATAATTTACATCACTTTTTTTCTATTGTAACAAAAAATTATCTTTTCAGTTTAAATATGATTGAATTTTTGATTGATCCAAGTACATGGGATACACTTGGGGTCCGCTCTCATGTCGTGATGAAAATAGATAAGAGACTCGGGAGATTGACGTGAAGATTTATATTTTATATTTTATTATGTATGATATAAAGAAAAATTTTAAAATATTAATTATGTTATTTTACAGTTTCTAGTTTTCTATATTTCTTTTATTAATTTTTTTCACAACATTGTAATATTTTATAATTAATAACCATTAGTAATTGATAAAAATAATAAAATAATAAATAAATAAAATATAATTTATTTATAGGTACAAATATCTCTCTTTGTAATAATATAAAATAATAAAAAAATATAATGTAAAGTAAAATAACATATAAAAGAAGATAATAAATTACTAGGAAAAAAGAACAAATAAATGTATAATTTGTTCTTGATCCTTAGTAACTGCAATTTTAAATTGAAATTGAAACGTTATTTATTGGTTTGATTTCATGATACATGCAGTTCGATTTCAGTTCTTAAATTTTTAAAACTATTTATAATTGTTTGATTTTTAACTTAATTAAAAATAGAATCACATCGACTCGTGAGCACTTCTACTAAGTGAATTTTTCCTCCAAGTTCTCCGTTCAAAAAATTCAATAAAGACATACGAACCTATAAATAATCCTAAACTTGCAAGGCACAACTATAATTTATAAAATTTATAAGATTATTTGTCTTTATTGACTCTTTTTAATGAAATTATTTTTTTTAAATTTTTATTTCCATTTTTTCGAACTTTTAATTTTTATTTGTTAAAATATTTATAAACATAATGATTATTTTTATAGTAATATAATTTGGAAAAAAATACGCAAACACCCTTCAACTATCACAAGTATCAATTTACCCTCCTCAACTTAAAAAGTAGTACATTTATATCTGTCCCTCAACTACTAAAAATCATACAAAATATTTTCTATTTTGAAAGGTAAAAAGTGATACAAATTAAACAGTTGAAAAACTTAAATGTACAGTCATAAAGTTGAGCAGGAGTAAAATAATACTCAGTAATAATTGAGAAGGTGCTTGTGTAATTTTTTATAGAATTTACGGGTCAAAGACTCCATTGTTTGTTCTCAAGATTTGTCACCTAGAGAATTAAACCATTATTTGTCCTCAAGATTTGTCTCCTAGAGAATTAAACCAAATAAAGAGTTCAAAGCAAATATACTTTAAAAAAAAAAAAACTCCATGAAAAATGAACTCTACATACCCTCATTTTTTTGTTTTTAGTGGAGATACCCGCTATAACATGGGATGCCCATTATCGTAGATATTCTTAGGAGTTTGCTATAAAAAATTGTTTGTGTTTAAGTTCTCTATCTTGTGTTAATAACCTTATCCTATCTATTATTAGTGTGCATTTAAAAACCAAATTTAAAATTTGGTCTTAGCCCGTAAAAGGGCGTTGACTTTATCTGTAAGAGCAGAGCCTAATAGAGAGAAATAGTGAGGGAAGAGATTGAAAAGAAACTTTTCTACTCATTTTGTAATTTTTTTTTTCTCAATTATCAATTAAATTGTGTTAATATGTTGTAGCACTGAGTTAAGCGTAAATCTTATGCTCAATGAATATGTTCGATGGTAGCATATGGAGTTTTTGTCTATAGGAGTATGAGACGTTGAGAGATATGTGATTTAAGTGGTTAAAGAAAAGATTTTGTCAATCATATGAGACTCCGGGCCAACCGACTGGGCCACTCGAGTGACTTGAAGTCACTCGTCCGAGTTGGTAGAGCATTCCATTAGTTAATGACTAAGGTTGGTCTAACCAATTAGGAATAGAACACTGATTTAAGATAATCCGATAAGATCTCATAATATGATAATATTTTAAAAAATGTTGTCTCAATCTAATAGCTCCATCAAAAGATATAAATTGGAGGGATGGCTGCATTTTTATAGATATTACAGTTAAAGTCAATTAAATTCACTTCAATTCGGATTTCTAAGTGTTCCTACTGCTATCTACTCCAAATTGGCTAACCATGTCCTTCACTCAACTACTATTTTCTCTCTGTTCTATTATGCAGATTTGTTTATAAATTTCATCTCACCATATTTATATATCCTTTCTCAAAAGAACCCTGCAATTCCAAATTTAAAATTTGCTCAGAGCATGTAAAAGGGCATTGAGTGTATCTGTAAGAGCACAATCTAAAAGAAAGAAGTAGTGAGTGAAGAGATCGAAAAGCTACCTTTCTACTCAATTTGTAATTTCATTTTTCTCAATTATCAATAAAAGTACGTTCATATGTTATTTCAATTAAACTTTTTTTTTTGTTTTCAAATTTCAAGAGGTCTAAGAGTAGTAATCAAGTAAACTTTATTGAATGTGTAAGAGTTAAGCTTACTGAATACTAATTTGAAAAATGTTCACAACCAATGAAGTAAGGTGAATATAAGGTGAATATAAAGCTTCAATGTAAGTAACATTTAATAAGTCACATCAGTTGCAGCCCATAACTGGGGGTAAAACCTTATCCTTAACCCACTAAGGAGGGGAGAGGGAAGGGGGAGGGCCCTACTAAGAGATAAAATGATAAGGTTGGCACTTGTCTTTTATGAGTTTTCTTATTTTTATCCATTGCAGCACCGATGTTCTCACTAAATTAACAAACAGATAACACAAATTTGGTTCCTACTTTTGTATGTTCGTACATTTTAACACACATTTTAACATATAATTTTAACAAATCTACCACGGATCCTCTTTTGAGTGCTTCTCAAGGATTTGCATGCCTTTTATTCTCAACATCTCTGTTATGTGGTGTGACAACATCTTTGCCATGGCCTTGGCTTCCAATCCTATGTTTCTTACTCGCGCGAAACACATCAAGATATGCTGACTTTATTCGCAAAATAATTTTCTGCAAAGTTAAACTCATTTATATTACAAATCAACTTATTGATCTTTTCACCAAATGATTTTGTTCTTTAAAATCTCTTCGGCTCGAGGACAAATTAATGGTTATTTTGTTGTGCTAGACAAGCCCAGAACACACAAATGAAAAGGAGAGATATTTAAGTTGTTCGAAAATTGCTTATGCCCACACGTAGCCGATGTCTAATATGGAGAAGAAATAAATACAAAATCTAAATACAAATCAAATCTCTCAACCTCTCTCTAAGCTAACTTTCGCACACACTGAGCTCTCTCCAAGCATACAGATATATAGGAGGGGAGAAGCAGAACTATTCCTATGCATGCCTCAATCTCTAACCTTCAACATTGATGGCTTGAATGGATTTGAGCCAATCCAAATCTTGTTCAAGATCTCTAGTTGATCTCTCAAGTCTTCGACACGTTTTTCTCCCATTAGTTTGAGGGTGCTTATTAAGAGTGTTAAACCATATATAACACTCTTAATTTGTAATAATCATACAACTAACAGTATAATCTAGTTAGATTAGTTTTCTAGATAATTGAACTTCTAATTGTGTTGCTAATGGAAAAGATATTCTTGTTATAGCATGCATGATTCATGACTGTATATCTAGCATTGAGCTTTCAATTGAATCAAGACAACGAATGGAAGGGAAGATGATACCAAATTGGTAAATTTATCCCATATGACTTCTGGTGGAATTTAGGTACCAAGTGTGAGTTTGGAAGTTAAAAACAAATTATCGTTCCCTTTTAATTAGGAGTGCACATGGGTCGATTTAGTTCGGTTTTATGTTAAATTTAGAACTGAACCAATATTGATCGGCTCTATACTTTTCAACCCATAACCAAACTAATCATTTAATAGAAGCAAACCAAACTAAAGCAATAATAATCGGATTGGTTTGGTTTGAAACCACGGTTCCACTTGTTTTAAAATTTGGTTTGCATATACGGTTGAGAACCAGAAAATTGATCAACAATACAAAATTCCATCTCTTCAACCAACAAAAATTCCACAATTAGGAAAAATAACTAGCAGAAATTCAACCAGCATAAATTAGTACAAATGAAAAATTCACAAAACATAAAATTATTACAACAAACTTAAATATGTATGTCTCGAAACACCAACCAGCAAGCATCCATGCAACATTACAACCAACTAAAATTCACAAAAATAACCTGCAAAAAGTGTAGCTAGCATCCAGCAACTAAGAACCATGCATAGAAGTTACAACTAGCAGAAGTTCTACAAAAACAACTAGCAGTTGGTACCCATACAAAAACTTTAGATGAAAGCATCAACAATTCCACAAAAAACTTCATGATCCTGAGATATGTCTGAAAATAAAAAACAAAATTAAGTGTAAGCTAATACTAAATTGCATCAATTTAAATCAAAAAAAGGTGTACAAAAAGAATGAGAAGAGAAATACCAGATTCAATATCCTAAAGTTCATCTAGCTTTTCCTCAATGTAAATTGAATGTGGAGAAGCCCGTAACCAATCTTGAGTACAATCAAGCATTCAAGTAATTTAGGAGTTAGAGAACTATGAAATTGATCAAGTACACGCCCTCCTGTGCTAAAACCCGATTCAAAAGCAACTATAGAAATCAGGATGGCTAAAAAATCTCTTGCCATTTGTGAGAGAATTAGATACCTAGAGCAATTAAATTTCCACCAGTCCAAAATTTCAAAGTTATGCACTTCTTTTTCCACACTTTACTCTAAGTATCTATCCACCTCCGATTTTGCATCAACATTTTCTTCTTCTTCCAAGTGCTTTAAAAATTCAAATCAAAGAGACTTCACATGTTCATTATCGGGTCTATTTACTTCCATCTCAATTGGATTTTGCCTCAACCTATTTGAAGGATTACTTGAAGAAGAGTCAAGCATTTGGTAATGAGTATACATGCGGTTCATGAAATCATTTATTATCTTAACTAACTTGTTTACCTAGCCAAAAAAATAAATTCTCTTGCAGCAAAATAACAAATATTTCAACTTATAACAAGGATCCAAAACTACCGCAATCAATAACATCATGTTGATTTTGTCAATGTTTCCGCAATACTTGTCAAATTTTTCCTTCATCTTCTTATCCATGGCACTTAAGTTATAATCACTACTTTTGCACCAATCACATAAAATTTGTTTAATTGCCAAAACTTCATGAAAAGAGTTTATTAACATCATAAAAGTGTTTCAAGAACTTGGTCAACAATAGAGCATTATCTCAATCACTTTCATTGTGAAACCCATCCTTGAGATCAGAGGCAAATTGTGGCTATTGTTAATCCAAGCATTCAAATGCTTTTTGAAATTTCAGTGCAGACTCTAACATGACATGTGGAGTTCCATCTAGTGGGTACGTCTAGGCACAAAGAGCTTTTGGAAATCTCTCTCTCTTGCTCACAACAAGTTTTAAATTGTTGTGCTTTTTGTGAAGAACTAATGTATCTCACCACACCACGAATCTGATGAATAAAATGTTTAACTTCTTGTATTCCATCTCTCGCAATCAAGTTCACTGTGTGTTCACTACATCTCATGTGGAAAAATTCTTCATCTAATACAAACCCTTTCTTTTAAGGATCTTTTTTTTCAAATGTGCAATGACAACATTATTAGAACTAGGCAACTAGCATTATCAACTGTTATTATGAACACATTTTTTATACCCCATTGAAGCATGCAAGACTCAACTGCTTTACCAATTGCCACACCTTTGTGACTATGAATTGCACAAAAATTGAGAATTCTTTTTCCCAACTTTTAATCTTTATTAATAAAGTGTGCAGTGAGACATATATAATTCATGTCTGGCAAAGAAGTCCACTAATTTGCAGTGAAGCAAATTTGTTGAGTTTCACTAGTCAATACCCTCTTCAAAATTTTTTTTCTCACTAGCAAATAATTCCGAACATTCCTTTAATGCAGTTGTCCGTGATATGATTTAGATTTTGGTTGCATAACACTGCAAAACTGTCTAAATCCTTCATGCTCGACATGAAAACTAATTCATCTATAATTACCATCCAAGTAGGTACTTTCCTGCACATATCTTGGTCAAATTTATAGTTAACAAACTGATTTTCATCTTTAAGGCAATCCTTTTGGAAAGCCAAAGTTTTTTGTTTTTGGTTTGCATTACCAGGATACTTCTTGCAATTCCTCAAATGTTTCCGTAGAGTACTAGTCCCATTAACACTTACACAAGAGTAATCCATTTTATAATAGTTGCATAATGTCACGTCCCAATTCATGAGACATAACCTGTCGTGGAGTGGATTATGGGCTTTGGCCAAAAAGCCACGAAAGCCAAAAGAACACAATCAAACACCAAAATATATATGAAGTGCTAATATACTATTACTGAAAATTAAATTGAACCAATAGTCTTGTGAGCCACAAATAGCCCACTAACTTTCATGTAAAAGATAGCTATAGTCACTTGCCAAACAAAAGGTACTGAAAATGCCGAAATAATTAAGACTCCCAAGAGGTCGCTAAAGTTGGGTTCCATAATACCACATAGTCTACCACTAGTAATCTTGACAAATCACCTGAAAATGTTAACAACAATGTGAGCTAATAGTTCGGTGATTAGCAAGCATACATAGTAGAATATAGTTTTGGGATGCTCAAAATATTTATAATTTAAATGCAATCATGGCAAACAACTCATTATAAAATCGCATAATAATATAAAAAAATTATTTTGCCTATTGTCAATTTCCCATTTTTCATTTAACACAATTTGTGAATAAATTCACCAAATCTCAAGCCAATAATGAATAACAGTGATCATAATAACCAATATCACAATGACAATAACAACATGGTCATCTATAATCCGCAGGAACTGCAAATAAAATAACTAATCAGTGCCAAATATAAATAAAACTAGGGGCGTTATTGGCCCGTTAGATCCAACATCGAATTTAGAGTCACCATATGATGACGCCTGAGTTTTTTCTCTAAGATAAACCAGTTTAGAGTCGCCTAGAATACTTTCACTAAAATTGTTGAGCAGTAAAGTCACTACGGGAGTAAAGTCGTGGAATTTTCCCTAATGGCCAAAGTCACGTCTATAGAGGGCATATCCCTTGGACTTTGAACATGGTCTAAGTATAGAATGACATAAGTTGCATCACACAATATGTATAAATCTATGTAACATTTGAATAAGACAAATAATTTTTATGCCATGAAATTTTCATCACATATATTTATATATTTTTATATAAAAAGAATTTCTAAAATTTTGTTTTATTTCACAAAATCATTTGGGGACATGAGTGATTTTAAAAAAATACGAAACATGCTAAACCACTTACTTGGGGTCCAAATTACGTTTTATGCACCATAGAAATGATGATTTACGATGCAGATGTCTTTAAATTATATAATCATAAACGATAACAATTAATAACTAAAACTAATCTTAAAAGTATTTAAATACTAAGTAATTTTGTCAAAGTAATTATTTAATTTATATTCATCATATAATTTTTAATGAAAACTAAGACCATTAGTTACCTCTAACCATATTAAGATAATATCATATTAAAATATTAATATTATTTGGTTTAAGTTTTCTTATGGATCTTTCTAAAATAATTAACTTAAGTTATTATTATTTTATTTATTTATTTATTTTTTTTACGTATTCTATATTAATATTTTAGAATAATAATATAATTAAAATAATTTCAAAATTAAACGTTACACGTCGCGTCGACTGGTGTTTCCTTTCCTTTCCTTTCCTTTTCTCTCTCTCTCTCTCTCTCTCTCTCTCTATATATATATATATATATATATATATCCACCTAACACACAACAGTTCACCGAACACTCCGTTCGTTTTCTTCTTTCTTTATTTTTATGCTTTCAACTATGGCAGACACATGCAACACTTAAGGAGTCTTCACTCCATGTTTGGCATTCACAGACTTACTGGGAGAAAAAGAAAATGTGGAAGAAAAGAAGGAAAGAAAAAAAGAAAAAAAAAACTTACCAGAATAAGGGTCTGCCACCAAGCCCGCCCAAGTCTCTCTCTCTCTCTCTCTCTCTCTCTCTCTCTCTCTCGTGTAAAACCCAAGCTACCCTATACCCTTATATATATAGACCCAACACACTACTAAACCAAAACAGCCTCATTTATTCTGGTTTTACGTTTTTTTAAATGGGTTTAAAAATAGTTATTGGGCTGTTACAGGTTTTAAAGATGGGCTGTTGCCATGCCATCTACTTTTGGCATTAAAATATCGTCAATGCACCAGTTATAATAATTTAATTATTATTTTAATTTAATAATTATTAAATTTATTACTTATTTCTCTTTATGATTTAATTATTATTTCAATTTAAATTTTAATTAATTAAGTTATTATATATATATTGGGATTTTACATTTTTTTCCCTGAAGAAAAATTTCGTCATCAAAATTATGATGCTAATTTGAAAAAAATAAGTGTGGGTAGCATTGGCTCATTTTCTTTTCGTGTTCTCAAGTGGCCTCCACATGCGCATGGTTATGCCATAAAACTTTCGTTGATCGAATTTGCTTATTTCCTAAGACCTATTCCTTAGTATTAAGAATTTGGACAAGTTGCTCGTTATACGATAAGTCTTTACGAACTTAGAGTGATTCATAATCAACTACATGAAATAGGTTGTAAACGTACTTCCTCAACACCGATACATAAAAGACATTATACACCATAGCAAGACTAGGCAGCAAAGTCACGATATGCCACCTCGCCAATTCTATCTAAAATCTCAAACGATCTAATATAACGAGGACTCAATTTTTTCTTTTTGCCAAAACGAATTACCCCCTTCCAAGGCGAAATCTTGAAAGATAAAATATCCCCAACTTGAAACTCTAAGTCCCTTCTACGTTGATCGGCATAACTTTTTTGTCAACTTTAAGTTGCTAAACGTCTATCCCGAATAGTCGTAATCTTTTGACTCGTATCTTCAACCAGATCAGGCCCCCAAAGTTGTCTCTCCCCAACCTCATACCAACATTATGGGAATCTACATTTGTGCCCATACAATGCCTCATACGATTGGCACAATAGCACGATCCTCAATGCAAAGGAATTTTAGAAGATATGTAGAAATGTTAAACCAAAGATTTTAGCGTGGGTGACGATGGGACTATTAAATTTAGAAATCGAGTTTGTATATCTGCTAATGGGGAGTTAAGAAATAAGATTCTAGTCGAGGCTCACAGTCCTGGGTATAGTATTTATTTAGGAAGCACAAAGATGTATAGAGATCTTCGAGTGCATTTTGGTGGAGTAGGATGAAGCGAGACATTATAGAGTATGTAACACAATGTCTTACCTGCCAGCTGATTAAGATAGAACCCCATCCCACATTGGTGGTGGATAGAAATTAAGTCTGATATATAAAAAAACTTGTGAGTTACTACTAAAAACTTGATTTTAAGTGGGCCGCATTATTAGATTCTTTAATCAAATTATTGGCTTAGTGGTCCACATGGGTCGTTATAAATGGTATTAGAGCATAGGTTTCTGCATTGCATATAATAGTATATTATGTTTTAGTAGAGGTCTGCATCCCTAGAGCTCTAAAGGGACTTTGAGTTTATATTAACAATTTTAATTATGTGCTGAACTTATATCTTGTTCTTTTATCTTTAAGTCTTAGAAATGGCTCGCCCGGGACGAAATGTGAAATCTAAGTTCGTGACTAGAGGGGATGAGGAGCATGGACCTGACCAGGCTCCTGTTACCCTAGCTACTCCCACTGCCTCAGCAACCCTAGTTGCCCTAATGTCGTCAGTCACCCCAGCCACGCTAGTTTCTCTAGTGGCCTCGGTTCCCCTAGTCGCTGAGGGGGCCGATCAGGCACTTCAAGCCTTGATAGGCATGATAACTGGCCAACAACCCCAACAAGGAGCGCATGAGGTGTGGATAGACCCATAAATTTAGATAAGAGCATAGCGTTTGAGAAATTTTTGAAGGAAACCCCTTTGACTTTTAAGAAGTCAGTTGATCGCGATAAGGCAGAATCTTAGAATATGCGCATGGAAAAGATTTTTGAGCACCGAAAAGCAAAAGGTGTCATTGGAAACTTATGTCTTTGAAGGTCAAGTTGAGCATTAGTGGCGTATGGTGAACCGTCAGTATAAAGGAAGAGATCACGAGATCATTTGGATTGAGTTTTTGGAGTTATTTGATGAGAAATACTGCTTGGTGGCTATTAGAAAACAAAAACAAGTGGAGTTCTGACCCTTAAACATAGGGGTATGTCAATAAGCGAGTATGATGCAAAGTTTTCAGAGTTATCTAGATTTTCTCCACACCACGTTGCTAAGGAGGAAGATAAAGTGGTGTTGTTTGAGAGAGACCTATGGCCAACTATCCCCAGTAGAGTCTCATTATTTGAGGCTAAAACTTTATCAGAGTTGGTGACTAAGGCTCATTGAGCAGAAAAGAGCTTGAATAATGCACAGAGGAGCATGAAGCAGCATTCAAAGAGATTCAGGGAGTCAAGACCAACATGGAATAATGGGGGAGGAGATAACTTTGGTAAATGAACGCACACGCAGATGCCAACTGGTGGAGATACTAGACAACAGAACTAGAACCAATGCAACAGATGCGGAAAGTCCCATTCTCGCGGTTATCGTTGTGACGGTACGCTATAGATTTGTTTTAATTGTTGGCAACCAAGGCTTGTGTAATCCTATTATAAGAATAAGGGGGTCGGGAAATAACAGAGGCAGTAGCCGTATCAGGATTAAAGACCGTAGACAAGTAATGGTTGGCCAGTTTAAGGTCAACAAGCTCGCCAAAGAGATCAAAGGCACCTAAATCAGATCAATACATAAGGTCAGAATCCAATCACTTATGGGTGTGTATATGCACTTACCAGCGAGGAGGCAAAGGCTTTTCTATCTGTGGTGCAAGGTACCATCATCGTATCATCTACTCCTACTAGTGCACTTATAGATTCTGGTTCTACACATTCTTCTGCTTCACCTGAGTTTTTACGTCATTTATTTATTCCTTTGAAGTCCATGGGCACTTGTCTTTCAATGACTACTCCTGTTTGAGAGAGTGTTGTTGAGAGAGGTGTGCCGATCGTGTGTTATACGGTTAGATGGTAGAGTTTTGCTAGTAGATTTAATTTTCCTAGCAATTCGTGATTTTGATGTCATTTTAGTATGGACTGGCTCTCCAAATATCATGCGACGGTTGATTGCCCCATCATAAGAGAATGATTTTTCCTATACCAGGCCAACTGATGTTTTTATTTCAAGGAGATTTGAAGTTATCATCAATAGGATTTGTTTCAACTCTTCATGCAAGTAAAATGTTGAGGATGGGTTATAAGGGTTATTTGGCGTGTGTAGTAAACACTCAGATAGCAGGGACAAAATTAGATGAGCTTCTAATCATAAGGGAGTTTCAAGATGTTTTTTCATAGGTGCTACCTAGCCTTCCTCCTAATCGTGAGATTAAATTCACAATGGATCTTATGCTTAGCACCGTGCCCATCTCTAAGGCGCCGTACAAGATGGCACTCATGGAATTGAGGGAATTGCAAGTTTAGTTGCAAGATCAGTTGGATAAGGGTTTTATTCGGCCTAATATTTCACATGAGGAGCGCTAATTTTGCTTGTAAAGAAGAATGATGGTTCTATGTGGTTGTGTATCGACTATATATAGTTGAATAAAGTCACGGTCAAAAATAGATATCCATTGCCATGGATAGATGATTTATTCGATCAGTTACAAAGAGCTCAGGTGTTCTCAAAGATTGACTTGGCGTCTGGATATCACTAGCTAAAAATAAAAGGAGATGACATTTCCAAAATAACATTCAGGTCTCGTTATGGTCATTATAAGTTCTTGATGATGCTGTTTGGTTTGACTAATGCTCCTCCAGCATTTATGGACTTGATGAATAGGGTTTTCAAACTCTAGTTGGATCTTTTTGTAGTGGTGTTCTTTGATGATATTTTAGTCTATTCTCGAAATATAGAAAAACAAGAAGATCACTTAAGGACAGTGCTTCGGACTCTTAGGGAGAATAAATTATATGCTGAACTCAACAAATGTGAATTCTGGTTAAACATTGTTTCTTTTCTTGGGCATGTAATCAATAAAAGAGTGTCAGTAGAAAGTGGAAAACTAGATGCCATTTTTGATTGGCCACGTCTGACATCAATGACTGAGATATAAAATTTCTTGGAATTTGCAAGATATTATAGACGATTTGTGGAAGGATTTTCTCGTATTATCTTGCCACTTACTGGTCAGACTTAAAAGGGAGTGAAGTACGAATGGATCAATGAATGTGAGAATAGATTTCAAGAGTTCAAGCGAAGGTTGACCTCGGCACCAATTCTTTCATTACCGACGGAGGGCGATAATTTTTTAATTTTCAGTGACACGTCTCGCCAAGGTTTGGATTGTGTGCTTATGTAGCGTGGGAAGGTGATAGCTTATGTTTCTTGTAAATTAAAGACACATGGAAGGAATTATCCCACCCAAGATTTAGAAGTAGAAACTAATATTTTTGCACTAAAGATATGGAGGCACTACTTATATAGGGAGTCTTGTGAGATTTATACTGATCATAAGAACCTAAAGTATATTTTCATTTAGAAAGAGCTCAACTTAAGGCAAAGGCGACGACTTGACCTATTAAAGTATTATGATGATAATATACTCTATTATTCGGGAAAGAAAAATGTGATAGCATATGCATTAAGTCAAAAGTAGTGAGGAGGTTGCTTGGAGTTTTTGACTGTTCAATCTCATTTGTTGGAAGATCTCAAAAGGATGGGAGTAGAAGTGATACATCATGAGGATACTGCCTTGTGTTGTTAGTTGACAGTGAGACCAAACTTATTAGAAAGGGTTCGTGCGGCTCAACAACATGATCCTCAATACAAAGGAATTTTAGAAAAGATGTAGAAATGTGAAACTAAATATTTTAGCTTGGGTGACAATGGGATTCTTAAATTTAGAAATCGAGTTTTTGTACCTACTAATGGCAAGTTAAGAAATGAGATTTTAGCTAAGGCTCGCAGTTATGGGTATAATATTCATCTAGGAAGCATGAAGATATATAAAAATCTTTGAGAGTATGTCTAGTGGAGTAGGATAAAGCGAGACATTGCAGAGTATGTAGCATAATGTCTTATATGTCAGTAGGTTAAGGTAGAACATCAAAGCCAGCAGGGAAGCTTCAAGCTTTAACCTTACTAGAGTTGAAGTGGGAAAATATTACAATGAATTTTGTCTCTGATTTGCCGCGTACACAAAGTGGGCACGGCGCAGTTTGGGTGATAGTTGATCGACTTACTAAGTCAGCGCACTTTATTGCCATCAAGATGACATATTCTTAAGACCGTCTAGAATAGTTGTATGTGAGGGGGATTGTCGGGCTTCACAGCCACCGGTCTCGATTGTCTCATCATGATCCTTGTTTTGTGTCAAAGCTTTGGAGTGCAATGCAATCAGCCATGGATACTTGATTGGATTTTAGTTTTGCCTACTGCCCATAGACAGATAGAAAGTTTGAGAGAACCATTCAGACTCTAGAGGACATGTTAAGAACAGACAGATGGACAGTTTGAGAGAACCATTTAGACTCTAGAGGACATGCTAAGAGTTTGTGCTTTAGAGTGGAAGGGTAATTGGGATGAACAGTTTCCACTGATGGAATTTACTTTTAATAACAGTTATCATGCAAGTTTTAGGGTAGCATCATATAAGGCGTTGCATGGGCGCAAATGTAGATCCCTATTATGTTGGTATGAGGTTGAGGAGAGAACTTTTGGGGCTTGATTTGGTTGAAGATATGACTCAAAAGACTGCGACCATTCGGGATAGACTTTTAGCAACTCAAAGCCGACAACGCCGATCAACGTATTAGAGTTTCAAGTTGGGGATATGGTCTTTTTGAAGGTTTCTCCTTGGAATGGGGTAATTCATTATGGCAAAAAGGAAAAGTTGAGTTTTCGTTATATCAAATCGTTTGAGATTCTAGATAGAATTGGCGAGGTGGCATATGGTATGGCTTTATCGCCTAGTCTCGTTTGGGTGCATAATATCTTTCATGTAACGATGTTGAAGAAGTAGATATACAACTCGTCTCATGTAGTTGATTATAAATCACTTCGTGTTCGTACAGACTTATCTTATGAGAAACAACATGTCCAGATTCTTGATACTAAGGAAAAAAGGTCTTACGAAATAAACAAATTCAACTAGTGAAAGTTTTATGTTGCGCATGTGAAGGCCACCTAAAAATGCGAAGAGAAGGTGCACGAGTGCTATCCGTATTTATTTTTTTTAGGTTAGCATAATAATTTCAAGGTCAAAATTTTCTTTAGGGAGATAGAATATAAAATCCCAATATATATAAATTAATTAATTAAAATTAAAACTAAATAATAAAGAGAAATAACTATTAATTTAATAATTATTAAATTAAAATAATAATTAAATTATTATAACTGATACATTGACAATATTTTAATGCCAAAAATAAATGGCATTGTAATAGCCCATTTATAGAACATGTAATAGCACAATAATTATTTTGAAACCCATTTATAGAAAAAACCGTAAAACCACTTACCAGAAGAAATAAGGCTGTTTTGGTTAGGTAGGCGGTTTTATATGCAAGGAGAGAGAGAGAGAGAGGATTGGGCAGGTTTTGGGGGATTTTCTATGATATCCAAATGTAGTTTTGGGGCATCAGGTCCCAATTAATTTGGACCATTGGAGGACTACTCAAAACAATATGGACCCTTGATTACATATTTGATAATATTGGAATGGTTTTCACAAAACCCAAGATGGTTTATAATTTTTTCCGCAAAAAACATAATACATTTAACTTTTACCAATATATATGACCATTTTTATCAGTACATATGAACAATTATACCATTGAATATCATAATTCCTACCACTACATATGATCAATGAATTTTATATTTTTTTCGTCAAAACTAAAGACATACAACTTCTACCAATACATATGACAATTTTTACCACTCTATATGAACACTTCTACCATTCAATCTCATAATTTTTACTACTATATATGACCAATGGGTAAATTAAAAGAAAGCTTACAAATAAAATAAAAACTACATATAATAATTCATCCATTAAATGTTACCAAACCTACAAAAGAACATGATCACTTACTAACTCCTTGTGGTGTGATCATACCGTGCCATGATGGGTATCCTAGGAAGCAATGTGGTAAAACTAAGGTGAAAGAACAATTGTGTTTCCACCACTCAATGTGAAAATACTTACAACTTGACATAAGAACTTCTACAACTCAACATTATTATTTCTACCACAAAATGTGACTCAACCATTCCATGTGCAAACGCTTTGGCACTAGGTGAAATCAATTTCTACCACAATATATGACTATTTCTACAACGCAACATGATCATTTCTACCAAAAAATGTGAGAAAAGCAATCCATGTTCAAACACTTTGGGTGTAGGTAAAGTGTAATTCTACCACAATATATGACAACTTCTACCACTCGAAATGATAGCTTCAACCACAAAATGTGACTCAACCATTCCATGTGCAAACACTTTGGCCCTAGTTGAAGTCAATTTTTACCACAATATATGATTAGTTTTACCACTCAACATGATCATTTCTATCACAAAATATGACAAAAGCATTCAATGTGCAAACACTTTGGGAGTAGGTAAAGTGTAATTCTACCACAATATATGACAACTTCTACCACTCGAAATTATAACTTCTACCACAAAATGTGACCCAACCATTGCATGTGCAAACACTTTGGGCCAAGGTAAAGTCAATTTCTACCACAATATATGATCAGTTCTACCACTCAACATGATCATTTCCACCACAAAATGTGAGAAAAGCATTTTATGTGCAAACACTTTGGGAGTAGGCAAACTGTAATTCTACTACAATATGACAACTTCTACCACTTGAAATGAAAGCTTCTACCACAAAAAGTGACCCAACTATTCCATGTATAAACACTTTGGCACTAGGTAAAATCAATTTCTACCACAATATATGACAAGTTCTACCACTCAATATGATCATTTCTACCACAAAATTTGACGAAAGCATTCCATGTGGAAACAGTTTGGGAGTTGGTAAAGTGTAATTTTACTGCTATATATGACAATTTATATCAGTCGAAATGATAGCTTCTACCACAAAATGTGACCCAACCATTGCATGTGCAAACATTTTGGCCTTAGGTGAAGTCAATTTCTACCACAGTATATGACAAGTTCTACCACTCAACATGATCATTTCTACCACAAAATGTGATGAAAGCATTCCATGTGGAAACAATTTGGGAGTAGGTAAAGTGTAATTCTACCACCATATATGACAACTTCTTCCACTCAAAATGATAGCTTTTACAACAAAATGTGACCCAGCCATTGCATGTGCAAACACTTTGGGCCAAGGTGAAGTCAATTTCTACTACAATATATGGCCAGTTCTACCACTCAACACGATCATTTTCACCACAAAATGTGAGAAAAGCATTCAATGTGCAAACACTTTGGTCGTAGGCAAAGTGTAATTCTACCACAATATATGACAACTTCTACCACTCGAAATGAAAGCTTCTACCACAAAAAGTAACCCAACCATTCCATGTATTAACACTTTGGCACTAGGTGAAATCAATTTCTACCATAATATATGACAAGTTCTATCACTCAACATGATCATTTTTACCACAAAAATGTGACGAAAGCATTCCATGTGGAAACACTTTGAGAGTAGGTAAAGTGTAATTTTACTACAATGTATGAAAACTTCTACTACTAGAAATGATAGCTTTTACCACAAAATGTGACCCAACCATTGCATGTGCAAACACTTTGGCCTTATGTGAAGTCAATTTCTAGCAAAATATATGACCAGTTCTACCGCTCAGCAGGATCATTTCTACCACAAAATGTGACAAAAGCATTTCATGTGCAAATACTTTGGGAGTAGGTAAAGTGTAATTCCACCACAATATATGACAACTTCTTCCTCTCGAAATGATAGCTTCTACCACAAAATATGACCCAACTATTCCATGTGCAAACACTTTGGCCTTAGGTGAAGTTAATTTCTACCACAATATATGACAAGTTCTACCACTCAACATGATCATTTCTACCACAAAATGTGACAAAAGTATTCCATGTGCAAACACTTTGGGAGTAGGTAAAGTGTAATTCTACCACAATATATGATAACTTCTACCATTCGAAATGATAGCTTCTACCACAAAAAGTGATCCAACCATTCCATGTGCAAACACTTTGGTCCAAGGTGAATTAAATTTCTACCACAATATATGACCCATTCTGCCACTCAATATGATTATTTCTACCACAAAATGTGACCCAACTATTCCTTGTGCAAGCACTTTGGCCCTAGGACCCAAGCATTTCATGTGCAAAAACTTTGGCCCTAGGTGAAGTCAATTTCTACCACAATATATGACCAGTTCTACCGCTCAACATGATCATTTCTATCACAAAATATGACAAAAGCATTTCATGTGCAAACATTCTGGGAGTAGGTAAAGTGTAATTTCACCACAATATATGACAACTTCTACCACTCGAAATGATAGCTTTTACCACAAAATGTGACAAAACCATTCCATGTGCAAACACTTTAGCACTAGGTGAAGTCAATTTCTACCACGATATATGGCAAGTTCTACCACTCAACATGATCATTTCTACCACAAAATGTGACGAAAGCATTCAATGTGCAAACACTTTGGGAGTAGAAAAGTGTAATTCTACCACAATATATGACAACTTCTACCACTCAAAATGATAGCTTCTACAACAAAATGTGACCCAACCATTACATATGTAAACACTTTGGCCCTAGGTGAAGTCAATTTCTACCACAATATATGACAAGTTCTACACTCAACATAATCATTTCTACCACAAAATGTGACGAAAGCATTCCATATGGAAACACTTTGGGAGTAGGTAATGTGTAATTCTACCACAATATATGACAACTTCTATCACTCGAAATGATAGCTTTTACCACAAAATATGACCCAACCATTTCATGTGCAAACACTTTGGCCCTAGGTGAAGTCAATTTCTACCACAATATATAACTAGTTTTACAACTCAACATGATCATTTCTACCACAAAATGTGACAACAGCATTCCATGTGAAAACACTTTGGGAGTAGGTAAAGTGTAATTCTACCACAATATATGACAACTTCTACCACTCGAAATGATAGCTTCTACCACAAAATATGACCCAACCATTGCATGTGCAAACACTTTGGGCCAGTGGTGAAGTCAATTGCTACCACAATATATGACCAATTTTACCACTCAACATGATCATTTCTACTACAAAATGTGACAAAAGCATTCCATGTGTAAACAATTTGGGAGTAGGCAAAGTGTAAATAAACATATATCGACCTTGTTAAATACAATTATAAATAAACATATATCGACCTTGTTAAACACAATTATATAACAAGTGACAGCTGAAAAAGTATTGGATATATATTCCACACTCTTGTCCATAAGTTGTCTTACATGAGCGTTTGATTTATTTTAAGGGACAATATAAAGACACCTGATATGACTCTTACACAAATGATTGTGATTGAATATGTTCAACATTAATGGCTTAATCGCAAGTCGACCATTTAGAAATTGACATTCAATATTGGCAAAAAGATTTGTTGCTTTGTTATAACTTTCAATCTGATTTGCTCACAGTCTATATTTTATATGGTAATTAACTTTTTGTTTTGGTTGGTAATAAAGTATTGCAAGTGAAGTATTATGTGTGGGCTCATAGGCGAGCATGAAACTAGATAAGAGCCAGCAAGCCCCCATTTTTTTTGTAAGTATTAGTATAATCTATATTTTAATAAAATCGCACTGTATGAAGCCAATTTTTCTGTTGCTTATATGTAAAATGATGCTACAATAATAACTAAATTTGAGTACAATTTTATGTAATACCTTATATGCTTGAACCACTTGTTATGTGGGACCTATTAAATATTGTCATTAGTAAAGTGTATGGTGTTATATCTTGTGCCTAAAGAGTATGCAATTATAGCATACCAAATTGGATATATGGAACTCTTAACAAAATGCTTCTTAAACCATCATTTAAGTAATTTGGTTTTTTCCACAATTGGCTCCATACTAACTTCTGTTGTGTTTACTTTAATAATGACATTACCACGGCATGGCTAGTATTGTAAGCCCACCACACTCAAAGTTTTCAGCCTATTTCCTTTTGTTATGTTATCGATTTTAAGGTTACATTCAAGACAATTTTGTCTACTTTATTTCTTATTCATTGACTTCGATTATTCTCCAATTATATTCCACATTCTTAGGAATGTTAGCAAATTATTAGGGATGTTCTCAATTTGGATGCTAAGGAAAGACTCTTAAGATTTCGTGGTGTCATGAATTTTATAAGTATTAGATAACAAATTTCTAAATGTTTATATAGAATTCTTGACAACCATCACCACAAACAACAATAACAGTATATTCAATGTAAATCACTAAATCACATGGTAAGTTTCTCTTTCGGTAACATTTTTATTTATTTTGGAAAGCTTTCATCAATTACAAATGAACAAAAAGCCTAGACATTCAGCAAATATACACTAATCACGTAAATAAATGACGCTAATGCAAACCTTAAACCTGTAACAAATAAATAACAAATTGTTCTGCCAAATTTACACAAAATGGCTACTCATGTGATGCCCTAACCTAGCCCCACTACCAGCCACACAATCCTAACTCTTCAACTTATTCCACACCCATAACAGGGTGAGAGAGAGAGAGAGAGAGAGAGAGACCTTGTCAAGAGAGATACTCACAGCAAAGCACAGTGGAAGAGCTGAGTAGCGCACACAGGAGGATGTCCACTGTCTAACAAGAGAGAACGAAAAATAGAGCCAAGAATGCGAGAGAGGAAGCCAGAGAACGCTAGAATAGAATGAGAGAGACAGAGAATGAAATAGCAGAAAACAGAGAGTGAGAGAGAGTGACAGAGAGAGAAAGACTGAGAGCGAGAGGCAAAGGGCACAAGAGAGGAGAGCCTGTGGGAGAGCGAGTGCGAGAGCCACGAAGAGTGCTGGAGCGAGAGAGACAGAGAACGAGAGAGACAAAGAACGCCAGAGCCAGTGAGTCGAAGGAGAGGAAGCGCGCGAGAGAACTAGGCGTGAAGATGTTGGGCTGTTGGTTCAAAATTTTGACGGTTTAGATTAGATTAAGCCTCTAGCTGCTGAGGTAAAAGTTTGGACGGCTGAGATTCAATGGAATTTAAGTGTAATCATCCAACGGCTAAAAATAGTTTGGGGACATGATGCCCCAAAACCAGATTTGGGTATGGCAGCACGACCCCAGGTTTGGTGGTAGACCCCTTATTAAGTTTTTTTTTTCTTTTTCTTTTTCCTTACTTTTTTTCTTTCACTTTTTCTTTTTCTCCCTGTAAGTCTGTGAAGCAGTAGGTGCCAAACATGGAGTGAAAACTCCTTAGGTGTTGCACGGGTCAACCATGAAAAGCATAAAAATAAAATAAAATAAAATGAACGAAGTGTTCAGTGCACTGTTGTGTATATATATATATATATTAGAAAGAAAAAGAAAAGAAATACTAGTCAAAGCGAGGTGTATAGTTTAATTTCAAAATTATTTTAATTATATTATTATTCTAAAATATTAAAATAGAATAATTAAATGAATAAATAAAAATAATAATAATAACTTAAGTTAATTATTTGATAGATCAATAGAGAAACTTATACCAAATAATATTAATATTTTAATATATTATTATCTGAATATGGTTTTAGGTAACTAATCGTCTAGTTGTCATTAAAAATTATGTGATGAATATAAATTATATATATATATATATATATATATATATGTATGTATATATTCTGACATTTGGGGGCATTTTAATAAAAATGGAAAGAGTGATGGGAGAAGTTAGATAAGGCCTTATGTATAACGACCTATGTGGATCACTAACTTAATAATTTAATTAAAAATTTTAACAATGTGGCCTAAATTCTTAAGCCTAAATTATTAATAGTCGCTAACATGTTTTATTTATATATTAGACTTAATTTCTATCAATCACCGATGTGGATGAAATATCGCAATGCTCTCAACTCAAATACGCAACGCCTTTATCTCGTGGTCTATATTCTTTTCTTGGTTGGGGTATGAATGTATAGATAGCAGTCCATTAGCGAACACAGAGTAACCCATTAACGTGCAGCCTCAACTCCTATTCGGAGTCTCTGCTCCTCTATCCACATCACCACGAAACCCTACATGGAAACTGTCAGAAAAAAATTGCCAAGATTCTAAAATTATATCTATGATTTTATTCAAAAAATAACTGAATGGGAACACGCCAAAACCGACTCCAGATTAAAAATTTTTGATGTCAAATTATCAAAATAAACCCGGTATATACTCACAAAATTATATTAGAGTTATACTTTATGAAATTTGGTAGGATTGATTTTAGTTGCTGCAATAACTTTTAGTCTAGAAATTTTTGCGATTATAGACTTTAAATTGAAACTCTAAATTCAAGCTTTCTGCTGTATTCTTGAATGCTAAAACACGTCTGTAGCATAGGTTACGTTGAATGTATTCTTCGCAACTCTCTTTATCCACCAAAAGAATACATGAAAACCCTAATTGTATTATAATGTATATAGTGGCTAGGGCCGCATAACAGCATATAAATATATTACAACAGGGACCTGTAGAGTAAATATGATTTGGGTTCTCAATGTATTATGAAAACCCACCTCACCCCATAGGCAATTACAAAAAAAAATATTAATATAATTTATTCTACTAAAAAATTATAATTGCACGCTCAGCTATATTATCAAAATAGAATATTAGAGCTCAAGTTATTAAATGCTTATTTATTCTCCCCACATTAAGATTTTTGATACCCGCCGATTAAATTAAATTACTAACAATTATATTTAATCGGCTTCTTAAATAAATTTTTTAAGACCTTCCGCTTAGCTTATATGACTGTCGAGTTATTAAATCCACCTGCAATGTTTGGCTCGATCAAAACTTATAAGCTTTCTTACGAGGGTATCGTCAATTCCGATCTTTCGGGACGAGGATTTCGTTAATAATTAATATTATAATTAATATCGTTATTCAACTCACTGGGATTATAGACCCGTAAAAGATTGCACCATTTAATGAATCAAAATAACGAATATTAAATATACGTAAATAATTAATTATTTTAGAATTAAGAGTATAAACACTCATAATAATCATATGGTGTGAATTAATTTATTAATAAATATAAAATTAATTATTTTAATGTGGTCATGTTCAATACACACAAAGTGTACTAGCAAGTCTGAACAATTGTCAAAACGGTTACTGTTCCCTATAACCAACATAGATCTAGTAAAGCATTATGCTACAGTCGTACCAATAGTGTGTATAATTTCATCTAATACTGTAAATCAAAAACTTATATTATACAAGAACCGATAATCTAGTCTTCTGTGTGTAAGTCAAATTCTACACACCTGATTAAATACTATGTAAAATAAAAAATACTCATGCACAACATGAAATAAAATAATAAAACACATATTTGCTAATAAAGATTATCATAAAATAGAAAAATTAATTTTTTTAAGATAATAAAATAAAATTCTAAAATTTAAAAATTAATTTTTAATATATAATCTTAACAATTTTATTATTTTAAAATGCGTGTTTAGTAAACAAGTCTTTAGCAGTGTTTAGCATTATATAATTTCAAACCCTTATTCTTCTTTTCTTTACTGGCAGAGCTGAGCCTGACTCTCTTTCCCTCCTAACTATCTTAGCAGGCGACGAAGAACTCTCTCTCGCTCTCTCTCTCTCTCTCTCATGTTTCATTAAGGTATGTTCCACTACATTATAGATTATTAATTTTCTGTCAAGGCATGCTGTCACACTCTGTATTAAGGCATGACGGTATGACCTGTCGTGAACCACAAATCATTATTTGTGAAAAACGTAAATTTACCAAAAATAATAACAAATACAATACGAGGATTGTTTGTAAAATAAACCTTAATTGAATTACTTGCAAGCTTTTAAACAAAAATATAATAGTCTAAAAATTTAATAATATTTTAAAAATTTATGTCCAAAAATTTATTTTTAAAGAATACATATCATACATAAATTTTTTAAATAATTTTTGAAAAAAATGTATGTTCAATAAAGATACATAACGTGCAAAACCACTCGCCTGGGTCCAACAACGCATTATGTGTGATAAACAAAAAAATCTATGAGGATGCCACTCTGAATTATACGATTATAAAAAATTATTATTAATTAATGTTCAAGTCAAATAATATTTAATTACTACGCGAACTCTCATTATGATTTTGATCGTTTTAATTTTTCTTATATTAATTTAAGGTAATATTTAAATTTTTTTACTAAGTAGTATTTACCCTAATCAAAATCGTTAATTACTCCAAACTCCATTCAAATAATAAAATAAAATATATTTAAAATGATCAGATTAAGTTTTACTGCCAATTTAGCAAATAATAAATATTTATTTTAACTTACTATTATTATTTGTTTTCCTATCTTCCTTCAAGATATGTATTATTATTTTTATTTAATATTTAAAAAAAATTAAAACCATTAATTATTCTCATATAAGTTTAAGTGACAACATATTAAAATATTACGATAATTGAGTCAAGTTACGTCATTGATCTTACGAATTAACTGCTTAAACTTATATTTGTTTTTTCCACTTAGTTTATATCAATATCTTATGATCATAATTCCATCAAAATAATTCTGAAATTAGATTTTACTTATCGAACAAGATAAGAATATAATTTTCTATAATTAAAAACTAACCGATCAAATCGAATAAAGGAGAATGCGCCGTAGCACCCGTAAACACCGCACCATATTGCTGCCTTGGAAGCCATGAATTATGCCCTTCT
>JAOTRH010000020.1:8259294-8290726 GCA_034768845.1 Heliamphora exappendiculata | reverse complement strand
AAAGATGACTTGGTTTCATCTCATTTGAAACTTGTTTTACCTTTTGAATGTAATTGATGTGTAAAAAGTTGGTTATTATTTACAATGGTGCACATCTAAATGCTTTCCTTTTCTTTATATTTTTGCCATGTGGGCTCCCATTGTCCATTTATCATCTTAGCTTATTGTCATGCGTGACACTTCGTGGCGTAACAGAACTTGTCCCCGTGTGGCATTCGAACTCCACGAAGCCTGAATTCGCCTATTCTCTAACCATCCGTGTGTTATTTGTTTATTCGGTTTTCAAATTTTCTTTAAAAGGCCCATGTTTTATCAAGCAAGAACAAACTTCTCTCGTAGAAGTTCTGTATATTCCGGATGCAATGCCAAGACTTCATGTCTTCGGTTACACATTCAACGGCAATGCTTGCTTCCCTACACCAAGTTTGCTCTCAAGCAAGGCACTCACCCAACTATTGTTTCATGTCGTAAAGCTAACAAGCTACATACGCTAGCATTAGCATTGACACCTCAGTTAGCTGACATGTTTCTTAATGCATATTGGGTCTATACTGTTCGTCTCTGATAGCCAATGGTGCGTCATACTCTCACACTACACTAAGGGTCACTACGTCTGCGTGTATACACACGTGCCAAATAGTGCACTTAAGTCAAAAGTGCATTACACCATTCCACTCATCAAGCAATGTCGTGCTTGACTCGTTTCATAGGTTTATGCGTCAAACGATAGCATACAAGTGTGGATCAAGCTTAACGCCATATGTCTTAGGCCACAAGATTCCTACAAACATATTTGCACCCAAGACATGTAAGTAGGTCGGTACACGAGGCTATTGGTGGTGTCTCGATAGACTAGTAAACTCAAATCACCTACTCGGAGGGTTGGTTATCATGTGGAACTTAGTGTGCCGGTGATGAAAGCCTCAAGCCCTAAGTCGACGGGTTGTGTCGGCAACCATTCCGTGTTCTCACCGGCCTCAAGGCTCCTAAACTCAAGTGGAGACGCTAGAACACCTCTTAACGGTGCCTAGAGTCCGCCCTCGAGCTCCCTTTTAGTGCCCTACCTAGGCACAAGGAGGCTAGTAGAGGCACACCACTCCCCAATCCCATTATAATAGCATTCTAAGCCTTTTTGGTTTTGGGAAGAGGAAACATTTACATGTTCGAGGAGTTATAATGATTTTTAATAAATTCCATGGTTATTGAAAAGTCACCAAATTTTGGCCCAACACGCTAGCCGAATAGATGAACCTACCGTAAAGTTTCAAGTCAATTGGACATCGTTTGGTCACCCCAAACCCAATGCCAAACCGCTGCACGTTGTGCCCAGGCACTGGGTGTCGTGCTCCTGCACGCTCCCCAGCTTGTGTGCCTTGCTGCCCCACTGCCACGCGCACTCATGTGCGCTGCGCGCTGTGCACTGCCTGTGTGGGCACCCATGCACGCTGCTGCTCGTCTTTGCTTGTTTTTGGCATGCTAGAAGGCTTGTTGGCGTGTGAACATGGCTTGTTGCACCCTCGCATCACCTTGCACGCCATCTCACTCACTTGAGCACGTCTTGGTCTACTTGGGGCCATTCTTTTGGCTACATTGGGGCATTGTGGGCCTGTGGCACTTTTTTGGGCTAATGCTGCCACTGTATCCTTGGGCTCTATCGTGGGCCATCTGCGGGCTTTCCTTGTCTTGGCCACACGATGTCACGAGGTTGGCCTATGAAAGGGCAACTCGTGACACTTACGCTGCTCTTGCTGTTAATAATTGGTTCCAACTGTGACTCCTCTGCTTTTTATGGAAATCTTTCCTTTCTGTTCTCTTGGAAACATAGTCAGCAATATCATATGGAGAACAATCTTCTGGGGCTTGCAACTTTTTAAACTGCATGAACTGATTAAAATTATGTCTGTGAGCGTAAATAGTTGGTTTTATGGTTTAATTATGATACAAAAAGACCAGCACGTCTACCCAGCTTGTTAAGAACATAATAGAAAATAGCTCTTGAAACCTTTTATACTGCGAAATGATTTTCTCCCCATTGGATAGATTCGATAGAAATAATTAGTGTTCATTTCATGAAACTTAGTGAGCTTAAGAAAGTACCAACAAAATTTTGATCTTGGTCTTTGGGTAATGATTGCATCCGTTCCCCCTCCCCCTTGCAGATCGCTTACTGAGAACACATATGAATATTGTGTACTATATGATGACTTGGAAACTGCATAGATTTGATTTTCTTGAGGGCTAATGAATGAATCCATTTATTATATTGACCGATGTAATTCTGCAGGTTAATTTGGCTCGTGAAACTCTCAAGGGGTTGTTAGCTCATTGGTTAACTAAAAGAAGGCAGAGGTTTGGTTCCCAAGCTTTAGCCAATGGAGACGTTCCATCTGGCAAGGATATATCGGCTAGGAGTCTTACTCTTTCTAGAGTTGAGGTGGATGGTAATGCTGAAAATGATTCCGTGGTTTATCCTCCATTTCAGTTTTCAACAGCTTTCCCTCCTTCTGTTATTACTGAGGGCTCTCAAGGTGGTCCATGGAGAAAGAAAATTACAGACTTAGATGGAACTGAAGATGAGAAGGATTTTCCTTCTTGGTGTCTAGATAGTGTGTTGAGTAATCGCCTGCCTCCCCGCGAAAACACCAAGTAATTATCTGATGTTATTGCATTTTATTTACATATTTGCCTTTAATCTGGAGGAAAACATGGCATATGAGGAACTCACGAACACCTGATAGATGTGTGCTTCTCAAGGGCGACGCCACTCAGGCAGTGGTGGGTCAATTGACCCCATGATTTAAAAAAAAAAAAAATATTATAGTATTTTTTAAGTGATTGTATAATTGACCCCATTAAAAAAATATAATTAATCCCGTAATAATATAAAATATTATACAATTGTCTTTAGCGTATTAAGCTATTTTTCACAATCATAAATATACAATTTCAAGAGCTTAATAACCGTTTTATTGAGTTGAATATCAAGTTATTTGTGTGGTTTGATTCAATTATTGCTTGGTTGCACATATTAAAAATAATATTTTTAATACTATTGATCACTAAATTATTATGTACTGATTTTAAAAAATAAATTCTCGTCAAATACAATTGTAAAAGTCCATGTATTTATAATTTTTTATCAAAAGAACAACATGATTATTTCAAAAGTGTATTCAACTTATTAATTGATACGTGTAATTTAATTTTTAATTTGCTGATAATAGATAATTAATTATTAATTAGTGTAAAAATTATTATCTTATGAAATAAATAAATTTAAGTTTTTAAATGACCCCATCAATATAAATTCCTAAAGTCGACACTGGTGCATCTTGCCACGGAATTGATTGAAAGAGCCTCTCTTGCCACTCAGTTCATACGTATTTATGAAAACCTCTTGCCTTCGAGAATGGCTTTCTCATAGCTTTTCTTGGATCATAAAGTTATTAGTTGTTCCCTGATGGGGAAGCCCCCCCCAAGGAAAAAACAACAAACAGAAAAAAAAAAACCCAAATGGAAAAAAAGAATAAAAGGAGAAAAAAAATATCAAGAGGAGAAAAAAAAAAGATCAAAAGGAGAAAAGATATTTGTTGAATTAATTAATTATTTCAAAAGAACCCACTATTTATTTACATGTCCTACATGGTTAAAGGACCTCATTGATTTTCATTCCTCCTTTGTTGTTGTTGCTTTGATCCTTGTTGCTTTCCAATCCTTATCTGCCCTGTTTTCATGGTTCACTGAACAAATATAGATTTCCTCTAGTAGAGAGAATTATAAATTCATAATAAAGTTATTCTCAGCATTATGCTAGAAGCATTTTTTTACTCTCTTTTCGCACTGACTAGTGTTAGTATGCTCATCATCTGCTGCAGATGTGGCTTTTACTTACATCCATGTGAGGGTTCTGCTGTTCAGATTCTCACGCAAGGGAAACTGAGTGCGCCTCGTATATTGAGAATACATAAAGTAAGATTCTGGCTGTTTTCTTCTGGTAGTTCTTGCTTTGTCCATTTGGAAGACAACTATAGAAAAAGATACAATAGATGTTTGTTATTGGTTCAATATGGTCTGCCAGCTTATATTGGCTTGTTTCCCTACTGACGTCCCTGTTTCAAATAATTTGAATTTTCTCTCTATTTAGGCTTCTAATTTTGGAATCCAGTTGTGTGTTAGGTCACTCACCCACTACGTATATTGTCAAATACTTCTATTATGTGGGGTACAATTTGTTCTGTTATCTTTTAGGCCTAAATTCTTCTCCTATTAATAAGCCAGCATAGCAAACATTCAAGTGTAAATGAGCTCGTTTGAATTGTTTTGCAGGTTATTAACTATGTCCATGAAAAGATGGTTCTCGACAAACCATTGGATAATATGAACTCTGATGGAACTTTTGCTCCTGGGCTGCCTGGAGGGCAGTTACAGCATCCAGCCATTGGAGGAGATGGTTCCTTTCGGTCTGGATTGAAGCCTTGGCAAAAGTATAAGCCTCCTATAGAGATCTCGTGCAATAACCAGGCAAGACAATAAAATATATAGCATGTGAAAATAGGCTTGATGAATGAGCTCTTTGCTAATATTTGCAAAACAATTTCATGCAATATCTATTCGTGGTGCCTTTTTACTGTTCAAATGGATGTAAAGTGAAGAAGGTGTGCTACTCCAGTAAGCCGGGTTCCTGTCTCATTTAAATCAAACCTTGCATGCTTTTTTCTTGGTTGGAAAAACCCAGTTTGATTCTTCCATCACTGGGACTAGATAATTGCTTGGAAGTGAGTTGGAAGAGAGGAAAGATATTGGCGAGGAGCACAAATGTAGCATGTACCACGTCTAGTGAGAAGAATGCAATAACTCATAATGTAGCATTTGCCACGTCTAGTTATAAGTATACAGTCACTCATATGAGTAGTTTGATGCTTTTATTTATAATTGAGGCTTGATTACTTTCAGCCGTCCACTTTTTTTTTTCCCTGCATTCTTTTACGATTGCATAATCTTCCTGTATATTTGATTAGTATGGCTCATGCGTTCACCGTAGAGGTCTCTTTTACATTTTTTTTTTGATTTCTTTCATTCTAATTCAATAATGGACAAAGACGATTATGGAAGATTAAGAATATGGCTGCTTTCATGTTTCTTATTCTTGTTGTATCCTTGATTATTTTATGTGCAACATTGACTTTCCCTTGCGGTTTAGGCCTGGAGCACTTCACGACTCTTAACATAAAATAGCCTAAACCTAAATAGCATGGACACACCACCCTACTAACACGCCAACACCTTGATTCACAAATAATGCAAGACACATCACGTCTAGAATATGTTAAAGTTTATATTGTTTTTATATTAGCAACAAAGTCCTTCCCTCACCACCTTTACCTATTACCAAACCAACGTTTTTAACGCGGTATCTAAATTATTAGCAATGATGCATCAAATTCATTTAGTTTTTGGGGATGTGATTCTATGATCTAAATTATTAGCAATGATGCATCAAATTCATTTAGTTTTTGGGGATGTGATTCTATGATTCACGATTCAAGCATAAATTGATACCATTCTATAGGTGAATATTTTTTGAGATATAACCGGTGTGGAATTTTAAGATTCATGGTTCATTCCGATTCAATCCACAAGTTACGATATGATGATTCTTGAAACTGTTGGATCCAACAGGTTCAAGCCACTCTTCAAATTTCTTCCTTATTTTCCATGTGAAATTTCAGGAATACAACTTGTTTGTGTGTTTAATATGAAAATAGTTATTAACCATGCATAATTTGTTTCTCGTCATTTGGTGATTAGAGGTTTTAATAAAATCTAAATAGATTTAACAGTTTTAAATTTTAATAGAATTTAAATAGATTCAACAGGTTTAGCTTTAATATAATCTAAATAGATTCAAGAGGTTATAAACCCCTCTTATTTTTTCCAAGAAAAAATACACCAAGATATGCAAGGATAAAACAATTATGCCCATATTATCTAATGGTATTTTGGTGAAATAAACATAATTTAATATGATATGAGTTAGATTCGGTAGATCCAAGGGTTCCACAACATTTTTTTCCCCTCATTTTTTTTACAGTAAGTATACAAAGATACATTTTAAAGCGTTTTACGTTTAAGCTGAAGGGTTCCCTCTCATTTTCTCTTGTTCTACTCTTTTTAAAGTTTAATTTCCTTTTTGGACTTTCGGAAGATCTTATAGCTTGTGGGATTTGGACCCATCTCTTGTGATGAAGGCAATGCCTTTCAAAATCACTTTATTTTAGTTTTGAATTTTTATCATTAATTTTCAAAATATTTTGTTGTTGAATCTTTCAATTTTCGATTCGATTAACGATTTGCAAAATTAAGACTTTGATCCACGATCCAATTCTCGAGTTGATAATTGTGCTTCGGGGATTTCATGAAATGATCTGAGTGATTTCTGATTTTATTCATGGGTTCAAATTCTTGTACTCTGTGGATTTGGTGACTTCTGGTTCTTTTCCAGGTCTTATCTCCTGACATGAGTCTAGCAACAGTCCGGGCTTATATATGGAAGAAACAAGAGGACCTTGTCCTCAACTACCGAGTAGTGCAGGGAAGGTGATACCAGGGGCATCTGGGTGGTGAGTACTGGCTTACTTTTGTGTATTTAGTTTCTTTTTTGGCATTTTTTTGGGGTTTCTTTTTTGCACTCCTGAGCATTCCTCAAGTCTCCTCACCTTTTTAGTGTCACATACATGAAAGAACATAATTCTTCCTCCTTTTCCTCTGATTGATTGTTTCGAAGGAATTGATAAATCACGATCATCCATTATTGCTGTGTGAAAGAAAAGGGACATGTTGCATTTTCATTTGTTGAAAAGTTTTGCTATGCCAAAGTGGTGAAAATATAAACACTGTACTCTTAACTTGGGGTTTCCATGTTATCTATTATGTTGTTTTCTCATTTTTGTCGAGTTTTCTGCTTTCAAATTCCTATGTCTAGGGGCAATAGACTAAGAATTGAAGAGATGGTATATGCCTAGAGGCTTAATTATCAAGTTGATTTGACTGATTCAATGTATAAAAGTTAGTCCAAAACATAAATTCCAATATTGGTACTAGCAGTTACTGTAAGCAATGAGCTACCAATAGCATTTTGAGTAATGTTCTCTATTTTGTTGTCTGTGATGTTTGTAGGGTTGAACCCAGGCCTGTAAATGGAGATGATTTTGTGCTTTGTGTAGGTAACTTGGGAGCTGTCGGTTCTTCTAGGGATGCTTGTTTTGATCAGATCTAGTTATTGCTTCCTTTGTAAATCTGGGGATCGCCAATCAGTTGCCAAGAATAACAGAAATTCCCAACTTTTCCCTAGAATCCTGAGTAGTGGTTTTCTTGGTGGACAGTGGTATAGGGATTCTGAGCTCCTGCCCCAACACTCGGGATTTACATTATTGACCGAGTTTGCATGTGGCTATAGAAGGATTTTGACTCGAAAGGTGAAGGAAAATACGGTGCTACCCAAGGGAAAAGCTGTAGTATAGGTATGATGTCGAAAACTTGGAAGGATTTATCTTGTGGGATACGGTGCCTAGCTAGAACGAAACTTCTGTGAGGTGAATAATTTTTCCCTGGAAATAAATATTTAGTTACCATTTGTCTCACCCCAGTTGTTTGATAGAGACGTTTTTTACTCACTTTCTCATGCTCTCATTTGTACATTCTATCCTTGTTGATGGATTTTGAACCAGTTTAAAACTTTGCTGCTGCAAGGCATCATTTATAGTAGTTGCATTGGGAGTTTTATATACTGCTCTTGTAGTTCCATTTTCATGGTATGGGCATGAGAGTGAATCTAGTTGCGTGTGCGTGTGCGTGTGCGTGTGCGCGCGCGCGCGCGCGCGCGTGTGTGTGTTTGTAATTACCTTCGACATTCGGGGAGGTTACAACATCGGGTGGTGCCCTCGTGGGCACGTTCCTCTGGGTCGGTCTGTCTGGTCTAACCGGACGACCACTAGGATTGATACTCTGAAGAAATGGATGGTTGGGAGAGGTTCGGATACGAACTTAGTAATTTACATTGGACAAACTCCTGAACATTTCTTTCCAAATTGCTTCGAACAGAACTCACGGGCTTCATCTTTTCCTGAATGTTAACGAAAGGTGACTGGTTTAAAATAAAGTTGAGGTTGGCTCATTAGGTTAGAAGAGCAAAAGGCCTGAAGCTAGGTTGAGCTTGGGGTATAGCGTAAGCGAGTGCATAGTTTGGTGGATTTGTGTTTAAATAGAGCTAGTTTGATGATGCTCTTTAGAGTATGGTCAATCTTGATAATAGAGAGACAGTCTCTTGAATCTGAAACTCAGTGGAATTTTTGGTAAGAAAATAATTATTTCGAAATGGCATTAGGGGAATGCTACCTGTATGGGTTTTGTTTTGTTGTGTTTTTTTCTTTAAGGGTTGGGAATCCCTTACAAAAAGAGGTTTTAATTACACATTTTTGTTGAGTACACTTGAGGCCTGTTTGAGATAGGTTTTTTTTTCTTCAAAAAAGTTGGCTTTTAAGTTGCACTGTTTGGTTTAAAAAAAAGTTTACATTTTTTTCTATCTTGGAAAAAAAATCAATATATATTTTAAACACCATAAATTTTTTTCAAGTAAAATTATTGTAATATCTTTACTTAAAAAAGTCAATTTTACTCGTAAAAATAAAAAGTCGTGTTAATATTTTAAATATTATAATTTAAAAGTTAAAAGTAAGGATATTTTAAATATTTTAATAAAAAATAAAAAAATATAAAAGCTATTACAAAAAAATTTATTTTAAACAATATTATTATTATTTTTTTTGAAAAAGTTAAATTTTTTAAAAGCTAAGTTTTTAGACATTTCAAATAAAATTTTACAAAATGTATTAAAACATTTTTACACTATGCATAGATATTTGTACCGATATAGGTGTATTAAAAAAAATGCGTATAGGGAGAGAAAATAGAATTCCGAAATACCATTAGATAAGATGAAACTGGGAGGTCTGGCATTGTGTTGAGCCATTGTAGTGTAAAACTCGTTGGATTTTAAAATCATTTAAACTAAGAGTCGTGTTACTCATATCATACCGAAATAAATGACCGAAAGAATTTGACAAAATTAAAGGGAGCGGCGCACAGATTGATTTGATACTTGTAACTAAGTAATTGCATAATATTTGTTTAATAATTTTTTTTTTTCAAAATTATAATATTATTTATTTATTTATAAAATAACATAATAAGATCTTATTCAATTACTTAGCAATAGAATTGGATCAATCTAAATTTTTATACGGATAATCAACTCGATAAACTCTGCATAATAAACGGATTTAATTGTAAAAATATGTTTAAAAACTAAATCTCAAACAAGGCACAACACAACACTTTTCCCAAGTCTCTCATCTCTCTCTATTTCTTGAATCTGAATATGCTTTTCTTCACGTTGTCAGGAGAAAATGTGGATTGAAATTTTATTTTATTTTTTTCTATTAATACTTAAAATAGTTTTTATTTTTTACAATAGTTCTTATTTTTCAATAAATTGTCAATTTCATTTAAAACTAAGAATAAAAAAAATTAAAAAAAATTCTTCTTAAAAAAAAAAATTTTAATTTTTTTTTTGTTATTGTTCAAATTAAATAGTTTTTCCATTCTCATACATCAAATGCATGAGAAACTTCTCATATATTACAAAATAAAAATTTTCATATACAAATATTTTATGAGAAATTTTTTATACATTATAAGATGAGAATATTTTCATACACAAAAATACTATTAGAAACTTCTTATATATTGCTATATAAGAATTTTCTCATAATGAGAAGTACATAGACAGAACTAGTAAAAATGTTCTCACACGCGTACCAGTGAAAATGTTCTCATATTTGTTGACATTGAAAACAGTAAGAATGTTCTCCCTATTTTCTTACATTTAGAATGTTGTTAGTATTTTTTACTTTGGATGCAATTAATTTATTATTTTGGTATTTGTTTATATATTGTTATGATCAAAACTATTTATTATGTAATATTTATTAAGTGGATTATTTTTATGAAAAATTAAATTAATTAAACATTAATAATTTTATGAGTAGATCACATTTGTTTAAATATAAATAAATAGTAATATAATTTTATAAAAAATAATAATAAATAAAAATAATCAAATCATGTAGTTAAAAATATTCAATTAACTTAATTTTTTATGGTAGTAATAAAATTAAAAAATACTACAAAATAAACAATTTTATTATAAAAATATATTAAAAAACATAATATATAAATTTTTTTTGTCATAATAAAAATATAAAAATATTTCAACTAAAATTCGGTAAAAAAATTCGGGAGAATGATTCGGAAGGATTTGCTTTCCGTTAAACTAATCTTACAAACATTTTAAAATGCTTTTCAAAAATTCATGGGATTTTGGATCTCACCTCAAATACCACAGGTGACGAGGAGTAACGAAATGATGGAGAAACTCATCCCATTGAGAGTTTCTAAATACACACCAAAAATTGTTGAGTTCAAATGTATGTATTTTTGGGCTTGTTTGGTAATTTTAATTTTTTAATTTTTTCATTAAAAATGTAAAAAAGTCAATATAATTCGTTTGATAAAAAAATAAAAAAAATTAAAAAGATAAAAAATTAAATCAAAATACTAACTCCTAAAATATTTTATTTAAATTTTAATAATTTTTAAAATACAATAATATCACTTATTCATAACTTATTTACTACTACTACTACTATTACAAATTACATATAATTGTTAATATTAAATATATAAAAAAATAAAATTGTTTAATTTGAACAGAAAATAAAAAGTTAATTTTTTACCCAAATAACTAACTTAAAAAAATATAGCTCAAAAGCTAAGTTGCCAAACAATTTACTTTAAATCAAATTTAATTTTTTTGGGACTAAAAATGTAAAAAAAATAAAAAATAAAAAATTAAGCTAGTTGTCAACCGGGCATTATTTGCAAGTATTTTAATGTATATAATGGGTGTATTTAGTAATGTTGTGTGCACATTTAGAATCTCCCCTTCTAGCTTTAGACTAGAGAGTGAGGTCCAAAAGGGTTAACCTTTATTGGTTATTTGGCAGCAGCTTCTAGTCCTCATTAACCATCCATATGCTATTTAGGATAAAGTATTTCTCTCTTTAAGATTGTGTTATTCAAAGCTCAAATCAAAATGAAATATTTGTAATCCATTTGGCATAAGTGTTTATTTGTTTATTTTATTTTGTTTATTTTTATATTTAGTAAATTTTTTTATTATTTAGCTAAATTTTTATACTTTTCGACTACTCTAATTGAGTGAACCGAAAAAGTAAATTTTCTTTAATGAAAATATAATCCTTTGGTTAGAAAAGACAAATAAATTAAAATAAGCAAGCCAACCAAATTTTATGTGTTACTTATTTTTATCTTTAGTGAACATTTTTCATTTTTTGATTAATAATTTTTATCTTTTGAATTCATTTCATCAAATCGATTCAAAAAGTAAAAAATATTATAGTCTAAATATGAAAAAAGTTCAAAATAGACCAAAAAAAAAATAGAAATCTTAAAATTTAACCCAAGCAGGCCTCTTATATACACAAAAAATGAAGTTTTTTTCTCCCAACTAAACGAATTAACCTATGTGCAGTCAGTGACAGTTAAGATTACAGTAAAGAACTGAGTCAGATTTGGTAACATGACTAAAACTTTCGGCATCATTCCAATTGAATATACATTATAAGTTTTAATAATGTAATTGATTTTCACATTCCCTTTTTAACCATTTTCACTCATATTTTTTCTCTTTATTTATGTAAATTTATAATATTGGCCTTTCACGTGTAAAAATAAAAAAAAAGTGAACAAATAAAAGGGTAATGTTGTAAATTAATATGAATAAAAGACCAAAAAACAAGAATGCATATGGCTAAAAGGGGAGTGCAAAAATCACTATCCTTCAATAATATTCTACTTGTCATCTTTTTATTACTTTTTGTTTAGCTGGCACATTCACAATTTTTTCTAGTAATGGATTGGGGCACATGAGCTCCATTAATATTCAAAAGTTGTGTATGACACATTAGTTGCCATACAAAAAGTATCTCAAAAGGTATATACACACACACACACACACACAACTAAAAGGCTCTGTTTGGGCTAAATGTTAACAATTTTGCTTATTTTAGTTTTTTTAAAGTTTTTTTTTTTCATCTTTTGACTAATTAAATTTTTATTTTTTCGAATCGTTTCGATGAGATAAACTCAAAAAATAAATTTTTTTAATCAAAAGATAAAAAAAAATCCACTAAAGCGAAAATAAGCAACAAAATTTGGCTTATTTGCTTATTAGCTTATTTTAGCTTATTTTTATCTTTTTTGAACTTTTTTTTTATATTTGATTAAATTTTTTTATTTTTTTAACTTGTCTCGATGAGAGAAGTCTAAAAATATAATAATTTAACTAAATAATGAAAAAAATTTATTAAAAATAAAAATAACCAACATCAAATAAATAAATAAGTAATTATCCCAAACAAAACCAAAATGTTTCAATAAAGTGTGGCCAAGTCACAAATAAAATTAAATTTATGTTATGCGCTTCAATAATAATTCACTCTACCACTATTTTACCATATTTTGTTTATCATATGAGGTAACACATTAATAATTATTGCAGCATTGGGGCCCACATGAGATCCATTAATATTCAATGATTGTGCATGACACATTTGGTGTTAAAGAAAAAGTAGTAAAAAACTTTAATAGTGTGGCATTATTGAAAACTGAATTCATTATCTCTCACAAATTCTCTTGCCAGTTTTTTGACCTCCCCTTTAAAATTAAAAAAATCACCATTTCATCATTTTTATGACAATGCGTGTAAAACTAAAATACTATTGTTCAAAATTTTTTACGTGTTATCAATTCTTATAGGATTAGTTTATATAAGATTTCTTTTGACATTTAATTAAGTATTCGCTAATAAACGGTAAAATTAGTTCTCAAAAAATGAGTAGAAACGCGAGATCCAAACACCCTGAGATATAAAAAAAAAATACCGTTAAAGAGAGTAGTGATTCGATGAGCAGAACTAAGCCTTTGTGCAAATTTTTTGGCACTGAGTTGGAAACTAACCAACCATGATCTTCTTTTGTGTATAAAAGTATGGAAGTATGGAAATTCTGGTGCACATGTAAAGATTGGTAGGGAATGAATTTTAATTCCAGATTATGTCAAGATGATGCTTGAGTGGTGGCAAGGTTGAAAATGCAAAATACTTTTGATGACTATTTAGAATGCAATGCCTTTTTCCATTATGTGGACTATATGGAAGATTAGAAATGAACTTAATTTTCAAGAAGGAACCTAAGTGGACTGAAGCAGTTGAGAAGATAAAATTCAGAGTTGCTTCTTGGGCAAACTCAAGGGACCAGGTTAGTTCTTATTCTGTTAAAGATAATGTTTTCAGGTTTCAAAGCATAACAAAAGGGCTTGAAATGGGCTAATGGAAGCTGGAATTTCTAATCTTTCATTCCTTTGCTTGCTACTCATCAATCCTTTGGGAAATGGGATTTGTTGTTGCAGAAAGGTGAATTCAAGGAATCACGCACAGGTTACATTTCAATTGATACATGTCTCTTTGGTCAGTTTGATACTGGATCATTCAATAAGCACAGTTGTGCCCTCCTACCTGTTTCTGGTGCCATTATTGCTGTGGAGTATTTTTGACACTGTTGGGTTTGATTTGTTTTGTTACTTTACTTTGGTTGATTCTTTGTTTGTAGGATGGAATTGTGTTTAGGTGTCTATGGGTTGTGATTGATTTCTCATCAATTTGTTTTCTATCTAGCTCTCGATGGAATATTATTGGCTGGTGGTGGGGTGTCAGCTAGTATATATTCCCTTTATGACTCTTAATCAAGGGTATTCTGGATTAAAGTTGGGTCCAGCTCCTCTCCAGTTCGGTTTGGCCAATCTTGTGCCCAAAATGGGCCCACTTTGATGATTTTTAATTGGCCCAAATGAGCCCACTTCGATGATTTGAGTCGATTATTTTGTTGTTTATACTGTGTATATCACCTATGCAAAAAAGAGAAGACTAGTCTTCTCAAAACTCACATTTAAATCATTTCTTTTAATTTTTTCAAGTAAGTGTAATTGTGGCTTTAAGCACAGTACTGAGACAAAAAGTGATTTTTAACCGTTGACTTCTTTTAAATCTTTAAGCAAAAAGTAAAAAACTGAATTTAGGTCACGAGCCAAACGACGCCAATGTGGAAAAACTAATTGATGCCTCCCAGGTTAAATTTTTTTTTTTTGAAATACGCCAAAGACGTTCACGTGGGGAACCGTCGGCTTACAATCACACGCGTAATTTGCATATATATATTTTTTCTATAACAATGGTGCAGAGAAGTTGTTGAACACAAAAGGAGTACAAAGATATTTAAAATTGATTGTAAGTTCGAAGTCTAACTTTCATAAGTTGATTTTATGTTTTAAGGTTTACTTTCAGAAGAGCCGTGTGATGAAATCTGTGACACAGAAGCTAAAATGCAGAGTAGGAACCTTCCCTCTAAAATACCTTGGATTTCCTTTAAGAGCCAATTCAAAGAGAGTTAGGACTTGGGAACCAATTATAGAAAAGTTATAAAGCAGTTTAAGTAATTGGAAGAGGATGGTTTTACGTACTGCTGGCAGAATAACTATCATCAAGGCAACCCCGTTGAATGAAACCTGGGAATGAATTATCCAATGTCCTCGTTGAATGAAAAATAGACATAGAATGCAAAAATAAAAGATTACAAGATTTCACCTAACCTGAAAAGTTTAAAAAAACTACTTATCCTGAAAAATATTAGCGCCAAACATCTACAAAAGATATTGAAGTAGTTAAGTATATAAGGACTAATATTCACATGATAACGAAAACAAATATATATATTTTTATTTTTAACACTTAAAGAAAATAATGAAAATCTGAGTTCCTTCATAAAATGGCTAAGTTTAACATCTTTAGCAAGACATGATGATACCTTAGAAGTTCAACCTTTTTCTGTAGCTGGAAGAGTAGCAATTGGTCCTACAAGTGTGAATTGAAAAGTAGCCGATAGTGGGTGCCATGTAGTGCTCAGTGGTGGACCACAAGTGAGAAGAGGTGATGCATAAGGCAGAGGGGGCGATGGCATGCCTCTAGCAATCCAAGGAGGAACGTCTTTGTTAGGTGTTAATTTATACAACTCATTAGCTCCTACAAGTTCTTGTAGTGGGTTATGGAGAGGTGCCTCAGTAGTAAGGACCTTAATCATGCCGATTGAAAAGCAATTTTCCTCGTTTGGGGCGGTGGTAGTTGTTAAAAATATTCAACTTTATATGCATGTTTCCAAAGGATACATCAATTACCTCAGTCTTACAATTAATCCAGGCATTGGTTTTAGCCAAAAAGGGTTGACCTAAGATGAGAGAAATTTTCCTTTTCAACTTATGTACTAGCTTCATATCAAGGAGGAGAAAGTCTACTCAGAACAAGAACCTATCCACCTGGACAAGGACGTCCTCTATTATGCCTCATGGCACCTTGATAGATCTATCGACCAACTAGAGAGTGATTGGCGTGGGTTTTAGATTTCCTAAACCAAGTTCCTCATAAACTGAATATGAAAGAATATTGACACTGGCTCCTAAATTAAGGAGTGCTCTATCGATTGAATGGTTAAGAATGACGCACAAGATAGTAGGAGCACCAGGATTTTTGAGCTTAGGGGGAGTATTGTGCGTGAGAATGAAGTTCACTTGCTCAGTAAAACAAATTTTCTTAGGAATATGTATTCTATCATTGCACTTTTGGGTGCAAAGGTCCTTAAGAAACTTGACCGTAGGATGAGACTTGCTTTATGGCATCCAGAAGAGGGAGGTTAATTTTGACTTGCTTAAATACCTCTATAATACTTTTTATGGTTGCTCCATTCTTTGAAAAAAGGAAAGGCGAGTTAAGACGAGAAGAGAAGGGTACTCTAAGTCCTAGATGGGCTACTAACAGGGTCAAAAGAGAAGTTAGAGATGGGACAAGTGCAACAAAGGTGAGACAAGTGAGTAGGTGTTTGACTCATTAGACGGCTCTCAGTCTTTAGAAGTTGAGTGTGCTACTAGGTTTTCGGGATGAGTCTCAATTTTTCTTTCATTTTTGAGGGTCAAAAATGTATTCACTTACTCATGGTGGGTACTCACAATTTGTCGATTCTTGGCTACAGATTGACCTTTTGGATTACTCACCAGCTGACTTGGTAATTTGGACTCCTCTTAGCGGTTGAGGGTAGCGGCTAGCTTCTCGACCTGGGTCTCTAGTTTGGCAATGGATTGAGACTGTGAGTGAAGAAGGTGAGTGTTCGCCTCTAATCCTTGCAAGGCTTGTAAAACCTACTCCTCAAAAGCTGAGTTCTAAGGAGGGGCTAGAGGAGCTTATTGTGGGATGGGTGGTCGATAGGCCTGAGGATTCAAAGCGTTAGGATATGTGGGCCTAAGGGGTGGGGCCGACAGATTACCCGGAGTGGGTTGTTGCTGCTAGGAAAAATTGAGATGATTTTTTCATCCCGGGTTGTAAGTGTTTGGGAATGGGTCATTACCCGATTGAGAAAAATCTTGTGCCGTATTGACTTGTGCAGTGGCTGGGCAATCGGTGGCAAAGTTAGCTGGGTTGGGATACAATGCACATGCATTCTGAAAGGTAGGAGATAGGGAAGAAGGTACAAAATTGAGACCACCAGATAAGAGTTGGTCTAATTTTTGGGTCAGTATCACCACTTGATTGAATAGATCATGATGCTGAGAGACTTCGTAAATGCTTCGAGTTTTATGAGAGAATGAGGCAATGGATCTGTCAGTACGGGATGCCGAGGTGTGCTGTTGTGTGTTTTTACTCAAATTCTCAAAAATAGTTTAGGCCTCGGTATCGTTTTTCAGCATATAAGTACCACCGCAAGAGACATCGAAAAATTGACGGTGTTGATGTGTCAACCTGTCATAAAAATATTGGATTATCTGCCACTTAGGTACTTAATGATGGGGATATGCTCTCATAATGTCCTTAAGTCATTCCTAGGTCTCATGGAAGGTCTCGCCATCGAGTTGGGTGAAACTGGTAATGACGCGTCTGATTTGGTTGATCTTATCTATTGGAAAAAACTTTTTAAGTAATTCTTGTTGCAATTTATCCCAAGATGTGATTATATTCTCTTCTAAAGAGTTAATCTAATGTTTGGCTTTGTTTTTAGGGAGAAAGGGACCGTTTCATTTTTAGGGTTTCATCTGAATAATTGTTTATTTTAAACGTTAAGCATATTTTAAGAAATTCATCGATGTTTTTTTTAATCTTGGTCCTCATTACTAAGTCCACAAAAAGATGATAATATTTGAATTATATTGAATTTATTTCATAGTGTAAAGGTTCATTCGATCTCCAAATCAAACAGTACTAACTGTGTATGCAATGATCGGCGACCAATCATGGAAAAAAACAAAAAATGAAAAATTACTGTTCGTGGGCTACGACCTCCTAATTCTAATTTTCTCCAATTTTAAACAAAACAAAACAAAAATAGAAATTATAATGCTCTCATAGAGATGAACTGTTTGTCTTCATGTCTATATACCCAACTCTTGTATGTTTTGTCCGTCTTTAAAAACCTGAAAGAGAAAAAAAATTAACCCATTACAGTAGGAAGGAAGAAAGAGAAATTGAATAAAATTCTAACTCTAAAAATTATAATCGTGCAAATAATCCCTGACAATAGCTCCAAAAATTGGTCCGTTGTCATATTGTATTAAAATAAATATTTAAAATTCTAAAATTAAGTACTGTTTGATAGGATAGTGGTTAAGCTCAGACATCGTTCCTTATGAATTATGGAACAAAATTACAATTTTACAACTTAAAATATTATCCTATTTTCTTTTATAAAAAGATTTATTTATTTTAATCAAAAAAATCTAAAATTAAATTAAACTGAAAATAAAAGATTTGATTTAGGTGAATTTTTTTTTCTAAAGATTTGAATTCATCCTAGTCAGTATTTTAGTTTCATTCAGATTTTATTTTATTCAATTGATTCAATTCAATCCTGTCACGATTATAAGATTGACACGGATTAGCAAGAGGATAATGTTGAATCCAAACTCGACATATCCTATCTTAGACGTGGCATGCATCGTCCGAGTAATCTCGGCACAACCCATTCTATCCGAGCATAAGATATCTCATATTTGGATAAGAATAAGAACATATAACAGTTGTATGATTTCGTTATTACAATCATATAAAGTAAAAACGAAAACTAAATAATTAAGTTAAAAACTTGTTGATCAAATGTCAACATATCAAAATCATACAATGAACTGAATCCTAATAGAAAAGAAATAGAAATCTAAATTAATCCTAAAATACCAATTAGGGGTTCATCATCCCTTAGGAAGAAGAAGATTAGCAGCTCATGTTGCGATCTGAATCTATAAAGAATCGAGGAGGACTTGAATCTCGGGTCTTTGTCTTCGAATTTTTGTCACTTTCCGAGCCTCTAGAGTTGCCTCTTTATGAGTCTTCAATTTGATTTTTGAAGATTTAGGAGTGTTGGAATGAATCTCTCAACCCTTGTATATATAGTGCCAATTTACGCCCCTTGTTATATAGTTATATTCAAACCGTGACTGCCCTATTTCGTTCGGACAGTTCCCGTTTTGTTCAGATGCTCTTGCAACAGTAGCTTTTTCATCCGGACGCCCTTGGAGTCTGTCTGAACACAAATCATTTTGGTCAAAATCCATCCGGATGCCTGTATTTTTGCTCGAACGGAATTTCGCAAACTCACGACTACTTTGTTGTTCCGATTTTAAATGAGTGTAACTCCTTCATTCGAATTCTGAATAGGGTCATTCTTTGACTACATTAAAGTCCTGGAAGTCTACTTTTCAATGGCTCTAGTCTCATGTAAAAATTCTTTTTGTACAAAAATTTATGACCAATATAGTGAGTATATATCAGTTTTCTTCACATATTTTTTGCATATTTTTTGCCGAATTTTTTTTAAAATATTATTTTCTTCGCTGTTGAATCTTTTTACCAAATTCTTTGAACTTTGAGCTATTATCATTCTTAAACCTCATAGTGTTGGTTCTTTGGGTTCTGAGATGTAATCGAAACAACGTTGTTTTGATCATTTGATTTCTACGTTAAAATTATTGACATTTGACAGCTTTTGATCCGTTTTAACCTGTTTTTTCACCATCTCGCTTTTTATGATGCTAACACTGAAACACTACTAAAACATATTAATACACACACAATCGAAGTTTAACAAAACATACTTTGCTGAATTTGATTGGCACTTTTACATACTGATCTAATGTGAAAGTAAAAATTAATGTTTGCTCAATTTGGCCTTTGAATGAATTTAATATAATTTTTCAAAGATGGAGTGATTGCGCAAAATTTTTCTAGAAAGAGGACTTTTCTTTCAAAGTGGCCTTAACTTGTCCTTTTTATTCGTTGTCAAAGGGTTTCCTCAACACTTTTTGCATCTTTGGTTATAAGATCTCTTGACAACTAAATAGTCATCAAGCGGTTACTACTTATTGATCCCTAAACAAATGTACTAAACAAAATGCTAGATTAATTTACCCTAAGATAAATTGATTGACCTTTTCTAATTTTCCTTACAAGACAAAAAAAAAAAAACATTCATTCAAATGTACTACAATTAAGAAATGCTAACCATGTTGACACGTGAAAAAGTTGAGAGATTATTGCTATTATTAGAGTTTGGATTTGAGAATTTTGATGCACTTTCAGCTCATGTTTAGATTAGTTTTTTTTATTTTTTTTAAGGTTCTTTAGTTTTTTGATTTTTTTGGTAAGAAAATAAATATAAAAATATATAGAAAAAATTAGCTGAGTCTAAATAAGTAGATTTTTTTGAAGACTTTTGAGCCAAAAAATCCTAAAAAAACTAATCCAAACATAGGCTTAGTATTGTGCTCTTATAAATTGTAGGGTAATTTATAATAATCTCCCGTGAGGTCATTAATAAATATAAAAACTTTTCTGGTAGTTTTAAGAATAGCAGATACATCCATTTTGTTTTAATTATTAGTATCAAATTTGAGGACTATATTAATGGCATTAATGTCACTAACGGAAAATGTTGACATCATCACTTTAATTTGTAATATTTCCAATATTACTCTTATCCAAATAAAAATAATGATATTAAAAATAAATTTCTAATAATTTCCAATCTCTCAATCGCACTTCCTATTCTCTTTGAATTTTACTGTTAGGCTACCACTGCCACATTAAAAAATGAATATTTAAAAGTAAGGGTAATAAGTTAATATTACTATATATTTGTTAACAATGCTAGTGTGACAACACTAACAAGGGAGGTTAGTGTTATTTTCGAAATATAAAAGGAAACTTTTATATTTATTAAAAATCATAAATGAGATTAGCATCATTTACCCTGGATTTTAATATAAATTAAAAAAAAGTAATTATAAAATCTAAGCATTTTTTAGTCATGTTTTAACGAATTTTAGTTTAGGAATAAAAATTAATTAAATACAATAAAGTATTATCTATACATCAAATTTCTTGTATGTTATTAGTAAATATAAATGCCCCAATTTGATCAACCCATATCTTAGGCTTGTTTGGGTAATTGTGACGATGATAAATGAGGATTACACTAAAAAAAAAAAATCAATACATCACAAAGGGGAGAACTCGACTCAAAATTCCTAAAACACCTTGAGAAAAACCCTGGAAACGATCTTTGAGAAAAACCTACCAAAAACATTGGGGCCGCAACCTTCAGTTCTTTGTGACCCCAATATTAAAAATTTCCTTTTCTCAATGTTGCAATTAAACCATGACACTGCAATATCCAACCTTGGGTCCACAACTCTCAAAGACAAATCTGCTAACTATGTTTCTACATTCCCCTCTTTGCCCTCGGTCACAACATCAAAACCTTGGGACTGCAAACTTCATCTTCTGATAGTGAAATATTCCAATCTTACCACGTATTAGCACATGAGAGACGCCAATACCCTACCGACGTTCTTATTCACCCAACATTCTACCAATCTGGCATACCTTTCTAACCCTATTCCACATATCTAGGATATCACTTGGAGGAGAGTTCGAGTTCTTGTGATCGATGGTGGGACTAGAGGTGATCGTTGAGTTGGCACCATAGATTGAGGACCAGCCGGGATCGTTCTTAATGTATCCTTAAGCCATCTTGGCATTTGTTTTCCCACTTCTCTCTCCATCGTTGGAAGATCGCGATTAAATTGTTTTTTCTTTATCATTTTATTTCTTTTATCATGATAGTATGATTGAATTATACTTTGTTTTTTTAGAAATCATGCTAATTAAGACGTAGTTTTGATTTTCTTTCCACCAAAGACAATTTCTCAAAAATCTCAAAAATGCTACTGAACATATAGCATGCTTGCACACAAACCATTGTAGCTAGAATTTAAGTGAACATTATTGTTTTCACCTTGCGGCCACAACCTTTGATGCTGCGACTGCAAACTTCAACATTGATGTATCTGCGACCATAAAGGTCCTTGAAGTGATTGTAGATTTTTTGGACTACCGATATCTTAAATATTGCTTTCCAGTGTTCTTATTCCAGTATGCATAGTTTAGTTTAGTTTCACCATGTTTAAGGGAATCAAGTAGCTTAACTATTTTATATGTCATATTTGGATACTCTCTTGTCTTAACAGACATGAAACGTTTATTATTATGTATATTTTCACTATTTGATCTTGTATATTCTCTCTTTAACTTTTACATTTTGTATTTGTATAGATTTGAAACATTAAATACAAGAACCAAAAAAATGAAGATATTATCGTGGAATGTAAGAATGTTGTAAATAAGGAGTTTTGTTGTGTTTGATGAAATAGCTGATTTGACATAGTCTGGTTGGGATAGTTTTGTTGAGTTTTGGGTTTCTCCTTGGTTGTGTGTTTGTGGGAGTCGTCATATTATGTAATTGTTGATGCTGGTTTTGGGTGCTGCTTTCTGAAGTCGGAGTTTTGTTTTTGATGTATTTCAGTGGTGATGTTATTTGGTGTAGGTGTTGTGCTTTTGTTTGTTTGGTTTTAGGTGTTAGTGTTTTTTTTGTGTTGGTATTAGGCTGCTAATTGTTTTTCTTTTTTTTTTTTATTCTCTCTTTTGGGTTGATTTTTTGTCAATTGTATTTTGCTCGAATTTTGGCCTTGCTCCATTGGAGTTGAAGTCTAAAGTTGTTCTTGTTTGAGTGGTAGATATACATTTTCTCTTTATTAATAAAAAAAATATTTAAAAATCAAGAAAAACAATGTTAATTGGTTTTTGACGGATTGATAGACCGATTGATCGGTCCATCAAGCCGGTCTGCTAATGGCTTTCGTATCTCATTTCAAAGTGAGAAAAGTTGCAACTTGTTCTAGATGAATTGATTGACCGATCGTTCGGTCTATCGAGCCATTTTTTTTCTTGTTGGCAAGATTTTTTTTTTCAAACGAACGTAACTCTTTCATTCTAACTTTAAATGAAATCATTCTTATGTTTAAACTGAAACACCAAAAGACTATTTTCCATTGGTTCCAAACTCATGTTCAAATTCATTTTTTTTTTAATTTATCACACTTTGAGCCATATACACAAATTCTCACTGGTGGATCTCATGGTGTCGGGTTTTCAAATCTTCGAATCTTGAGATATAGTTAGGACACTATTGCTTTTGAATCACGAGATATAATTAGGACACCATTGCTTTGACTCTTTGACTTTTACATTAAACTTGTTGATCATTGACTTTGTCCATTTACTATTCTCTCATTTATTTTTAAGCCCTCTATTCTGTTTTGGTTGTTTGAACCGCATCATAATTTTTAATACATATACTCTAGAAGTTTCCAATAATTTTTTCGTTATTTTTCCTATATTAAAGAGTTAATCTACGTGGTTGTGTGGCTCCAAAGAATATGGTGTGGCTTGGATTCCACGGCATGTCATGCGGCATGGAATTATTACTGGTACTCATGCTGCTGCAACAATCCGAACCCATTTTCTTATTATTATTTTGTTTCCAATCGAAATATCTTGCATAATACATTTCATGGTAGCGACACGCAATCCCATCACTGAATCTTCACCCACATCCCAGAACTCGGAACACCAGCATGCACAACAAACAGCAGATACCACCCTGGTGGCGCAACCTCACGCGACGACGGCCCAACCGCCGTCACCCTATAAGCGCCCGCAGCTGCCTGGCGGAGCTCCGTCGTCTTCAACACCACCATTCTCTGATTCATCCCCTGCGAATGCGTAGCAAACGACGGCGCAACGATCCTCACCGACACCGAACTCAGCCGTAGAAACCTCGAGACGGCGAAGGTGACTGAAAATGATTTCTTGTATCCCAAAACCTCATTGGCAGCATTCTCGATTCTGGGACGTAATTGTTGGTTCTCTGCCGCTAAGTAAGGCGGCGAGAAGGCCTCCAAGCTGAGGTCCGTTGGGTATTGTACCCCGGTGAAGTTGTAGGACACGTGCGGGTTGCTTCCTCCGACTAGAACTCGCCCGTCGGCGAGCAACACCGCCGTGGAATGATACAATCTTGGCCTTGTCGATGGCGTCATGACGCTGAACCGGCTGCCCTCCGTCCCGTGTGGCCGGTAAATCACCGGTCTGGTGACCGGCTTTCGTCCGTTTTCCCACCCGGCAGTCCCAGCCCCGGCGCCGTTGATGATGATCAAGTCGCCGGTGGCAAGAATCACCATGTCACCCATCACCCGGGCCATTGGCATGTTCTCCATGGCCCAGCTAGGGTTTTTATCGGTGACCTTCAATCGCCCGCACGTCGAACTCGCTCGCACGAAGCTCCCGTGGGTGGCCTTCGAGTACGCGCCGGGCGGTGCGCCGCCGCAGATCATGACCTCTGCCTCATTGGGCTGATTTTCATCAATCGGAAGCATCACGGATGATCCTGAGCTAGGGTAGTTCCGAGGATCTCCACCGGGAATCAATGGAAACTCTTTAACCACACGGTTTTGTTTATAATCTAGAGAGATAGCTCTTGTGTTGGCAAAAATAAACAAGTTTCCATCCGGCAATAGGTGCACAAACGGATACAAATTGTTCTCCTCATCATCTCTTGTCTCCCTGAGAAAATTAAGCCAGAAAGTATGTGAAGAAGTGGAGGAACCTCCAGCGCTTCTAGGGTAGAACTCGTAATCAAACCGTCTCCTTCCGCCGACAATGAAAATCCGGCCATCTGGAAGTATCTGATTGGTCGCGTACCATCTACGCGTCGATAGATAACCGGGATGCTCAACCCAATCACAGGAATTATCACTGCACGGTTCTATGGTTCGCACGACGCGATCGCCGTCGTTGTACCCACCGGTTTGGACTAGGGTTCCGTCGGGGAGGACGGAGCCGGAGGAGCACCAGGTGTCAGTCTGGATCATGAGCGGCCGGAAAGTGTTTTTTCCGACGTCGTAAAGTACGGAGTGGGCGGTGCAGTCGTTTTGGAGGACGGTGTCGGCGGGGTCGTGGCGGCAGAGGCCGCCGGAGAGGGAGATGTTGGAAGGGCCGAAGTCGGTGCGATCGAAGATGACGACCTTGTTGTTACGGAGGAGCTGCATGTGCATGGCGGAGACGCCGATGCTGGCATGCAAGAGCCGCCATTCGCCTTGGCGGCCGGAGGTGGAGGTGACAGACCAAGTTTGAGGGGTCGCCGGAGAGGGGTGGTGGAGGAATAGTAATAAAGCTAGTGGGAAGAAGGTGGCCATTTTGGTGAGCTTCATGAGAGAGAGAGAGAGAGAGAGAGAGAATTTTGAGATGATGTTGATGAGTTCTTGGTGAGGAAAAGTTGGTGCAGAGTAGGGTTGATGGAATGGGTTTTTTGATATGCATTTATGTGCATGGAAGCTCAACTTTGACTTGTATTTTTTTATTATTTTATTTTATTAATTTTAAATTAAATAAATAAAAAATATTGATCAGAAACTGATTTTAAAATGTCAATGCTTTCGTTTGGAATAGATTATTTTATGATGTTTTTATTTTTATTGAATTTTACTCTTCAATATATTGTTAGCAAAACCGGTATATCTTTTAAAAATCTCCACTCATAACAAATTGAAAAAGTAAAAACTTTTGGCAGCAAAATAAGAAAAAAATGATTCATATAAGACTAGAAAATCACTTAAAGGTAAACTTATTTTTTTTCATGTCCAATTAAAGTTTTTCAAATTTAGCCTCAACGGATATATTTTTTTAGATTTTTCTATATTTTTTAGATTTTTCTTGTTACAAATAATCAAAAGGTAATATTTAAATTAGAAAAATGAGAAATAATGAAAAAAAAAACTCTTTACCAAATGCTATCTCAAACACAAGAAATGTGACATTTGAGCATTATTTAAAAAAAAAAAATCAGTCTTAAAGAAGACAGAATTATTTCAGTGGTTATATACCCATAAAAATTTCTCATAAAATTATCCATTATTTAATATAAATTATTTACATTCGCTTGGGAAATGTCTCACGTCATAAATAATTTAAGTTATACTATTCTTATTAAATTGTGGGAACTTTTAGAGCTAACTATTATGATTACTTAACATTTCTAAAATTATTTTAGTAATGATAGCCGTATCAAGTAGAGGCTTTCATGTAAAGATTTATGAACACTTTGGGAGGCATCAAACAAGGGAGACAGAAAAATTGCATCATAGCTCAAAAGGAAGTGACCCTAAAATTAAGGTTCACTCCCTTTGGATCTATTCATGTAAAAATCATGTCAACCCCTTCAATCAATTGTTCATTAGTTCTTAATTTTGGGGACTTTTATATATATATATATATATAAAATTTTATCAATTAAATAATAGATTTTTAAATTTTATTCCCATACTACGTCAAAATGTTTAATAAATACGTTTTTAATATTAAATTAAATAAAATAATATATATAAAAAAAAGTAAATTACACTGATCTCCCATGAGATTTTGGTCAAATACAGTTAACCCCATTTTTTTGAACAAATTACACTGATCTCCCTTACAGTGAAACGGCGTTAACGAAAAAGTTAAAATGACCAGAATACCTTAGATAAATACTGTTTGCCTCATAAAATATATTTAAAATAACCAAAATACCTTCAGATAAATAATGTTTGCCTCAGAAAAGTTAAAATGACTAAAATACCCTCATATAATTACCCACAGGCGAGCCGAACACTGCCGGTGCCAGTCGCCGTCGTCCATGACTGTCGCCACCGCCAATGACTCCTCCGCCGCCGTTCGCTGCCGATACCATCGATCAGCGCAACCCCCATCCCCAAATCTCATCTCTCTCTCTGCTCAACCCCCCAAATCTTATTTCTCTCTCTCTCTCTCTCTCTCTCGTTCCACCACCGGTGCCAATCGTCGCCGTCCAAGACAGCTGACGACTCCTCCACCAGTCGACGCCAGCCACCACGCCACCGCCATCACCGACGCAGCTAACATCGAGCCATCGCTGTTTTCCCCTCTCTCTATGTCGGTAATCTCTCTCACTCTCCCATTTTCTTCCTCTCTCTCCTTCTCCACACCATGGGAGGACAGGTGTGGACGGCGATGGCGGTGACTTGCAACGGTGGGGGGCTGCGGCGTCTGTTCTTCCTCTTCCTTTCTTTCTTTTTTTTTTAAGCTATTACACACACAATCAATTGTAAAATATAAATTATTTATCGATCGACAACGTTAACTATCTTTTTGACGACCTAACGCTGCTAGTGAACGGGTTCGATTGCCGGTAAATTATTCTAAAAAATTCAAACCGAAATATTATCGTTGTATAAACTTTATGAAAAGAAAAAAAAAGAAGAAATAGATTTCTGTGTTGAGAGAAAAAATGAAAATATAATGGTCGACAACGTTCACTAACTTTTTGACGACCTAACGCAGTTAGTGAACGGATTCGATTGTCGGTAAATTACTATGGCGAATTCAAACTATCATTTTATTGTTTTATAAACTTCATAAATAAAAAAAAAGAAACGGTTGCTCCATTTTGAAGGGCAAAATGAGAATAAAAATAATAGCATAAATGGTGAAAAACGGAACCCTAACGGTTTGGGGTTGACTGTAACAACATTTAATTCTGTAAGGGAGATAAGTGTAATTTGTTCAAAAAAATGAAATTAACTGTATTTGACCAAAATTTCAGGAAAGATGAGTGTAATTTATCCCAAAAAAATATAGTTGCTAGAAATGCTTTAATAGCAGTTATGCACACATTAAATGTATAAAGTATAAAATTGGGTACTGAGAAATAAATTGAGGAGGTCATAATAGTGAGAAAAAGGGTACTTTGTTGTGGACCAAGGGAATTTCTGCATGCAACCACATTTTTGCCTTGTATATTTAACAGTATAAGAAGCATGAGCCTGTGTTTGTTTGGACTTGATTTTTTTTAGTAGTTTTTAAGTTTTTTAATTTTTTTATAAAAAAGTAAATTTAAAAATATGTAAAAAAAGTCAGGAAAAGCCTAATTAAGTCAAATCAGTTTTTTTTTTTTTTGTCTTTTAAGTTAAAAAATTAAAAAAAAACAAGCCCAAACGGAGGCTTAATTCGTTCGTTGGGTGTATCCAATATAAAAATATGTGCTCTTAGCAGCACAAACCAACCAAGAAATTCAGAAAATTTTATAAAGAGTAAAGCTTGGTACACCGCCTAATCCACTGCCTAATTCACTGCCTCACGTGACTTTTATTGTTTAGCTGTCTTCACTTAATTGTGTTTGGACTTTGTCTTCATTTAATTGTCTTCACTTAATTTGGCGGTTGATTATGAGGTGGACCAAATTAAATGATACTTATATATAAAGTAAGAAGTCAAAAGGTTTTAAATTAGAAATAGTTATTATAAATTTTTTTTATTTTCACATAGTTTATATTTATTTATTTTTGGGTAGATATTGCTCGACAGATCTTGACAAATAAGTTTTAAAAATATAATTTCTATAAAAAACGAATCTATATAATTAAAATTATAATATTTGTAAAAATATATTAGTTTAATAATCAAAAGGTAAAAAGGTTATGATCTCATTGGGTAACTTGACTTTAAGCTGGGTTTTTTGTTTAAGGTTGTTCTAAACTAAATATGCAAAAGGTTCGTTTGGTAAATCGGATGGTGTCTTTAAGCCAAAAAGTAATAAGTTAAAAAGTTTTGCTTAAAATGACTTGAAGCATAAAGAGCTTTAAATAATTTTAAAAAAATTGTTATAATTTTTTGAATTTAGTTTTACATAATTTTATATTCAATATAGATTTTATTTAATAGATTTTAACGAATAAATTTAATTTTTATAAAAAATAAATATGTCTAATAAAAGCTATGATATTTTTAAAAATATATAAAATTATTTTACGTAAAAAAAGGCTAAAAAGCTAAAAGGTTAAAAGTCTATGGGTTCTCAATTAAAGTTTTTTGACTTATTACTTTAAATAAAAAGACAAAAAAAATTTAGTTTAAAATTAGTTGCCAAAGGATACCTAAAAGTCAATAAGGAAAAAATGAAACATTAAGATTGACAAATGAATATATATATATATATATATATATAAAATAAAAATTAAAATATCTTTAAAAATATATAAAATTATGTCACGAAAAAAAGCTAAAAGACTAAAAGGTTAAAAGCCTTTGAGTTCTTAAACAAAATTTTTTAATTTTTTCAATTTTAAACAAAAAAATAAAAAAAATCTAATTTAAAATTAGTTGTCAAACGACGCATAAAAATCACTAAGAATAAAAATGAAGCATTAAAATTGACAAACGAGAAAAAATAACTTTTTAATCTTTAACTTTAAAGACTTTAGCCCGATGTAACCAAACAAAACTAAAATACCAAAATCAAAAAATAAAATTAGAAATTACACTACAAAGTCCAAACACAATCGTGGGAAGACAGCTAATCAATAAAAGCCACGTGAGGAGGTGAATTAGGCGGTGGATTAGGATTGTACCAAGCTTTAATGCTTTATAAATGCACATATTTATTTACTTAGTACACTTATTGGTATGAGGTAAGCTTTTCCCCAATTTTGTTATGAATCGATGAGATACAGTTAAAGCTTTTTTAGGTTTAAAATAATTATATTTTAATGATTTGAATCGTTTATTTTATTGTTTTTAATTTATATATTATTACTATAAAAAATTAAATTAATTGAATATCGTTAACTGTCAGAATAAATTATATTTGTATTAATAAAATAAATATCACAGCTTATTTTTATTAATGTAAATGTGATTTGTTATGACAATTAACAATATCCGATCAATTTAATTTTTTATAATAATAATATAAAATTAAGAATAATAAAATAAATAATTTAAATTATTAAAATATATTTATTTTAAGCTTAAAAAAGCTTCAAGTCGACCTCTTCAGAGAGAAGCCTCACCCTATTGGTATAAATATTTATTCATCAATTACACGTATTCAATGCTTATAATTGGTTTACTAAATTAAAGCATGTGTTTTCAACATATTTTAAAATTAATTTTTTTGTTAATTTTTGTTTGATATTATTTTATCATGTTTAATATTAAAAATGTGTTTACTTAACACGTTTTTTTAATAAAAATCTATTTACCAAATACAAGCATAAAAATAAAGTTCGAAATCTATTATTAAATAAATTTTTAAAAAAATTTATTTTTTTGTTAATGCACCGTGTGTATGGATGAATGTCCATTTTTAAGAACTCATTACGTAACTGAACCTCTAGACAATTGGAACCTCAGACCCCCGAAGCCCTAGCATCCTGGACACTAGAACCCCCAGGATCCTAGACTCCCGAGACATTGGACCCTCAAATCCTAAGATCTCGAACCCTTGGACCATCAGAACCTCGGACCCTTGGAATCTCAAGACCCCCAGAACCTCTAGACCCTTGAGATCCCGATTTCCTAGAGCCACGGAATATCGAGACCCCAGACTCTCGAACCCCTAGAACCCCTAAATCATTGAATCCTCGGGACCCCAGACCCCCGGACTCTTGAACCATTGGACCCTTAGTACCCCCAGATCCCTAGGACCCACGGACCCCTGGATCCCTAGATCCGTAGGACCCTCATACCCCGATACCCCAAAATCCCAAAATTCTAGAACCTCGAGACCCCTAGAATCGTTAGACCTTCGGACCCTAAACCTCGGGACCCTTAGACCCCCTGAACTAAGGACCCCCGAACCACTGGCACCCCGGACCCTAGGACCCCTTGAACCCAAGACCCCTAGGCCTTGGACCCTGAACCACTAGAACCTAGGACCTCGAAACCCTAGTCCCTCGAACCCCTAGACCATTGGAATCTCAGACCCCTAAAACCTGAGGATCTTCTGTACCCCAGCACTCGCGAGACCCTGATCTCCTAGATCCACGAGACCTTGAGAATCCAAACTCCCAAACCCATAGGACCCCGAACCTCCAGACCCCTAGACCCCATGAACTAAGGACCCCCGAACCACTGGCACCCCGGACCCTAGGACCCTAGGACCCTTGGAACCCAAGAACCCCAGGCCTTGAACCCCAGAACCACCGACCCTAGGACCTCAAAATCCTAGTTCCTCAAACCCTTAGACCTCGGAACCTCGGACCCTCGAAAATTGAGGATCCCCTGTACCCCAGCACCCGCAAGACCCCGATCTCCTAGATCCACTAGACCTTGAGAACCCAAACTCCCGAACCCACAGGACCCCTGAACCCCCCCATGATCCTGAACCTCCAGACCCATAGACCCCTTGAACTAAGGACCCCCGAACCATTGGCACCCCGGACCCTAGGACCCTAGGACCCCTGGAACCCATGACCCCCAGGCCTTGGACCCCCGAACCACCGACCCTAGGACCTTAAAACCCTAGTCCCTCAAACCCCTAGACCTCGAAACCTCAGACCCCCGAAACCTAAGGATCTCTTATACCCCAGCACTCGCGAGACCTCGATCTCCTAGATCCAGTTGACCTTGAGAACCCAAACTCTTGAACCTGCATGACCCTTGAACCCTAGGGATCCCGAACTTCTGGAACCTCGGGACCCTCGAACCCACAGACCCCCAAACCCCTAAACCCTAGGGGCCTTAGATCCCGAGACCCACGAATTCCCGAACTCCTAAACCCCCGGGACCCCAAACCCCAAATCTTAGGACCCCAAGACCTAGGGACCCTTGAACCCCCAGCACCCCACACCTTAAGACCCCCAGAACCCTGGACCCTTAGGATCCCGATCCCTCGAACCCCCTGACCCCAAGACCCCGGACCCCTAAAATGTCAGACCTTAGGCCCCCGGGACCCCT
>JAOTRH010000020.1:8237213-8259194 GCA_034768845.1 Heliamphora exappendiculata | reverse complement strand
GAGGAGGGGGGAGGGGGGAGGGGGTTTCTTCACATGCTTTCTCCTTGATTTCCAGAAGTAAAAAAATTCTAAATTGTTCAACGAAATAAATCAAGAAACAAGCCTCATTGTTTGCTTAAACTTATGGGAAAGGCAGAAATTGAAAAAAAGTCACTAAAGATGAAAAAGACTACTTTTTTGACTGAAAATAGCTTTCCTTGTCTTTTCTGTTTTTTTTTTAGTTTTTTTTTTTTGACTTTTCCAATTCCTTGTAACGGAGGGAATCTAAAAAGTATGAAAGTTTGGATTAAAATTGAATTTTTAATAATGTTAACATGGTCAGTCTAAAGCATTGGTTATTAACCAAGTTTTCATCAGAGAGATAAAACACTGTTGGTACTACATCTTTAAAAATAAACATCATTAACCCCTCACACTAGGGAACACAGTAAAAAGAGAAGAGGGATTGTGCTTAATGGTTAAGTGCGGTTTTTATATAGCATGGACACTTGTTCGGCAAAAACAGACTGTCTTTGGAGCAACTGTTTTGGAGAGCAAAAATTGAAAAGATAAGTAAACACAAGACCGAGTGGGCTCTTGATAAAGAGATTGCACTAAGCTTAATGGCTACATCATTATGTTCACCATTGGTTTCAAGAATTACATAAAGATTCTATCTAAGCAGTAAAGTACTTGAAAAAGAAGTAAAATCATATCAAAGTTCCCCATTTAAAACTAAAGCAACTTTCAATCACTTAAATAAATTGAGTGTGCTTCTTACCTAGTCTCTGTCAATTTTGAGTTAATAGCTTATGTTTTGGCTAGATGGTTCTCATCCACAGGCATTGTCTGTGACCATGTGTTTCCTTCCTTGGCTTGACCCCACATCACAGTGTAAAATCCAATAGCTATTATGATTGCTCCAATAACGCTGGATTTAAAATATAAAACAAATATTTCACATCAGCTATGTCCTTAGTTTTTTTTTTTGATAAATTGAACATAGTAGTAATTTATTCTCCATCAAGTTTGGGTAGAAAACTTAGCTAGTTATCTAACTGGATTTTCAATTCATATAATCTAAAAATTCATGATTGCAATCCAGTTTTTCTATCCTGTCCTCTTTCTCCACTTTGGTTCTTTTCATCAATTACATCTTCGAGGAAAGTTCAGATAATGACAAAATATCCATAGAAGAAGAGGATAACAAGTACCTGCCAAGATGAAGAGTATCATCAAGGAAGATCAGTCCTGCAATCACAGCAATGACCATTCCCAAGGGCTTAAACAAGGCAACATATAAAGGACCCTTCTCATGCAAGCACCAAGTAACAATATTGTAGCGGATCACAATCCCAAATATCGCCTAAACAGAAACTAAATTAGCATGTAGAACTGGTGAGCAATACTAACCATTATCCAAATAAAACATTTAAAAGGGCATATGACATTGTAGATGCATATAAAAAGAGCACCAAAAAAGGGGGGTTTTTTCTTTTCTTTTTGAGGAGGTGGCGGTGGGATAAGCCGGTGTTATACAAGCTCTACATTATTGTAAGTAGGAATTTATAATTTCCCAGAGACTCATAAAAGAATATGATAAAAGTAGATAACCATTTCAAAGCCAAAAAAACTATGTATGAAACAAAACACAACTCAACTTGTGAACTGAAACCTGTACCCCTTCCCTTCAAGGCATCTCATATTCCTTTCCCACCAAACACACCCATTAAGCACAGCAGACTACTTGCCGCATTTTCCTTGCATTCCTAACATGGCCTTAATCCAACAAATAAAGAAATTCACTGTTGCTGACATCAGCTAAGCAATGCGGAGAAGAGAGAAAAAAGGCTCCACAGCTCGTGACATGCTCTAGATGCAACAAGTGGCTGACATTCAAGTTTCAACTGATCCCTTCTTGTGTATGTATTAACAATCCAAGATTTTTCCCCTGCATTTTGAGATATCAATCATCCCAATAGCATCCCAAGTTGGCATTGAAGGGAAAGATGCAACCTTCATGGGAGCCTTGGAATGTCCAATACCATTCCAAGGAAATTGGCAACTCGATCAAGCTCAGTTTCTTGTACCAAGAACATGCAGAGAACATCCCAGAACCCCCCCCCCCCTAAAAAAAAAAAAACCAGGCACTGCCTCATGGGTGCAGACCATTTTTACGTATGGCCTTTCAAAAAATAACACGAAAGACTCCGCGTTGTACTCCAAGTCCTTCTCGACAATAGCTCCAACTCTGTGAAGAGGATATAGGCTTCGTTTGGTAACTCAGCTTAAAGTTGAGATTTTTGCTTGAGGTAGCTTTAATCCAAATAAGCACAAGGTTCATTTGGTGTAATTAGGTGTCACTTAAAAGGCTAAAACCCGAAAGCTTATTTAGCTTTAAGTGGCCTTATGCAATAAGACAATAAGCCAAGTTGTTATGGAATTGCTTTTAAATTTTTTGCATAATATTATATTTAATATAGATTTTGTTTGATATATCTCAACAAATAAATTCTAAAAATAGAATTTTCATAAAAACACAAATGCGTGTAATAAAACATTTTTTAAAAAATGTATAAAAGCATTTTAGTTAAAAAGTAAAAAAAAAAAACTAAACGTCAAAAAGCCATTGCCAAACGAATCTTATGAATTCACGATTCAGTTTATGATTCAATTCACAATTTATTCATAAATCAATACGAATCTATGAATAAATTCATTTTGCAATAGAAACATGATGAATCAATTTGATTTACAAGGCGATTCACTATTTACCATTTATATGAAATTTAAAATTATCATATCCAATAACTTTCGAAATCCTATTTATCACTTTTTATTTTGAAAATACTATAATATAATTTAGTGCTTTTATTGTAAAAATAAAATATAATCATGCACAATGTGTTGTTTGTTTGGTGATTAGAGAGTATAATAAAAATAAAATAAATCTAATAAGTTCTTTAACCATTTTGTTTATTTCTCTTTTATGTGTCAAAGTACTTTTTTTTTTTACCGATTTTAAAGATAATAACACTTTCAATAACTTTTTTAGTACTATTTTGGTGAATCAATAATAGTTTAATATGATATGGGATTAAATCGTTTAGACTCAATGATTACACTATTTTTTTCTAAACTTCTTTTCTTAGCAATAATCATACAAGAAATATATTAAAGTGTATTATGTTTAATCTGAAGAGTTTTCACCATCTCTCTTTTATTATTTTAGTCTCTTTGAGATTTTTGGTCCATTTTATTAATTTCAAAAGAAAATATAGTAGGATTCTTAAGAAATCCAATAGTGGGTGAGATTTAAACCAAAATCTTTTGTGATAAAAGTAAATATTTTCCTTATAAGATTATGCAATCATGTTCTTATTGTATATTTTGCGTCAATATTTATTTTATTTATTTTATTTCATATGTATAAAGTATTTAACATCATGTTTGTAGTTTACGATGAATCTTATGATTGTTGATTTGATTTACCATTCACAAAATCAAAATTTCGATTCACGATTTGATAAATATGATCTAAACAACTATAGAAATGGCAACCTTAGTAGATTGTAACCACACCAAGCATCATCAAAAATCTATCCTATGCCAAAAACCAAGCTTTTCGCAGGTCCCTAATCCCCAACTTCGTAGCACTCAATCCATAGATGCATGCATGACAATCCAAATCAAATCATTACCAATATATTGCATAACCAAATTAATAGAACTATATCAAAGTAGAAGGAAAGTAAAAATATAAAATATAAACCAAAAAGGATTTACAACAAAACGTAATAACCACACAGATAAGCTGGTCCTGGAGTTTTCTTACTGAATACAATACGGCAATCATTGCAATTCCAGGGCGCAATGTCCAAGCACTTGGATTCCTTTCTACAACGGAAGAGATAAATGCACATTGCATGGTGCCAAACAGGATGAAGAAAAAGACTACAGTCACTTTTTCTGGATATTGCTTCACAGTAGCAGCCTGGGAAAAAAATAAAATCAATCACTTTTATCAGCAAGTACGGAATTTGAATACTCAAACACAGTAAGCATCCTTCTTTCTGTGGTATGTTTTATTGCAAAAAAGTATGTTCATAAAATCTCCCTTCTGCATAATTCAAGCTTCACCAAAATAAAATTAGTTAAAATTTAAAAACAATCCTGGTAGTAAAAAGTAATCAAATTCTAAAGATGCTGACACACTAAATATAGTCGGACGGATGGAGCCATTGAGAACTTCTCCTCCTAAATAATTCTCCCTCCAGAATTTCATCAAAATTGGTACTCTTGCATCTACTGCTAAATCTATAGGTTTTTATAGAGTTGTGATGTTGCTAACGTTTATCCAGTGGTTTAGTCATGGTTACTATTGGCAGATAGGATTAACGTATGATAAGTAAATTTGATAATAAATAAATAGACAGCTAAGGCTTCACGTATTGCAAATGGTGTTAGGATGGCACATTAATTGGCTTTTGTTTGCTTCGGTAGTTTGTCCATGTCAATAATAAACTCAGTTAGGATATTTTCTCCTGTTAGTTGAGAAGTTAGTTTGATATCTTAGCTGGCATGTATGTGTATGTGTGTCTATATATATATATATATATATATATATATATATATATATATAAACAAGGCTGTTATCATTGCAGTCAATGAGAAATGAAAACAAAACAGTTATCCTTTTTCTCTCTATATTCTTTAGTTTCCTTTCTTCTAGTTTTCTGTGTTTTGGTTGTCAATAAATGGAGCAATAGGAAAAGAATGATGGGTCACAATTTATGTTAGATGGACTTGGATACAAGCATTGGGGTGAGGGTACCTAAGTGTATCTGATTTCTACGTCTTGACATAGGAACAGGACAAAATAATCATATTTTTTAATATTCTTTTCTTATTTCTGGGAGGAATACGGTGTGTACAAGGTGCTAGAGCAATTGATATACATGTGGGGAGTTTGCTTGCTTGGTAAATATCCAAATAATGGTACTTAGACACATATCTAATGCTCTTATTCACATGTCAAGAGAAGGAACGGGTAATTCAAGCAAGTAGAAGAGTCCATTTATCATCGATCTTAGGGATGAGAATGATTTTCTCCAAAGACAGTCCAAGCACGAAGGAACTTTTTAACTGAAATGGCAAGGCCAAGGAAGGAAGGTTTGGTAGTTCAGCTTAGAATATATCTTCCAAGTCAGTTTCGTAAGGTTGATGAAGTTCATCTCCCATCTCCGGGAATGGAGGAAAATATTTTGGTTGTGGAACTAAATCTGACAACACAGTAAGCCTGTCTCATCTTGTTCAGCTTCAGTGAGAGATTCAGAGAGTCTATGCTTCCAAACATTGGGAGCTTTCAAAAAGGAGACTCAAGTAGCATCTTGAAACGATAGCAAGGCGTGCAGAGCTATGGTCGAAGAAGTGGGAGTCAAACACAAGTATGATCGTGATGTGGAAACAAATTCAGGATACTCAGCTGCAATAACTGCTATGCTAACCAAAAAACTGCTAGAAGAAATTGGGGGAGAGTATGCATTCTCATCTGCTGCACGCCAGCCTCAGTGGGGCTATGGGTAGGTTGTGGGTCCAGACTCCACAGATGGCCAGCAGAGTATGGAGGACTATACCAAGCCAGAGGATAGGTAGTAATAGGTGCCGTGCATGAACCGGGAAAGGGGCACAAATGGCCTTAAAGTACTGTTCCATGTCCAGAGGTCTTCGAGCCTCAGCATTTCAAATCCCTATGAATGGTTGTGATTCCGAGAATCAAATGCATCTGGATTAGCCAAGTGAGTAATTCGGTTCAAGAACCGGAGATCATCTCCAGAGCAAGCTCCTCAATATGATCAGGTCATTAACCCTTTGGAGATGGTGCAACAAGAAGAGAATTAGTAAAAATGAAAAGGAACTACCCACAATGTTGTTGAGAGTGAAGAAAAACCTTTATGTCTAGTAACCGTTTGAGCAGACAAGGGTTCGCTCGAGGGGGCTTGCATGCAGTTGGTCTCGGCCTAGTGACGACTCGAGCAACCAGGGGCCCGAGCGAGCAGGCTTGTACGGAGGTAGTCTCGGGCTAGTGACCGCTCGAGCGGACCGTTGCAGAACAATTATTGCTGTGCGGCAACTAGGATTATGTTTTAACCTAAGGGCTTTTATGAAAGGTGTGGTATGCCATGTTTTAGCTATAGAGAAACGTCAAGATCATTATTCTTTTTATAATCTTTAGATCAATATTAAAAGTGTGAGCCTTCAGACGTAGGCGCCATTGCCAAACCACGTAAAAACTCGTGTGTGCATCATTGGTTATTTTCTGTTTTCGTTCTAGTTTTGTGTTCGTTTGTGACTTGATTGTGTTCTTCACTAACGTAATTTGTGGGTTGGATTTAGTTGAGTCTTGACTTGAAATCCACAGCAACTGGTATCAAAGTAAGGTTTGGAAGTTAAAGATCACGACATGGCAGATGATAGGAAGATCAAGATCGAGAAGTTCAACGGTTTGAACTTTGGCCTTTGGAGGATGTAGAACGAGGATGTTTTGTATCAGAAGGATCTATTTGAACCTTTGATTGGGGAGAAACCAGAGAAGATGGCACAGACCGAGTGAAAGATATTGGATCGAAAGGCTTTGTGAACCGTGCGACTAAGTCTCGCACTGTTGGTGATCTCCAATATTGCAAAAGAGAAGATGACGGTAGGATTATTGGCGGCGTTGGAAAAGATGTATGATCAGCCCTTTGCATCAAATAAGCTACACTTGATGAAGAGGTTATTCAATCTAAGGATGGAGGACGATGCCATTATAGCAGAGCATCTCAACGAGTTTATTTCCATCATAAACCAATTGGAGTTAGTTGGGATCAACTTTGATGATGAAGTCAGAGCCCAAAGCTCTCCAGTTTACCGAAAAGCTGAAGCGCCTTGGTTGACACAGTCAGCAACTCCTCGTCTAAGTTGAAGTTGGAGAAGGTAGCTGGTTTCATCTTTGGAGAGAAACCACGCCGAAGAACAGCGGGTGAAGGGTCAACATCAGGATCAACGCTGAACGCCAAAGGTAGAGGAATAAAGATTGATGGGAAGAATCAAAAGGGCCAAGAAAACCACAGATCCAAATCACGGGGCAAATCGCAGACTCAGAAAAAGTCGGTGTTAATACATATTTAGTATTAAGATATTAAGTATTAATAATAGCCTGTGGGATGCCCACAGTGTCTATTGTAGATTCTCATTTGCTTAATAAATACGTGTGTATGTCTCACAATGAGACACGCTTTTCCGTATTCTTTCTCTCTTTTCTAACATGGTATCAGAGCCATGGAACCCTAGCTACCAAACCCTAACCTTCAGTCCCTCCAGCCGTCGCCAGCCACAAACCCTAGTTTTTACGTCGCAACCATTGTCGGACCTCCGGTGACCCTCGTCGGACCTCTGCCGATCCTCGTCGATCAGCAATCCAGCCACCGCCAGCCACAAACCCTAACCTTCGCGTCGCGACCAGCTACAAACCCTAGCCGCCAGCCACCGCCGACCCTCGTCAAACCTCCGTCGACCCTCAGCGACCACCGTCGGCCCTTCGCCGACCACCGCCGACTTCCGTCAGGCCTCCCTCAACCACAACAAGCCTCCGCGACCTACCTCAGTCGCCGAAACAGCCTTCAAACCTCCTCACAGACCACTGCCAACCTCCACACGCTCTCGCCGGCCACTCTCTGACCCTCGCCGGACCTCCGGCAGTTCCTTCCAGAGGATTTTTCTCTCTCTTTCCCTCATTGCATCTGTCTAGTCTGTACAATCGGCTATGGTATGCTGGTTCGATGATGCAGTGAGGGTTCCACACAGCTCTTGGTCATTCTCCTGTGTGGATGTAACTTGTGCTCCGTGGTATTTTCTTTTTTGGTCTCCTTGTTGGTAGACAAGGATGTCAGAGGATTCGGTGACCCGTGAATCTCAGGTTGAAGCTGGCCGGCAGCGTACCACATAGGTTGTCTCGTCATTCACACGGTTAGTTGATCGGCGACTCGATGGCGCCAATGGGTATGCTCTATAGAAGAAGAGCGTCCTTAAGTCTCTTCAAAGAATGGAGCTCGATTCCCAACTATTTGATGACCCTCCGTCACAAACATCAGCAACCTTCCGGACTTGGACCTAGGATGATGCCCGGATATTTAGTTAGCTGCTCAACTCGATGGAACATTCAGTTCAGGCTTTGGTGGCGAACACTGATACTGTGCGAGAGATCTGGTTCTTATTAGAATTGATCTATTCGTCTATTAATGATCTCTCCCGCCTATATGATGTCATGAAAGGTTTCTTTCACTCCCAGTAGTCCGAGAAGCCTCTTCAGGATCACTTTATGCAATTAAAGATTTTGGTTGGCGAGTTTGATCGTCTTCTCCTGTTCCTGAATCAGCTGTCTCAGTTTTAGCAGCAGCGGCAGCAACTGTTGGTGGTGTGCTTCTTAGCTAGTTTGGCTTCCGAGTTTGACTCCGCTCGCTCTCAGATCCTTGCTGGGGCCGACATTCCCACTCTCTGCGAGACATTCCAACGTGTGAGTCGAGCATCCCAACGGGATGAGTCTCGTGGTACTAGTACATCTCTTGTTGAGACCTCCGATCAGTCTGCTTTAGTGGGTTTTCATGGTGGCCGCAGCGGTCAAGGCCGCGGTCGTGGTCGTGGTGGTAACAAGTCCGGTCGTGGAGGAAGTCGTGATGGTGGTCGTGAGACCTGTACGTGCCACTATTGGGGGATCCGGGGACACATTCCCAGTTAATGTTACAAGCTTCATGGGAAACCCTCATTGGTGGCCAATGCCACATCTGATTTTAGCTCGCAGGACTATATCCAGCCAAGTCCTCGGGGGGCCTCTAATTTGACCAGATGAGTTGTGGAGATAACTGCTGCAGAGTATGACCAGTAAACGTATGGTCAGATTGGACAGAGTACGAGTTCTTCTGAGGTACCAGCAGCCACCTTTGCAGGTAATCCCACTGCATGTGTGCCTACCTCCCACACCTGGGTTATTAATTCTGGCGCTTCTGCTCACATGGCTGGATCATCAGGTATTCTATCAGATTATAAGTTGACCCCTGGTCACGCTGATGTGTTGGTGGCTAATGGCTCCTCCTTAGCTGTTGAGGGTTGTGGTTTTGCGACACCAACTCCTGTCCTTTCTTTATACAATATCTTGCATACTTTTGATAATCCCTTCAATCTATTATCTATCAGTCAGATTACCACCAATTTGAGTTGCTCCGTGACATTTTTTCTTGATTCTGGTATTTTTCAGGATCTTACGACGAAGAGGATTATTAGTTAAGGACGGGTCTCCAGGGGGTTGTACCTCCTAGATGCTGCTCCTGCTCAGGCGTACTCTACCTTGTCTTCTTCTGCCCTTGATATCCATTGCCATCTTGGGCACCCTACTTTTTCTAGTCTTAAAATTCTTTACCCTAATTTAAGGTCTGTGTCTGCTATTGAGTGTGAGTCGTGTCATTTTGCCAAGCACCTGCGTGTGCCTTTCAAGTCTCGAGTCAATAAAAGAGCTTCTGCTCCTTTTCAGTTAGTACACCCTGATGTCTGGGGACCTAGTCCGATTACCTCTTTATTTGGTTTTTGTTATTTTATAAGTTTTGTCAATGATCACTCTCATGCCACTTTTCTCTATTTAATGAAAAATAAATCTGAGGTTTTATCTGTGTTTGATCAATTTTGTAAGACTGTGCAAACTCAATTTGGTACCTGTGTTAGGATCTTGCGTAGTGATAATGGAGGAGAGTATATGTCTACTGCCATGAGGGAGTTTCTAGTGAGTCATGGCATTTCCCATCAGACGTCGTGTCCTGATACTCCCGAACAAAATAGGGTAGCTGAGCGGAAAAATAGACATGTTTTGGAAACATCCCGTGCTCTCCTATGTAATAGGCATGTTACTCATCATTTTTGGAGTGAGGCTATTCTTACAGCTTGTTATCATATTAATCGCATGCCGTCTACTGTCTTCGATGGTATTTCCCCGTTGTCTGTGTTAACTCCTATGTTACCTAGGCACTCCCTGCCTCTTAAAATCTTTGGTTGCGTATGCTATGTGCGTGACACTCGGCCACATGTTACTAAACTTGATGCTCGTGCCCTCAAATGTGTGTTGGTTGGCTACCCTCAACACCAGAAGGGGTATCGGTGTTACTGTCTTGCGCTTCGTCGTTTTGTTGTGTCTCGGGATGTTACCTTCCTGGAGTCGACCCCATTCTATTCTCTTTCTTCTCCTGTTCCACCTCCGGGTCATGAGCCACCTCATTCCCCTTTGTCTGCCGATTTTTTGGTCTCCCGGATTACAATTGATACTTCTGCCTCCCCTTCTGACCTGCTCCCGGTGCCACCTCCTGCAGCCTCGCCCTCCTGTGATCCGCCTCCTGCTGAGCCAGTTCTCTCGTCGGGTGATCTGCCGGTAAGTGAGCCCTCTATTGCTGCCCGTCGCCCTTATCGTCATTGTCGGGATCACCCCCGGTATGTTGACTCCTATAAGGGCTTGTCAGCTTCTTTACGTGCTTTTATTTCTACAGTTGATACTACTGCTGTTCCTGGTAGTGTTTCGAAGACTCTCTCTCATCTTGGTTGGCGTTCTGCTATGTAGGAGGAAATGTCTGCCCTGGATAATAATGGCACGTGGGATCTTGTTTCTCTTTCTACCGGGAAGCAGGCAGTTGGCTGCAAGTGGGTTTACACTGTGAAGGTGAATCCTGATGGCTCTTTGGCTCGCTTGAAAGCACGCCTTGTTGCAAAAGGTTATACTCAAACTTATGGTGTTGACTACTTTGAAACTTTCTCTCCTGTTTCCAAGATAAATTCCATTCACCTTTTTCTTTCTCTCGCTGCCACTCGGAATTGGCCGCTTTATCAGTTGGATGTCAAGAATGCCTTCCTCCATGGCGATCTTCAGGAGAAAGTCTATATGGAGCAACCTCCCGGATTTGTTGCTCGGGGGGGTTTGATCTTGTGTGTCGCTTTCGTCGTTCTTTGTATGGTTTAAAACAATCTCCTCGGACCTGGTTTGGGAGGTTTAGCATGGTGGTGCAACAGTTTGGTCTGCGGCAGTCGGGCAAAGATCATACCGTGTTCTTTCGTCTGACAGCCTCCGGCTATATTCTTTTCGTTGTATATGTTGATGATATTGTCATCACTGGTGATGACCGTGTTGGGATTAATAGCCTGAAGGCCTTACTGCAGAGGTAAGCATGGGATTTTTATTTCTCAGAGGAAATATGTGATTGATATTTTGCGCAATGCCGGCCTGCCGAATGCAAAAAGTGTGGAGTCTCCGATGGATCCGAGTGTGAAGTTTCTTCCCGGTGACGGTGATGTGTTTCCTCACCCTGACAGATATCGCTGAATTGTGGGAAAACTTAATTATTTGATTACTATGACTAGACCAGATATTGCTTATCTTGTTAGCATTATGAGTCAGTTTATGTCTTATCCCCGCGTTCCTCATTAGAATGCAGTGCTTCGTATTCTACGGTACCTCCATTCTGACCCGGGAAAGGGTCTGCAGTTCTGTGATCGGGGTCATTTCTATACCGAGGGTTATTCTGATGTAGACTGGGCAGGATGCCCGATTGATAGGAGATCCACATCATGGTTCTCTGTCTTTGTTTGTGGAAACCTGGTTTCCTGAAAAGCAAGAAGTAAGATGTGGTGAACCTGGTTTCCTGAAAAGCAAGAAGTAGCAAGAAGTAAGATGTGGTGAACCTGGTTTCCTGAAAAGCAAGAAGTAAGATGTGGTGTCAAGATCTAGTGCTGAGGCGGAATACAGGTCTATGGCTTTGGCAACGTCCGAAATCATGTGTGGGTTTGACAACTTCTCACTGAATTAGACGAACCACCTATGGGTCCTACCAAGTTGCGGTGTGACAATAAATATGCTGTCTACATCGCTACTAATCCAGTGTTTCACGAGTGGACTAAGCACATCGAGATCGGCTGTCATTTCATCCGCCACGAGTATAAGAACGGCACTATCGATTTTGGCTTTGTTCGTTCTGGTGAACAATTGGTTGATGTGTTCACCAAGGGACTGCTCGGGCCTCGGGTTCACTATATTTGTAACAAGTTGGGTATGATTGATATCTATGTTCCAACTTGAGGGGGGGTGCTAATATATATATTTAGTATTAAGATATTAAGTATTAATAATAACCTGTGGAGATGCCCACAATATCTATTGTAGGCTCTTATTTGTTTAATAAATACGTGTGTATGTCTCACAATGAGATACACGCTTTCTTGTATTCTTGCTCTCCTTTCTAACAGTTATTTGGTGTCATCAAAGATATACACATATACCCTATAAGCAGCAATCGCTAAACTATAACCTCGCGACCAATTCAAATAATTGTTGCCATCTAACTTAGCAGAATTAATCTGGAGGGATGGATTGTCAACAAGAGTCCGTGAACAACTCAACCCATGCTCCTTACTTTCAATAAAAAGTGTACTGGCCTCCGACATGTATACCACTATGAATGACAATCAATAACAACTAGAAAAGGCAACCAACCCTCCTAAAACCAGCCTCAGTTGACAAATCCTAACAAATCTGAGGAGATGTATCACTTACGCAACCCTGAACCAGCAATAACCCAATACTAGTAAACTAAAAAAAGGGCCAAAAACTTGACTGCCACTAGGGAGAAAATAGAAATCGAAGCCTTGTTTCGCTTGAAACTCGAACACCTGTGCTTCAAACCTCCAAAGGAGCCTTCCACATGTCGAATTGTGTCGCCCTAGGCTTCTATTGGAACCAAAAAACAAACATCAAACAGAGCTCTGAAGGCGATGTCTGAAGAAGAAAAAAAATCATATTTTTCCAAAAATAATAGACAAATAGGAAAAAGGTATGAAAAGGTTCTATATGATCATGAAAATAATTTTCAAAGCATGAGGAGACCTAGTCATGTATACTGGATCTTTTTGCTTTTTTTTTTTCATATTTGTTTAGCAAAAACAGCAACTGAGTTGTAGGAAGAAGAAACAAAAAAATTTACATGATGAAGCTTCAACAATTAAAACAAAATATTATGAATACGAAGGATCGAAGCTCTGATACTAAGTTAGATTTGATGAGATGAAGGTGGCTTAGAAGAAAACAGAAGAAGAGACACAATGTGGAAAAGAGAGATGAGAATGAAAATTAGGGTTCTCTCCCTCAAATAACCTAACCATCTATAAACCAGTGCTTATTATTTTTCAGTTTTAGTCATTTTGAGATTGTAATTTTCCGAGCTTCTTTCTTTGTATTTCTCTCTAAGGAAAATCTTCTCTAATTCCTAAATCTTTGAAACTGATTGTCATTTTTTTTTGTATCAGAGAGGCTTTGATCCTCCCCCCCCTAATTAAGTGTCAAATTCACCAATTGAAGAAGAAATTAAGCTCCCATTCGAGTTTCAAAGCTTGCAAATCACTCCAGTTAGCATTGCAACTTCTGGACCTTTCGTTGCAGCTGGTTGTTTGTAATTTACCTCTACTTCTAACTTAATTCTGGCTCTGGTTGACTATCTGAACCATTGTAAATCTCTGATGCTTTGATTCAAAGTTGATGTGGCTTCTAGTTGATGTCGACTTGTCTCGAATCATCGTGAATAGGCTGCATTCATGTCGGGTTGCCTCAGATGGAGTTGGTTGTTGTGAACCACAGTTTGTGAGTTGTCAAAGCCGTGAGAGTTCAATCAAACTCTAAATTAACTCAAATCTGGGCCCTAATCGTGCTGTTGAACTCTAATTGGATTGCCTAGAGTCCAATTGTTATAAGTAGCAATAAAACAAAGAAAAGCAATTGGTTTATTTTTCGATCTATGTTCAATAATTCGGCTCTTCCAAATAAACTAGCTTATAAAATGTCTCCAAAAGAGGGAAGAACTTCGAAGGCAAACTAAAAGCTTTTAAACAAAGGCTACATTTGTGAGAGCCTTAGTACTTGTGAGGTGCCTGCTCTTTTGACTAAGAAGGATGGATCTTGGAGAGTATGTATGATCGAAAAGCCATTAACAAGATTACTCTCTAAGTGTTGATTTCGAATCCGAAGATTGAATGGCATGTTTGATTGCCTACTCGATTCAAAGTTCTTTTCTATGATTGATTATTGTGTGAAAGTACAGTATTTTTAGTTATTTTGTTATTTATTTGTTAGTTAACAGGTAGCTTAGTCATTTAAGACTAATTAGGATTTTTGGTTTTCCATTATATATACTATGTAATTTACCTCTAGTTGTAACTCTTTGATGATTATGCAATAATAATGTTTTTACTCTGTTTGCTATCATGGTATCAGAGCTAACATCAACACCCTAGCTTGCCATTGTCGACCTCTTCCTCCTCCAACGCCGATCTCGGATCCTAGACGTCGATCTCTTTACTATCGGCGACTTCTTCTTTGCAAAAGCCATCGTTAAAACCCTTTGCAATGACCCTTCGAAACCCTAGGTCTGCTATCGAGCCTCCTCTTCCTCTTCTCTTGCGTCGTCGCCTCCTTCCTCTCTCGCCACCACCTCCTTCTCCTTTTTCTTTTGCACAAACCAGTTCACAAAAAAAAAAGACCATAGCCCCGACCTCGCCGACACCCCTTCATCTTCTTCTTCCTTTGAAACCCTAACCCTAGCCGCTGCCCCTTGGAGTGCTCGAAATCCTTCGAATAGACCCTAACCCTTCGCAAAAACCCTACCCGCCACTCCTTTTGCAGCGTCGACCATTGACGACCTCCTAGGGTACATCGACGACAACCATCGAGCTTGTTTGATCCTGATCTTGCATAACAGATCTCTAGAGTCCCACGTCGGACCCTCGATGAATACTAATGACGTCGTTGAACCCTTTGACTATCATCAGCGACCTCGCCGAAACCCCTAATCATCGCTGACGACCCTACCGAACTTCCTCTGCGATGGATCAACCATCGTTACTTCGAGATTGACCTTCGATTTGGTTCTTCTTGCATTTGGAATTCAGTGTTTTCTACCTTTGGGTTTATGTACAGTATCTCTAACCATTGTTGACCATTCTTTACAGATCTCCAGTGAAGACCAATCCTAGATCTGGTGCTCAGGGGCACTCATTTTTTTTTTTTGTTCGCATGAGATTTTAACATGAACATTTAGATGATATTTTGCGATGATATTTTGACCACCAAGTTGATATTTTGATCATACTCAATGGGCTTCTTTTTCTTATGACTTCAGGTTTGCATAGTTCTTATTACACTGGTATTTTACCTACTACTTGGATCTTTGATTCTAGATTTTCTCATCATATGACACCAAATTTGTCTTGTCTAAGTCTCTGTGTTCTCCCATTTTCCCGTATCACTATCTCTACTGGAAATGGTTCTTCTATGCATGTTGTTTCTGTTGGTTCAGTTCTTCCTTGCTCCTCTTTTTCCCAGTTTATCCTTGATGTCTTCTATGTACCTCAGTTGTCTATTAGTTTATTTTCTGTTAGTCAGCATTCTAATTCCGATTTTGATGTTTTGTTTTTTTCCATTGGTTGTGTTGTTCAGGATCGGGCATCTCAGAAGCATATTGGGATCGGACGTCGCGCTGGTGAGTTATATGTGTTGGAAAATTTGCACGTTCCTATAACTCCTTCCTCCACAGCTCTGCCTTCCTTTCACTTAGATCAACATTCGTCTCCTTTTTATGTTTAGCATTCTAGGTTAAGCCATTTGTCAAGTGAGTATTTAAAGATGTTAGCTCAGTCTGGTCATTTAGGCGAAATGTATGCTAGTGACATTTTTGAGTGTAGTCGTTGTAAACTTGCAAAAATGTCAGCTTTACCTTTTAGTCATAGTACTTTTCTTTCTACATCTCTTTTCTCTCTTGTTTATACTGATGTATAGGGTCCTTCTCCCATTGCAATTAAAGGAGGTTCAATGTACTACGTTTCCTTTATTGATAATTATAGTCGTTTTTGTTGGGTGTATTTCATGACTCACAAATTTAACTTTTTTGTATTTACTGCACATTTCATTCATGATTCATACTCAGTTTTCTACCACTATAAACACTCTTCGTTCTAACTTGGGTGGGGAGTATTTTCTAACCGAATTCACAGACTTCTTAGCTGCTTCTAGCACTATTCATCAATCTTCCTGTTCTGATACTCCCACACAAAATAGAAGAGCTGAAAGAAAACATCGACACATCATTGACACAGCTCGCGCCTTTCTTCTTTCTTCCTCTATTCCAGCTTGTTTGGACACATTCCTAATTATTCGTTGTTAAGTGTCTTTGGTTGTGTTTGTTTTGTCCTTCTTCCCAAATGGGAGCGCACTAAACTTAGCATTCACTCTGCTCTTTATGCCTTCTTAGGTATAGTGTTCAACAAAAAGGGTATCAGTGTTATAATCATGCATTTAAACGTCTTTCTGCCTCCCATCATATTGTTTTTCTTAAGCGGCTTTCATACTTTACTCTCCCTCCAAAGTTTGCCCCAGTCCCTAAAGAGGATTTAATTTATATTGATCCTTTTTTCACATGATGTGCCTTCTAAGGAGTTTATTCGAACTCTAGATGTATCTGACCTTACTTCTACATCTCATCCTCTAGCTACATCTCCCCTATTAGTTTATTCTCGTAACTCATAAGCAACCGCCTCCTTCTCAACACGACTCCACCAGCTTTGACCCAACTCCTTCTGTTTCTGTGAATCCTAATCTCCCTGATCGGTGCTATCCTTCGCATATCCGCACTCCGCTAGTAAGACTTGGTTTTTCTAACACTTGTTTTTCGTCTTCTTATCATGCTTTCTGATCTGCTATTCATACTTATTTTGAGCCCTAGTCCTATAAAGAGGCATATACTGATCCCCACTGGATCAATGCCATGCAAGAAGAATTAACTGCTCTTCAAAAGACTTGTACTTGAGATTTGGTTTCATTGCTTGTCGGTAAAAATCTTATTGGATGTAAATGGGTTTACAAAGTGATAACTCATTGTGATGATTCTCTGGAGTGCTATAAGGCCAAATTCGTTGCCAAGGGTTTTTCTCAGGAGTATGGGATTGATTATGAGGAAACATTTGCACTTATAGCCAAAATGAGTACAGTTCGTAATCTAATTTCTATTGCTGCAATTCATCAGTGGCCTCTCTTTCAAACTGGATGTCAATAATGCTTTTCTCAATGGGCATTTTAATGAGAAAGTTTATATGCGTTCTTCTCCGGACCTTCTGCATCCTCTTGGTTTTGTTTGTCTTCTTCGTTGTGCTCTTTATGGTTTGAAGCAGTCCCCTCATGCCGGGCATGACAGCTTTCATTCCACTGTTACTCAGATTGGTTTCACTCCTAGTACTCATGATTCTACCCTTTTTCTCCACCACATTCCAGCTTGGATGGTTATTTTTTTATTATATGTAGATGGCATGATTATCACTAGTTTTGATTTTACTGTCATCTCTGAAGTGAAACAACATTTGTTTCGTGCATTTGAGATGAAAAATTTGAGTCCTTTACGATACTTTCTTGGTATAGAGGTTGTTTCTTCTCCCATGGGTTATCACTTATCTAAATCAAAAGATACAAATGAGGTGATCCACCATGCTCGTCTCACTGATGATAAGATTGTGGATACTCCTATTGAGTTGCATGCTAAGTTTTCTCTTTCTGATTACATTTTTCTTGAGAATCCCACTGTCTATCGAGAGATTGTTGGGTGTCTAGTTTATCTTACTGTGACTCGTGCTGATATTGCGTATGTTGTTCATGTAGTGAGTCAATTTGTCACCGCTCCTCGCTCCACTTATTAGGTAGGTCTGTTTCTCATTATGCGTTATGTTCGTTGTACTATTTTCTAGAGCATATTTTGGTCTTCATCTTTATAATTGACTCTTAGGGCTTATGCTGATGTTGATTGGGCTGGCGATGTATTTGATCGCAAGTCTACTACTGGATTTTGCATATTTCTTGGTGATTCTCTCATTTCTTAGAAAAGTAAGAAACGGTCTGTTATTGCTCGTTCTACTATTGAAGTTGACTATCATGCTATGCTCGTGCTACTGCTAAGATTGTTTGGCTCCGTTGGTTCTTCTCTTATTTGGGTGTTCTTCTCTTTTTTCATACTCCTCTTTACTGCGATAATAAGAGTGCGATCTAGGTAGCTCACAATTCGGTCTTCCATAAACATACAAAGCATATAGTAATTGATTGTCACTTTGTTCGTTAGCATCTTCAGTTTGGTACTATCGATCACCTCTTCATCTCCTCATCATTGCAGCTTGCCAATTTCTTCACTAAGACTCACACTTTGGCTTATTTTCAGTTCTTACTTGGCAAACTCTCACTGCTCACCGGACTCGCATCATGAGTTTGAGGAAGGTGTGAAAGTGTAGTATTTTTAATTATTTTGTTATTATTGTTAGTTAACGGATGGCTTAGTCATTTAAGACTAGTTAGGGTTTTTGGTTTTCCTTTATACATACTATGTAATTTATCATTAGTTGTAACTCTTTGATGATTATGTAATAATAATATTCTTTACTCTAATTGCTATTACTTTGAAGTGACTATCATTAAAATAGAATTCGACCTAGTGATGCATGTAAAACTACTTTGGGCTCATTGAATGGCTTGTTATGCCTTTTGGTCTCACTAATGCACCTAACACTTTCATGTGAGTGATTTGGAAACACGTGTGGGACTATGTTTAGGTTCTTTGATGATATTTTGGTTTACTGCTCGTGCCTTTAAAATCATTTAATTTACCTTCTGCAGGTTTTTCATATATAGCAAGAAATGAGAGATTCTTTGGTAATGGTAATACATAGAATTGCTACTTTGTTGTTGATAAATTGGTGTTTTTGGCTATGTCATGTCCTCCCGGGGGGTTCCGATGGATGAAGACAAGGTCTAGGTAATTGTATAGTGCCCAACTCCTAGTGTTCAAGAATTGAGGAGTTTCCACTTATTATGTCAAAGCGTGACCAATCAATTGACAACACCGAGAGGTGGTGGTTATGTTGAATATAAATGAGGCGTGAGGGAGACAGCTCAAAAATGCCAAGACTGAGCCAGCTTGTGCTGAGTTGTACAGCCATCGAATGGAACTCGATTCTTCCATCACTTGACCCACCTTCTGGTGGTTTGGCGGACACTAATGTGTTGAACATATGACTGGCCAATTCCAAGTAAAGAGGTGTATATTGCGAGCCTCGAATTAGGCTAGGCTTGTGACCCCAGACCTCATCAGGGGAGCCGACTCGATATGTGGTGAATATAGCCAAAGTGACCAGCTCGTAGGAATCAAGTGAATCGAGTAGGCAAGCTCTTTGATGCGTCACGTTGTGCGCATCCTTTAATATACCCACAAAAAGTAATCTCATAAGCTGTACATGAACTTCCGAGGTTCCCAGTCTATGTGAACCCATGTCAGACAATTTCTAGAAATACAAGACATCAAAGTCATACAAGATGCATACTGATATTTTTTGTTCTTTTAGACTATGTACACTTCAGATGCTTGGGGCACACTAATCCATTTAGACAAATGTAAAACACATTGCTTCTTTAATTTGGAGCGCATTATTGAAATTAAAAAAATGTGTATTTATTCGGTCCCTTCATGAGGTTTTTTAATGAAAGGAACTCGAAAGCTGAATTTCATATTTGTATGTAAGTGGATTTTTTTGAAAAAAAAAAAAGAAAAAAAAACGATAGTTGGCTTTTTTGTTCACACTTGTTTTCCAATAGATAGAAGCTGGATAACCATTTTTTATTATAAAAATGAAGTTATTGTTCTTAAAAAGGGCAACCTAAGTGCACGAAGCTCCCACGTATGCGAGGTCTAGGGGCGAACCACGGTGGGTCTTATATATCTAAAAGGAACGCATTTAATTTTAGTTATTAACATGTCCATAGGGTGTTGTGTCTTAATTTCTTGAAAAACTTAATGTTCTTGTTTCCATGTTATTTTGCAAGCTAAAAGTTAACAAACAGAAACCAAAGTGAAATGCACCCCACCCCAGGATAATCAATTTTTTTGTGCTAGCTTGAACTTTTTTTTTTTGTCTCAGAAGCTGTATGTAGAAGCTGCACCAAACACTTGACACGGACCCCACAATTAAGAAAATAAAAGGTTATAAGCAGCACCAATTGTTCACACAAGGACACGGTGGGGTGTGTGTGTGTATTTATTATTTTACATTCTTTGTATATTTCATATTGTTTTATACCTCATTTTACTTGAAGTATTTAAGGTAGTTCTCCAAATTTCATAAATCCACATATTATTTTCAACTAGATATGTTTGTACAAATGAATTCATATCTCGCACCAATTTTCTTTTTTCTTTTTTGTCTGCTGACATGGTATCTCCTGCTTTCTTCCAAGTAGAGCTGACAAGTCATGTTGTTCCCCAAGTACTTTCATAAATTTATGTTAATTCATTGAATCCATATCCAGTGTCTGTATTATATTCTTTGGTTAAAAGTTGGTTGCTGCTGACGTTTATGATATTTCTGTTGTAGCATCAACATGGGAGATCAGAAATTTGAATGGATCCCCTGCTTCAAATGGTGCAAGATGTCTTGTAACCCAAATGCTAGAGATACACCATGTTGGTTGGTGGAGGTGGAAGAATAATCAATGGCCAAAGTTTGAAAAGACTATTCCTTATGCATTATTGAGCCAAGTGGCAGGTGGGTCTACTTGTCACATCTACACCTTCCTATGTAGGGTGGAAAGTCAGACTGTTCTGATATCACCAAATAGGTAGACTCAAACAATTAAAACTGCAATCTTTGTGGAACACTCAATACAGTTGATACTAGATAGGCTGAACCATTCTTCTACGGTCCCTGGACATTGTTGAACAAAGTAGTGGGTGGTGTATAGTTGTCCTTTCTTGAACCAACTTCTGTATAACTGGTTGAGATCAGACAGTTCCAAGGCCTCCAAAGATAGGTTACCTTGGCCAACTAAAACCATGATCTTCAACGAAGACTTTTTTCTTCGCTTCACACAGGCAAGGTTGATGCCAGATTGGCTAAGTTGACCTGTCTGGCAGTCTGAGGAACTTTAAACTTCTCAACCCTTAATTGGCCAAAATTACTTTGCATGAGGATTTCATGGCTCAAAATTATTTCATTTATTATTCTTCAAATGGGAGAGAAGTTTAGGAACCAACCAATGTGTTAATTATTAAAGGCATGTAAGAAACTAAAATTGAAGATAAAATAAATTTAATAATTATTTCATTTAAGATTACTTTCTTTTGCAGATTCTACCATTTTTTGACCAGATAGCTATTATAATTTCATGGCAGGAACTGGATCTTAATTCCTTTCTTTTTTTGCCTCTTGCTGAGCCATTTAATGAATATTTCACAATGGAAGCAGCGTATTCATTTGCGTCTCTTGGATTCGTGTATTCTCCTTACTGTGTATAGTAAGGGCTTGTTTGGTATTCCCGATGAGATTGATTAGGATAGGAGGGATAAGTAATACTGTGGGTCGCATATGTTTTTTTCAACACGAAAGGATTATGGAATGGATTATGTATACAGTAAAAAATTTGGTTCATGTTTGGTTAGGGTGGGATAAATAATAAGATAAGAATTATAGATTTATTTCTGACCGTTAGATAAGGAGGGGAGATAATCTGGAGCGTGGTACTAATAATACCAAGGGGGAGCCTGGTATTATTAAAACCACGAATGAGGTATTAGTAATCCAGTGTTTATTGGATTATTAGTCCTAGTCTCGCGATATAAACGCGGGATAAAGAGTCTGAGACAATTTGGACATGTGGATCCTATATGTTTTTTTATCCAATCCAATCCCGCTTTGGCCGGTGAACCAAACAAGCCCTAACAATATGGGATGTGTCCAACCTCTGTACCCAAATCATGCACTTGTATCATTCAAGATTTAACGATGTTTGAAGACGAAGAAGCTCATGTTTGATAGTCAAAAAGATTCCGAGACTTGCACATGGATGAGAGATAGAAATTCCTTGCG
>JAOTRH010000020.1:8221320-8232303 GCA_034768845.1 Heliamphora exappendiculata | reverse complement strand
GGGGTGGTTTTGAGGGGTGGTTTTGGGGTGATGGTAGTTTTGAGGGCGGTTTTGTGGTGGGATAAGTGGTTTCTGTTAAAAATCTTAACGGTTGAGTGCATTTGATATTAAAATTAAACCTGGCGGGAGGTTAGTGTCATTTTTAAAACCACAGTGGGGTTTTTATTTTTGTCAGAAACTTCAGGGGTGATCAGTAAAATTTACCCTAAAAATAATATTATATCTCGCACAGTATTCAAAATATCGGGTTAGTATCCATTCTAATGAGTCCACAAGTGAAAGTAGGTATTGTGTCGTATTATATCGTATTCGTAACAGACATCTCTTAAGGCCAACACAAGTTATTTAATTAAACGCAATACTTAGCCAAAAGTAACACAACCTGCATAAAAACGGGTGAACTTGTTAAATAAATAATGATTTTAACCTATTTAAAACACATCTATAACCTTTACAACCCATTATTCTTCAATTTCATAACCTATAATACCTATTAATTTTCAACCAATTTAATAACCTATTTAATTAAAACTTCTAATTCCATACAAGTTTAGCCATAAAATCACATAAATTATAATAAACAAAACAATTCTAAACAAATTTACTAAAGTAATATTCAAATATCTTTGTAAAAAAAAATTCAAAACCCAACAATTAACAAAATAAAAATTTACAAAAAGTCAGTTGCAATACTAATGTCTGAAAATAGATGCTAATGTGTAGAATTATAATCTTAATCTTCGAAATGGTTATAATGCATACCGTCACCATGTAAAATCAACAAACTTAACATAACATTGTTAGCATGTTAACACTTTTTTTTCTCTCAACTTTCTTGTTTTGGTCAACGTTGTAATAACATATTAGCAATAGTACTATAGTAGCATAGGTAGGTTATTTTTGAGTTTTGCGTATTCAATGCTAATTCGATTATCTTATGAAACGTGTTATCAAATTATGGTAATTTTGACTCTCTATCATAATGATTAATTTTGACTCTTTAATTTTATACAAAATTTGAAATATGTTAAAGTATTTTGTCAAAAATTTTAATTTGACTCCTAAAATTAGACTCAAGTTGGGCCTAAGGCTGGGTAGGTTGGGCTTGGATATGTGAACCCTTTGGAAGTAGATTTTGATTAAACCTTGAACTTCACCGACCGGCCCAAGCCGCAGCTTCTGCATTCCCACATTTCTCATGCAGTAAAATCCTTGCTCCCAAAAACCCTAATCCTCTCTCTCTCTCTCTCTCTCTCTCTCTCCAACGAAACTGTGAAGCGGTAAGCATTCTAGGACTTTCTTCGGTCTTCTCCTTAGCATCTAATCACTCACAGAAAGGCTTCTTCTCTCTCTCTCAAGGTTTGGAGATATTTGGAGTCTCTATGTTGACTTCGAACGATTGTGTTGTACGATCGCTGCAATGATGTGTTACGAGAGTGGTTTAAGATATGAGCTTGGTGATTAACTGAGTAATTTACAGAATAATTGTGTTTTTTGTGATTTGATTCAGGTGTGTCCCTTCTGGCTTAAACAATGCTTGTGCTGTTCGAAACTCCGGCGGGCTTTGCCCTTTTCAAAGTATTGGACGAAGGAAAACTCTCCGAAGTTGAGGTAGATTTCACCTTCGTCTTCTGTCCAGCTGTATATATATACATATGTATCATCGTGACTGTATTTATGTATGAATATGCCAGTCAAGTTTTTTGATAATGTGGGTGCTCAAGATTTTTTATGGTGTATGTTCCCGTCACTAAAATAGTTTGGCCTTGGTGTTGCAGGATTTGTGGAAGGAGTTTTCCACATCTGATTCTGCCAGACAGGTTATTTCGATATTCCCTGTGTTTCAGTACATATACCGTCTATGTAATTTGTGAATGTATTTAGAGCTTGATTGACAACTAGTTTATTTGTTAGTTTCCTTTTGCATTTTTAGCCAAAAAATTAAAATTGGGTTCAAAATAGGTTGTTTGATATATTAGCTTTTAAACTAGTTTTTTTTTTTTTCTGAAGTTGATTGATTGGGTAAAAAGTCGAGCTTTGTTTTCTTTTTCTCAAATTAGACAATATTGCCGCCCTTTTAAATAGTTAATTGTAATAATTATACATAGTTGGCATTAGTAGTAAATAAGTAAGTTATTACATAGGGGTATTGTTGTCTTTTAGAATGGGATGAAAATTTGAATATAGTAATATATAAATTAGGTTTTTTATTTGACCTTTTGGTTTTTTAATTTTTTAATTTTTTTACCAACGGACTATGTTGATTTTCTTGCATTTTTAGACAATAGGTTAAAGGCTTGGATTATCAATTAGGCCCATAATGTATGCATCTATAAAGGTTTGTATTTGCTGCTGTGAATATAGATTCTGATTTGGTACCGGTTAGTTTTAGTTATTGAACTTTGCACATCTAAACATCAATACAAACAAAAATGAAAACAAAAGAGCAAAAAACCCAAAAATAAAGAGAAAAGAACAAATGACATAGAGACTAAGTTAAATAGTCTATATAATTCAAGCATTGAGACTTCCAAGCTTAGAGACATGATAATTTCAAAAAAAAAAAAGGGATTTGATTCAGGTTGTAGATCGTAATTCCCAAAAGTGTATACATTGAATCAAATTTTGAGGTTGATGCTCCATTGAAGTCTAAGCAACTGTTTTAGCAGTTAGATTTTTCATATAGTGTCCCAGCAAATTTTTTTGTTGTTTTTGGTGATTTTATTTTTTGGGTTGGCTCCCTCATATCCAGTGTTCTTTGAATTGCTCGAAATTTGAATTGGCTGTTAGAATTACAGGTTGCAAGCTGCCGTGAAAGTGCCTGCATCTTTGTTCAGTAACTGACTCTTACTAGCAACTTATTTTTCTTCTGTGTGTATATATGATAATTGTGCTGCTAATTTGGTGGTTCTCTCACATGAATTTCTTCTGGTTAATTGTAGATTATATTCAGGTGTATTAGTGATATGGACCTGTTTTATTTAAATATGATCATGGTTTTGTTCTGTGTCATAAACTGGCAAGCGTTCATTTATTTATCACTTCAATTATAAGTACCTGCTTATCAAAAAAAAAATAACAATAATAAATTCTCGCAATCATCAGATTCTAAAACTGTGTTTATTTTCATGGTTACACCTGTGTGTTGGTTTAACAATGGGGTTGGCCTTGTCGCTTTGGTAGACATTTTCACTTACACCAGTTAACTTGGGCTTTAAGTGCAGTGGACAATTACTCTAATTTTTTCCCCTTTTTTCCTGCTAATTCATGAATCTGACTGTTGTTTTGGTTTGGTGCCAACTTTCAGGTTGTGAAGCTAAAAGCTTTCTCCAAGTTTGATAACACATCTGAAGCCTTGTCTGCAGCTACCTTGTTGATAGAGAGCAAGCCTAGTAAAGGTTTGCGCAAGTTCTTGCGTGCTCATTGTGATGGTGAAACGTTAGCTGTTGCTGATTCTAAACTTGGAAATGCGATTAAAGAGAAACTGGTGAGCTAATTGTTGGTTTTATAAGGCCATTCCACTGTAATTATTTTGTCGCTTAAATTTCATTTAAGAACAATTGTTGTCTTACAGAAAATTGAGTGTGTCCACAACAATACTGTCATGGAACTGATGAGAGGGGTGAGAAGCCAATTGACGGAACTCATATCTGGCCTGGCTGCTCAAGATTTGGCTCCAATGAGCTTGGGTCTATCTCACAGCTTATCTCGATACAAATTGAAATTTAGTCCGGATAAGGTGAGGTGGCTATTTTTTTAATATATAGTTTTTGGTAGGTAGATTACCATTCCTTTGGCATTATTTGATAGAGAGGAATCAGTGATTTCCTTTGTTATGAATCTTGGATTTCTTCTATAATACAAGTGATAATGGAAAAAAATGGGAAGCTTTTTATGATCCATTGATGCCACCTTGTGAAGGTATAAAGTTGATGACACTAAGCCAATCGTCGAAGGATTGTGCTTATTCTTCCTCAATGTTGTTTCTGCTGAGTCAATACTACTTCGATAATGGACCATTAAGGAATTCCTTTTGAATTGAAAATGTAAATAAGTTTTTATATGCCATTGGTAGAATGAGCTGCAGCCATTGATTGTTGGAGTAGATATTGTTTATATTCTTTTGGCTGGGGGAAGCTTGGTACACAATGTGGTTCACCTTGTCTGGAGTGAAAAGAAAATATTGGCGTCATTATTTCTTGTTCACAAGACATGTCCTACATCTCCTACCTTTCACCTAATGCAAATATGTAATTGACCAACTTGCCTTCTCTTTCCTTCAATAACCTTTGCTTCAAGATGCGGTTTACCAATAAGAATTGGGAAAAATGCTACCTTTGTAATTTATTGTTGCGGCAATGCAGTTTGTTTTCTTATGTTCATTATTAGCTGGAATCAAATAATTAGTGGGCAAAATAACTTGTCAGGTCAACTATTGTGCGTTTCTACTTTATTGGTTTTGATGTTGTTGCTGCTAATGCCTTGCTTTTATTAGCTTAAAAAAAGTATTACTTTAATTGACATGAGTTTCTCAGCCTTGTTACTTGATATTTATTGTCCTCCTAGGTGGATACAATGATTATTCAGGCTATCGGCTTGTTAGATGATCTTGATAAAGAACTTAACACATATGCAATGAGGGTTCGCGAATGGTATGGTTGGCATTTCCCAGAGCTCGCAAAGATTGTGCAAGATAATATTCTTTATGCCAAGGTAGTGAAGTTGATGGGAAACCGTACAAATGCTGCAAAGCTCGATTTCTCTGAGGTAGGGTTTTGGTTTCCATTGTCATAATCATATTAACTCCAAGTATTCTCCATTCGAACTTTTGATGGGTCACACCATGTAACATTTTGTAGCTAGCATTTGCACCCAAAAATCTATATTTAGGTTGCTACGAATGCACACAATGAATTATGCCCAAAATTGTAGGGTTGTGTTGCTTTAATGAATAAGCATTTGTTGAAGTGGTCAGTAATTTCTTCCAATGTTGGTAGCATGGAGATCGTGCTCTTTGTGTTCAATGGTTGCGAAATGGTCGAAGTTAGTGTTTGACTTTCATAATGAAAATATTTTAAATGGAGACCTTGTTTTGGTTTTTGAAACAGAATCCTATTGCTTTGATTAAATGGAGAGGATGAGCTACTGGGTCCTAAGTAGGTTTAATTGTGGACACACCCGAATTAGAATTCCGGATCTATTTCATATAACGAATTTCTGTAGCTAGGAAACTACTCATTCTAACACCAAACAAAGTGCGGGTCTTGATGGACGTAGTAGTTGTTTTTCTACTTATCAAAAAAAAAGAAAAGAAGAAAAAGTTGATATTCAATGATGTTGATTTTATATTTGCAGATATTGTCGGAAGAGGTTGAAACAGAACTGAAAGAGGCAGCCATGATTTCCATGGGAACTGAAGTTAGTGACCTTGATTTGATGAATATCAAAGATCTATGCGATCAAGTTCTGGCTCTTGCAGAGTATAGAGCTCAACTGTATGATTATTTAAAGAGCAGGATGAACACCATTGCCCCAAATCTTACTGCTCTTGTTGGAGAACTAGTTGGTGCTCGCCTCATTGCCCATGGGGGCAGTTTGTTAAATCTTGCAAAGCAGCCTGGGAGTACAGTTCAGATTCTTGGTGCTGAAAAGGCTCTCTTCAGAGCCCTGAAGACAAAACACGCGACTCCTAAATATGGTCTTATATACCATGCTTCTTTAATTGGTCAGGCTGCACCAAAACATAAAGGAAAAATTTCACGATCACTTGCTGCCAAAACTGCATTGGCTATCCGATATGATGCTCTGGGAGATAGCCAAGACAACTCTCTGGGGCTACAGAGTCGAGCCAAGGTACTATGGATTGTAATTGTGTGGGTGTTTGTGTTCTTGCTTGGTCCTCCAATATCTATTTTCCTGTGCCTCATTATTATGGTTTTGTGCGCGTAGCTTGAAGCACGGTTGAGAAATCTGGAAGGCAGAGAACTGGGTCGTTCTGCTGGGTCAGCTAAAGGCAAACCTAAGATAGAATTCTATGACAAGGACCGGAAGAAGGGGGCAGGGGCTATGATAAATACTGCCAAGGTCTGCAATTCATTATGCATTTTTTTCCTTTTTGGTTGATTCTTGTCTATTTGGTAGATGCAAGGTACAAAGTTTTCGTTTATTTCCATCGGAGTGGACGAAACTTTTCCGTTTCTTAGTGGAACAATGAAACTCTAGCACTTTTTTTGAAGCATGAAAACATTTTGCAATATGTCTAAACAAGTTTTATTGAACTTTTACACCTTATTTTGTTGGGATCGGACTCTTTTTTTATCATTTATTCTTGTATTTGATACAACTAAGTATTTAATTATACGTACAAAAATTAATTGATGGAAACATTAATTTTATGATTTTACACTTTGTTCTTTCATGTGAATGCCTACATAATTTTATAGATATTACCATATTTTTCTAAACATTTCTAATTTTGTCGTGTTTGAGATGTTTCCAAAATATTTCTGAAACATTTTGAAAAGCTTGCTTCCCTACTAATCAAAACAACACATACAAAACGAAATTTTGATCCTTGGGTTGATGTATTGACTATCATGTTCCATGTAGGTCTACAATCCCTCAGCCGATGCTGTGCTTGGGCTGACAGAATCGGCAGCTGAGAAAGAGGAAGAAACGGTCCCACTCAAGAGGAAGAATGAAGCAGAACCGTCTCCAACTGCGGAATCTGGAGAGGAGGCTCCTGTTATTGATGGAGAGAGGAAAGAAAAGAAGAAAAAGAAGAAGGCTGATGCAGAGGATAAGGAGGAGGAGGAGGAGGAGGAGGAGGAGGTTGCAGAGGCAGCCAGCGATGAGATAAGGAAAAAAGAAAAGAAGAGAAAGAAGAAGCATTCATCTGAGAATGCTGAATTGGAAGAAAATGAAGAGAAAAAGAAGAATAAGAAGAAGAGAAAGCACACCGAAGCTGAGGAAGAAGAAACTGAAACTCCAAGCAAGAAGGAGAAAAAGAAGAAGAAGAAGAAGAGAATAGAAGATTGAGAAGCAGCAGCAGCGAAGCAAATATTGAGAAAGGGATGTAATTTCATATCCGCGAATGGCAATCCTAGAAATTTTGAGCATCTTAGGCAGTGGATAAGTGTTTTTATATGTAACATTTTTGCGTTTGTTTTCCCTTCCTGTTGATACTGAAGTTATTTTTGGTATTTTTGAATTTTATTGGAGATGTTGGCTAGAGTTTGGTTGCTTCAAAATGAACACTCTTCATGACCTACTTTTCCCTTTTGCTTTATTGCTGGCACCCAAAAAAAAAGGAAAATTAGTTAACAGTTCAATTTATAGGGCACTTATTATTTTTTATCCAGCATAAAAAATTTTAACGCGCAAGATTCATCTGCATAAAAGTTTTAACGCGCAAGGTCTTTTTGAGACAAAAATATCATAGAAGAGATAAATTTATCTGTGTAGAACAGATAAATTTATTTGTGTGTTTTGCATAAGCACACATATTTTGAAAGGCTTTGTGTGATTTACACATGTTTTGAAAGGCACAGATAAATTTATCTGTGTGCCTTACACATGTGTAAAACACATAGATAAATTTATCTGTGTGTTTTACTCATGTTTTGAAAAGCACAGATAAATTTATTTGTTTGGAAGGTATTTTTGGAAGAAATTGTGCAATTGAATCTTGCGCGTTAAAATTATTTTTGATGGACCTTACGCATTAACATTTATTTTTTTGAATCTTTCGCGAAAAGCCTAAAAAAAAAAACCTCCTAAACCTGAAAAAAGAAAATAAAAATCCTATAACTCTTTTAACTTTTGTGAATGGAAGTGAAATTCTTGGCTTGTTCAGCATTTTTGTAGGAGAGTTTGGATCTTATTATGTAGGAAACTAATAAATGAAGTTTTGAACCATTTTTTCATCTACTTTGGTAGCATCTGGTGAAGTTATAAACCATTTGGTGGGTGCATCTTTTGCAACCTCCTTGTGCTGATATGAACTGGGTTTAGGAAATATGCATTCTTGTTTGGAAGGTGACAATTGACAGATACAAGCATAGATTACTAAGTTTGGATGTAGAATTTGTACAGGAAAAAGAAATTTGAAAAGGAAAAATTAATAAAAAGAAAAATGAAAAGCTTGTTTAGCTACGGTTTGAAGTTAGTTTTTAGCCTTTTTTGCAAAAATTTTAAGAAGTGAGTCATCAAAAAGCAACTTTCGTGCAGTTTGAAGTTACTCTTTAACTGAACGCGGTTTGTTGCTCATTTAGAATGAGCTGGAAAAAAAAAGTCCGAGTTAAAAACTGGATTGCTAACAATTCCGAAATGAAAAATACTATCTTTCTTTCGTTTGGTTAGGTTAATAAGGAATTTTATATATATATATATTTGATAAGTGAGTATCCGAGTCAGCTTGCGTGCACTATGACTAATCTAAGGACCCTAAAATTAACAGGTAGATAAATTTTCAGTGACCTTGAGAGAATTTGAACCAGTAATATTGATATATATTATATATATTTGTTTTGTTATTCAAAAGATGACTATTTCGCTGGTTACTTTATTTTTTACTAAATTTTTGGACAAATTTAAAATCTAAACATATCATGTCATGCGCCAATCCTATTGTAAAGGAGTCGTGACTAATTAGTGAGTTAAAATTCATATTAAATTTAGAATCTTTTTTGCTTATTTTGATAGAAAAGAAACTTAAAAACCTAGAATTTAAAACTAAGTGTGTAAAAATTTGAACATATCTCTGGTGCTGCTAAGGTGATACGAAAAAAACATTTATAAACATACAACATTCAAGACCCAATCCACATATCAGGCGGTAAATTTAGAGTGTTTGGCTTAGTCTTTTTTTTTGTAAGCTTTTCAGTTTTTTAATTTTTTTTGCCAAACAGAAGCTTAGCCTCTATATGAGAGGATCATAGGCAATCCCATTACAGCAATAGATTTGGCTTTAAACTCGACCATGAGCAAGTCCATTGATGGTAAGGATACGTTGTCACCATAATTTTTTTTTTTTAAAGAACAAATTAACAACTATGTAAGTAATAAGTTCGTGTAAGTGCACGTATATTAAGATTACAAATTTATCATAAATTATCAATTTGAAAATATATATAAATATAATTAATAACAAATTTCATTCAACATGATTATATTCATGAAAGCTTGTAAAACAAAATTGCATCTCATATACGAATTAAGGTTCTACTAATATGTTGGTTGATAAGGTTCAATGATTTACGATAATTTTTATGGCCGGCCCTTCTCTTGTGGGAGTAAAACAATTATTTAGGCTTCTAATTTTTGCTAAAAAAAAAAAAGAAATCCCAATATCTATAATGTCTTTTATTATATTTTATATAATATTAAAAATTTAAATTTAAATAAAAATAAGAATTCAGTCCAAAAAAAAAATTCAATACACCCAAAACAATATATATTAAATTAAAACGACCCACTTAAAAAAAAAAAAAAAAAAAATCAAATCCAAACTCATCTTTATCAAAGTTGCCCTAAATCTAAAACTCATCTGGTTCTTTGAAGCACAGCCTCTTCCGAAACTAACAGGCACTCTTCACCTTCCATTCTTGATTCTTCCTCCGAAACTGAGTGAGTCGCGACACAGGCACACAGCTTCTTTCGAAACACAGCTGACGGCGACGAGCAACTGAGTGAGTTGCGACACAGGCACACAGCCTCTTTCGAAACACAGCCGGCCTCTTTCGAAACACAGCCGGCCTCTTTCGAAACACAGCCGACGGCGACGAGCAACTGAGTGAGTCGCGACACAGGCACACAGCCTCTTTCGAAACACAGCCGACGGCGACGAGCTCGATGGCGGCGGCGGCGATTGCTGTTCTCGGCTCTTCTTCCAAGTCCAGTCTTCCTCAGACTTCAGTTCCTCTTCGTCTCCGGCTCTCCATTCTCCAAAGGTAATTTATTCTCATTTTATTTATGATTTATCAGTTCTTCTCATTTTTTATTTTTATGTTCTGTCATTTTTTAATTCTCATTTTATGTTATGTCATTTAATGGATTTTTTAATTCTCATTTTATGTTATGTCATTTAATGGATTATATATCTATTTTTTAATTTATATCATTATTACATAAATAAGTTTTATTTATTTTATTGTGATATTATAAATTTTTTATTATTTAATATTATTTTAATTATAATTTAAATATTAATAAAATATAAATTAACATGACAATTATATTTTATTAAATTTTTATAATAATTTTTTTTAAAATTTATAAATATAAAAATATATAAAATCTCTTTTTAAGTATTTACTTTGCACCTCAAATTGATAAAGACCAGCCCTGAGAATTTCACAGAGAGCAAACCTAGAATGGATTTAATTATGACATCAAAACTCCATCACCTGACCATAATGCCAACAAACCTCGTTACCTCGTCTCGTTGTTATTCACCCCAACAGCCTAATAGAATGTCCAGTTCTAAATTTGTTAGAATTGTGTTCAAACTGTTCAAATAACAGAAATAGATCAAAATTAATTCGTAAAAACGGATAGGTCATAATTCGGTTAGCGATTTTATTACTTCAACAAAAAAACATTTTTAAAGTTTCAACAAAAAAATTTAAACAAAAATACTTCTAAGCAGAAAAAAAACATAAAAATGGTGGGAGAAAAAACAAAAGAGGTAATTAAACGAAAATAAAACAAATGATCCAAGTAAATTTAATCAATTATCCAGCAACATCAGTTCAAACTATAGTTGATATTCCAGCAACAAGTCAATTTAATCAAACATCCAGCAACATCAATTTAAGCCATAGTTGAAGTATATACTATGATATTCCAGCAACATCAATTTAATCAAATATTCAGCAACATCAATTTAATCAAACATCCAGCAACTTCAATATCCAATGAGATCTCTAAAGTCTAAATTAAGAATATGCAAATAAGTGAAGAATACTGAAGGGTTGGCGAAGG
>JAOTRH010000020.1:8195970-8211593 GCA_034768845.1 Heliamphora exappendiculata | reverse complement strand
TCAGAGAATCCACAACCAGATAACCCTCACTGCATCAACAAAGATTGGACAACACAGAACTTGTTGTTGAATAGAAAGCAGACCATTGCATGGATGAATGAAGTGATGCTGTGAGGGAGACAGAAAAACAGGACTGCTGAGACCCGTGCAACTATTCCGGCGACTTTTTCCAGTGACTGTTCCGGCGAGCGACGACTTTTTTCGGCGACTTTTCTAGGGTTCCAGTGACTGTTTAAATGGTCGGAAACTGTTTTTGGGGCCCGATCGGTAACTGTGGCGACAGTTTAGTGGGGTTTTGGTGGGTTTCGGCAACTGTTTGGGTGGCAGCCACTTGTTTCGTCGACGTTAGGGTCTGTCGGCGATTATAGTGAACTGGTATGGGATTGTTGGCGCTAGAGATGGTAGTTTTGGTAGGTTTCGGCGCCAGGAATAGATTGGTGTGTGGGTTTCGGCGCTAGCGGTAGTGATTTGGTGGGTTTCGGAGCCTGTTGGAAATTGATGGAGGTTGGGTTGTGGGTTTCAGCGCTAGAGGAGGTGGCTGTGGTAGGTTTCGGCGCTGGAGGATGAGACTGGCGTGGTTAGTGGCGAGGGTTAGGGTTTCGGCGACTGTTGGAGGCTGGTCTGGTGGATTTCAGCGCTGAAGATGGGGTGGCGCCGTGGTGGCATTGGAGGATGAGGTTTGGGTGGTCGGCGGCTAGGGATAGGATTTAAGGAGGAGCTGTTGGCGGTGATGGCTTTGATACCATATTAATCACATAGTATTAAGCTTAATGAAGACGCGTTAACCTCAATAGGGTAAACAACTGTTTATTTATATAACAACAAAGCCACATTATAAGATATAGTGTGCCCGACTACACCGGATAACAATAATAATAATAATTATTATAATAAAGCTAATATAATTATAATAAAACTAACATTCCTTGTCCACCTCCCCCATTGGTAAAATGTCAAATTTATCCAAACTAACAAATAGGCTAGAAACTGCTTCGAAGCATAACATAACACATTTAAGATTGCTCAATTGCATCGCATCCACACTACAAAAAGCAATTGTATCATCAGCATAAAGATAGCACCATCCCTTCCAGACCATCAGCTCTTCCTACCAAAAAAACCTTCCATAAAACCTCCCTCCATGGCTTTAGAGATCATGCAGTTTAACATTTCCATAACGAGGACAAAAGAGTAGTGGTGACAATAGATTTCATTGCCTTGGACCCCTCGAAGAATTGAAAAAACCCGTTGTGTTCACTAAAACAGACAACCTCACTGTGGAAATAGAAAACCTAATCCAGTTTCTCAATTTCTACCCAAAACACATCCTTTTCATCACATGGAGTAGGAAGTCCCTGTTGACACGATCATAGGCCTTCTCGATGACCAACTTGCAAACAATTCCCATATCTCCACTCCTCCGTCTCGAGTCCACACTTTCATTTTCCACCAGAACATCTAGAATTTGTCGTCCCACAACAAAGGCATTCTTGATTCTGAGATAATCTTCTTCAACACACCTTTCAACCTACCCATGACTTTTGCTAGAAGCTTATAGGCACCTTCAAGCCAGCTGATTGGTCTGAAATCTTTAATGTCCTCAACACTTTTCTTTGGAATTAGGGCCACAAAAGTTGCATTTAAGCTCTTCTCAAACTCCATATGCTCCCAGAAGTGATGCATGTCCCCAACACCTCTAGCCTAACCACCTCCCAACACTGCTGGAAAAGAGCCACCATCATTCCATACGGACTTGCTGCCTTATCCCCATTCAAAGTCTTCAAAGCTGTTACAGCCTCTTCCTTACAAAAATCCTCTCTAACCAGGACGGATCCTCCTCTAAAGTGGAAGAAATTGCCATCCCATCAAGTCTAAAGCTCTTTCTGGTCTCTGTAAACCCTCAAAGAACTCAACCATTTCTTGTTGAGTCTCCTCCTCTCTCTCCAATATCCTCTCCCCTACTTTAATACGACGAATATGATTATTCCTCTGATGAGTATTGGCCACTCTATGAAAAAAACGTGTACTTTTCTCTCCATCCTTTAGCCACAAGTTTTTTTATTTTTGTCTTCAACTAATCTCCTTCATCTTTGCAATTCTTCCAAACTCAAGCTTTCCCAAGTTCTCAAAACTTTCTCCTTGCTACAAAGAATTCTGACTTTCTCTGCCTAATCAATCCAGCGGATATCAGCTAGGACCCTACCTCTCTAAATGTTCAACTGCCCAAAGATCTCCCAGTTCCACCTCTTCAAATCTTTCTTTAGTAGTCAAAACTTTTTGGCCTGCACAAAACTGGGTTTACCAACCACAATGTAGCAATTCCACCAAGCCCCTATCCTATCCTATCCTATTTTATCCTTAATACCCTCCACTTTTAGCCACATATTTTCAAATCTGAAAAACCCTGCTGGAACCCACCACATTTTAACAAAATGGGAATATGGTCCACAACCGGCCTGGGAAGAAAGGTCTTAAAAAAATATTTCATAGGCTTTCTTATTAGAAAAAGTCTTTGGGAAGCTTATTTTTGAGGTGCAAAAAACTAATGAAAAAGAAGAACTTTATGGTTGTTGAACTTTGGTAGGCAACTGAATTGATGAATCATCACCTAATCGTGAATTGAAAAGTTCTTTAACGATTTCCATGGTTTCAATAAGATTCACTGCAGTTTGAGATTCAGCCTATGAATTTGAATTGAAGAGGGTTCAACCTCAATCAAATTACTTACATGACTAGAATTGTAAGTTATAAGATTCTGCCAATTATAATTGTGCATGACTTCAGTTTAAATCTTAGATTTCAGCAAAGTTCTTCAATCTTCTTCTGTCGTGTCTTCTGATGGAGAGGCAAGTCTGTCTGTATGTCTAGTTGATTATTAGTTTTGTGTGGGAGGCGTCCTCCTCCTCCTTCTCTTCCTCCTCCTCTTCATCATATTATTGATTTCGTTACTTCTATATCCATTTAACCTTTTGATTCTTCATAGCTGGGGTTCTTTTATAGCAATTGACATTGAAACCTCTCGTTGTTTTTCGTGTTATTACTACATGCTGATATCAATTTGGGCTATCAATTTGGGCATCCCCAACTTAAGTCTTGGTAAAATAATTCAAATTTTCGTTTGGCTGGGAAGTTTGTTCAGTTTGTAGGCTAAACCACTCTTCGATTGGAGCATTTAGTAAACTAAATCATGAGATTGCAATCTAACACCTCTCATATCGTTTCAGATGCTAGGATACTTCCAACATAAGAAGCTGGTGCTTCATTATCAGTCTCTACTCTTTTGGCTGGTATACAGAATTTTCTGAGAAATTCTTTCTTGTGAAGTGTTCAATAAAATCTGATATGCCTCCTTGCTTCCATTTACCATCTTTTGTGGTTGCATATTGCAGGCACTGATGAGAGATATTTTATCCAAACCAAAGAATGCTGCACATGCAGCTATAGATGGTGCTGTAAACAATCTGACCTCTGGTTCAGGACAAGGCGATGGTGAGAAAAAAAAGGTTTTCGCTTTTGTGAGTGATGATATCTGTAGTTGTATATTCGACATATCCTTCCAACGCATGCTCAAGAAAGAAAAAGTTCCTCCCGGGTCAGCAGTTTCTGCTGGGTCACTGGAATTATGGAGTGATGATATTGAGGGCAAAGGAGATTTCAGCCAGTATCGTTCTAAGCTTGTATGTTCTATGTTTTCCTAGCAAGTTAATTGGCATTCTATTGCTTTGATTATGTTGTATTTATCTCTACTTCCTTCATTAACTATCTTTGTAGCATATGTAACTATTGCAATCTGTAGTAAGTTTTTCTTAGTTCAGATATAATTTAAATGCTAAAGAGTTGTAGTTAGATGAAGGAAATATCACAGCACCACCTTTATTTGGATCCATTCTTTACATTTTGACAAATATTATCTCCTATAACAATTAACATTTATGACTTTGTTGATTTTCTTCCCTTCTCAATTTGCATTTGATGTTAAGGAGTCTTGTTATACAAAAATCTTGTTTATTTTCTATTGAACAATTTTTTGTGATTAAAAATAACATTAAGCTATGAGCAACAGAACCTTTTCAGTTAAGAATTGTATGAAGGAAAAGTGTGACTTATTTATTCAAAAAGAAAAGAGTAACTATGCAGGACTCGTTATTGTTAGCATGTGATGTTGTTGTGAATGCAAGTATATGCAAGACTGTTTGATGGTGGTGGGCCCATTTTACATAAAATCTACAACCTCAGATCCAAGAAAAATTTATTGTTTTACAAACTTTATATCACCCTGAATCAGTATGAAGTTCAAACTGTATCACCTGCCCCTCAAAGACAGAAAATATAGCCCATTTGGATTGCTAAGATTTTGTTTCAGTGCTATCTTGTAGATGAATAGAGTTGCTTCTTCTAAAGTTGTCCAATAGACGTGTAGTAAAAGGATAGGTATGTGGATCCTAGATACACTAGGTCATGTTTGGTATGCTTGAGTAGAATAGATGTGGGAATGGAATGAAAGTGAGAATGGAATGCTAGGTGGAATGTAATGCAATGTTCATTGTCATTCTATTGTTTCGTTGCTAACATAAAATAACTTGAGAATGGAATAACATTCCCATTCTCATGTTTGGTATATTAAGCTACTGTAATGGAATGTAATATAAAATATTCAGCATACTGTGATCAACTCTCAAATATTTACTAAATTTATTTGAGGTTCCCATGAAGTGATTCCTTTTTCTTTTTTTTTTTCAATTAAGGAATATAGTAATATCAAGCCTTTTGTCTTTTTGCCAACGAGGTAAAAGAAAAAGAGAGGTAGGTTGGTTGACAACTTAGGATTCCTATTAGGAGACTTTCGTTTGGTAACTTTTCATTTTTACTGGCTTTTAGAAGATACATTTGGCTAGGTTTTTCTTGTTCTTTTATTTACAAATCATGACATTGCACTTTATTAATAGGCATTGAAATTGACTTGTAATATGTAAGAAGAATAATTTCACCTTTTCATAGAAGTAGGATTTTGACAGCTTTTTTGGTTGATGCGAACAAACTAATTGACCTTTTTTTGGTTGCTTTTTTAGCTTGTAACCACTGTATTTAAATTACCCTTATATCTTTAGATTTTAAAAATAAAAGACGACAGTTATAGGGGCATTAAAAGAATAAAAATTATTGCTGGTTTCAGGGGACAAAGTGGGTGTACTTTCTTCTAATAATAGTATTATATATATTGGTTGTTGAAAGACATCATTTTTACTTAGGATGATTCCATGTTGGAAATGCCTATTCCTTAGCTTATGAGAATGGCCATTCCATTCTAGCTCATTCACGTGACACAAATGTCTCCTAATTCTTTCAAATTGAAGGCAGTATGTTTAAAATGTTTGAAGACCTTTTGTCCTTTATTTCGGACAACTAAACTCTATGAACCTTTCTTGATGTTGACGTGATAAAGGTGACTCACAACTATTTACTAGCCTTTACATTTTCACATAGCATACTATATGTTAAAAAATATGAATTCTTCAGCTTCTGATCCCTAGCACAAATGCGAAACATTGGTTCTATATAGCTTCTATATATTTTTGTTTGCCTTGTCAATCACAGAGCAATTGAAGCAATCACTTATAGTAGGGCAATAAAATTCCAAGTGTGGCAAAATCAGTGTGATAAATTGGGAATAGATGGAAGCAGTCTCACTCACAGTCAAAGATGTTGATTTTTTTACATGTATTAGTACGGAGTAATCAGAATATATCAACTTTTGAATTGCAGGGTTGTGGTATAAGGTAGAATTGGCTTAAACCTGCACAAGATTAGTTATTCTTATTCCTCATAGATTTTTATAGGATTCATGTTTTTCAAAACCCACAACTGGGATGGGTGCTTTTTATGTTTATGGTAAATGTTAATTATCAACTTCATTGCATTTGTCTAGAGAGGGGAAAACTAGATTAAGTTATATCTCATTGACATTTGGTCCTTAGTATATTTCGTAGAAACGGAGATGTTTCGGAAACTAGATTAAGTTCCATAAACATTTTGGAAACATGATAGAAACAGAGAAAAAATTGGAAGCACAAGAAAACATTTGGAAACATGAACTAAAAGTATATTCTTATGCTATTCTAAAATTATTAGATTATCAATTTAACATGTTTAGGAACTATAAATTCATTTTAGAGTATTAGACTATTGTAAATAACACTAGAATTGTATTAGTGATAATACAAAATATTTAGAAAGTAACAAGAATGTCAAATATATCATTTATACCCAAAACATGTAGAGATTAAAAGGAAACAAAATTAAGTATGAAAATAATTATAGTACTAGTACTAGCAAAGATTAAGTAAACAAAAAATATCATTGGCAATCTTTATATACTTTGTGGTAAAAATGAAAAAAAGATGTAATTTAATCGTACTTTGTTTTATTGTTTTATTAGTTTTCTAATTTTTCAGATTCTCCTATAGCTTGAAGATTTTATTTTGGTTCTCAAATATATGTGTTAACAAGAAAAGGAAAATAAAAACTAACATTATTGGATATTCCTAAAAAGTGTAGAATACAACTCTCTTTCGTTTGTTTGACATATTTCAGTTCGTTTTGGTGGAAATATTGGAATTTCGGTATCCCACTGAAGTTTCGTTTTGGTTTATTAGAAAACAGAAACGTTATGGCCATTTCAAGGGAAACAAAATGAAATTTTGTTCTTTAACTTACATGTTTCCTCCTATCTCTAGAAATTAAAAAAAAATGGAATTCCCTTAAACATAAGAAATTGGTCCAACCAAATAACCCAACTAGTGAGAACATTCCATAATTACCTAACACTTTTGCTTTCTGGTTTTTCTAATACCCTTAAAAAATCAATTAAAGTTACATGTGCACAAGTAGTAGGTGCCACCCAAGATATATTTTCCATTTGAAAAAGGTGCTGCCATAGAATCGAAGGAATGGGGAAAGGCATGAATAAATGATTCAATGATTGTTCATTCCTATCAAACATGATTTGTCATTGAGGGCAAGGATTCCAATTAGGTCTCCTTTTTTCGAACGAAATACTAGACGTAGATAGGTTAACATACTCGCTAAAGTAAGGTTTGAACCCTATTGTTTGCAACTTAGACATAAGAGATATTTATGCTTCAACTTGAAGGCAGAGCAAAAGGTTTTTCATAACTTCATTTTTATTGTGCATAATCAAAATTTGGTTCTTTTCACAAATTTGATGTCGATAAATCTACGATTCTACAAATTTATTCAAATAAATGAACCTTCTCTACTATTTCTTCTTAAGAGACAGAAGGATTTGTGCCAAAACAACATATTCAAAAAATAAAAAAAGGTATGGTCTTCTGATTTCACAAAATGCATGCAAATCAAACTCGTGTTCGTTTTTTTTTTTTTTTTTTTTAACTTGATAAATGCCTGTTGATCATTTGCTATGCTAAATTGGCTTCAAAATACTCTGAAAAAATCACCATTTATCTTCATATAAAGAATCAAATCAAGTTATGTGATTCTTGCACACTGATGTCACAACTTCAACATGGTTGTTGCTGACAACACCACTACGAAGTTATGTTATCCTCTTTTTCAACAATCCTCAAAGGATCCTGCCCAAGTTGGAGTTGGTAAACATATGATGGGGCTTGATCGTTTGCTATGATATCAAGCTAAAGTTTGAAGCTATCTGACATGGACTTGTATATTGGTATCGAGTGTGAGTTTTATGTCTTACGAACTTTACTCAACGCTATAAATTTTGATTCATTGCAGCATTATCTGTACCTTGATTTTTAAGCTGTAACTGTTTTATGCTCATGATTCTTTTTATGGATGCTTGAACCCTCTTTATCTATACCTTGATTTTCAAGCTGTTACTATTTTGCTCATGATTCTTTTTATGGATGCTTGAACCCTTCATGCAGTTTGAGCTGATCCGTTTTGTTGCTTCTATTAAACCCCTTATAGCTGCTTCTATGGTTTCTGAGAGAATAATTAGTATTATCAAGAGTATCTTGGTTGCTGCACTGCCTGCACAGGTTTGGTTACGCTTCTATTGGGTTTTTTTTAATTGTGGATTCAATTGTTGGATTTTCAATCTCTTGAATTTGTAAGAATTTCTGTTTTGTTACATACTTTGGAAGTTAATTTTATTTTTATTTTTTGTAATAAATAAGTCAATTTCTATCATTTACTGCTGCAGGAGTTGGCTGTAATGGAAAGCATGCAGTTAGCTCTGGATACTGTTGTTAATGCAGTTTTTGATGGATCAAATGGCGGGAGTTGTTCTGAAACTCAACTTGCATTTTGTAGAATATTTGAAGGTTTTCCATTGACTTCTTTGCACATCATTAGAGTTTTTAAGGTTTAAGGCATGCTGAAACTCTAATAACTGTCAACTGAAGGTTTACTTCAGCAACTTCTTTCTTTGCAATGGACTGAGCCAACACTAGTGGAAGTACTTGGGCACTACTTAGATGCATTGGGTCCCTTTTTGAAGCATTTCCAAGATGCAGTTGGCAGTGTCATCAACAAACTCTTTGAGCTTCTGACCTCATTGCCCTTTGTACTGAAGGTACTGTGGTAGATACATATGAATATATCTCATTTGAATTTTTATCGTATCGAAAGAAAACATAGGTGTGGAATTTTCAACCATTTGATTATTGTGCAGGATCCCTCAACAAGTATTGCTCGACATGCAAGGTTGCAGATCTGTACATCTTTTATTCGATTAGCCAAAGCTGCTGAAAAAAGCCTTCTGCCTCACATGAAGGTGATTGATTTTCTCTGCAAATTGTCTAGCATAATATTAATTATCATAGTTATTTGAATGTTGATTGCTTTGCTGAATGTTTTTGTTGCTGAGAAAGGAGTAGATGCTGTTGGCCTCTGTCTGCAAGCGGTGTCAAAGTTTTAACTAGCCCAGTCGACCAATGTGAATTATGCAGTCGCTAAGTCATATTGGGGAGAAATCACTCTTTGCTATTTGTAGGTGATTGGTCTGGAGTCAGGGGCAATGACTGGAATCTCTGGGAAGATGGTAGGCATTTGATGGCAGATGGTAGGCACTTGATGGCTTAAGATCGCCAGAGGCAGAGGAAGAGAGAGCAAAGGCGACCTTAGGGGAGAGAGAGAGAGAGAGAGAGAGAGAGAGAGAGAGAGAGAGAGAGATGCTATAAGTCGAGAAGAATGGAAAATGAATAGTAACCTTTGAAGAGGTGAATAACCTCCTTTATATAGGAGACAAAGGAACCCGGAGGTCAGTATGACCAAGGGATGGTTAGAACCATTCCCTTGGAGTAAAAACCTGAAGGTACTAACCGAGTCAGCCACTGGTGGAGGCTTTTAATACCCAACACGACAAGAGAGAGCATGCTCTGCCCATTGTCGTATCTTAGGGTTGGGTGGAGTCGGACCAACCCCTTGAACTAACGGAGCTGGGTTGGCGTACTCAACCCTTCTCAAGCCAGTGGAGTGGGGTTGACCTGAAGGTGAATGGCCATGCCCACGTTATGCAAGCTAAAAGTCTGTAGAATAGATATTAACATGTACTGTAGCATCAAACTAGGCGAATCATATAGCAGTGCGCGTGTCTGCCTTGAAATGCTGATTATGACTTGTCACTCCAATAGGTAAACATCTTGGGTCCGCTGGTGACATCCACATCTTGGTAGGCTGTTAGCGCTGGATAAAAAAGGTCTACGTGACTCCATAGAAATAATAGCAATACACAATGTCAAATTGTACTAGGAAATCGAGAATAATGGCTTTACAAAAAATTAGGTCTACATGAAGGTCATATAAACTTGTAGGTTTATAGTTTTCTATGTAGGTAGAAGTATAGTTGTTGGCGTTGTCGATTAAAAAGAGTTGGAATTGCTTCATTACAGAAGTCAAAGGTTTCAGGATATTTTGTTACTTGATATTGCAGGAACAAATTTATTTTCGTTAAGTCAATGATCAAATAGGCATTGTTGCGATTTGGATGGTTACAAAAAATTGCCCCAAAAGGTAGAGATAAATGGGTCAAACGATATATGTTGAAATCTTTTGCCCTCTCTCATATGAGCCACCCCTCTTTTTCTCTTATTTCTCCTCGCTCCTTGCATGTCTTGGCACAAACAAGCAAATCTGCATGCAGACATACAAACTAAAGGGTGGTCGCATGGACAAACATCATCGGAAAATTGGAAAAATACCCGAGGCATTTGAATGCAAGAAACTCTGATGCATAGTTTTAAAGAGCAGTAGCAATCGCCATAATGGTAACGATAGCGGTGATACGGTTTCGGGACGTAATTGTTGTAGCGTAGCAGTTACGGTATCCGGAGTAGTTAATTTTTTTTGTTTTTACACACCTCAATAAAAAGTAACTGATTCACATGTTTTTAATCCAAGAGTATATTTGTCGGAGATTAAAATGAATGTTAGTGAATTTTTTTTTTTACTTTCTACACATGATTCAATATATGTTCCAAAATTTTTTTTTTGCTAGGTAATTGGGGTACTGGGGCCCAGGGTGTTGAACCTTGGGTGGTAGATATGGGGCAGGCGGTTGAAGCCAACCGAGCTAGCCACCACATCTATGTTCTAATATTTTTTTTACTAAATAGTCTATTTTTAATAAACAATTGTAATTATTTTTATGCAGTAGTTAATAAATTTATGTACTATAAATTCGTAATGCACAACTTAAAATTTCATTTAGATTTTTAGTAGTTATAAAATATTGTATATATTAAAGCACATTATTTAATTTGTTGTTTAAATTTTAATTTCGAATCACTATTCCAAACTTTATATTTTTGCTTGAACTTTAATTTGTATAGATTTTAATTTTCTTTAACAAAAAAAGTTTTTTTTTTTTGATGTAAACAAATATAGATCTTAAACAATTTTCTTAGCAACAAAACACTTGAGCAGTTAGAAGCTCAACTACCATATTCTCTACCTATTGCCCGAGCATCAAAAAAATCAAATTCATTGATGCCGGACTTTCAAAAGCATGGATCTTGAAACAAATATGTTATTCGGATGTTAGCAAATATGAATAATGGAGAACTAATAAAAAATGAAAGAAGAATGAACTTGTAAAAGGGTCGAAAGTTAAAACGAAGAGCTTAATTAGTTGGTTGTTGTGAAATTTGAGAGATCTAAAGAAAATCTCCCAATGCCCAAGTAGTCTTTGGTCTGTCAGACTACTATGAATTATTATAGGTTAAAAATAGTAGAAAACATAGGATTTGTTGATGAACAAATGAAAGCAGAAAATTCATGAGCCGAAATCCCATTATAGAAACCGTAACGGTTGTAACATCGCCGTTTTGGCCCGTTACACCCATTACACCACCGTTACGGAAGGTCTAACGGCTTTTACACCTAGGAATTTTCATTCCACCAAAAGATTGACCGTAATAGGCAACGGAGGCCAACGAAACCATTACATAATGTTCTTACGAAACCATTGACAGGCGCTTTTTAAAACTATGCTCTGGTGTCATGTTAGACAACCACTTGCTCCATAACCTTTAGGCACTATTTTGGCTGTGGTACATGAACTTTTCTAAATTTTTGGAGTATACGTGTCCTCTTGTTAGACGCTCAACACTTACACCTAGGTAAGGGCATGGAGTATGCGTTTGGTGTATATATGATTATGTAGAATATTTTCATTTTATGCTTAACTAGCTTTAGATTAGTGTATCCATTTTACCCATAAAAAGTAAAAATTTGTGATGAAATATGAAATATAGCATTTAGACACAGCTACTTGCACCCAACACCCGTCTGTACTTTACAGCTAGTTTTATCCTTTTTAGTAGTCTACCATTGTATGTTGATATATGTTGCTAGCTATTAGAAGGCTAAACTTAGAAAGTAAGTAATAACAAATATGTTGCAGAGGTATAAAGTGTCATCAAGGTATCATATCTTAAGTTACACGTTGTTTGGTAAAATCATTCATTCAAAGTGTCAAAACCTTCTCTCGAATTTAGAAGTTTCAACTCCAGTAATTTATTCTACATCTATTGGAATTGGGATTTAGGACTCCTAATTAAGAAACTTTATTTTTTTTGACGACGAGGACCACTTGCGGGGAAATCTCGAGTTATGTACGTCTCGCTACACATAAACTTGCAAAAATTTGGCAAAGCCAAGACCTATCAAACCATGGTGATCTTCAGCAGGGGGCCCTGAGAGGTTAAAAAGAGTTGAATCCAAAACTTCCACTTACCTAGGTGTAACCCCTATCCAACTCATCTACCCATTGGGGTTCTCCTAATTAGTTAACTTGAGAATCTCTTTTTTTTTTATTTTGTAATTTGACCATTCTAGACCTTCTGGTGCCTACTCATGAATTGAAAACAATGATACCCAAAACAATATAGCCCTCCACTGCTCCTCATATATCTACAAAACCTTGAAATTATCCAAGTATTCTTGATTCCTAAAACATAAGAAACTATCATGTGAACATGTTAACATTTCAAAAAAATGAAAGAGGACTTCTATTAAACATAAATTTCATTGTAAAAGGTAATGAGTGCACTCCTAAGAAGCACGAACACTTCCAGGAAGGAGGTGTGTCATGTCGGCCACGACATTATTTGAACCCCCTTTGGACAATACTAAATTTGTATCCGATACTTTTTAAATGTGTTTTAATTAAAAAATTAAATTTATAATGTCATACACTTTTAACAATTGACGGTGACTTCAACGACACTTCTTGAACTTCTGAACATGTTCTATGCAATGAATTTCTTTTTAGTAACAATGTAATGCATTCTTCAAAATGCCAAATTATGCACACTAAATATGTTTTCGAACATTTATAAGATGAAATATTGGACATTTTAATTTTATTGGTGATATATTGTATATTTTTAATTTTTATTGAATAAATTATTTATATATTTGACATATAATTAATATATAAAAATATAAATTTTTAGCGTGTCTCATACGCATCGTGTCTCACATTTTTTGAAAAATTTCTATACCGGCATGTCCGTGTCGTGTTGCATATCTGTGTCCATGCTACTTTAGTGCACTCCATGTGAAATTGCCATCCTGCCTAGTTTTCTGGTAGCATCGTGCAACATTCTCCTTCACATAGGAGAAAACTCAAGACTACATTTTTGTAGTCTCAAATAAATGGTCACAAATTTCAAAGTTTCTATATTTTAGGAGCTTCAAATTATAATCCAACATGGCTTGACAAGAATGTAACTGGCAGATCATGTTGAACAAATCGTGGATTTATCATGGTACCATAAACTGTTAAAACATAAGATACCACAATGCGAACTATTTGAGTTGCAAACTAATCCATAAAAAACAGAAGTAAAATTGAAACTATACGGATTTAATTACACATGGTTACAAACTGTCTCTACACAGTTGACTGGCCGGCGATCTTGGGCTTTATATAACATTCCCAACTGGCCTCATGGTTGAGGAAAGATTCTTGGTATGCTCTGTATCATGCATAGAATTGTCAATTAGTGATACTCTCTGTGGATATGTTAACTTCCTCAAAAAAAAAAAAGGTTTCTACACTTAATAGTTCCATTGAAAAAATTGTTTATATATCAGGATGGAAATATTTGTTTATTTTGTTTCCAATTGTGTTATCGTATAGAGAATTGCTGACACCATGGCATATTTGCAAAAAGAAGGCTGTTTGCTTCGCGCGGAACATAATCTTCTTGGTGAAGCATTTCTTGTCATGGCTTCTGCAGCTGGGTTAGTGCTTACTTACTATGTTCATTTTTTCCTTGTATGCATATCTTTGACCACTTGATGTCTTCTTTATCTGTTTACCTTACCAAATTCTAAACTTGGGGCAGGATTCAACAGCAGCAAGAAGTTTTAGCCTGGTTACTTGAACCTTTGAGCAAAGAGTGGACACAGCTGGAGTGGCAAAATGCTTACTTGTCTGACCCAACAGGCTTGGTTCACTTATGCTCTGAAACACAATTTATGTGGTCACTTTTCCACACTGTGACGTTCTTTGAGAAGGCACTTAAGAGGAGTGGTTTCAGAAAAGGCAATATAAACTTACAGAATAACTCAGCAGGAAGTTCTGGTCCTTTGCATCCAATGGCTGCTCATCTTTCATGGATGCTATCTCCTCTCCTAAAAGTAAGCAAATTAGTCTTAAGAGCTGGCTGGTCATGTTAGTGTCCTTGCATATGCTAGTAGAAAATGGACCTCAACGTAGGAAGGATCTTAGTCACTGCATATTTATGGTTGTGGGATGTCCTTGATCTGCAGATGCTTCGAGCTATACATTCTCTTTGGTCTCCACCTGTAACTCAGGCATTAACTGGAGAAATAAAAGGTGCACTGGTCATGAGCGATGTTGAGAGAAACACTCTTCTTGGGGAAGCTAACTCTAAATTGTTGAAGGGTGCATTAACATTTTCCAGTGGATCTCAAATTGACATGAACAAGGAAGGTTATGCAGAGTCTATTGAGATTGATATACGGAATTGGTTGAAAGGTATAAGAGATAGTGGGTATGTATTTATACTTTTTAGCACTTGTGTAGTTTTCTGAGCTAGATAATAGGTAGCTTGGTTTTATTTTGATTCTATTACTGTTATGATCAAATTTATGTACTTTCAATTGGCAAATTTCTCAATCTAACTTTATATGTCCTAATAAAAAACTACTTTTAAGCTTTCTACCCAAATATATGGACATCTTAGCAATTGTTCTGAGGTGTCTTTCCACCAGTGTTCAATTCTTACTGCATGAAAAGAATATACTTATTTGGATATTACACTGTACTAGTGATGGAGATCAAATTAGGCATTTTTTGTAACAATTTCCTTTCAGTGTACTCCAACAGCTGATGACATTTTCTAGTTGAGGTTTTGTTGGTCTAAATTTTTGTTTCTAATGATGTGTTTTTAGTTCTCAATTTGCTTTACCACCACGTGTGTTATAGGCCTAGTGAAACTTGATGGGTTTTTCATCCTTCATCATTAGGGCCTCTACCAGGACTTGTGTTGGGTTGGTGCTACATAGTTACAAAAAATGTAATATAAATAGAGGAATAACCAAGGAATAAGTAGAAAAAAATCTCAGGTGTATTCATATAAGTGGAATGAGAAAATTTGATTTCTTATTTGTTATTTGTTAATAAAGGTCCAACGAAGGCCACCTAATTGAAGTGACTTCCATAATTTTATATTTCTAGGATCAATTAAGGTTTTGTTGTTATAGAACATGGGATTCTATGAGAGCAATGAATAGGTACAAATAGAGGAAAAAAGGAAATAAAAAATGTACAGAAAAGTTATATAAAACTATGTATGAGTAATCACTCCCTCACCTTTTTGTATTTCTTAATTACATTTTGTTTGATCAGAGACAATCCTTAGAAACCTTTGCCCTTTCTGATATATCCTGGACAGTTTCTGTAGTTTGAGCTCCATTGTTAAGGAAATATAGAATAGTAGGAACATTTAAATATGTTTGATTCTTTATTGGTTCATAAAAACCCACTTTCCGAAGATCTCTTCCTTTCCTCCAAGATCGAACATCAACTGCAATGATTCGATAAACGGCTCATTGGGAGACATGAATCATCCCTCCCCCTCCCCCCC
>JAOTRH010000020.1:8183390-8195870 GCA_034768845.1 Heliamphora exappendiculata | reverse complement strand
GCGCCCGATTCACCACGAGAATGATTAAAATAAAGATCAGAGCAAAAAAGAGAATGTGTAGATGAAAAGCTACATCGTTAGCGCTCAACATGCAAGTGCATATGTGAAAGATAAAGTAGGGAAATAAGTGTGTAGAAACATACTACAATTAGCCTCTAGTTTGGTTTGAGTTCAACTGGTCTGGTTCTCATCCAACTCAGTCCTTAGCTTTATTTTCTAGTCTTCATGTCCACGACTTTCCCTTTAATTTACTTCCTGTTAGTTGATTGACTAAAGCTGGAGATCAGAAAAATAGGGAAGTGGAAAATAACATATAGTTGTATGGGTGATGTGACATGAGGTATCATGCTATTTCATTGCAATTACCTATGCTGGGTAGGAATGTGATCCTCAGTTAATTTACAATTATAGATGACTGATAAAGGGATCAATTGGGAATTTAAGACAATGATTATGCCTTGTAGGAAGAACTTGGTGGCCTTCCCACCTGAACTGATCAATCATTCTAAATCTTGTTAGTCATTCAATATATGACTCTAGTTCAAACAGACTCTGTCCAATACAGTGCTAGCTGGCTAATGCATATTGCTCGGCTCTAGGTACAATGTATTGGGCTTATCAGCAACCATCGAGGATTCATTTTTCAAATGTTTGGATGTTCATTATGTTGCCCTTGCACTGGTGGAGAATATACAATCAATGGAGTTCAGGCATAGAAGGCAGCTTGTTCATTCAGTCTTGATTCCATTAGTGAAGTGTTGCCCTCCAGGTTTGTGGGAGGTGTGGCTGGAAAAGCTCCTGCATCCATTGCTTCTTCACACTCAGCTGGCTCTTAACTCCTCGTGGTCCAGTCTTTTACAGGAAGGTAGAGCACAGGTTCCAGATCTACATGGCATACTTGCTGGATCGGACTTGAAGGTGGAAGTAATGGAGGAAAAGCTACTTCGAGATTTAACTCGTGAGATTTGTTCGCTTCTCTCAGTCCTGGCTTCACCAGGACTAAATGTCGGGCTTCCCTCTTTAGAACAGTCAGGGCATATCAGTCGTGTGGATGCATCTTCTCTCAAAGACTTGGACGCATTTGCCTCAAGTTCTATGGTTGGGTATGCTTGAAGCACGCGCTTTATGGTGAATTGCATGATAATTGCATGTCTGTGTGATTTTCCTTTCCATCTCAAAAGTTCTAATTGTTTCAATCTTGTGATTTAATTACAGTTTTGTTTTGAAGCACAAAGGCATTGCCCTTCCAGCATTGCAGTTAACTTTAGATGTTTTTAAATGGAATGATGGTGAAGCTGTTAATAAAGTTACTTCCTTTTGTGGAGCTGTAATTCTTCTGGCCATCTTAACAAATAATGTGGAACTCCTACAATTTGTTTCTAAAGACTTGTTCTATGCAATCATCCAAGGTTTGGCCCTCGAGTCAAATGGTATTATTAGTGCTGATCTGGTGGGTCTCTGTCGTGAAATCTTTGTTTATCTCTCTGATAGAGACCCAGCCCCAAGACAGGTTTGTGAAAGCCCACATGCTCTTGAAATTTGCTTGCTTATTATCTGCAACTAGGATACATTTTTAGTAACCAAGGGTCTATTCTCATTGGACTCTCTCTCTCTCTCTCTCTCTCTCTCTCTCTCGGGTGGCAACAGATTTTGCTCTCTCTTCCTTGCATTACTCTTCAAGATTTGCTTGCTTTCGAAGAAGCTTTGACAAAGACCAGTAGTCCTAAGGATCAAAAGCAACATATGAAGAGCTTGCTAATATTAGCTACAGGAAATCAGTTAAAGGCACTTGCTGTTCAGAAAAGTGTGAATGTAATTACTAATGTTTCAAGTAAGCTCTCTGACATTATCTTCTCACTTGAACTTCGCTTTTCTTTTTATTCTTCCTCCTATTAGGTCCATGCATGTGAGCGTTGGGGTTGTCATTTCATTTTCTGCATGATCTTTTGAACTACTTTGGTTAATATTGCGAAAATTGTTATAGTTATTGATAGTTAATGAGTTGGAGAAGCATCAGGATCCTGAAATGGGAGACAAGAAATTCTCTCCATTTGTACTAACTGCTTTGTATTGTAACTGAGTGCACCCAGTGCATGGGTTATGTTTATCGTCAACATTTCAGTTGCATATAATATGAAAAAGAAATTAGGAAGTGTTTGAGCAGATGTAAGACTTAACAAGGTGTTACATGTAGTGATTTCTGACTCGCCAAAAGCTTTTGTTCGGGCCAAGCAGATTTAGATCTGGTGTTGGTGGCCAACTATGAAGTATGGGTTCAGGTATGGTACGGGTGCACCATTACGGTAAAACCTAAAAACAACTCCTACCAAAAGAAGAGGACTATTGCGAAACCTCCACCAAAACCTCAAAAGGCAGACCCTTAGATGGATGACCATGAAGCTTTCATCAATGTTCAATCGTATGATGGGTATTGCCACAATGCTCGTAGTGTAACTGATTACAGTCTATAGGTCCACGCTTCTCCCCATACATGGAATGACTAGGCTTACCATGTCGGGAGCTAGGTGTAATGCTAATGCAGAACGCTCTTGGCTAAGAGTATGCTCTATGGCATGACGTCAACTCTCCTCCTGCTGAACATGAGCATTTTATGATTATTAGTTCACTCCATACCGGATACAACCCAAAGCTTAAACAAGAATCTAATGTTAAGGCTAGCGAGGAAATCATAAACATGTTCCTTTTCCACCATCTTCTGAAACGCAGTTGCGTCAATGGTACAAACGACCTGAAAATTCCGATAATAATCGTTCTCATTTCATAAACTAGTCAACTCTGCATAGTACGCAACCAGAGACCTATCACACTGATCCAATCCCTTGATCTTCTTCCTCAACTCATACAGTTGAGCATTATTACTAGTCTGATAATAAGTCTGAACAGCTGCGGATCAAATCTGATGACAATATCTAATAACAAGAAGCTACAACTAATAAGAGGGCACATAGAACATATCTAGGTAATCCACGGGCCGCCATAGCCAAGCTACAAGCATGGGACCAAATCAGATAATTACTGCCATCCAACTTCACAAAGCTAATCTAAAGTGATGAGTTTGTAATTGACTCGATCCATGCTCCTTCGTACCAAATTGTTTTTTACCAGTATTAGACATGTCCACAGATTATGAGAAATGCAGCTCACCAAGTAACCAAATGGACATAAGAAGTAAGAACACCAACTCTTCAGTAGAGTAAACCCAACGAGATAAGATGCAATAATAAGCGCTAAATGGAATCAAAGAACATAGACTCAAAGCAACATGAATAGTGTGAATCATGCCAAAAACCCTAGCCGCCATAGTGTAGGAGGGTCGCAGAAAACCCTAGCCACAACCTACTTTGGGTCAAAAATAGCCACAAGGTAAAGAACAAGACTAAATCAATCTTTGGATCCCCAAGTCGGCACCTCTAGGACCCACAGCAACCAACAAAGTGCTCCAAACAAGCAGAAAATCCAGTCGGACCGAAGCCAGGTCACTACCAAACCCTCGACGCCACTATTTGCGTTCGAAAACATCCAGCGATTGAAACCAAGGTTGGAGCACCCTTCCACTATTTTAGACAATAGATTGAAAAATAAAAAATACAAGAAAAATAGAAAACTTACATCAACTTAACTAGAAAAAATTCCAAAAAACAAATACTAATCTACTCCTTGCTGAATCTCGATCATTCTGGTAATTTTTTTTACAACGGAAAATTGAAGAACAGCAAAAAGAAACCTTATGCAACCAATTGTGAGCTTCACGTGATCTTGCTCCAATACCAAGTTAGAATATTGAAAGAAATAAAAAAGAAGAGAGAAGAGAAAATAGAAAGAAACAATATGTGGCAAAGTATGAGAGTCAATTAGAGATTCGTCCCTTGTCATTATTATTTATATATAAGAGATTAAAGTACAATATGCCCTTAAAAAAAATAACTAATAACTTAACAAAAGGATAATACCAAAGTTTGGAATGAGTTTCCAAATTTTTATTTTAGGTTGACAATGGAGACCATATTAGTTTTTGGCTTTGATTTTGGTTTGGTATTGATGCGTTCTATAGGGGTTTTCTACCATTTTTTATTTGGTTACAAATAAAGATACTTTAATCGCAGACTGTTCTTGGAGTGCTTCTAAGTATTGTCTTCGGGATATTGAGTTGAATATGAATGTGCAGAACTAGGAACTAGATTACCTAGTAAATCTTTTATGGGTTCTGTATGAGCATAAAGGAGTGAGAGAACTAGTGGATTCTATCAGGTGAGGTAGTGATCTTAGTGGGAGATTTAGTGCTAAATCCTTCTACAAGTGCATGTTGGGTAGTTGCCGGTCATCTTTATCGTGTAGCTGTGTTTGGAAGGTGAGAAGTCAAATAATGGTGGCCTTGTTCACTTGGTTTGTTGAGCATGGAAAGATTAGCACTATTGATAATTTAATTGCAGGGGTTAGGTGTTAGCTAACTGTTGTTTAAAAAAGAATGAGAGTTTGTTTCTCATCTTCTTATACATTGCATGCTTGTTAGGGAGTTGTAGAATCTTGTTTTGGTTATTTTTGGTGTTGATTAGATTTTTGAGAAGGTGATTGATGTCTTGTCAGGTTGAAAGCTGGGTGGAGTGCCGAGGTGTATGAGGTTGAAGGGACAATTTGGTTCAAGCATAATAGAAATTTTTTTGATGGTGTGGAAGCACCATTGTAGAGATTGAAGGGATTCTTTTAGTAAACTTGTATAATTGCAGGGCATTCTTTCAGTAAACTTGTATAATTGAAGGGCATTTCTTTTGGTAAACTTGCATAGTTGGTTGACTGATAAAGGGACACCATCGGTAGAGGATATTTTTGATTTTATAGGGTCTTTAGCTTTGTAACGGTTCTTCAGCTGTACAGATTTTTGTCCCAATAACTTGATTAAAGCTGTATAAATTTTAAATTGTCGTTCTACTTGTGCAAGGGTCTGTCTTAAACTACATGCTACGTTACTAACCTAATAACCCTCTTTTTTTCAGCAAGATCTCGCAGTTTGGTCTCTGCTCCAGAATCCAAAATCAATGAAGGGGATACAATAGGATTGGCAGCAATTATATAAGGGATACTCTGCAACCCAGGCAGATTCCTTTGTACAGTGATGACTGTATTTTCAAAGTCACGTTTTCGGCCGAAATTTTACCAAGGTTGAGAAATTAGTTTATTTCCTAGGTTATCTCAAATGAAGGTTTGACAGGGTTTATAATTCCAAATTGTTTAATTATCATATCTGCTATTACCTTGAGATGAGGACTGTAGTTATCCGTTTAATATATAGTTCACGATTTGTATATTGTCTTGTTCTTTCTGACCCTAGATTTGCCTTTTTTACAATTTGTTTATATTGCTTGGTATTTAGTGCCAATCCTCTTAATTGAAACTTATGTTGCCTTAGTAGATTCGAATTATATACAGAACACAGGGATTTCTGTGCTTTCAATTTTGGTTTCCGTGGGTTTGGCTGATTATTCAGTGCTTCATTGACTCTCCAATGTGCAGGGCTTGCTGATCTTGAAGTTCAGTATTTGATTCCTATTTTGGTATTAGATTATCATCAGAAATAAACGATGGATTGGATTCAGAGTTTACATCCTAAAACTAATCTGTAGTTATTTGCGTTTTCTCTTTTACCGCTATGAATAATGCCAAGTTTTTGGTTGACATTTTTGTGTCTAAACACAGGCACACGCACAAACACACACACACAAGAAAAAGAAAACATATCTACTAGGAGACCACATACTTGGAAAAAAGGGAAATTTACCAACTGGTTCCATTTTATAGATTTATTATTCATGAAGTTCTATTGATAAATTTCTAGTGATGGGTCATGGTTTTGGAGTGAATTACATTTTCACATTTCGGTTGGTGTTTATTGTCTCGTGTTTGGGACACATTCGTATTTCTATCTATGTTTTTGTTTATGTTCACGGAGCCATATCTTTGTCTCTATTAACAGAGAGTTTTGTCTATGTTTATATTGAGTTTGGGGAGGGTGCTGTCTCTTCTGCTGTGCCACAAACTGACGTAGTTTTTTAAGTTAAAGTGAAAAGGTTATTAGGCGGTCAAAACGGCATCATTTTAACCAAGAATTTGATTACCATATACTTGCCAAAAATGACATGTAACAGTATTTATGAGCACATTTTAAACAGCATACTGCAGAAAAAAATAGCAATTCTAAATTTACTTTGATTCATTCAACAGGAGAGCAGCCCAAACAGCTTCAATTTCTACTAACTCCACTGAAGCAAATCCTTGAGGTTGCCCAAAGAGTTAAAAACTGGAGTAATTCGTTGACAAATAAAATGGATTGAAGCCACTGACACAAAATTAACTCAGTTCACAAACTGAACACTACAACGTGTAAATTCTTATCTTAAAAGTGAAACCTGAAACCAAAAAAGGTGGGTGGGGTAGGGGATTCAATGCATGGAATTCGCTGCAGTTGGTGACAAGAGAAAAAAAAAAAAAAGAACAGAAAAAAGTTTCAATGGAATTTAAAGCTTCAACGGATTCTCATTGAAAGGGAAAATTTCAATTTCCAGAAATTACATTTTTTAACAGTGAGTTATCTGTCCGGGTCATCCAAGTTGGAGCCATGGCGAAGTGATGGGGAAGGCAAGGCGAGGCGGGAAGGGGAGGGAGCAGTGGGTGAGGGGAAAAAGAGAGGGGATCGTGGTGGGAGGAAGAGAAGAGGAAGAGGGAACTTACAGTGCATGGAGGTAGTGGGAGGAAGAGAAGAGGAAGAGGGAACTTACAGTGCATGGAGGTAGTGATGGTGGTGGAACGATGGGGGTTGCAGCCATCACGCGCGTGAGAGAGAGAAGGGAGGTGTGGGGCGGCGACTAAGTGAGGAGGTGATGGGGAGGAGGTGAGGTGGCGGCGACTGTTGGTCTTTTTGAACATTTTTTAATTATTTTTGGTCTGAAATTTTTGTCTTTTTGATTACTTGTGAGAGGGCAAATTTAAAAATATAAAGATTGAAACTGAAATTATAAAAAAAAATAGTTGTGAAAGAAGTTTTGACAGGCACCATCTCCAGTAGAAAGTGAATTTGCAATTGCTTCTTAATTTGTCTTCTTTGTTGGCCTTACATCATCATCATTTAGTAGGGCATAATTGCCTTTCTCCCCCACATATGCCCTAAATCAGATGATGTTCAAATATCCTATATCTATATTATTATATTATAACATAATCTTTTTTTTAAGCGTGTCATGCCTTTTCACTTGCACAACTTGTCATTCCCTTAACTGTTATGGTAAAAAAAAAAAAGGGTTGCTCAAGTCAAAAGTCCCATTTTGTTGGGCTATTTAGGGATGAGTCCCATTTGAAAACTTATATTTCAGTAACTCCTTTTGTGTTGTCTTTTACCAAAAGTGTCCTTACTTTAATTATTTCATTCGTGCTAAAACAGATAAAAAATGACAACCGTTCACCTATTTTCTCGTCAAAACTGAAGGAGGAGACGCGTCAATTGATTTTCCAAATCTTTAAAGATTTTAACTCGAATATCTCGGCGATCTTTGTATCAGAAACCAACTCAGCGTATAATCTTCATCAACGGCGAGAAAATGACTATGAAGAGTAAGAAATCACATCGAAATATTGAAAAGCTTTCATATTTGAACCCTAGTTGCGAAAATCTCGCCATAGACCGTTGATTCATATTGGGAATTTTCCTATTGAAATCCTATATGTAATATTTTACATATATTGTCTCCAATTTTCACATTGCGCATGTATTGTATACGATTTTATCATTTGCGCCGTCTCAGACTGAAATGATAAGTTTCCATTGTTAAACCGCAATGTTTTTTATTTGCTTATCTATTTATTCTAGTCGAACTCGTCATTGTACTGTTTGAAACTTTCTTTTCTTTATTCTACTGAAATGGGTTCTCATTTAACAATTTACATCACACAATGTAAATGTTTACAGTGTAGATTGTGTTCTCATTACTATATTGTCTCTTTGGTTGAATCATCTTGCCCTCGTTTCAATGTGTTCTCATTGTTTTGTTTCAATACGTGTTAACTGCCAGTCTGCTTAAAATCTATAAATTCTCATGGCCCATTGTGACAAGTTCTCATTTTCATATTGTCTTAATTCCAATGTGTTCTCATTGCAAAGCTTGGTCATTGCTAGGTTTAATTTGTCCTCATTGCAGCAATGCATCTACCGTGCTTGCACAATAAAATCAATAAAATCTCTATTATAGCAACAACTTGCCAAGGCAAAAAATAACATACGCCCATCCCAAAATATTTACACTTTAAACATACTAACTGCAATGTATAATGAGAATGCGAAATTGAATTGACATTATAAGATGTTGCGCTCTAAAGACTAACTCGTATTGTACAATGAAACTGAGTAATTTAATTCACATTAGTACTATAATATAACTGCAAACTGTGTTATGAGAAATACGAATAGTGTACTGTAACTGCATTGTATAATGAGAATGAGAACTTAAAATTACATTACAAAATATTTACACTCTAAACATACTAACTGTAATGTATAATAAAAATGCGAAATTGAATTGACATTATAAGATGTTGTGCTCTGAAAACTAATTCGCATTGCACAATGAGATTGAGCAATTTAATTCGCATTATTACTGTATTGTAACTACGAACTGTGTTATGAGAAATATGAACAGAATGTGATGCTTATTTTGTGTTATGATAATGAGTGCTAAAATTTATATTGAATCAAGCAAAACTACTGAACATCAAGGTTTATTGTTATGATTATATTTTCTAATCACACTCATCAAACTAGTGAATTGATCCTAGAGTTCTTATATTCAGTCCCATCCATGCATAAATTGATTTCGAACCTAAATTGATTTTTGTTTTCATCATGCCAGACTAATCACTCAAATACTACTGAATATATAAACAGTAATGCTAATATCCTACAGATTAATGATATAGCGGGGTTATAAACATAGTTTGCAAATAATGATATATCAAGTGTGTGAACCATATAAACTTGCTTTGAAAGAATTTCAAAACTGGAATCCAATCACCACAATCTGCAGCAAAAATGGAATTTATGGCGTTAATAATAATTGCTTTAATAACCACAAAATATTCTCGCGTTAAACATAGTATTTCAAATTTCGAATCACACTTTAAAAGGAAAGTATCTATATATTTTTAATATACACTGAATATAGGATCTCTTGGCGTTAAAAATAAAAATTCAAATTTTGAATTATCATATTTGATAAGCATATATGCAAAATGGTATTTCAGTTTCCAATTTTGATAAAATTCGAATATAGGACCTCTTAGAATATTTTCAAACTGATTATGATCTATCCCATAACAGGATTATAATATAGTACTTATAATTAATTATTCCAAAAAATATATATATCAATATTCTTACATCTCACATTTTCTTACTTAGTATTTTCCACTTTTTCTATTTTCTCTCTCTCTCTCTCTCTCTCCTTAAATTAATAATTATGTGTATGTAGTGTGTAATTTTTTCTACTAACCTATAAAGTACAAAGTTTTTTTTTTGTTTTTTGAATCTCTTCCAAAAGTGTTCAAGCCATAATCGGCTTGTGGTTCGAGCAGAGGGAAATTGAACTTTCTCCTTTAAGAATTGAATTCTTCTCAGATTTTTCTCCTCCAATTCCTTTCTTGCCATGGTGGAACCCCATTCTCATCATCAAAAGATTGAAACTCACTGATCTCAATCTCCCCTAGGCCAGCAATAATTTCACTACTCTCCAATCCATTCTCCCCTTTCCATTTTCTACTCACAAACTTCCCTTCAGTGTCCAATTGACCCTCTTTTCCCTCATGACTTCCAATGTTTCCCCACAGCTTTTCCGGTCGATTTTCGGGAAAATCTTGCTCTCCTTCACCCATGTTTGATATTGACATTCTACCCCTCGGTAAGTCCCCGGGGATGCTTTTGGGCCTCTCTCCGAACTCATCGTCTCTAGCACCTCGGGAACCAGAGCCATCTCTACCGGAGTCTGTCATGGTGGCTCCCACTAGGATCCCTGCGGCTGCTTTGCGCCCAATGTGGATGCAAATTTGGGTGATCTTACCATTACTCTCAGCCTCAGGCTTATTATCTGAAAGCTTGATTTGGTGTAGCAGCCAAATGCAAATTGTGAAGAGCAATGCAACTTGGAAGGATTTGTGAACCTTACAAGCTTTCAGTCTAGGATTCCCTCCACTGGGCTGGTGAAGCATTCTGTTTTGATTCCTTGGTCTCTAAAAGGCAGTGGAAACATATTTTTGAACTTGAGATGATTAGTAAGTAGCATAATAAAGTGGAAAGAAACATTTGCACCAAAAAAAAAAGAAGAAGAAGAAGAAGAGGAGGACAGAAGAATGATCAGTGATCGAATCATTGCAGAGACCACCATGACTCTCTAAGGTCTCGAATATAAACTCGACAACTTCAGTCCATCGTGACCTCCAAGTTCTCCAATATAAACTCGACTCCTTCAAAAAAAAATATGGTGAATGCCTAATTTCACAGTGACTTTCTCTTGAATTCTTAAAAGTCCATCCGTTCCGAGGTAAAAATTGTGTTACTATTCGAAGACTCTGGAAATGTCAAAAGGAATAAGAGAGCACTCATCTTGGGACATAAAAATTTAGAAATGAGATCATCTGTCTCTGAAAATCTATGTTCAAATGTCCCAACTCCTTTTCCATTTTCATTAAAAAAAAAAATCCAAGGAAACTCACTTTCCAAAACATGAATTAAGCTTTCATTCCCAATATGCTTGCACTCAACACCACCACTCATGAGTGATTAAGTACAAATATTGGTTTTTAACCATAAAGAAAACAATCATTAGAAGAAAAATAAGAAAAGAGGAATCTGCAGCTCTGAGTGGTAAAACTCGAATTCGTGCATCACGTTTGGTACTTTTTTTGAACTTTAGTCCAAATCTTTATACTTGAATTTCTTCAAAAAAGTAAAAAATTAGACCAAAAATGAAAAAAGTCATATTCAGCCAAAATACAACTTATTTTCGTCTTTAGTGAACTAATTTCAATATTTGTTAAAAGAAATTACTTTTTAGATTCGTCGTAACAAGAATAGTTAAAAAAGTAAAATTTTAAATACAAATATAAAAATAAGAAGAGAGAAATAATTTAAGCTATTTCGGAGAAGTTCTTCCAAACACTCTCTACCTCTAGTAAACTCCAAAAAAAATTATCCACATAAATTTTTCAAAAAAAAAAAGGATAGAAGTGTTGCATCTACCAACTAAATTTGCCAAATATCCTTAAGCCTCCTTGATGGTTTTCAATACAAATTTGGACCAATTTTGCAAAAGTCAGGAATAAAACCGGTCTCTACAATTCCAATAATTTTAAGACAAAATTAAATTATGTAATATGTGGAACCGAATTAAACCGAACATATTATTAACGGTTTGATTCTAATTGAAAACCATGATTCTACTAATATATAATGTTCTTGTATAAAGTGCTAAAATCTAGCAAAAATCACATTAAAACTCAACAAAAGCAAATAGATTTTAAGATTCAACATCAAAATTCAAATCTATTCAATATATATAGGGTATTTGTTTTAGAATAATTAGTCCATGGGGGTGTTTGAGAATACTACTGCTAGTAACTTTTAGTTTTATGCTACTAATTTTAGTTATAAGGTATAAGTTTTTCCAAACAGTCACAACTTCTGTAACAACTTATAATTTTTTTTTTTCTATTTCAGGTACAAATTATATTTTTTTCCAAATATTCATAATTTCTGCTACAAACTACAATCCAAAAATTACTAATAATAGTTTTGCCAAACACCACCTATGTTAATTATGATGGGGAACCAATATATATATATATATATATATATACACTTTGGTTCGGTTCGGTTCGGAATCGGAACTGTAACTTTAAATTTGTGTACAGATACGGTTTACATATTTTTAGAACTGAAATCAAATCAATTCAATATAAAATTGAACCAACTTACACGGTTCGGACCAATTTTTCGATTTTACCAATTTTGTGAATAGCCCTAAGAAATAGAGTAGACATGGAGAACAACATAATAATGGAGGATGAGATGGGATGATCCCATATGGGTTCGCTCTCTAACCTCACTTTTTATTTGGTACCAGATTATAACCCAATATATAGAAGACTATACCCAAAAATTGTTCTTAATCCAATTCTAGTTGCATCTGAAACGCGACAAACCCTGACCTTATCTAATTCGAAAAAACTTGTGATTCCAAATGTTAAGAGAAAGAAAAATGTTGATCACACATGTGATGAATGACCAATCAAACACAAACAAGAGAGAAAGGCAGAACTCCGAGTGCAAAAACTCTTGAATTCATGTCTTTTGCCTGTGTTTGGTCGGTCATCCATCATCTGTCCACGTAAACTCACTGTAAGAGAAATCAAGAAAAAGTAAAGCAA
>JAOTRH010000020.1:8168598-8179700 GCA_034768845.1 Heliamphora exappendiculata | reverse complement strand
TGTTGGTTTCCAGGCTTCAATTGCAATTGAATGGCCAATTCAATTGTAATTGCCCCAGCTATTGAAATCTGAATTTCCATGGCCAATGAAATTCACAGATTCCAACAGAGATAACGACGATGAACAGCGATTGGTGGCGCATGCGTCGCGCCATGCGTCTTCTTCCTTCTTTGTTGCGTGTTAACCAAAAGTCCCTCATAAGTGTTGCATACAGCTTCTGCTGAAGCTTGGATCTTCTTCGGAGCAGAATCAAATTTTTCAATAAAAATTTTTGGTAAAAATTTTCGGTAATAGTAACAGCACTCTTATCTTAAACGTTGGTAACTTATTTAATGATTTATAAGCCAATAAGTCACTCTGTTTGGCTTAGCTTTTTAGTGGCTTTTTTTGTGTGATTTTTTTTGTCTTTTATGAATTTTTTTAAGTTTTTGGACTAATTTTTTACTTTCTTAATTCATCATGATAAAACAAATTTAAAGGTATAGTTATTTTGAAAAAAATTTACTGAAGACAACAAAAAGTCACATAAAAGCCTTAAAGTAATTTTTTTCGTCTTATCTAAACTTTTTATTGTCTGGTCAAATTCTTTTATTTTTTTGGTTTCTTTAAACAAGAGAATTTTAAAAAAATATTATCGTTTGAACTAATATAAAAAAATTTACTAAAAAGATTAAAAAAAAACATATAGAAAAAGCTATCCCATACAATGCCTAATCTGAACTTAACATTAAATTCCAATTGTTTTAAAAAATAACAACTGTTGTAAAAATAATTAATTAAATTGATTTAAAATCGGAATTAATTGTATTTTATTTATATATGTATCCCTAACAACTCTATATTTCATTTATCCGTGTTGGCGTAGTATTTGTGTTGAGAAATTTTTGCTTACCTTCTCTTGCATTTGATAGCCGGTGATGCGAGGCTTTTGTGCCTATCAAAGTTTTGAGTTTTTCTATTAATGAATATGAATTATTTTTTAACCAAACAACTTTTGACTTATTTGACTTAAAACCAAAAAAAAAAAAGTGTGACTTTAAGCCAAATTATCAAACGGGGACTAAAAAGTTTTTACTCATCACGTTTCAATTTAAATTTTATTTTTATGATGAAAAATCTCTTGCAGGAACTAAATGGAGATTGAAGCATGAAGTTATTGTGGCTAATTAGTAATTAGAGCACTTTTATTATGCTTCTCATCCAAGTGGCTATTCTAGTCATGAAAGATCAATCAACGGACCAACTACTTTTATGCTTCTCGTTTGAATGGCTAACCTAATAAAGAGAGAGCAACCAATGGTCATCAGCAATGTGTGAAAGAAAACTTTGATACAATTCATACAGGACTCAACTTCTATCCACTCAAACAATAGACTTAACTCGTTCAGTCTAACTCAAACAATAGACTTAACTCGTTCAGTCTAGCTAATTCTGGTTCTATGTTAATAATCTAAATATTTTTACAATAGCTTTTTTTTACTTTTTATTAAGATATTTAATATAGCTTTAATCTTTGCTTTTAAGTTAGTGTTGGAAATAGTGGCACAATTTTTTTTTTTGGGTAAGAAAGGTTGACTTTTAAATTACGAGTATTATAATAATTTTCAGAAAAAATTAAAGTGTTTGGGCTGTGTATAAACTTTTTTTTCTTGCAAAAAGAGACGAAAAAAAAATAGTTAATTTTTTTTTTGAGAAACCAAACGGTAAGATTTAAAAGCTAGCTTTTTTTACAAAGAAAAGAACCAGCTTTTAAATAGGGCCTTAGAAGCCCCTCTTCTAAAATGCAAATATTTGTGTAACTATTTATACAAGAATAAGTGCTTGTACTAACGAATGTACAAGTAAATAAGTGTGTGCATTTAGAAGCTTCCTATTCTATTTTTAAAATAAAATGCATACAACTAGAACATTAATTGAAATTTCATTGAGTTCAACTCAAGAACACTGAGCAAAGTTCAAAAGTGGAAAGGACAAACAATGGTACCAAGAAAAAGTAAAAAATTTCACAAACTTGGTCATTCTCACCATTTATCAAATCTTTGACATATAATCACAATCACCAACACCATATTCCATACATGTTTCTTATTGGCATATACACAAACTGCGTCCACAGTCCCCGAGAGGGTTGGCCAAATACAAATAGTATCATCTTCCCACTTGTAATTTCTTTGCTAGCCAATATGGGAAAACCAGGATCGTTATACCGACAAATTCTACGGTAATAGCATATGAAGTCTACCATAATGTCTTTATACTAATGGTATATTTCAGCTGTGTATAAGGTATCCAACTATGATACTGATGAGTGCCACCATACAAACAAATAGGAAAGGAAATCCCACCTGAACTTTCCTCACACCTTTCTTAGTTCTCAACAGAGCCTGCAAAGTCAAGAAGTTCAATAAAGTTGCTGAACAAGAAATCATGGAACAGAGACCAGAAATGTGAATGGATGAGTATCCACACAAAATTATAAACTGGCCAGAACTTTTCAACCCGCTTACAAGTTAGTAGTTTCAAACGCACAAAATACAAGAGTTCAAACTTCAAAATGCAACTCTAGTAGTCAAAAAAGACGAAGAAGCCAATCGACGCACAACTTGAGAAAGCATAAAGAGACCCCTTAAATATCTTAAGAGAACGTCCATCGAAGATGTTCAAAATGAAGTAGAGATTTATTGCTTCATTTCCACCTCTTACTTCTAATGGTGTGAAAAGATCATGGGGATCTATTATCAAAATATTCATTATGAAATTCCTAAGAGGAGAAATTAAGCCACTGGATCATGGGTTTCATGGATGGCAAGATGCCAAGAATTCAATGGTCCATCAGGTACTTTGAAATGTTGGCTTCAACACTCTTCTTGGTGACTCATTTAAGTTCATCCCAAGAGCAATCTAAACAAGTCTTTAACCGAAGATAACATAATGAAACTTATGTTACATGGACTAGGATATGGATGTCCGGTGCAGATATATGTCCAAGTATCGAATTCATCTAATTGTCATATTAAGAACATTGCAACAAGACAAAATATTTATATTCCTTGATATATTTTCCTTATTTTTTAGGATAAATAGTGTTTGCAAGATTTCATAAAGTATTTCATGCATAATATGAGATTTTATGCATAGTTTTAGACTTAACTCGAATTGTCCAACTAAAAACTTCGAACACATATCTCAAAGTATCTGCTACTTTATAAATTTAGAAGAATCCATGTAACATTTAATGAAACTAAATTTCAATGATATTGAAGAGTGTAGAAGAGGATGCGGAAGGCAGTAAAAGCCAAGAGAGTGGTTTGATGGATCATTATGATCCATACTCGTCCAAGCTCCAGTTCATTTTACAGCATTGCTACCACAAAGTTGTATTGAAGATAACGACTCTTTCAGGGTTTAAGAGTTAAACATGCGATCTTGGATCTAAAATGAGAAACAATAAGAAAGCGTGCAATGTTATAGTACCAGTTCTTGTCGTAGATTTTCCCTCTCTTCGGCAGTCCATCTTCTTTCCTCTGATAGCTTTGAAATGGTAACTTCAGCCTGCAATAGGAAGCCCAAAAACATCACGAGTACATACTTTGAACATCTGGCAGTGGAAGAAAAACAATAAACCACTTTCTAAATCCACAATGCGCATTGAATTTGAACAATTCAACAGGAAGTTTCACTGTCTTAGAAAATTGATCCATTCCATTTTATCCTCCAAAATGGAAATAGATTCACATCACAAAATGGTATCACTGCAGGAAGTGGAACCAAGTCCACAATTGATGCTAAAACATTTTCATAGAATAACAAGAATGTGTAAAGACTCGTAGCAAATCTTATGAGGAAAACACTGAAAGCACCATGCGAAGTGAAAAAAGATTGTTTGTTGGTTTGCAAGTTTCTTGAACAATTAATTAATTCTCCATATCAAAACAGTAGATTCTTTAATGCTGTTACTAAAGTAGACATAGACATGACCTATAACCCTCAAAAAGATAACGGAAGTGGCAAGTCTTATACCCAATACCTCCTAAAACCATAGCTCTCATACCATGTTGATCATAAATCTTAATCTGTTGGAAAATTGGGCTAATAATGTATATTAAGCCAACAAAAAGAATTTTATCCATGTCGCAAACTCTCATGATTGTGTCTGCCATGTCTATACTATTTTTAAAAGAGAATACCACATCTGGTGTGAACCAAAATTGAAACCTATTCACATAAATTCCTTAACTCTAAGGGTCCGTTTGGTTGGTCTGAGATAAATTGGCAGATATCGAATACCTCTGGATATACAAGTGTATATGAAATACGAAGGATATAATTTTAGATATGTATTATTGAGGATTACCATATGCCTTGTTTGTTAAGTGGATATAAGTGGATATTATATATAAATTTATAAGTTTAACATCAAAATACCATATTTCCCATCGATGAAACATGACATTTTCAAAGCGTAGATGCATCTATATTATAAGAGACAATAGTATTAATGTGATGTGTCCTATATGATATCTTTTTCCCTCTCTTTTTTCTCCCCCCAACTCTCTCTCTTCTCTCTTCATTTAAAATTAAATTTTATTTCTGTTTTAATGCCAAACTTAATTTTTTTTTCTTTATTTCAAACTCAATTTTTTAGTTTACATATATCTTTTTCATTAATTTTATTTAAATTAAGAATGAGTCTAATAAAAATATTTAAAATATCTCTCTTAATAATTCACAATTTGTTCATTAATTAAAACTAATTTTATTAACAAAAAAATTATCTAAACTTCTATTGTTGTAATTTTGTCTTGTACGGTGATGGATATTTGTGTATGTATATCATAAATCCATTTTAAAGAACCACAAAAAAAAAATCATAAACTCAATCGCTGACTACACATACATTTTAATGTACATGTATGATTACTTGTCTATGAAATCTTTTTTACAGGAATAGATAGTGATATACATAAAACAACTATATATAAGAGGGTATTATTGTCTTTTACACAAAAAGGATAAATAACATCGCATATCCCCAATATATGTAATCCCTATATATAGGCATGGATTGGATTTCAGATCCTGTGCAAATTGGGTTGACAAACACCGGATATGTAAGTTACCGGATTTCATATCCAATCCAACCATTTACATCACCTAAGCAAACAGACCCTAAGGGAAACGAAAGGAAAAAATCCACTATCAGTTGACAACCCCAGGTTCGTTTAGTACGCTTCCTTTCCAATCCCCACATCTGTTCTATTTTTGTTTTGTTAGAACTCTACTTCACCTATTCTCTCTTTTCCCCTTCATTTTTCACTTTTTGGCCAAGATTCTCCTTCCCAAGATTTCCTAGTATTCCTACCGTCCAACGGTTGGCTCGTGAAACGAATAAACGAAGATAGAGAAAGGGATGATTTCTTTCCTTCGTCTGTTTTGTATTACAGGTTCATCTTCTCCATCCTTTTCTTTTGTGAAGCACAACACATATTATGAGGAGCCATATTTCAAGTCACCATTAGTATATAATTCCCACCGTCACATATTGTGAGGAGCCATATTTCAAGTCACCATTAGTATATAAGTCCCACCATATCCTCCCTCTTCATTTTGGTTCGAAAATCTAACTGCAAGCTCAAGGTAAATCTCTCTCACTCATATACATGCATTTTTTATGTGTGTGTCTATATGTAGATATAAATGTCAATAAATTACACAAAATTTAGGTGGGTTATTTTAACAATCTGAAGATTTGTTAATAAGGTTTATGAACTCCATGAATTTTCCTTTGAGTTGCACCAAAACTTGGCTACCGTCTACTACATTTCTTAAGAGCATCTATGAATGGATCAAGAAAGTGTAATGTATAGATGTGAACACACCCATATAGAGAAAGAGAAGGAAGAGATTTTGGTTAGAGATTGTAATCACTAGGTGAATTGTTTTGCAGATCATCAATTAAAAGTGGTGAAATTTGTGAATGTAGCACACTTGAATCGTTTTGTTTATTTCCAATCATGACTATTTACGTAACTCGAGTTGTAACATGCATTAAGTGTGCCTCCTTGCTAGTATCGACAAGGGCAAGAAATAGAGATTAGAGACAAAATACCATATTCTAGGCATATCTGCAAGAGCAATCCCATAGCACCCAAATACCACAAACAACTGACCAGCAGACAAGAAAGCCACGTGATTACTATCACATCAAGTTAATAACCAGAAAACCTAAACATAACTGACCTCACTTAGCTTTGATTCAAGTTCATTCAGTTTAGACTTCATCTCCTCAATATCTTTAACTAGCTTCAGCTCCTCTGCGTCATTCATTGTTTTATACTCTACAACCTTTGCTGGCTCCTCCACATCCTTCCTTGTTTTATACTCTACATCCTTTGTTGTCTCCTCCACTTCCTTCATTGTTTCACATTCTACATCCTTTGTTGGCTTTACCTCCGCATGGATTTTAATTTTGGATTCCTCCACATTGTCCGAAATCTGATAAAAGGAGAAACAAAATCACTATACTGGTTTATTTTCAGATGCAATGCCAGAACAATCGACAATGGAAGACTTAGATCTTTATCATAATATGACAGATAACATAAGCATTATGCTAAATGCCTAACTAAATACCCTCTCCTAATGGATTGCAAAAGCAACTGCACAAAAAGGTTTAGAATGTACTAAGCTCCAATCTACTCATACATCCACAAGTACAATTCCCTAAATGCCTTCTAAGCCAACAAGAAATTACATCAAGTTGATGTCAATTAAAAAAAATGTTCTGAGAAAGATCTAGGGTATAGATAAGCCTCATATCAAGTAAAAGAAGAATTCTCTCACTGTGTGATGCGAGATAAAGCTTTCTGCTTCCCTCAGTCCTTGATCTTTCGGTGTTAAAGCTTCATAAGCTGGCACCTGTTTCCATGTTCCATTGATTGGTGATAGTACTGGAGAATTGGGGGGGCTGATGAGGATCACTCTCAGCTTGTCCTCTTCAATGTATCTGCCATCAACTTTGGCAAACTGCCAGATTCAACCATGAGAAACCAGGAAAGTGCACCAGAACCAACAACTGTGTATGCAACTACGGAATAACATACCATGCTAGGATTGATATCCTCATCTGTTGTCCCTGCAGGAACGACTGTGCTCTGAACTAAAAACTTGTCTTTGCAAATCATGTCAGGAGGAGCTAACCTTTGTGCTTGCATTGTAACTTCATTACACCAAATTTGTGAAAAATAATCAACAAATACATGAAGACAACAAACAATCTGAAACAACAGTGCACAACTTGGTAAAAATGTAGAATGTTAACACAAATATTTGAGTGCACAGAAATTTTTCAAGAATCTAACTAGATATGTCCATTAAAATGTCTAGTTTATTTCAGATGCCAGTTAAAAAATTGTATCAACTTAAATAATATGGAAGAAATTACATTTAAACCTTTTCTTTAGGTTGTTTTCCACAATTATCATATCTAAAGAATATTTCCCCACTGCCGGGAAAAATAATCATGCATGTCTACAAGCGTTTAGTCATCCATAAAAAAATAATTGGGCATTCACAGTCACCATACCAACTTCTGGGAATAAGCCAGAAAACTCAAATCAAATGAATTATAATTAGACAGCTACTCTAAAATTTATAATCCGCATTGCTGCTATTTACACTTAACCGGAAGAATTTTACAGTAGTTACCACTACTCGATCTCCTTTCAATTGTCAAACTTATAGCTCATCAGAGTACATTTCTCCTAAAGTATCAAAGTTCCCTAACCTTGCAGATACATCAACAATTTGAGATACAGGTTGGAGTATTAACCTTGAGTAGATAACTGCTCTTTAACGAGATTAAAATTGTCATACATATCAACTTGTAAACTGAACTAGAAGTCTAGAACTTATTACATACCCCTAATAAGTCTCCAACTTCATATTCATACACTACTCCCTAAATATCCCATGCCACTGTCATCTGAATTATTGCATCTATAATTTAGCCTCAACGCTGTCAAAGTAGACTTCATCATAACAAAAAGCAGCAGTTGACATCATATCTCCTCTGTAAACGTAAGGGATACTAGAAAAAGCACACACTACAATGTACATCCAAGATTTCCCATGCATTGCTTCTTTCGGCATCCAGATTGAAATTTCTTGTTAGAAGCTTCTTTGTTTTATAGTTTTTATTTCCAAAAAAATAGTTCCTACATGACTAAGATATGCCACCACATAATTAAAGTGATGGAAGTTTTATTCTATCTGATGGAAGCCATATTCTAACTAGTGGTGTAAAGTATAAACAGACATTGCTTATGAGCGGCCCGGACCCCAAATGGCCAAATCACTGAATGAGTGAAAGGTTATTAATTAATCACCCATTTATTTCTGCTTTTACTTTTTATCCTTTTTTTTTTTTTATCATTCAAGCTCAAACATCAATTTCAAACCAAAGATTAATCACCAAATGGCCAGTGAATGAATGTTAATAGAAGAACCTTATTTTATCAAGTCACTGTTTAGTTTTCCCATGGCGAGTGTTGAACTCAAGTGACGTCTAATAAATAAACTAGAAAATGTTTCTATAGATACAAATACGCAAACCTATGCACGTGAACATAGACAAAATCAACTTTATTTCTCATCTCATCCACATAGTCCAGTTCTAAATAATTAAAAAATAATAATAAGACATATTTAGACAAGTGACAGTGTCTTAGAGGTGTATGTTCTTAGTGTGGTATGAAGTTTAAAATACATTTTTGAACAGGGTAGGTTCCCCGAGCAACCAACTGATGCTGACCAAGGTAAGAAAGTAGCAGCCTAATACGTATTTCAGGCACCTTGATATTTTACTAGCTAAACACCACCCTTGTAAAGATTTTCTGCTAACTTCCTCAATAAGATTTGGCCTCAACACCTAGATGGAGATATCAGCCAATGGGCCCATTTGAGGTTTATAAACTAATCACAAATGTAATGGATCATCTTGATCCGAGAAAGCCAAGGCACGGAAATTTTCCTGGTCATAGTTGTAGGTTTGATTCTAGTTCCCACAAACAAGTTAAAGCCAAGGGGAAAAATGCATTCCTCTGATGTGTTACTAGCAACAATGTTGTATTCCTAATGCTCAATAACACTAGATAAATTTTTTGCAATGACAATAACATTATTCAAAGATTCATAAAATAGGTATGTGACCCTGCATGGCATAATCATTGTCATCATAAGAAATGCATTCCGACTTGCAACTATTACAACAGGAGTAGAATTCTGTAAAATACAAGACCATCACATTGCCAAACTGAAAACCACTTGTCGTGAGTATCAATTTTATACATGATAGTTCTCCATAGTCCATACATTAAAATCCATATGAGGTCTCATCGTTTTGAGTTTGCTATTACCACCAATTTATTTTCAATTTGAATCACGACATTCCCTTATATTCTCACATCTTTCCCGCCATCCACTAAAATCATATACCATTTAAGAAAGTTTATTCAAATCAAATTCTGACAAAATAAACAGTACTCATCACTGAATCGTTGGGATAAAATTGAAGCCATATCCATTCACTTCGAATCAATGCTTAATTAATTGGGAAAGATTCAGTTTAACCCCTTGTGATTATGCTCATGTGTGGATTGCCCCTGGCATTATGAAATAAGCACATAAACCGTTTTTATGTGCGAAATAAAACATAACGGTCACTTCCATTAACGGAACTTGAATGCTTATATACCACAGCGCAATCATGAACTTCTAAAATTCTCTCGCTCACTCATCATCCCATCCTTTCCATGCCACCCCACTTCCGTGGCTAACCCTGTCTTGTCCGATAGGGACCCACTCCCATCCCCATCCCCATCCCCATCCCCATCCACATCCCCATCCCATAATGAAAAGGAAAAAGAAGAATGGGAAGGAATGGCTGCAGAGGAGGGAAGGGTGAACATAACAAATAGCATTTTTGTAACTTCAAACAATTATTACGGTGTTTTGTTCTTAAAAAAAAGGTGTGCTCATATCTACTCTCCACAGTGGCATTGAATTGCATTTCCAGTTAATTTGGATGGAAATTGTGACGATGCACTTTGTCCACAAACCACAGGGAGATTATGTGCTTATTTTCTGATGTATGGGATAATGTGCACATAGGGCAAAACGACATGGAGTAAAGTGAAGTTTTCCCTGATAAATTTTATATGCTTGCTCCGAAGAAATAGTAGTTTTCATTTAAATAATTCTCATTTCTAAAACCTTGTAAACTTCAGGTGCAATACAAGTTATAGGACATACCAGTTAAATCACAGGTTGATTTTGGCTTAATGATGCCTGTGTTCGGTCGCACACAATATTTCTTCGGAGATGTAGTCTTAACCTGCCAAATACATCCGTATATTATAGGGCGGCCCATTATCTAGCAAAAGCAGTGTTTTACCAGTAATACTTTTGTGGGTAGATCAAGATATGTCTACACCTTGAAAGCAACATGGTTGTTGGATTTATTGACTAGTCGAACAGAACTAGAGCACTGCTTCTTCAATTCAACTATAAAAATTGAAATATATTAGCCCATTAGCCTGAAATCTGAAACATGCATAACTACAATGAAACAATGTAAATAACATTTGAAATAGAGCAAAATGAACGTAACACTCAACGGACACAAAATGATGTTCTAAAACAGGGACAACAAAGGAGCAAGAATTCAAAGCACCAATAATTTTTACAGGCTATATAGTATGAGCTAGCATTCAACAAACCAAAATTGTATAGCACCAAAGGCGAAAACCAATGGTTAAGCAGATGATCAAGATTCACTGACTCACATGTGAACTTGAGTTCTCGAGGTTGAATGTCCAAAAGCTCTGCATTCATCATTCTCCTTCACAGAATCCCTCGAAACCCCTTTTAGCATCCAGAACTACACGGTATCTAAAGGGACTATGATCTCTTAACCTGCAAATTCATAACAAAATAACAACTATTGAATCCTTAGAACAAATCGTTTTACCATCAAAGAATACATACATACATACATATATGCATATACATATATATATATATATATATATATATATATATAT
>JAOTRH010000020.1:8155716-8168498 GCA_034768845.1 Heliamphora exappendiculata | reverse complement strand
GCCAAATTCCTCATACCGACCGACACCTCCACCCACCACCTTTTCCTACCAACAGCTACCTCCGGCCACTGTCTTTAACCACCATAGTTGCACCACTTGTGACCATCATTATTAACGACTTTGCATACCTACTTTCACCACTTCTAGTCGTTAGTGATCATATTTACGAACTCTTCTACCTTTGAGCTCCCCATCCTCCGAGTCCCCTGACTTCACCATCATCGGCCAATGTTGTTGGATCACCTCTGGATGTCATTGCATCGCCTATCACCACAATCGGCTACCATGTACACTCATACCTCCGACAATCCTCTTGAGTGGCTCCCCTTTCGATAGAAGCTCTCTCAGCCAGCACTTGTTTGAAAACAAAATTTTATAAAATATATATTTCCTAAATGAGTTTTTTGTTTGGTTTTTTAGAAAAATAATAGACGGGAAGTGGTTCTGGTTCTTCAAACTCGTTCAGTGTGCTTGAACAGGTGGGCCAAATTACTGGATCTTGAGAACTACCATGAACAGGTGTTTCTGTAAATTACTAGATAGGAAATGTTTCTGGTTCTTCAAACTCGTTCAGTGTGCTTGAACAGGTGGGCCAAATTACAGGATTTTGAGAACTACCATGAAAAGGTGCAGAGAGAATCCAATCTCTGCTCACTGGTCAAAAGGGGAGCTCCCTTTCAAAAGGAAATTAAAGGTGCTTGGGATATCCCAATGATTTGTATTGAAACTTTAGACATGTCAATGCTTCACCCTGCTTCACCCTTAATTATATGATATCTAGAGGAATAATGATCCGGTACTTTATGAACATATTATGGTTTTTAATATGATAAAGAGGCATTTTAAATGAAACTTGAACAAGAGACAACTGCAAGTCTTCTAAGAGTGCAAGGGGTAAAATAGAGTTAACAAGGGTTTCATCAACAAATTTGAGTAAGATGACAGGTAGTTCAATACTTAATAGATGCACAAGTGAAACAATCAGAAAGTTGCGTACTACAATTCATATTGATAACATTAACAACAAATACCTGCCAAAATACAGCTTCTTGATGAAGTATGCACCGTGCAGCCCAGTCTGCAGGATAAAGGAATAGAAGTCATATCATAGCCACATGCTTGTTCTGGCACTTGTCTATAACATATTACACCCACACACCCACAGAGAGAGAGAGAGAGAGAGATGTACAAGTACTTGGACCATAGTGCAATTGCCCATAAAATGAAAGGCAATTATGGGATCCACGTTTGTAAGGTCAAAGCTTTGAATTGCATTGAAGATCATCACAGACGTAACAGACGTAGCATCATTCACAAAACCTTCCCGAAATACCAGACTGTAGAGAAGAGGTGTCTCATCTTGATTAGTAGTTACACACCTACACCAGACACAATCATGTAGGTTTAGTTTTATGAAGCCTTGGTACCTTTGGTTTTACAACACTCCTTTAGCAATAAAGATACTCTTTCGACCCCTAAAAATAGGGCAGGACAATAGTAAGGGTTCAAACAGACAAGAAAACAATGTTGAAGGCCATGAAACAAACAGAATTGAAAAGGATAATAGCTAGATAATACCCTACATCCAGGAAGCTAAATCCAATTTTCTAAAGAATTGTTTGACACCTGAATGAAGGCACAAGAGAATCACTAGCGGGACCACACACCACAATTCTCCATAGGGTACAAATCAACCCAATTAATTAACAGACATTTTATATCCCATAAAGTTATTATTTACCATTTCTATGTAATTACTCTTTTTACATCAAACTACATGTGGTTAAGGAAGCTTAAACTTGTACTGTACAATTTTTTTAATATAAATAAAATCATTCATGCTCAGATTGAATTGCCTGCAATCTCAAAGCAGTAGATTCCAGGAAAGGGTAAACAAGGTCTGGAGATGAAAACATACAATCTCCTTCCTTATAATGATAACCACGTCAGTGATTACTCTTCCATTATCATCCTAAATACCAGGCTAAGTACATTCTTGAAGAGTGACTAGAGAAAAGAGAATGAGAAGGACAACGTATGAGTCAGTCTCAACTCTGAAGAGAGCTCACTCTTTTATTCATATAATACCACTATATGAAAGTACACATATCCCAAACGAAATATTCCCCCAGTACATGTAACCAACTTAACTCTCCCTCACAACACACAGTGCAGAATGGCAAACAAAACAAGGGAAGTGGGAACAAACATATAATGCCAGACCCAAACCAAAAACCTTTTGGAACCATAGCTCTAATACCGCGTTACATTATTAAGAAATGAACCAAACAATGTATATTGAGCATTCTAACATAAATAAAATAATGCTCCCTATATCTGTTCAATCATAAAATGAAAATGTTAACTGCCGCCCATTGGGCCGTAGATAATGGGTAAATAATGTATGGATATTTGTGTAAAGTGTATTAATATGCTCATTTTCAATAAGCATGCTCTTAAGTCCAGTAGCAATCCTAGAATACTTAAATAAATCTAGTAACGTCTAAATCCAGAGCTGTGAAGGGGGAGCAGAGACCCAATTAGGAGGAAGGGGTCCTGGGGGTTTCTCTGCAATCAAATGAGCTGCTCTCTATTCACTAAATGAGGAACCCATGTTGTGAATAACTGCTTCTCAGCAATCAAATTCCTTGTGTCATGGATAGCTGCTCCACACTCCAGAGGAAAATCAAGCTCTGAAACACTTGGGAGAAAAAAATAGAAGATTATTACTTCCACCCATAGCTTGGAGAATGTCGAGGGATTTAGCCATTAGACAGGATTCCCAAACAGCTAAGGCTTCAGAAAAAATGCAGAGTGATCAGAGAATTTGAGCCACATCAAGCAAGGACACCCTGATTGATTCATCCCCATGGACAAATTATATTGAGCTTTTATCTTCTCAGGCACTGAATGATTCATCATAGTTCACTTGAGTTTGCAAGAAGACAAGCCTCTCTAAGATCTAATTTCACAATTAGGTTTTCATCTTAAGCGTGATTATTAACAAGTTCATTTGTTTCAGACAGCCACCCTATTATGCTCGTACCAAAATTAACAGCAAAACTGAAACAACAATGCATTCCATATTTAATCCCCAAAGGCAGAAAACAAGGTGTAAAACACCAAAATTAATAAGTGAAACTTCCACTCTCCCATACCAAAAAAGTGACCATGAACCCAAAATCTTCCAATTTACAGATCCCAGATGCATAAAAATTTCCAAATTCATTGAATTCACCAGAATCGTACGAGGAACAATAAAAAAAGCACTATCCAAATACGGCCTCTAATTAAACAGCATTTGCTTCAAATTTCAGAACTCAAACATAATTCGGAGTAGACCACTTGGGAAAATATAAAAGACCAAGAGACAGACTCACTTAGCTAGGTCGCAGAGCTGAAGCAAGAAGCCAACAATACCAGCCATGGCCATAGCCTGGAGCAGAGCTTCAGGATTATTCCAATCGACTGTTCTGTATAGGTCTGGTCAACCAAGTTGTAATCATTCTGTGTTTGATTCCGAGTCAAAGGCATTCCCGTTCTCCAATCAATTACAAAAACGCTAGGACCATCAGGTAGATAAGAGCGAGAGAGATTCCTTGAAAATATGGTTCAGATGTGTTTTTCTTATCTTAAAAAATTAACATGGATTTACAACGAACTGTATGTTAAGAGAAGGTCATCTTAGGTAACCTTCCACACCAACTTGAATTAGTTTCTTATTTCACCAGTAATCTTTACATGAACAAGAACCCTCAGTAAAACAATGAAAGCGGTTATTGTCCCTGACTATTATCCCTCTACCTGTAATCTTTGAGATGAGTTTTATGGCCATATGACAATCACCACAGACCCGGAGGTTTTTCACAACTCGAATTACATGATTTGGCTCAGTACTGATAAGAGCAAATGCAATGGCTAGCTTCTCACTATGGCATCCAAGGAAATGCTCCTTCTCCTCGTCTTCAATATCAAAAAGAACAAATTCCATGGTTGGAACAAAACCAGCTGCTTTCAATTCTTTACTCAATTCACCAAGTTTTGCATATATCTTATCTGATTGGGGATGAGACTTGTCTCCTACAAGGAACTCATGAACAACCCCATCTACTTCAATCCAACTACAACCAGGAGTTTTCTTAATACCTCTCTTAATCATACTCCACCTAATATTTTCAGCATCCTCCCATCTGCTATTTGCTGAGTAGATATTTGACAAGAGCACATAGTTACTTGAGTTCCAAGGTTCCAACCCAATCAACTGTTTCAATACTTGTTCAGCCAGCTGTGTATCCCGATATACCCTACATCCACCTAACAAGGCCCCCCAAACAATGGCATTAGCCTGCATTGGCATATTATTGATTAACTGATGGGCTTCATCTAATAGTCCGGCACGGCCAAGAAGGTCAACCATACATCCATAGTGCTCGATAGTAGGAGTCAAAGAATAGATGTGTTTCATGCTATAAAAGTACTTACGACCGTCATTAACAAGACCAGAATGAGTGCACCCACAAAGCAGACCCATGAAAGTATTCCCATCAGGTCGTATCCCGAATTTCTCTACCTGGCCAAATAGACCAAATGCAGCTTTCACATGACCATTCATGGCAAGGCCAGATATTACAGCATTCCAGACCACAAGGTCTCTATCCTTCATCCCTTTGAAGACTTCCCAAGCTGAATCCATCTTCCCACATTTTGCATACATGTCCATTAGTGCTGTACCCAAAACAGGGTTACTCAAAATCTCATTCTTCTCAATTAAGCTACTGGCCCAATCCCCTAATTCTAGTGCTCCTAACTTGGCACAAGCTGAAAAAATTCCAACAGTGGTATAACAATCGGGTTTCAAATTTTCTCTTTGCATACGATAAAAGAGGTCTAGAGCTTCTTTCGGGAGTCCATTTGATGCATAACCTTGAATCATGGCACTCCAAGAAACTATATCCTTCTCCAGCATCCCATCAAAGACACTACGAGCTCTATCCATGTCTCCATACTTCGCATACATATCCACTAAAGCAGTACCTACAAAGACATTCCTTTCCATACCAGCATCTATTGCGTATCTGTGTATCCACTCTCCACTCTTCAAATCCCCTAAATGAGTACACACAGACAAAACTCGAACAAGTGTATAACTATCAGGCCTCAAACCCATCTCCAACAAACTCCCAAACATATCAATCGCTTCCCTGAATTGGCCAACACCGATATACCCACTAATAATGGCCGTCCAAGAAACAACATTCTTCTCTGGTATATCATCAAACACTTTATGGGCATCTTCCAAGTACCCACATTTCGCATACAAACACACCAAACCAGTCTTAACAAACACATCGTAATCGAAACCCGCCGTCACAACAAGGGCGTGCATCTTCACACCCAACTGGAAATCCGAAAGCCTCGCGCATGCTTTTAGAACAAAAGGGAAGGTGAAATTGTTTGGCACAAAGTTCTCTCTTCGCATCAAACCATAAAATTCAATAGCTTCTTCAAAACAATCGTTGGAAACCAAGCCCCTTATCATCGTATTGTACAGATATTTATTGGGTTCTTGTGTTCGGTCAAAGATGAGTTCGGGGTAGCAAGTGTAACCGGAGCTGAAGCAAGATTTGAAGATCATGTTGAGCAGATAGTTGTCTTGGTCAAGGCCGAGACGGATGAGGCGAGCATGGAGATGCTTGAGCTGCTTCGCCGAACTGAACCCTCCTTGAAGGAGGCGTTTCTTGATCTCCAGGGCCTTTGGGTACATGGGGACGAGTTTGGGTTAGCGAAGATGGTTGCGATTCACGGCTCATGGCTCATGACCTGCCCCGCCAAAATTTTCAAATATTACTAGTTAACCAGCGCCTAGCGCCGCCAGCCGTTGGACAAAGCCACAAAGTATTGAGGCAATACGTCCCAAAGATGACCGAATTAGTTTTTGTATACACCTGTGACTCTCACGCTAAATTACTACTTTGTGCAGGAGCAGGAGGTGATCACATTTTCAACCATGGCGCGACACATTTTAATTATCAGAAATTCAATTTCAAAAGTTTTCTCCATTTCGTCAAAATCATTTCTTCTCGATAACACGATAATCGAACCAACTCGAAGAATCATGTACAAAAAAATATAAGATCATAACTTTTTTTTTATAGTAAAAATACTACTTCAAAAATTAAAAATTCATAACATATTATTACTCATATTGATATCAAAGCCCTATATTGTGATGAATGTTTTTTTTTATTTTATATATAAATAAAAAATATTATTGTATTTTAAAAGTGGCAGGAGTTTCAATAGAATATTTTAAAAGTTTGTATTTTAATTTGATTTTTCCAAAATGATTGGCCACATATAATTGCATGGATTCAGTTGTCCAACCAAGTTTGTTTAAAATAATAATTTATTGTCTTATTTTAAGTTACTTGTTCTTGTCATACCTATATAAAAAGCGGGTGGTCGGCATCCATTTTTCTCCTTTCGTGTATCGATGAGATTATAATTTTATTTTTGTTATTTTTTTTTCTTCTGTTTTTACTGACTTAATGTCAAAAAGTAATTGATTTACTAAAATAAAAAAATATCATACTTATATAAAAAGCGGTCCGTCCGCTTCCATTTTCCTTCTATTGTATATAGATGAAATTACAATTTTATCTTTTGTTATTTTTCTTTTTCTACCAACTTAATATCAAAAAGTAATTAGTTTATTAAAATAAACTAATATTATACCTAAATAAAAAGCGAGTGCGTCCGCTTCCATTTTCCTCCTATCGCATATCGATGAAATTGCAATTTTATCTTTTGTCGTTTTTCTTTTATTTTTCTACCGACTTAATGTTAAAAAATAATTAGTTTATTAAAATAAAATGATAATTATGTTACAAACAATTCATTCTAATATTTAGTTAGCTAAAAAAAATAAAATATTAATTTTAAAAGTAATTATTATTCCTCTATTTAATAGAATTAGAATTTTAATGCATATACTAAGAAATTATCATTCTATTCTTGTACAAAAACATTTAATTGAACCAAACACTACTATATATTTTTACTTAATGTTTTATTAACATTTCGACATAGAAGTATTATACAACATTTGTTGACTTTTGGTTTATAGATAAAATTATAATTCTAATGATCTTTAACGCACATAAAATTCTGGTGATGAAAGTATTATTAATAATTAATTATGTATAATAGTTATAAATTTTTTTAATTTTAATTTTGTAATATGAATATTAACTGTCAAGATCTTAATCTTAACTATATAAAAAGCTGTTACACAATAATATTTGTTGCCAAAATCTTAATTTTAACTATATAAAAAGCCGGAATAAGTTAGGGTTTCTCCTCATATGATTCTAGACATAAAATTACAAAAGTACCTTTAATTAATAGAAAAATTTACAATTTTGTCCTTTTGTTTAAATCTTGGTAATATCTTTAACAAATTTTATTTATTAATTCATGTATAATTATTCCAAAACAAATTTTATTTATTAATTTATGTATAATTATTTAAATTCAGATGTTGTTAATTTGTTATTGCATATGTTTAATAGGCGTATGTTATTAATATAATATATATATAAAAGATTAATTGTAATGATCATAAAAGCACATATAATTATGGTGATGAAAATATTATTAACAATTAGTTGTGCATAATTATTACAAGTATTTTTAATTTTAACTTTTGTAATATAATACTTTATATCATAATATTTATTGTCAAATTTTTAAATTAATTAAAATTGCCTATATATTAAATTATTTTATTTTTCTCAAATTTTATGAGACACTCCAACCAAAAAAGTAAATAATCTTGACTTAAAAATAAAAAATAATAATAATAATAAGACAAGTCAACTAATTTCTTATTTCAAACAGGGCTTAGGATGATAACTGAAATTTTCATCCACGTTCATAACAATAGCAAGAAAATTAGAAAGAAATAGAATTTGTCACACATTGGCCCCAAATCACATAGCAATTATCACATGCTACTCGCTCCTCTCTCTCTCTCTCGCATACAAGACACGTGGCTTCTAATTCCATCGGCAGATCAGTTTTATTAAAATGGACGGGGCCCACCGGGTGGGCCAGGAGGCCCAGGAGGTCCACCAAACATGGGCCCACAGCAGCTCTCAAAGATGCAGCAGCAGCACAATAAGTAAAAACTGCACAACAGGGAAACACACCCCACGTTAGCCATCTTTAATTCCCAACCAGAAAAAAAAAAAACAATTAAATGGGTTGAGATTTTCTGGAGTCTTTGGTTTTGGCTCAAAGTAGATTTTTAGCTTTTTTTATTTAAAATTATAAAAAATTAATTATTAAAAATCATAATTTTTTTTCTTTCCATAATAGTTTAAAACAACTTTTTAACCAAACAAAATTTTTTCCTTATTTGGTTAAAGTCTAAAAAATAAAAAATTTAGATTTAAACCAGATTACATAGTGCATTGTCCATTTAGAGAAATTATAATACAGGTAGATAACATCGTGTCAACATTTTGATGTAGTATGCTCATTTAGTATATGTATAATATGTATTTATTTAATGTGAGATCATACTGATATTTTATTACTACCTCCATTAATGTAGAATCAATTCCTATAATTTTAAATACTTAATATGTATGTATTAAATAGACACACTACCTCAGTCAGCATGTTCAAGCGGTGCTTTTTACCCATTGAATAATTTCTCGTGCCTTTAGGACTTGTGGAGCTCATTTATAGTTCTCAAACGTATAGATTATTATTATAAATTGATCGAGTATTGATAATTATAGGTACAAATTACATTTGAATTTAAAATAATGAATGGTTAGTGCATATTTACGTTCATTTTATTAAGATAAATATGATTTATTCATTCAGTTATTAGTGGTAAAGCCTCGAGCAAGTTTTAAAAAATAAATGATTAGTGCATATTTATTCAGTTAATTTATTTTTTTAGATAAATAATTTATATATTAATAATAATAAAATAAATAATTTAAATTATCAAGTCAATAAGGTAATGGATCTCATACCGCCCATCAAATTTTTTGGGGGTCTATTTTAGTCTTTTTTGAATTGTTTTTATTTTTTTGGTTTTTTTTATTTATTTGAATTCTATCGATGAGATGAACTGAAAAAATAAAATATTTTAATTAAAAGATGAATTTTTTTTTACTAAAAACAAAAATAAGTAACATAAAATTTATCTATTAATTTATTTTTGTCTTTTTTAAACTCGGTTTGATTAAAAGAGTAAAAATGATTATAATAGTTTGGTTAAATAATGAATTTCTTTTACTAAAAATAAAAATAAATTAAATAAACTAAGTAAATAAGTAATTATCACAAATGGGACCAATATATGGAACAGAGAAATTAAGCTCAGTTTAGAAGATTATAGCCTCTTATGATAATTCTATTTAAATTGGCCTTTTTATTTGAAGTAACTTTAAATGAAATAAGTAAGAAGTTTGTTTGGTGCAATTTTAAAAGTAGCCTAAAATAGATTTTAAGTAGTTTGAAGTAAATTTAAACCAATTAAACAGAAGACTGGTGAGGAAAAAAAAATTCTTATATTGACATAGTTTTTACATTCAATATAAATCTTATTTGGTAGATTTATACAAATAAATTCTATAAATATTATTTTATAAAAAATAATTATGTATAATAAGAAACTATGATAATTTTTAAAAATATACAAAATATTTTTAATTTTTTTAGTTGGTAAAATATTTTAATTAATAATCGAAAAAGCTAAAGGCTTGAAGGTCATTTAAACAAAGAAACAATAAGCCAAATTAACTAAACAAATTGAGCTCAATTTACCTTGTCCTACCAAACACAGCCAAGCGGCAGGTCATTCATTTTCCCCCAAAAAGTTGGTTTTCTTTTTAAAAAAAAAATACCTTTAAAGTCATATTATTTAACTTTTTAAAAAGAGTTAGTTTAATCACCGTCTAATTTATTGCGCAGTGAATAATAATAAGTTAGTGGTAAATTACTTTTTTAACATTAATTCATTTTTAGACATGGAGTTTATTATTTTTACAAATATCAATACACTTTGTATAAATATTTATGTATTTTTTTATCTATTATTCGCCATCCATTGGACTGTAGATTGCATAATCTTTTCAAATAAGCTAACTATTTTTTAAAAAAAAATTTAATTTAAGGAAAAAAACTTAAGTCCATATTAAATATTTTAATTTTTTTAAACTAAAATTACTATAATACTTTTAATTAAAAAAGTCAATCCTTCTCAAAAAATAAGAAAAATCGTGTTAATATCTCGTATACTACAATTTAAAAACAAAAAGTAAAGATATATTGGGGGTATTTAAGAATACTATTGCTACTGATTTTTAATTTTTTACTAATAATTTTAGTTATAAGTTACAAATTTTTTTAAACACTCACAACTTTTACTACAACTTATAATTATTTTTTTTCTATTTCAGTTACAAATTACAATATTTATCTAGTACTCACAATTTTTATTACAAATTACAAATTATAAGTTATTAAAAATAATTTTGCCAAACACCACCATTAGACATTTTAATAAAAAATAAAAAAATAAAAAAAAACTACTATAAAAATTTATTTCACACCTAATTTTTTTTATTATAAAAAATTAAACATTTTAAATGCCAAACACATCTCAAAACCTTGAAATTTATTCAAAGCACGGCAAATTGTGATATATAGAGAGAGAGAGAGAGAGAGAGAGAGAGAGAACTGACCATGAAGATATGGCTCGGCAAATACCACCGAAGAGAAAATCACAGCAGCCACAAGGAGGCGGCCCTCCCGGCGGCGGACCCCAACCCGGAGGCATCGATTTCTGTGTCACTGTCTGTGATTTGATCTTAAATCTGAATATAACGCAACGAAGGAATGAGAAATTGGAACACTCGAGCTGTGGAGTTGGTTCCACTTATATAACAAATCTTGAAACTTCTCGAATCTAACCATCTTTGACTGGCAAGTAAAAAGCTAATATTTGAGGTCGGCAGGGTAGTTATTGCTTAAGAGTTAAGACTTAAGTTTCTTTTTCTTTATTTTTTCTTTTTAAATTTTTTAATATTACTTTACATGAGATTTTATTTTGATTTTAATTCGGTTTTTACTAATTAACGGTAAAATTAAAAATTTAGTATTATGATTGTATACTAAAAAGTATAATTTTTAATTTTAATATTTAATTTTATTTTTTAGTAAAATTAGTTTTTCTATTTTATGAAAATTTTAATTAGCAATGTATGCGCTTCATTATTTATTTAATATTGTACAAATATATTTTTTATTCTACATAATATTTAATATAGTATGTAAAGTTCGATTTATACACAAAAGATCATATTATTGATTTTTGTAGATTATAAATTTTTCATTAACAGTTTAGATGAAATTGGACACATCTTTAGTACGACTGTAGCACAATATTTTAATAGATTTGTCATGATTGCGGGAAACGATAATTGTTTCGACAATTGTTCTGATTTATTGTACTAGTACACATTGTGTGTATTGAACATGACTAAGGTGGAGTAATTAAATTTATACTGATTTTATAAATTAATTTACACTCTATGATTATTATGAGTCCTTATACTCTTAATCTCAAAATAATTATTATTTGAGTATATTTAATATTCGTTGTTTTGATTTATTAGAGGGTAGAATCTTGTATGGGTCAATAATCCTGGTAAGTTAGATGGCGATATAAATTATATAGTGAATATTAATTTTTGACAAAATTCGCATCCCGAATGATCAGGATTGATGATACTCTCCTAAGGACGTTTTTAAGTTTTGATCGAGATAAATCCTACATGTGGATTTAATTGTCCAGCAGTTAAATAAGTTAAGCTGAAGGTCTTAAGGAACTTATTTAAGAAACCGATTAAATATAATTGTCAGCAATTTAATTTAATCGGCGAGTATCCAAAATCTTAACGTTGGGAGAATAAATAAATATTTAATAACATGAGCTTGAATACTACAATTTTAAGAATAAAATTGGGAGTGCAATTATAATTCTTTAGTGGAATGAATTATAATTTATATTTTTATGAAATTGCTTCTGTGTTGAGGTAGAATATCATAATTATATTAGAAGTCCATACCTTATTTACTCCATAGGTCCCTACTGTAGTTTATTTATATGCTGTTATAAAACTTGACATCATAATTCAAATTATTCAGTCAATGATTAGGTGGCTAAGATTTTCATGTTATTTGAAAATTTTAAGCCTAATTAATAAGGTTTTGAAGAACACGATAGATCAAAGTCAACACTTTGTTCGTGTTTAGCATTCGAGAATATATAGAAGGCTTGTGTTGGAGATATTGAAATTTTGTGAATTCATTGTCCATTGAATTTTAGAATTCAATAGCAGAATTCAATTGCAATTGAATTGGCCATTCAATTAGCAATTGAATCTAGAAAATTAATATCATTCGTGGCTATTGATTTCCCTATAACCACCTCCATAATGGAAGGTCTATATATACTGTCATTCCATTCAGTTTCCAGGACAGAGAGAAAAAGGAAGAAGACAGTAGAGCTAAGAAAGGAGAAATACAACTCTGATTATATTGCAAGCTGTAAGAGAGAGAAAGACAGACGGAGTACGTTTGTAACCGATCCTTGGTGGTGTTCCAACAATCGTGTAGTCATTTTATCCTAGGAGAGTGACGCCGGTGGAAAACCTACAACACCCTCGGTAGGCGGTGAATCATTCTTAAGGAAACTG
>JAOTRH010000020.1:8116527-8134968 GCA_034768845.1 Heliamphora exappendiculata | reverse complement strand
ATCTGAGAATTGTGCTGTTTTTATTTTGTGTTACTTCAAGTTGTCCCTTTTTGTAGCTCACGCTTAAATCATTGCATGGAATTCTTGATTTTTGAACAAGAATGTTGTCATCCTGTGACTCCAACAATCACATGTTTTCTCTTTGGATCACCACAAAAGATGGCCAAAGTACATCAATGGTTTCTGAATCTTCCCTCTTGTCTTATTTTAGCTTTGTAGTTCCAATCGTAGCGCACATATGGCTTCTTAATTTTTTAAATGTATCATAGGTCCAATCATTAATGGGTATTTAATTTTTTATTTTTTATTTTATAGAAATTGGTCAAGTGCACCTGGCCTGACCAATTTTAAGGGAATTATGGTCCACTCACTCTCTAGCAATCAGCCTCCATCTTTCCCTCTGCTGCCAATTGCAGCTGCCACTGTCAGCATCTCTCATTTTCTATCTTCTTCCTTAATGTCTCTCTTTTCTCTTCTCTTCTTCTCCTTTCTCTTTCTTCTCTCTTTCCCCTCTTTATTCTTCATCTCCACCACCACCATGAAAACCCATTGACACTAACCCACACAGCCTCCACCACCATGGAAGCCCACCCACCATCCTTGCAATGCTCTCCTTGTGAAGTTGAGTCTCCCAATCCATTCTTTTCTATTCAATCTTAAGTGATTTTTTTTTTTTATATAGCTTGTGTAACGATTTGAGTTCGATTATTTCTTATCGATTACTCCATTGCACATAGTTCTTCGTGGGATTCTCCTGTTAAGGGAAGTGATTTCCAGGATTTTATATGTGCGTATAATAAGTATCCTTTCTGCTCGAGCCTTCTCCACCCTCTATTATACAAAACGGAGTTGTGCTCCAATGTTATTGGATGACATTTCACTATTATTCTTTCATTAACATAACACCCCTCCCCTTCTCTCTCGGTGCTATCCAGGGTTTCATTTTTTGGGGTGGGGTTTGGGAGGTAATTGAGGATTGGGGATTGTAGGATTTGAACCCTGGAGTGAGTGTGGGGTTTTGGAATCCATGTCACGTGTGCTAACCTCAACACTTGATCTACCGAGATTATTCTGCCTTCTGTCAGTGTGCGTTTGGTCAGAATTTCATTTGCTGCCAGAGGCAATTGGGGGAAAAAAAAAAACAATCTATGCTTCAATTTCATTTGCTGCCAGAGGCAATTGGGGAAAAAAAAAAACAATCTATGCTTCAATTTCATTTTTTTTTCTTCATATTATTGTTATTGTTAGAGGTCAAAGATTAAAATGGTAAATCCTTGCAACAGTGAGATTACATGTGGATAGAAATGAAAAGGAAATGGAGAAGGAAAATTGTTTGGATTTAATTGGAATCTATTGTGCCATTGCTGCAATCTTGCAAGCCCGAAGCTTTGCAGTGGTGGGTTTTCTTGGTGTTGAGGTGAGGAAGAAATAGGGGAAAGAGAGGAAATGAATGGGTGGTGACAGCAATGCTTTGCTGAAGAGGTGGGAGATGGTATTGGTGGATTGGTTGAGATTGAATGAAAGCATAATGCCCTCCAAGAAATGGTCACCTGAGCTGCATCTCACTAATTTCTATCAAAAAAATTAAATGTTGATTAGCGATTCAACTGATTTGGTGCAACTTTATTGCATTTGGGACTGCAGGAACTAAATTGGTACAAGAAGAAAACTTAAAGAACCTCTGGTCCAAGTTATCCAAAAAACAGTTTGTTGAAAGATGGTTGGGCCATGTTTTCGATAGTTGTGTTATTTTGATGTGGTGTTGCTTAGGATATTGGGCAGACTGTTAAAACCCCTTTTATAATGCAGTCGGTATTTGAAAGTTGTCTCCTTTTGGTTGCTCTGATTATTGTATTGTATTGTTTTGAATTTGTTGTGATGTTACTTTAAGTTGTTCCCTTTTTTTAAGCTTGCATTGTGTCAATTACACTGAATTTCGGTGTCTCTGCATCTTATAAGCATAATTTGAACTGGATACTTGATCTTGGAGATTCTATTTTAATTTGTTCATGTTATTTGAGTACTAGCTTTTCTGATTTTCTTGATACGGTTTGGATTCTTGAATTGTTTGAGCTGTTTATCTATGTTGCCACGACTGGTTGATGCTCCCCCTTCCCATAATTGCTCAGTAGTTTGTGGGTTATTCATCTGCTTATTTGGACGAAAACTGTATTTTAGAAAAGATTTTTTTGTATTATGTTTGGTGTTTGGTACAGAGCGAATGCTAGCCGTTGGAGTGCTATCCTTTTATAGCCAATGGATAGTACGTAAAATATTTTTTTCAAGTCAATGAATGTTACGTTTATTTTAGTAAAAACATAATAATTTATATTTTATTATTTGGGTAAATATTGTGCCCTTGCCAATTGACTGTTCAACTGTTGCTGCCACACCACTATTGTCTTTTGCTATTGTTATCACCATTTTTGCCATCCAAATGATTGACGCCACGACTTTATCACCGTCGGCCCAACTTACCACACCGCCACCACCCATTGGTGTCTGCCACTGCTGCCACAAGCATTGCCTGTCATCATCACTTTTACTGTCACCACCAATACAACAATCATTATTATTATTATTTTTAAACAACTAAACTTACACACACCTCTATTACACCTTGCACCTTGTTTTTAACAAAGTTTGAATTTGTTATCTTTATTTGGAGACAAGCACCTTAAACCATTAAGTTGGCGTTGTTTCACCATTGAGTTGACGGTGTTTCATCAGTTCGAACGTTTCATCAGTTCGAACCTAACCTAAGATATCGCCCATGGTTTTCAAGGGATAGATCACTTGAACTAAGCCAATACAACAATTATTATTGTTATCATTTTTATAGTCACAAGCCTTCTTCACTTCTATTATCACATTCTAGGCCCAATATATTTGTAGTTAAAAGAAAATATAAATTAAGAGAATGTTATTTATAATGAAAATAAACTGATGTATTTGTTGTAATTTCATATAAAATTTAAAATGCATTTGTTAAATGAAAGAGGGGGAGATTTTTCGTCAAACAGCCATTGCCGCCTTCAAACTTTAATTATAAGTTAGTATCAGGCATTATTTTTAAAATGTGTTAGAGAATAACAAATTTTTAAATGTGATATTTCTGTTTTATATCTAATCCACATTAAAAATATATGAGTCTTTTATTATATAGATATTTATGTGTAAAGAGGTACATAGTGTTGCATGAAAAAAAAATAGTAAATATTTTTAAAAAGTATGAATTGTTCTATTTTAAAAAGAGAATTTCAGTACATATTTTTTTTTAAAAATCGGAAGGTATGTATTTTATAAATTTTACGGTTTATAAAATCTAACTTATTGCTATCTTGAACTTTTATTTTTCAGATAATATTTTAATTTTCAGAATTTGGTTTAACTTTCTTGATTTCTCTACTTTAGAAGAATTAAAAGAAGTTTCAAAAACCTGATGAAAACATAACACAAATTTATTAAAAACAGAAAAAAAAAAACGAAAAGGTCAACTATTCAATTTCAAAGTAACCAAACAGCGATTGAAGTTGCCGTGCTAATTTATATTAATATATAAAATGAAAATACTTATTTAGTGTTACCTTTAAAATGATGCTATGTGAGTTGTTTGGTTACAAACACTTAGGTTTTTTTTTTTGTTTTTTTCTAAAACACCTATAAATTTTTTTCTCAATTACTTAATTTTAAAATTATAATTACTCTTAATTTACAAATTAAACTGTTTTATTATTTATTTTTTTAAATATATATATATATATATATATATATGACCAAACGGAGATAAACTCCCGATTTATAACTGATTGGGATTGGACACTTATTCCCACCCAGTTGAAGAATGACAACCTGCTATAATAGTAACGCCCATTTTGGGCTGAATTTTGGTCTTTCCGCTTACGTTTTTTTTATTAGTTTATTTTGATTTATTTTTTATATTTTAGATATAAATTTACTTTTTTGACTCCTCTTATAATTGAAAGAGTATTCAAATAATAAAATAATTTATTAAAAATAAAATGAACAAATAAGTAATTATTTTAAATTGGAACAAAATCCCTCTTAATTAGAAATTGAGCACATGATTTTATACTGATATAACTTTTAGGTCATGTTTGGAGACCTAGACTAAATTAGGTCAAATTTACAGAGAGGTCAAATTTACAGAGTCCCACGACTAGTTGTTTTGAAATATCAAATTTCTGGGATTAGTAGTTTCTAGTTTTGTAAAGTGTTCTGTTTGTTTTGACAAAGAATTAGTTAAAAGTAATAATATTATGATAAAAATACTTTTGGATAATAATATAATAAAATGCACTTACAAGTCCATTTTTGTTTGATCAAACTTATGGGATTAGTGTTCTGTTTGTTTGATCAAACTTATGTTATTAGCTTTTAACTTTTTATTACTGATTTTAATTATAAATTATAATTTTTTTTTAAATATTCATAAATTTTTTTTTACAATTTTTAACTAATTTTTCTTCAATTTTAGTTACACGTTACATTTTTTACCAAACAATTACAACTTCTACTACAAGCTACAATCTATAAACTACTAGCAATAGCAATCTTAAAACTGATATTTTTTTACAAATTTTTTTTTAAAAATAGTGTTTGAAACAATCTTTTTATAATAGTTTTTTTCTGTTTTCTTTTTATTAAATATTTAATATGCTTTATTTTAAAGATTGTAGCATTTGAGATATTAGCACAAATTTTTTTATTATTTAGGATAAAACTGATTTTTAAATTGAGTGAAAAACAAATGTGAAATGAGAAAATAGAGATTAAATTAGTCATTTACTAATTAATAGTCTAATGCCTCCTAATTTCATACTTTTCTCACTAAGTTATTTTTCATTTGGGGATATCATGTCTGTCCGGATAAATAGTTTGGTGAATTTTTTATACAAACAAACATAGTATTATAATATACTTTGGATTAATAGTCCAATCCGACCTCTTGTTCACTACTTCAAACTAGCCCTTATGGTCTTAAAACTCTTTTTTTTTTGTGTCGGATTACTGCACTTTATATATTTTATCATAAAAATTTATTATTACAAATTATTCGCATTCCTAATTAAAAATTCACATGAATTTATAAATTAACAATCACATAAATTTATAAATTTAATAGTATTAATTCATAATCATAAGTTATATAATTCATAATTTAACTTTTAAATTATTTTAGACTACAATATTTTATTAGATTGTAACTTTACCTTTTCATTATCAGTGTTGGAATTTACATTGAGAAAAAACTAAGAAACTAGTCTTTTGTTATTTACTTATTTTTAGTCCCTTTATACTTATTTTTGGTTGAGACAATGAAGTTTTTTTAGTTATTTATTTATTTATGGTTAAAAAAGTCAAAAAATTAACCAAACAAAGTCTTAAGCAAACTCTAAAATCAAAATCGGTGTTCAGTAATACTATTGCTAGTAACTTTTAATTTTTTGTTACTAATTTTAGTTATAAGTTACAAATTTTTTTAAACATTTACAATTTTAACTATAATTTATAACTATTTTTTCTTTTATTGCAATTACAAATTACAATTTTTATTAAATATTGACAACTTCTATTTTAAATTACAATTTATAAACTACTAATAATAATTTTTCCAAACAATACCAATAAAAAGTGATTTAGTCACTCTTTTTTTTTCGCTCAATTACATTTTTTTTCCTTATCACTCTAAAGGTGAAGTCATACAAAAATCTTACTATTTTGTAATTAATAGAGCATATATTTGTACTATTATAATAAGTAGAGCAATTGCATAGTGTTTTTTATTTTAAAGTTAGTACAAATTTTTATGTTTGAATAAGATGCTTTTAAAGATTTTTTTCTTTATTATTTGTAAATAATACTATTTTATTATTTTAATTTTTATATATTTAATTTATTCATAAATATTTTTTTTCTAACTATATTTGTTTTGCATATCTAATTTAAGCACGCATTGCAGACCAATTTAAAGTTTTATTTGGCAAAAGACTTAAAAGTCCATTTTTTTCCTTTTTTCTTAAATCTAAAAAGGCTCGTTTAAGAGTCTAAAGGCTTTTAAAACTTTTTATGTTTACATAAAATAATTATATATATATATATAAATTTTCACTTTGTCATACATATTTGTTTTGTATAAAAATTTTATTTTTAAAATTTATTTGTCAAAATTTATTAAATAAGACCCATATTAAATATAAAATTATGCAAAAATAAATTCTTTAAAAAAATCATGATAACTTTTTTTTTTTTTTATAACTCAAAACTCTTTTGGCTCAAAGTTATTTTAAGCAAAAATTTTTGACTTATAATTTTTTAACTTAAAATTACTCTCATAGTGTATCAAATAAATTTTTTACTTACTTAACTTGAAACGATTTTAAGCAAAAAACATAAGTTAAAGGTACACTGCCAAATAAGATTGAAATAAAATAGAATAATTATTTGACAATTTTGAAATATTATGTGATAATTTTATATGAAATTTTTATTTATTATTATAACGATAAATATTAGCATAGAAATATAGTAACACATTTTTAGTAGTTAGTTAACAGACAGTGAAAACCCATATAATATGAATTTTAATTATTTATTAAATAAAAATACCACGTCATAGTACTTAATAATTTGCCAATAAAATGTGGGGGTAGCAAGGGCCCGACAGGTTGGATAGGTAGTTAGTCGCTCTATATATATCTCTCCCTCTTCTTTCCAATTCATGAGCCTCTGCGTTTGAGATTGTTCCGTGGTAGCGAGAAATTCAAAGAAATTTACTGGATTATGCATCCAAATTCATATTGAATTGTTCTGCAGATCTTTTATGATCTTTTCTTGAATCGTCAATTTTGAGTGAGCCAAATTTCGAATTGATCTTTTCATTTCGTTCTCTCCTATCTGGTCCACATGGCGTCGACGATGCTTTCTCTAGCCTCTGCTACTCCATCCGCTTCACTTACACTTCAAGAAAATCTCAAGGTACTGTTGAAATTTATCAGTTATTTTCCACCCTTCATCACTTGTATTTTTTTTTTTTTTTGCGTTTTCCCTCGGCTTGGTTGCTGAGAAAATCGAGGGAAAGAGTTATAGAAGAAATCGGTGGATTTTTTGCCCTTATCTATCTCAATCATGCCACGTAAAAAAGAAAAAAGAAATGAAAAACAGTAATTGATTGGAATAGTCGTGTTCGCTTATGTTCAAGGAGCCTTTTGTTGTGTTGATTCGAAGTTGATGGAGCTTATTTAAGTTTCTAAGCTCAGAAATCAAGTAGAGAAGTAGGATGTATCGTAAATCACGTCATTGCTTTATTTTATTTTAACAGACAAAGGTGAAGCTGGGCACGTCTGATCATACTACGTTATTGGGGAAGGAGAAAAGAAATCCCTCCATAAAGACGAAGGTAATTACAGGTTCTTCCTGCTGGTTTTGTCGATTTTCTAAGTCTAACCTTTACAAACTCTTTGTTTAGTGGCTAGTTTTCAATCAGTAGATTCATTAAGCAATGCCATTTCAAATCTGATTTTGTGGGATATTTTAATAGGGATTGAATTAATTTTTGTTCCTGGTGCTTAATGAACGTTATGCCGAGAAGTTTTCTAGCTTTCTGGATTATCAGTGATTCAGTACTGCTACTCTGCATCGAAGTTAGATGAATACATACATAAATATACTTTGTTTTATTTTCTTGTTAAATGTTTACTCTATTTATGGTAAAGGTTTCGAAGGCTGGTGAAAGTTTTTAACACGCAGACTAGTTGTATATTTCTGCAGTACTCTCGCTCTTTCTTTCATTTGGAGCTATGGCATTGGTTAAGTTAGACCTCTTTTCATGGACATTCCATCTCATTACAGGCTCTCGCATTTTTGGGTTGTCATTGAATTTTTGGGCTGCTAACTGTCAACTGCGATTCCATCTATTTTATTCTCTACCACACTTAATCACCCCTCCTTCAAAATGAATGAAGTTCGTTTTTTGTCAATTGGTAGCAGAAATCTCCAAAAACATCCATCAAGCATACAAACAAGTGCCTAACAAGCACAACATTAACCGCCTAAGTGGAGTAAAATTAAGCGAGAGTTATCTTGACAAAATGGGCGGAATAGTTATCTCAGTGCTGTTGTTCAGTAGCTTTTGAATGACTTCTCTTACATTACTGACTATGAGTGGTTTTGTTGCCATAATGGGCAAGGAAGAATCAAACCTTGTCTTTGGAGAGGTTTGATAATTACTTGGTTGGAAATCAATTAAGTTGAAAATCAGTCAAGTTAATTTTCTATAATATACGGTACACTTATCGGTGTAGGGTTTGTGAAGCCTAATTAACACTCGACTTAATACTCACGACTGGTAGTCGTTTTGATCGGCGATACACTTATTGGACTAGTAATCGTTTTGATCGGCGGTTGACATCGAGATATTGTACTTTCGTTGGTAGCAACCTTGTGACTTGGCGTTATAAAAAGCAGTCAGCAGTTGCTCGTTCGAGTGCTGAATTTGAGCATCGTGTTATGGCCCATATTGCCTTTGAGATGTTGTGGGCCTGCTCTCTTCTACTTAATTTTTGTCTTACTCCTCCCGCTCCAATACAAATGTTATGTGATAACCAAGCTGCGATTTTTAATGCAAATAATCTAATCTTTCATGAGCGGACTAAACATATCGAGATTGATTGTCATTTCATCTCGAACTTCTTGTTGTAAAAATGGTTTTTTACTCCCTACATTCGTTAGGCAGATCAGATTCTAATATTTTCACCAAACCCTTAACTCGTTCGTCTTTTATTCACTTGTCTTTCAAGTTGGGCATATTTGACCTATATGCTCCAGTTTGATGGAGAGTATTAAAGTCCTTATTTTTTGTATTAAGGGTACTTTGTCACTGTGTCGTATAGTAATTTAATATAAATAGATGTTAGGTAGAAGGGATTGATTAAGTTTTTAAAACTCTAATTTCTTTTCTTTGTCTTCTCTCTTCTCTTTTTCTCAATAAAATAACAGAATTCAATAATATTGGTTTACCATCAAAGAGATATAGCTATATATTTATAATGATAAATAAGAATTACAAAAAAAAAAGAAAATAGCATGTAAATCAAATCACAATCAATAAAATCTTAACTTCCTAATATGTTGATTCCAATAATCAAATCACAATTAACGAGATCCTAATTTCTTAAAATATATTATTTTTAACACTCTCCTTCAAACTGGGACAAAATATCAATCAAACCCAGTTTGACAATTAAAGACTTGAGCAGAGATGGTTCCACTAGACATGTTTAGCATCGGTCTCCGGAGATGGCTTCTCAATTTTTAAAAACTAACTAGATTTTAGAACAACGCTACTGAAACAACAGTAACCACAAAAAACAAGAACAATGCTATCGGAACAATATCAGTAGCCCCCAAAAACAAGAACAATGCTATCAGAACAACAACGAAACCCACAAAAAATAAGAATAATGCTACTGGAACTACATCGATAGCTCTAAAAAACAAGAACAATGCTACTAGAATATCGGTCAAAAACAAAAAAAATGCTACCAGAACAATATCGGAAGCCCCAAAAAATAAGAATAATGCTACCAGAACAACGTTGGTAGCCCCTAAAAACAAGAACAATACTACTGGAACAATATCGCTAGCCCCCAAAACCAAGAATAAGAACAAAAAAGTAATAATTCTCCAAAAAGTGCACTGTCAAAGCCAACAATATAATATATTTAAACTTTAATGATACACCAATACTAAAGAAGCACAATGATCGGAAACTCACAACCCATAATGGCGATGAAGAGAAGGAATAGCGACAGTTGCGAATAAAAAAAAGAGATCAACAGAGGTGAACAGAGACCAGCGGCAGTGGTGGTGGTGAGGGAAAACCAATGACGGCCGCAAAGACCGTTTGCCGCTATGCAACTGCTAGAATGGAGTTTGACTCTTTAGGGGGATATCCTTAACTTCGACGGTGACGGTATACAAGCGATAGATTTGCGATACCGGTGAAGGAATACTAGCGACAAAGGTCAAGGAAAGCAGTGGCGGCAGCTCGGGTTTTTGGATAGTTTTTTTTTTCTTTTCTTCTTCATTTTTTGGCTCTGATACTAAGTAGAATAATAGAATTCAATAATATTGGTTTACTTTAAAAAAATGTGTTGTTATCTATTTATAATGATAAAGAAAGATTATAGAAAATGAAGAAAATAACATGTAAATTAAATCACAATCAATAAAATCCTAATTTCCAAATATGTTGATTCTAGTAATCAAACCATAATTAACGAGATCCTAATTTTTTAAAATATATTATTTCCAATACTCTCAAACCGTAAAGATTACTTTCTTTACATTTAACTCAGCTTAATTTGATGGCTTAATTAGAGAAGAGAAGAAACACGGATACGGATACTAGATGAGGATATGACACAACACCGACACGCCGGGATGGAGTTTTAAAAATCAGGTCATGGCATGACATGAACATGTTTAGATGTATTTTTGTATTTATACATGTAAATTAACTATGGACTCGACAAAGTAATGGATTAGCATATCTTCTTTTGTTAGAGGTTTCTCCTATTGATATCTTCTCCATTGTGAACTACATTCACATCCCTTATGCTCTTGGGTTGAACGAGGATTTGAGGGTTTGTGGTTTAGTTTATACATGCATACATACATATACACATATTTTTGTATGTGTGTGTATAAATCTTTTCCTGGATTAGTATATACGAAATCAACTCTTAACATAAACTGTTGTGAGGTCATCAGGTCTATACATGAGGTACATGTAAAGCTGATGCCCTGGTTTGGATATGGCTGCCTGTTTTACTTCTCAGTTTTGAAAGGAAAAAGATGATTTTTCTTATCTCCCAGAGGGACCTCTAGAGCTTGCCAATGAAAAGAAGTGAGCCCTTAAGAATTAGGAGGAAACTTTCCTCAAATCTGTATGTATTAATTCATTGTGCTTCTCTCACTTCATTATGGAATTCAAAAGAATCGGAATGGCTAGAGGTCAGATTGGACTTTTTTGGGTATTCAGATCTGAATTTTAGCTGTTTTTGTTCTTCAGACCTGTGGTCGGATAACTATGGCAGTTGCAGTCAATGTTTCTCGTTTTGAGGGTATGACAATGGCTCCTCCTGATCCAATTCTTGGAGTCTCTGAAGCATTTAAAGCAGACACAGATGAAATGAAGCTCAACCTCGGAGTTGGGGCCTACCGAACAGAAGTACTGCAGCCTTATGTACTTACCGTTGTTAAAAAGGTTGGCTTTCTTTTATCAATTAGTTAGTAATATGTCTCATGCTTCTGGTTCCTTTTATATGCATTTTTCCTGTGAAATAAGACTATGATCTGATTGTTAGTTTTGTTGGTTACTAATACACAGTTTACATTTCGTTGACTATCAAATTTCAGTAGTATTTATCATGCAACTCTTAATATTGTAGGCAGAGAATCTTATGCTGGAAAGAGGGGAAAACAAAGAGGTATTGTGGAGCACTCAAATTAATGCATTAACCTGGAGTTGTTCTTGTCTTTTTAGATATCCTAAAACTTTTCAATTACTATCTGCAGTATCTTCCTATAGAAGGTTTGGCTGCATTCAACAAGGTTACTGCAGAACTATTATTTGGAGGGGACAACCCAGTAATTCAGCAACAAAGGGTATGTATGATTTAGACATTTCTGTTTTCTACAAAGCTAATTCATAATGCCGTTTATACAATGCAGTCAAGTGGCCTTTAAGCTTTAACTTCTCAGTTGATAATTTCTTAGCATTTTTCCAGGTTGCCACTGTTCAAGGCCTTTCTGGAACTGGTTCTCTTCGACTTGCTGCAGCACTAATAGAACGATATTTCCCTGGGGCAAAAGTTCTGATATCATCCCCAACTTGGGGTGAGTAGTCAGTAATGTCACGTGCTTGAACCTGTGAGATCTGTTTGAAAGGATTGATAATTAAATTAAAAATAAATTTTCCAGGTAATCACAAGAATATATTCAATGATGCTAGAGTCCCTTGGTCTGAATATCGTTACTATGATCCAAAAACAGTTGGTTTGGATTTTGATGGGATGCTATCGGACATACAGGTAAATGGACATCATTGTTTGTTTCTTTCAACTGGAAACATAAAAAACTTGAATTTAACACTGGCCTCAATTGGGGTTCCTGATAATGACAAAAACCTCCCCTGAAGTTCATAAATTGACATTAATCTCCTATGTCAGTGTTACCGACCACCAGTCCGACCACCAGATCAAAGCTACCATCCACCTCCACCCAACTAAAACACCCACTCCACCTGACCTAATCCATCCCCATAATAATAGATTAATGAGAGGATGGAATGTCTGGAGGGAGATATTGACAAGGTCAGTCAGCATTGTCACACCTTCCTCAATCCCTCACTGTTGTAATAACCTCCATCACTAAGATTGCCACCACCTAGTTCTGCCGGATTATGCCTCATTGTCGAATGTCGCCAGTGAAGGCCATGTTTGTTAATATCCCTAATGGCATTCTTGTCATTGGTTATATTTGCATTCCATGAAACCTAGCTCCGGACCTGCCGAATGCGGGTCTCTTGATCATTTGTGATCATTTCGAGAGATAACAACTAGTGTTAATGTGTGCACGTATACACACACACACACATGGATATATATATGCATGCAAATATCTATATATACATATGTGTGTACGCGTATACACACACGCACACACCCATATGAATATATATGCATGCAAATATCTTTATATATGTATATAGACAGAGAGTCATGACATATATCATGTATGATTCGATATATATTGTTAGGGGAATACTATATGCATACAAATTGTGTATATAGGTGGGCTTTTATGTTGAATAATTTTGCTTGCTTAAATGGTAATGGTGAATGTTTGAAGTGTGTTTTAGGTGCATAAATAGTTGGTGCTTGTCATAATGGGTCTTGACTGTAGTTTTGTGTGTTGCCTATGTTAGAGAATTCAATTTCATATCGATCAGGTATGTAATGGGTGATCACTTAATATAATATTGGGATCTCTTCACCCATTCTATCCACTTAAGAAAAAAAGATGAAGAAAAAAGAAAGCCCACACTTCATGACGGAAGACCCACGCGAAAAGTTGCACAATGCTAGAAAAAGAAGGCTACATGTGACAGACCTCAAAATCGGCTTCACCTGCGGGGGTGTTAGAGAATTCAATCCCACATTGATTAGATATGAAATTGGTGATTACTTAATATAATGTTGGTAACTCTCCACCTAATAGCTTAAGCTTTTAGGTTGGATGGAAGGTTCTTTTAACCTATATATCATTGTTGAATCTAAGGTTGAATATGAACAATTTTGAATCTCTGGATTTTGTGTCTTGTCACCAAAAAGCTCATGGTACCTAAATGATGTTTTTCATTGTAAACTCATGTAAAATCTAACCTTATTATTGGAATAGAAAAAAAAAATCAGCGTCAACAAATCTCTACTCAGGATGCTTGGTGAATTTGCAGAGAGAGAGAGAGAGATAGAGAGATAGAGAGAGAGAGATTGTATATTTTGTTATGTTTGTTGCTTGTGAGCGCTATTTGAAGTTGATGAGCAAGAGTAACAGGAGAATTACTTGTCTTGGCTTTGTGTTTTTTCTTTGTTTATGGTTGTGTGTGAGTATGCGGAAAATGGAAAAAAAAAAAAAAAAGAAAGTTCATTTTAGTAAAGATAATTCCTAAATTGGTTTCCTTGCAGAATTATCACCAAGTAATGGGAATCATATCCGAAAGTAAATTTTCTACTAAGATTGGATAATTGGATTCAATGGTAATATCCACCACAGATGAGATCATATTCTCATCCAGATTTTCTAAATCTCAATCATGGTTATGTTATTCTTATTACTATTAATGTAATTCATCTATCTCAAGTCTAAGTAGGCTTACTTAATGAACCTAAATGCTGGGTAGAGGTGTGTGCCTAATCATTTTCCCACTTTGTACTTTAACCCCTTGAGTTAAGGTTTTTTGGCAATGACGAGTTCTTTGTCTATGGTGTCAAATTGAGTATATGGGTTCTTGAACCCTCAAGTGGGGTTCTTAAATTGGGGCTTTAGTCCATGTTTATTAGTAGCCTTCATGGATAATCGGATATGTTCATATAGATCCTAATGAGGGGGCTATCCGAATTGTGGGCTTTCAGTTAATTATGGGATTTAACGGCTCGTGAGTTTCATAAATAATAAAAACTATGTAATTATGGATGATCGTTGGTCTTAAGTAGATTTTTTCGCATTATCAGGCTTAAGAGGTTTGGGAAGCGCGAGCCGACAAATGTTGTGCTTAAATTTTTGTTTGGAAGAGCCACCATAATATTGCATACAAATTATGTAACTTCCTAAACCACACCGTTGGTTGTCTCGAATATATTTACATTGACATAGGAAACTGTGTTGCTCTAGCGGATTTGTCCCAACCTGAATGAATGAGGGGTTTATTATAATTACCCTATTTTTATTTGTTTGGCATGCTTGAATGCCGTAATGTTTTTTTCCCATTAATCTTTTTTGGCCGTGTATAAGGCTTTAATGTGCATTTTATATAAATGAGTAGGGGATGTCGTTCGATCACTGTATATATGAACAGTGGAATGCTAATTGTTGGGGGAACAAACATCTAAACTAGAATGAACATTGATGTAATTCCAGACCTAAAGGATGTTTCTCTCATTGTCAGAAACGACAAGGGTGGTCGTATAATTTTACCCTTCTTGGAATTGATTGAGCTAATCATCTCTTCGCAATGTTTTATTAGTTTGTTATAGGTATGGCCCATCAGTCTTGAATTCGTTAGGAGAGAGCTCTCTTCTCCAAAGCTTGTTTTTGTTTCTTTTTTTTTTTGAACGGTTAAGTCTACTCTTTGCATTCATTATTACAAGAAGTATACGTATTGCACAAGTCCCTCAGTCCCTGGTTTTCCGAACATTCCTAACTGACTCTAACTCTAACTCAAGACTCCTAATATGTCGGGAAATTGGTCTCTCCGAGACACCTAAAATGACTTAACCATCACTAATTCTCATGCAGATAAAAGACAAATAATAACTTGTAACCGCCAGTAGACCACCTGAATTGGACTATGGGTTTTTTAAGTTACTGAAAAATAAATTGGAAATGCCTTCCTTTTTTTTCTCTGTTGTTTGTCTGAATGATATCTGGTAGGTTTGGGGGCCTATCAGTTTGTATATTGTGTCCACAGTTTGTGCTCTGTTTGTAATACATCCCCCCATGCTCTCCTCCCAATGGTGTTATTATACAACTTGTCAATTCATGTAAGATTTTTGACTCTTTGTGTTTACTGATGGATTTCTTCCGTTTTCTTTTCTAAAATAACTATACTCCTCACATTTATGGGTTGGCATATTCATCTATTATGGGCACTCATGCCCCTGAAACGTGCATTCTTTTTGCTACCTAATGTAATATTGTCCTAAATCTTCCTTAGTAATGGTTTTTTATATTAAACTTGGTAGATTTCCTTGTATGACTCTGCGACCGCGAAATTAAATGTGTTTTCAGGCAGCCCCGGAAGGATCTTTTGTATTGCTTCACGGCTGTGCTCACAACCCAACCGGCATTGATCCAACCCCAGAACAATGGGAAAAAATTGCTGATGTCATTCAAGAGAAGAACCACATTCCTTTTTTTGATGTTGCATACCAGGTATTGCTATAATGTGTAATGCACTTTTGTTGCTTCTTCCATTTTATTCTTTTTCTTTCAGTGTAAAGAAGATTTGGTTGATCTCTCAAAAGAATAATAAATGAAGAAGATTAGGTTGATATGAAACTTGTAAGTTCAGTTTCTGCAAGATCTCAGCCCTCAAAAGATGAAAATCATTAATATTTTTGGGACGTAAATTCTCACATTAATTAGTATATGTACATAAATTACTCCAATTGAGATTTGGAAATGGCAGGATTGTCCGGACCAGAAGCCTCATTTCCAGTGTAGCGTAACATTAAGATTTAGTTGAATAGGATATCTGCCATGTCATGCAGAATGAATGCTGCAAAATCCTACGATGTTGGAAAGTATGATGGGAACTCTTTTGAGGCTAATTTTAATGAGATTTCCACGGCCAAAAGGTGGGTCTAATGTAGAGACTTAATCTATGTTTGGTTGGATGAAAGGGAAGGGAAGGAGATCCCTTGGGAGGTGATTGAAGGTTTCCCTCCTATTTATTGGTCGAAAGGAATGGAAGAGGGGAAGGAAGTGACTGTACTACAACTTCACGATAGTAGCCACGTTTTGTTAATGTTAAACAACATATTGGGAGGAAGTCCTTAGTGGGCCCAAACTCAAAAGGGAAACAGCGTCACTCCTTTTTCCCCTTCCTCCTCTCTTCATATGTAACCCCTTTCCTCCCTCTCCTCTTCTCCCCCCACTTTCCTTTCTCTCCTACCCCCAGCCACATAGTGTTAAGTTTTTGTCCGATCAAAAAAAAAGAAAAGAAAAAAAAAGAAAGTTTCTGTAAGTTGTTTAGGAAAATGCCAGAGTTTTAGGGCTGTATAAGATGATATTGAAGTGTAATGGTTTGTGAGTCTCAGGAATGCAAGAAAGATGTTCAAGGGCTGTTATGAGCGTTGTTCATAGTATTCATGAACACCAAATTAGGACTGTTTGTTGTTGTTGTTGCATCATCCTAAGTTCTAAAATTTTCAACTTAAACCTTTATTTTTCAATTTGATATAATCCCAACCCTCCGTTCATTTCTCATTCATTACTAAAACAAACGGAGAAGGTATAATTCTTTAAATTTTCCAACTCTCTTGCCTTCGTATCTGTTTCTTCCTCTTTTTCTATCTCTTCTGCTCTTCTCTCTCTCTCTCTCTCTCTCTCTCTCCTCAAACAACCACCACCAGATAAATGAAGCATTCTGCAATCTCGTCGCTCCTAAAGACCCTCTCCACCAAGTACCAATAACCTTTCTGCTCTCTCAGCCAGCTTCTACAACCCACTGCCATATTTTACACTATCATACCCTTGTTTCACCTCCACCTCCATCTGCAAAACAAATTCACATATACATTTACCAAATTGTGGAATCAACTGCCAAAAAACATAACAACCACCTATACATTGATTCCAATTTGTACACGGACAATGAAAATAAATCTTCGCTATGCAAAAATAAGTGATGAATTGCCAGAGGATTACCACCACGCTGATCACAATATCATGAAGAAGACAAGCCAGAAAATGTGTAAAGCTCTAGCCAACTGCCAAAATTTCTTCTCTCTCTCTACACATTCTCCCTAGTTTCTCTCTCTAACAGATGTACTACTGCACCATTTAATTTCATGGAAGGGGGAGGAGAGAGGAGAGGAGAGGAGGATAGCGAGGGGCTGGTGAGGGAAAAGAGGAGAGGATCTTCCAAATAATTTGTTAACGGATTGATTTGTACTTTCTGTTGTGAGTTTGGATAATCAAGCTTTTTCCTATAGTTAAGGGGGAGGGAGAAGCTTATTGGAGCAATAGGGAGTGAGAGGCAGTGGGGCAAGCAGGACAGGGATGGCAGTCGGAGTTATTGCAACTGTATGGAGGGGATGGTGGGGGCTAAGATAAGAGGAGGTGGCGGGGGAAAGGAAAGAGAGAGAGAGGTGGCAGTGGGGGAAGGAGAGGCAGATGGTTACCACATCAACACGGAAACGATGGCGAGAGAAAGGGAGAAGAGGGTGGTGGCTGTGGTGGGAGATAGGAGGGGTAAGGAGGGGAGCAGGGTTGGTGGGTAAAGGGAAGGAAAGCTTGCCGTCTAGGAAAGGGGAGAGAGAAGGAGAAGTGGGCAGGGGAAAGGGAAGGGACGGGTGCAAGATGGGAGGAGAGAGGTAAGACTTTGTGGACAATAGGAGAGAAAGCGGATGGGAGGGGGTATGATCAAAATGTTGTCAATTGTATGGTAATTGTGAGGATGGACGGTCATGGCTGATATAACGAATAGTGGATAAATGGATGTTGTGATAATCTAGTTACGCTATGAGTTGGTATTGCTATTGGGTAGAAAGAGCGAGGAAGAATATTCCACTTGTGTTATAGTGCTTTGTAGAGTACTTTAACATAACAGAGGGATTTGATTGATATCAAATTAAAAGATCAGGTTTTAAGTTGACAAAATTAGAAATTCTTGGTTTACTTTGTTCCAAGGGTCAAACCTTAGTTTATTTATTTATTTATTATTTTTTCTTATTATTTATTATCTTTTCTATATTTTTGTGAGTTCTAGTTGAATGGTTAAGCTCTTGACGGAAGAATGGCTTCTTAGCTTGTTAAGTAGATAATGTAATTGAGGAAAAGGTGAATTGCCCTAGTTATGAATTTTTGGGGATTAATTTTTTACATTTTATTTATTTTTATTTATTTTGGATT
>JAOTRH010000020.1:8059387-8098723 GCA_034768845.1 Heliamphora exappendiculata | reverse complement strand
GCCATTCAATTGGCAATTGAATCCTGGAAATCAATAGCCATGAGTGGCTATTGATCTCCCTGGCTATTGATCTCCCTATTGATCTGGCTATTGATCTCCCTGGCTATTGATCTCCCCTCCATGATGGAGGGCTATATATACTGTCATCCCATAGGGAAAGAGAAGAGGAGACGAAACAGAGCAGAGAAGGAGAGCAACAGACGAAAAAGTAGCAGACAGAAGGTGAGAAATAGAAGATACAGTTCTCAGGTTATAATGCAAGCTGTAAGAGAGAGAAAGACAAACGGAGTACGTTCGTAATCGATCCTTGGTGGTGTTCCAACGATCGTGGAGCCGTTTTATCCTGGGAGAGTGGCGCAGGTGGAATACCTACAACACCCTCGGTAGGCGGCGAATCATTCTTAAGGAAACTGCGATTGCAGGACTCGGTTTGCAATTTCTATTCATGTTGTTTCTGTCATTTTATTTTTCTGTAATTTTATATTATTGTAATTGTTGAAAGTTAATAAAGATGTATTTTCTGGATCACCAAGCATGTATATATTTATGACGTTGGATTATTTCCCAACAAGAAGTCCTTAAAAAAAGTACTCGGTGGAGAGTTGGTGATGGGAAGTCAATCTCTATTTACAACTTAGCATGGATCCCTCGACCCAAAACCTTAAAAATCTTTTCTCCTCCCTATTGTCATTTGGTATCCCGAGTTGAACAATTGATTAACCCACTTAACAAAAAATGGAAAAGCACTTTCGTGAGGCAACTCTTCACAAATGATGAGGCTGAGACTGTTTTAAGTATTCCCTTATGTAATAGTTTATCTCTTAGCCTGTTGATATGGCACTATACAAACAATGGGATTTATTCAGTTCGATCTGGATACTAATTGGCTTTAGAATGCTTTGAAAACAACAGTAACCTTATGGAAGATGAAGGTACAAGTGATGGGGCTGCGACCAGCTCGTGGAAGCATATTTAGAAGCCTAAGATACCCAAAAAAATTAAAATCTTCATTTGGAGAGCTTGCCACAACGCACTCCTCACAAGTGCTGGCCTTGCCAAAAGAGGGGTGCCTATTAATCCCTTGTGTGTTAGAAGCGGGGATGAGAAGAAAGATGTAAATCACATTCTAATGGGCTGCGATTGGGCTGAGGAAGTGTGGAGGCAAGGTGCTGGTTTCAACCTTTTGGCTCTGCAAAGGGGAAACTTTGGCGACTAGTTTTGGAAAATTTTGCAATGTTTTGATGAGGTCTTTAGTAGCAACATGGCAGTCTTGGCACGGGCTATTTGGACTCATAGGAACAATCTCCTCTATAATTGTAAGATTTCAAGCTCGTCTGATATTACAGACTTTGCCAAAAGTTATAAAGTTTTCTTCGACGATATCATAGCTAAAGAAGTTGCTCCTCAACAAGTAGCAAAGATTAAGTGGTCTCCACCGCCAATGGGTTAAGTCAAAGTTAATGTTGACGGCAGCTTGGACAAGGAAAATCCATGCTCGAGTGTTGGTATTGTAATAAAAGACTCCACAAGTCAGCTTATAGCAGCAACTTCTCGTCGACTTTCGTTCCTTTAATCGCCACAAGCAGTAAAAACCTATGCACCATGTGAGGGGCTTATTTTCGCCATCGAAATATCCACATCGGGAGTGATTCTAAGGGATTGGTTACAGATATTAACAACAGGACACTCGATTTGTCAAAAATAGGCCTGGTTGTAAAAGAATGCAGAGCTCTAATGAAATGACAGTTTTCATTATCTGTTCTTGTGCTTTTGTTCGTAGGACTAATAATGCGTCTGCACATGCTTTTGCACGACATGCTTTAAGCTTAGACAACCCCATAGTTGTTTGGTTTGAGGTTGGTTCTTCATGGGCAAACCCCTTTTTATTAGCTGATGCTATTTTCTCATCTTCTAATAATATTTAATATTCATTTTTTACTAAAAGAAAGGCTATAATAATACATGTGTAGAATGGGGTGATGCTAAAATAATAAAATATAATCAAAAGGACTAAGACATGTTTGAGATAATTTTCTTTAAAGCCTTCTTTCTTCTTTAGTGAAATTTTATTACGTTTATTCAAATATTAACACATTTTATATTTCACTTGTTACGAGAAACTATAAAAGAAAAAAAAATTATACAAGACGAAAAAAAAAAATTTAAAAGTCACTTAAAGAATTTTTTTAATTTTTAGTAAGTTTTTTTCAACTTTAACTAATAGACCAAAAGAAAAAAAATTTTTACAAAAACATCGTTCACACACTACAATAGGTACGACCCCTCAAAGCAACCCCATACGAGTAAAACCTATTAGTATGGGATGAAGCGATAGTAATAGTCTCATAAGTTCTATAATTTTAGACTTGTTTTATTATGACAAATTTAAAAAGTAAAAAATATTTTAAAAAATAATAAAAAGCTTAAAAAGGAGAAAAAAACCCCACATAAAGCAACGAGAATAGCTATGCCAAACAGTGCCTAAGAGCATACTAAATTGTTGATTGCTCCATATGAAAAAGAAGCATTTGTAGAATCGGTTCCCAACTTTTGGTTTTTTCATTGATTGATTTCATATTGCTGCATATATGCCATGAAATTCACTCAAGTATTTAAGCAACAATTTCAAATGTTGATGGATAATTGATGGAGTTTTTTTGGAATAGTAGACAAAATTTTCTATTTTGTAGCAAATATTAAATTGATCTAACTAATATGAATGGAGCATATTTTATTTGAGAAATATCAAGAATAAGCTCAATAAATGACATAAACTCTCTCTTAGGGCCATATATTAAAAATATACTAAACAAAATTAATGTTATGATTTCAAAGCTAAAAGATTTATCAGTTTCAACATGTTGAGAAATTTTTTTAGAAAAAAGGATTTACTTTATATGAAAATTTTTTAAATGAAAAAAAAATTACCAAACACTTGTGTTTTTTAAAAATTTAATTGATTTTAAAACTTATAAATTTTGTAAATTTTGAACAGCATTATTATTTACATAGTAAAAAATTACAAAATAATAAATTTTAGATAGTTTTATGTACAATATGAATTTTATTTAATAAAAAACTTATCTATATATTAAAAGTTGTGAAATTTTAGAATTCTTAATAAATTTGTGGATCCTAGACAAGATTTAAACAGTAACAAAAAGTCATTATCCAGTCATCATTATAATATAGAGAATAGTTTCTCTCTAGTTTTTTATTGGATTGTAGATGTTCAATTTTGGCTTTTTTGGGCAAAATTTTAGTTTATTTTAATAATTTGAGTTATTTATTTTATTGTATCTAATGTATAAATTATCTGTAAAAAAATATAATTAATTGAATATCATTAAATATCTGATACAATCACATTTTTATTACAAAAAAATAAACAATATTTGGATTTTACAGTTAATTTTTTTTAATACAAATGTAATTTGTTCATATACTTGACGATTTCCGATTAACTTGATTTTTTATATAATTATTCTATGCATTAAAAATAAATAATTTAAATCATCAAAATAAATTTATTTTAAACACAAAAATAATCAAACTAAATTGGTTCAGTCCACACACTTGACTGGAGAGAGCTTCACTCAATAATGGACCAGCGGCTGAACCCACGCGATGCGTGTGCAACGAAATAAAAAATTTTAATTTTTTAAAAAGTTTTTAAAAAATTAGATAAAGTAATAGAGAGAGAGAGAGAGAATCAAGACCCAAATGCTCTCTTTTTATTCTTATAGGCAAACTGTTTTTTCCATTTAACTTCTCCCGATCATTTTTTTCTTTTTTTTATTTACTGTTGAAAACTGCTTCTTCGTTCTTTCAAGAATGCTCTTTGATTTATTTTTTTTTACTCTCTCTGTTCTTTCGTTACAATGCATAACAATGCATATATATACAAAGAGTAGATCCAACCAATCCCACGTTAAAAGTTCGTGGTTGATACTTCTTAAAAAGAATTGACTGGATTAGTATTTGAGTGAGAAAGAAGGTAAGTGTATCCCTGTTTTTTTTCTTTTTTTCTTTTTACAATGAAATAGAACTGTAGAGAGAGAGAATGTGAGGGAAAGAGTTTGAGGTGTTTTACCATTTTATTCTTTTGTCAAATAAAGAATAAGTGTATAAAAATTGAAATTAAAAAATTAGTTTCAGGGTATTTTGGGTATAGAAAATTTTTTTTTTTATCAAGTTCAGGTTATCTTATTATATTAGTATAAATTAGCAACTATAAAAGTAATATATACCAATGAATTATAAAAACTAAAAACATGAAGAAAATTAGCACATGGAATAAAAATAAATTATTATATCAAGGCAGATATTCCATCGTTCAGTTTTTATTTATTTTGATTTAATATTTATTAAATTACTTTTAAACATAAATTATTTTTTTTCTTAAATCGTGCAAATTGACTCATATTAAAAAAATTGAATAAATTAATCAATTTGGTTCAATTTGATCTGTTTGTTCGGTATAAATGAGTTTTCTTACACTCATATTTGATAGGTATGAAAATAAATTATCACATAGTATGACTTTAGGTCTTGCATTGTCTTTTTATTTATTTATAGTAATTTAATGTATTTTACCTAAAAATCAGAAATATATACCCCAAAAAAAATACTCAAAACACTTTTCAAGAGACTAACAAAATATGACAAAACAAACTATCAGAAAATTAGCAAGAAAACAAAACCAAGAGATTAGAGTATTTTTCTCTAATAATTATTTTGTTTTATTTTTCTCTTAAATTGATTAAAAATGGAAATATTAATTTAAAAAAAACAAAAATTCATCAAAAAATTATTGGAGGAGGGAAAGCTCAATTGAAATTGCAAATAAATATAAAAACTAATTAAAAATAAATCTGACTTATCACAAGTTATTTTGTATATTCAATATTACAATCTTTTTAGTTTATGGAGCCAAGTTTCAAACTGAATTCAATATGATCGATCTATAGCGCGGTCAAATTTAATTTGTTTCATAATATCATGCACTATTATTTATAGTATTATTATTTAAATTTTTTTAAAGAAAAAAATTATAACTTTTTTTTGTTATTTTTACTAAACCTTTTTTCAGCTAAACTGTAACGGAAATACATTTTAAATCTTATCATAAAAATTAGAAAAGTAAAAAAAATTGCAAAAAAAATTAAAAAATACCTAATACAAAAAACTAAATTTAAAAAAATAGAACAAATTTTTTTTTTTCGACTTCAATAAAATGAACACACTTTTTATATTCCTTCAAAAAAACTAAAGTTATAAAAAAAATAGAACCAAAAAATTTTAAAAAAAATAAACAAGATGAAGCAACGCCACTTAGCCTATGTTTAGACTAATTTTTTTAAAAAAATTTTACTTAAAAGTCTCTAAAAAAACCTATTTATTTGACCTCAGTTGGTTTTTTTTTTAATATATTTTTGCATTTATATTTTTACAAAAAAAACTAAAAAGCTAAAGAATCTACAAAATAAAAATATTAATTCAAACATAAACTTAGTAAAAAAAACTATGCTAAACACAAGTTTAATAATATAATATAGCATATATTTTTTCTTGATAATAGCATATTAGTCTACATATTCCCGTTATATACGATGTTTAAAATAATTTTTTATTTTATAATATTTGTGTTTATAATTTTTTATTTTATAATATTTGTATTAATGTGATTTATACAATAAATAATATTAAAATTCACTCTTATATGATTAGGTAACCGAATTGGATATCGGACAGATATATTCAATTTAATTTCGTTCTTATCAAAATTTCAAATCTTAACCCACTTTATTGATCAAGATGCCGTACAAATGATAACTATGAAACATAGGCCCGTTTGGGTAATTTAATTATTGACTTATTTAGTTTATAAGCAGTTAAATAAATAATTTTATCTGATTTGTCAAGTAAGTAAAATTTAAACTAATAAACAAATATGCAAATAAATTAATAAATTAAATAAGTAATTTTTAAACAAAATTTAAGCCAAATATTATTATCTATTTAAATAAATGAGTAAATAAGTCAATTAGAAATTAGCCAAACTAATTATTTATTTCTGTTTTTACTTATTTTATAATAAGTAAATAAACTATTTAGCCAGAGCATAAAACATAAAAAAACGGGATTGAATGAATGTAACCTATACCCAAAAAAAAAAAACCTAAAAAAACCAAACAGACAAAAAAAACACATGCTTTTTCACGTTGCAACGTGTTACGTTAGAACCAAAGCGCCGTCGTCACAAACAAAGCGCCACCGGCACCCGGCGGTTGCGGAGCCGCAAACCGGGCGGCGAAGCTGTCACCAGAAACAGAACCACCGGATTCTCCACGGTCGCCGCCGTCGAAATTGAGAACATAGCTTCGCGGGTCGTAATAAAACTGCGACCTTCTCTTCTTCTTGTTGATTATTCCGTTAATGCCGAATCCTCCGATGAAGTTCTTCAACTTCGGGCCGGCCAAAACCTCCGAGATTTCCTTCATCTTCTTCGCTTTCTTCTTCAACCAACTTTCTTTGATCTCCCCCTTTTGCTGCTTCTGCATAGCCCAATTTGGGTTGTCGGAATTGTTTCGTCGCCGTGAAAAGCAAAGTTGCCAGAAACATCCACAGCCGTGTCCTCTGAAGTTCTCTTCGTTATTTTCCATCTTTTCACTGTTTTTTAATGGCACATAAGCTTGTTTTTCATCCATGGCGGCGAGAGAGAGGGACAGAGGCCCATTGATAACTATTGTAGGTTAAAGTGGAATTAATATTAAAATCAGATTAAAAATGAGATAGAATAGAATTAGTAATAAGATAGGATTATAAATCAGATAGGATTAATTTTTTTATATTTTATTTGAATAGAATTAAATAACAAATTAAATAAATTCATATTTGATAAGTTATTTATTATAAATATTACTCCCATTTTTTGTGAAGATTATAATATTTTTATTTGATAATTTTTTATTATAAATATTATTTATATATAATTATTATAATTAATTATAGAAAAGAGTAATACTGATTAATTAATTTAAATAAAAAGTAAAAAAATATTTTTTAATCAATTAGCTAGTTTTAAAAAGAGCTAATTTAAAAATCAATTTTACTAAACGATTTATTTTTTAATTCAAATAATATTTTTAATTTAAAAAATTAGAAGGAATAAAAAACAATTTTTAAACTAATCACCAATTAAGATTTAAGAATTTTTAAAAATAAGAAATTAATTTAAAAAGTAGTTACCAATCAATCAGTCCCTATAAACTACATGCAATTGACCCATGTCAATTACCAGTTGGGATAGGCATAGGATTGCATGGGAGTCTTGGGAGACCAATTCCAAGTAGGACTAGAACTCAACCTTCAATCATACGGCGACACGTGGAGATTTTTCATTGTAAATTTAAAATAATTTACAAAAGTATAAAAGAACAAAAGAAATACAAGACACTAAAGTTATGTTTGGATACAAGTTTAAAGTAAGTAGTATTCAATATGATATTTTATAACAATTAAAAATAAAACAATTAAAAAGGCTATGAAAATTTCAAAAAAAAAAAAAACTATTACATAAAATCCAGTTAAATTCATTACCAAAAATTCAGTTAAACCCACTAAGCAAGAAAACTTGTGACAGTGAAAAAAGTTAAATTGCCAATTATTTATTATTGATTTTTATTTATTATTCTCTTCTTTTTTCAAGTAATCTTTTTTTCTTTTTAGTGTTAAAGTCTTGATATATTTTTAAATTGATTTATATTATATTTTAGCACCTAAAATAATTCATCTACATTTAAGTCAAAATTAATATCTTATTGAACTAATTCAAATGTTTATATACCCGAACTCAATTATTAGATTTGAAGAAAGGTGAACTCACTTTTACATAATTAAATTATTATATTTTAGAACAATTAATGGTATGTAAAAAGGAGAAAATAGAAAACATCATAAAAAAATGTGTCATAATAAATTAGAAGAAATATGTAGAATTTGAAAACTATGACCTATTAATTTATTAACATGTTTTTTTATTATAAAACTAAAACTTTAATTTATTTTTAGTATAAGCATTTTTAGAATGATCATTACGTAAGAAAAGTTCAAAAATAATACCTTAATGATTAATTAATTAATAATAGTATTGATTTAGTTTTTTATATCATACTTTAAAAGAGTCGTTATTAAATATATAAATAATACCATATTAATAAAATATTCAATCCTTTCATGACATGACATGTGTTTTTTTTGTAATTTATAAATTTAAAATTTTGAGCAATTAGCATTGACACTTCGAAACTCATAAAGCACATAATGTTTTGTTATAATGTATAGTATAAATAGGGGTATGGATGTATTGGATTCGGAAAAAATTTTCAACTAACTCATTTTTAATAGGTAGAAGTTTTTTTAACTAACCATCCACGGATTAGTCATCAAAACTAGTGAATTAGGTAGTTTTTTAACGATTTTAACTCATGATTTAGGCGATTTAATGGATTAAAAAATTAAAAAATATTTAAATTATTTTTTAAAAATTATTTTCTAAAATTTTTATTTTATTATTTGTCTTGTCAAGCAACAATTAACTAAAAACAGCCATAGTTATTCAACAATGATAACAGTGATAAGAAGAAGAAAGGCTGGGAAAAGTCAACTCACTTACTTATCAAGCTGCCAATGCGGTTCAGGCTTTTTATCTGTTTATTCTCGTAAACAAATAAACTCCATAGAGTTAGTTGAACACATGACTCTATTTATGGCTAAAAAATGAATACTAAATAGGCAAACTCTTAGTTGAACTAATTGTGATATTAATTTTTTATTCGAGGTTTGGAACTCTCAATTCATACTTATTATCAAATCGCGAATTCGTACAATACATACTTATCTTAAAGAATATATATATATATATATATATATAAATAAGATTGAGATTTATGTATATAAAAACATGATAACTAATATTTATACTTTTAACATGTTATGCCGAGTTGACAGCAGTATAAAAAAATATAATTTATAATCGATTTATGTATTTTTTTCACTCAATTTACCAAAATCAATCCATTCATTTATATAAATTGCATGAATTGTTTTGTGATGATGCTGAGTTGAGCAGTTAAAATGGGTTACCAAATTACATCTACATTCCTAATCATAGTGCAAATTGATGAATTAAAGCGATTCACGAATTATTTGTAAATCCCTAATCGAGTATATATAAACAGTAATTCTAAGGTCTAAAAAAAAAACCCAAAATTTGGTCCAAAAAAATTAACATCTCACTTTTTGGTGAGTCCCACATTTATTAATTAATTAATATTGTTATTCTCTCTTCTGCCCCAAGTTTTGGCGCCACAAAGATGACCGTTGCTCTTCTTTTAATTTATTTTTTTATTTGGAAAAGAGCAAAAAAAAAAAAGAAGAAGAAGAAGAAGAAGAAGTTGGAGACAATCAAGCGGAAATCAAGAGTCACATTTGTTTTAGAATAATTCAGAACGTAAACGATAAACCAGGTATTGCATCTCTTTTACTTCACAATCTCTCTCTACTGGTGTTTGCAAACATAACTCGATTTTACACGGTAAATCGGGTTCTTCTTCTTCTTCTTCTTCTTCTTCTTCTTCTTCTTCTTCTTCTTCTTCCATAAAAAAACAGTGCTCTCATCTCTTATTCTCTACTAACATACTATTTGGAGTTCGTATTGCTTTGATTTCGTTGAATTGTATCTGTGTTTTTAATTTTTTGAGCTTCTAATTTAATTTTTAATTTTTTTCTGATATGGAAACCCAGCGATCTATATCTCTTAGATTGTATTTTTAATTATTGTTTTACTTTCTCTACTGGGTGATATGGATTTCATGAATTTTTTGCAATTGGATCTTTTGTTGGTTCAATTACTATTGGGAAGACATGTATACTCGAATTGTATTTACACATGAATTACGAGCCGAGATTCTGCACTTCAAATGTATTCATATGTAAATTTTCTGCACTTCTACTCTTTTTTTTTTGGAAATTTAATATAGAAGTCCTACTTTCTTAATCTAATTTTTTTATATATTTTTCTTGTAACTAAAGTAGTACAAAAACTTTCATGATTGGAATATGTGAATAGGAGATGAATTATTATGTGATTATTCAAGTGGAAAATCAAACAAATAAGATATTGAAGTTGAATTAGAGAAATTGAGCAGTGAAGAAGACCAAATCGAACAAGATAAAGTTGATGATCCTAAATTGGGAATGAAGTTCAATTCTATTGATGAGATTTATGAATATTATTCAAAGTATGCCAAACAAAATGATTTTTTTGGTGTTTAAGAGAAACTTGAAAGGGGAGTTAATGGGGAGAAAAAGTATCTAGTACTTTTTTTTGTAGTCATGTGGAAAAGTCAATGATTAAAAGTAACAATGTAATGCTCCGATTGTGTAACCATAAAAATCTAAATAGTTCGCAAGAGAAAACCCAAAAATAAAAATATTTTACCAAAGAAACCATGATTTGAAGTCAAAAGGAACTCAAAAGAAGTATAAAAACCTTAGGTAAACATCCTTTTGAAAGACAAGTTTTAAGACTAAAATGCATAAAAATTGTCTAACAAGCCAAACTGCTCTAGCGGTCTCTCTGCAGTTAGGGCATTTTTGCACAAAAACAAAAAAAAATTCGAGAGGTTCACCAGACCACCCGATAAACCGCTTGAGCGGTCCGTCAAGTAGTTCAACCCTGGACAGCTCTTTTGATTTTGATAACAAAATTTTTATTTTTTACAACAAAACTCTTATAGAAGTAGCCTTTCGTGCTATTCATTCAAAAGATATATGAATAAAAGAGTATGAAAAATATCTCAAAACACTTCCCAAATTATAAGAAATCAACATATACTCATTGAAAAATATACAAACCAACTCAAACATCCTTTCATGCGGACAAAGAAAGTACTCTTGACCTTAAGGCTTTACAAACTATTGAATCTACCACTTTCATAAAATGTAACTTAAAAGTACAATATTAAAACCAAGGTATCTAACAACACGACTTAAGATATGCTCATAATGTCCTCAAAGATGGCGACCACATGAGGTTCCAATTATATTTCCTTTCAGAAGATAACTCGATTCTCATAATCATCTAAAATGTTGTTAAACAACATGAGCTGAGACTTGTAGGAAGTAGACTAAATAAAAATATATGCATGATATACGAGAATGATTATGTGAATGCACAACAACTTTGTACCCTAAAAGCCAACTCATTTTTCTTTCAAAAATTCATTCACATATCCGATTTTCTTTCTTTACCCAAAACAACGCACACATAATTAGTTCCTTAATTCCATCACCTCCAACCTAACTTGGTTAATACGAATTTTCATTTTATTTCATTTCGTTTTACTTTCTACATTACAACCATTATCAAAATTTCTCATAAGTCTCATATTCATCAATTTCATCATATGGTTTTACAAGCCCAAGTTTATTCATTGATTTAATTAAGTACTAACCCCAAATGGAGCCTATAGATCTAGGTATATTTTTCGCCATCAGGTCACGTGAAGCCCAATAAATAAATACACATTATATAGTCCGGCACATAGAGCACACATTTTCGATTTCTCTTGAAAACATCTATAGGTGGGCCGCCCAAGAGCACGCTTTTAAGGGGAATTAACCCGAAGGAATGGCCAACCTTACATTGTGCAAGTTTTCGCTCCTTCACCGATGAATAACTTGTGCCCAAACTTAATCATTTGATTCACACGGTATCTTAATTAAGTCATTTACATTTAACCTAATATGAGTCCAACCGTCAACCCGGTTCCTCTTGCCAAACGCAACACCATTAACGTTTCTATTAACAATAATTTACAAATCTTTATCATTTTTATACTTGTATTAACATAATGGAATACAATCAATTCCCATATCACATGCCACTAGCCACATTTCCCAATTCATAAAATTATTTCAAATTTCTCAACCGAAAACTACACCATTTTTATCCGTTCTCAAAATTCGTGAAATTTACTTATCAATAAAATAATTCAAGTTTCAATTTTTTAAAAATCCAATCAATTTTTCCATTATGGTGCAACAATCCCAAAACCTCTAAATTTTCATAATTTTGACAATAATCAAACTCTAACATTTCAAAATGCAAGTTAAAAGTTCTCTCATGGCATTGTTTAGATCAAAACACTATAAATCATCTAAACCCTCAAGATTTAACATGCTTTAACCCCAAATCATAACTTAGGGTTTTTAAAACATAATTTTTCACATTTTCATGTATAAACTATAAATACACAATATATATCAAATAAATTTTCGTAGATAGTCATAGATCCTACTTTTTTGATGTCTTATTAACATGAATCAAGCTCCTAGCATGCTTTAAACCGTCCAATCTCAAATCGTGCAGTCAATGAGGAGCTTCCAACACGCATGTTCACTCTCCAATGGTCGCTCACTCAGAATGAAGGCAAGAAATCCCTTCTAAAGAGATAAAGAGGGCTCCAAGGATTTTCAAGACCAAATCATAGGTCTTCTTTCTAATTTTAGAGAGAGAGAAAGGAAGATAGAATGAATGTAAAATACCTCAACCCATAACTTAAAGTCTCTTCCCGACACAGACCGCTTGATCGGTCTTCTTTCTTGGGACCGATTGAGTGGTCCCTCTCTAGATAACATACCAAGAAAGGAAAAAGAATGTAGAAGTTCAAATTTTGTAGCGACGCCTCAAGACTCATTCAATCAACTCATAATAATTACTTTTCATGTGTAGCTCGAAATCCTTGTCAACAATGATAACCATGATCGAACTTCAATTTTTCCACACAATAAAATTCGCTTTTATCTTTTACTTGAAGTCTCATGACAAGTTTTTAGTTAACCTTCTAAAATAAAATGGAACTGGGTCCCTACAACCAATCCAGTTAGGTTGAGACCACAAAAAAATGCAAAGCTGAATTTAATGCGGTTCTTTGCCCCGATGGAAGTTGGATGTTGAGTTCTTTGATAGTTGACCATAATCATATGATGAGTTCAAGCAAATCTCAATTTTTTAAGTCTAATAGAATATTTTAACCGCATGTGAGAAGGATGCTTGAAATAAATGATATGGCTGGAATTATGATGAACAAAAACTTTAATTCATTTGTGCTTTAAGAAGGCAGACATGAGAATCTATCATTCTTAGAAAATGATTGTAGGAATTATATTGAAAAAGCTCGGCGTTTACGACTTGGGGAAGGAGATGCCAATGCTATGCATAGCTACTTTGCGAAAATACAAGCTAATAATTTCAACTTCTGTTATGCCATGGATTTAAATGAAAATGGTTGATTACGAAATGTATTTTGGGCAAATGCAAGAAGTAGGGTGGCATTCAAGGAGTTTGGTGACGTGGTAACTTTTGACACTACGTATTTGGTGGACAAATATGACATGCCTTTTGCTCTCTTTGTAGGGGTGAATCATCATAGGCAATCTATATTATTAGGATGTGAACTTATATCACGTGAAGACACAGAGACATTCACATGGTTATTCAAGACTTGGCTTACTTGTATGTCTGATTGCCCTTCTAAAGCAATAATAACGAATCAAGACAAAACAGTGAAGAAGGCCACTGAGACTGTTTTTCCTAATGCATGACATCGATAGTGTTTGTGGCATATCATGAAAAATGTGCCTAAAAATTGAGATGGTACAAAGAGTATGAACCGATCAAATTTTATATGCAAAATGTAGTTTACGACTCCTTAATAAAAAAAGAATTTGAAGAACACCACGGCAGTTTTATTAAAAAGTATGAACTTGAAAGTAATGAATGGTTACTTAGCTATTATGACGAGAGATATAGATGGGTGCTTGTATTTGTAAAAGAAGTCTTTTGGGCAAGAATGTCAACCACCCAGCAGAGTGAAAGTATACATGCATTCTTTGATGGGTATATCAGTTCCAAGACCACATTAAAACAATTTGTGGAGTAATATGAAAATGCATTGCCAAAAAAAGTGAAAAATGAAAATAAAGCTCACTTTAGCTCATTAAACTCGTACATCACATGCATAAGTCTTTGTGAGTAAGAAAAACAATTTCAGAGAGTTTACACTATTTTAAAATTTAAAGAGGTCCAACAAGAGTTGCTAGGAAAGATTTATTGTCACTTGTCTTTAAGTAATGAAAGTGATGGTTAGAAAATGAAGTCAAAGAAGACGCTTTACTTGGAGAGAGAGAGAGAGAGAGAGAGAGAGAGAGAGAGAGATGTGTAACTTTCAAAGTTTGTTTCAAGGAGAATGGTTGTGAAGTAAATTGCAGTTGTTAAATATTTGAATTTCGAGGAATATTGTGCTGACATTATATTATGGTATTCTTAGAAAATGGAATTTGTCGCTTCCCTGACAAATACATTTTGACAAGATAGAGCAAAATTATAGAAAGAGTCACATGAAAGTTCGAATCAATTATAATAACTCGTTTGCAAAACTTGAAACACGCCGCTCTGACAGTATGCATAATGAATTTGATGAGCTTGCGAAATTGGCACAAAATTCTCAAGAAATGTATGAGAAGGTGTTGGCACATGTACGTACGTAGATTAAAACAAGAGTTTAAGGAAGGTGAAATTGATTCAATGTCATGTGAAAAAAGCCTTACAATATTAAATGAGTGTCCATACATAGTTGATCCATTGGTTGCACGTCAAAAAAGAGCGACCACCATGTAAACGAAAGCAAAGTATTATTGAAACAGGTATTAAGAAAAAAATCATTAGGAAAAAAGAAGACAAAAATTATAACCAATGACAATATTTTACAAATGGTAATCAAATTTTTTTATTTTTTTATTGGTGTCCGAATATAATTTTTATTGCATTTGCTAACTTTTGTTTGTATTTTTTCAGGATGAAGATTTTGATAATGAGAATGTTGTATTTATTAGAATTGAGAGCCAAGATAAAATGGTAAAAAACTTGGTGTACCCTTTATCTCATCATGTTTTTAACAATAGAATAGAAATTTTTTTTATACTTTTATATTAGGACTTCTCTACCCAACATTCTGAACACAATAGTGGAGTTAACCCATTCCGGTTAAGTTTGTTCTCACAAAAGGGCTTTCCATCCCAGCATATACCTTATGGAGGACTTTTCCCATATCAACCAAGTATATTTTAAGGCATGCAATCATTTCAGGTACATTATCTTTTATATTATTAATTATTTTAGTATGTAATTAAGATACATTAATGATAATCTATTTATATTTTTAATTTTTTATTTGTGTTAGAATCATTGTCACCCATCTCCGTGTTGGGGGACGGACTATCAAAATTTCATTAATATATTAACTAGCATGAAAAGATAATTAAAGTTTAGGATCAATCATTTTGATGTCACGTGTGACATGTAACCATTAAAGATCATTTTGATATCATATTTGACATTGTCACATTGAAAAATCTCACAAATTTTGTTTTGGATTATTTTAAGTATTTGATTTTCACAAATTACGTTCTTAAAATTTATTTCAATTGTCCAAGTATTCCATAAGAAATGTGGGGGACACATTCAACAAAAGATTAAATAGTAAAATTTTGGTCATTTAAAAAAATTAATAAAAAAGTTAATGACATGGAGTGTATTAAAATGGAGCCTCCCAAATACCAGTAGAGAGATATTGTGAAGCAAAAATATTGAGAGAGAGAGAGAGAGAGAGAGAGAGAGAGGTCACTTGGGTAAAATGGAGGGAGTTCATTTCTAGTACCAAAAGTGAATGTCAATTTTTTTGGACAAAATTCTGGGTGGTTCCCTTTTGGGGACCTTAGAATTACTGTATATAAATACTGCTCTTAATAATGATGAAGGGGCAGTGTTAACTCATGGAGGAGATATCAAATTTAAAAAACTACTAATCCCTGTTTTGGATATCTAAAATGTTTAGCAGATTTTTAGTTTTTTTTTTTAATAGAAAAAATAAAAATTAAAGTGTTTAAGATAATTTTTTAGGATAACTTTTTTATTTCTTAATTTTTGTTAAAATGTCAAATATCAAATATAGGGTGAGGGGAATATCAACTTGGTTTTTTTTTATTATTAATAGTAGAGTTAACTTTTTAATTAAATATATTATAGTTATTTTACTCAAATAAAAAAGTTATTGTATTTAGAATATGTATAGGCTTTTTTAAATGAAAAATTAAATTAAAAAAATTAGTTGCATTTTAGATAAACTAAATGATGAAAAAATTAGTATACTTTTTGTGCATTTGTAATAAATAAAATAAAATCATAAAATCGAACTTACAGACCATATAAATTTAATAATACAAGTAGATCAAGATTAGTGTTTCACATGATGTTTTTAAAATAGATTTATCCCCGCTACGGTGCTTATGGTTTTACGGACGTTTATATCCCAAGATACAATTATCTAAATTCCACAGAAGAAACACTACAATCGGTGGCCCTGACGAACTGAACCATATTTTGTACTTCCTTTAAAGGACTCCGACACAATATATGTAATGTACTCAATGTGAATTCTATATCAAAATCAAAAGAAAAACCTTTTATATATATATATATATATATATATCATCGTGACTATTCAAAATAGTCACCAAGGGACACACCTATTCAAGCCGAACAGATGCGACCAAAAGACACCCCCTAAAATGGTAATTGTGATAATTATTAATTATCATCTTCAATTAATTTACATTCACATTAAAACAATAATTTAAAATCATTTTTTCCAACAATCTCCGATATGAATAAAAATTAATTAGATCGACTGTGTAAACGACAATGTAGGACTATGCAGATACAAAGAGTGTACAAGCGAAAATTTTCTGTATAAAGATAGGTGATTTTTTGCCTTGAACCTTTTCATGTGATAAGCTATCGGACTTACTGGCAAATCAATGAACGTGGTGCCTCGAACTGTTCAGCTATTTGTGTAAGCCAAGCAATAGAATGCCATATATAATCTTCCCTAACACAGGTACTTGTTCTTACGATTGTGCCCATTTTAGCCTTAAGCAGGTCCTGGTATTCATGAATGCTCTAGAAAATTTAGTCTTATCAATTCTCATGAAAGCGATCCCACTTCACACTAATATATATGATTTCTTATTAAGAGTATCTTGCTATACTCCACTTAAATTTTCAAGGTATATGAATCATTAAAAGCAAGCTTTTCCTAAACAATATTACAGGATCACTGTTTCATTATAGGAATTGGTATGAGAAGTTCTCCTCAGTGATCTTTCAGCCTCCCGCAATTTGGTTGTCCTGTTGAACCTAGATTTTGAAATCTCCAGTCAGCTAAGTTCGATTGCCATTGTAGAGACATTTACGTAATAGGCTTTAATTACATTCCCCTCGATGATTCTTCAGCTAACTCTCTATTTAACCATTTGGTTAACAATGCGATGTTATTCTCTGACTTCATATAATCAATAGTGATAGCTCAATTTGAGAATAGTTGTTTTATGATATAGTGTTTACAACGATTATTTCAAGACTTATGGTTATACATAATATTTTGTGCCATTCCAATTAATAACTGCAATTCATTGCCATATCGTGCAACCACATTGGAACGGTATTCTCGACCTGAAAAAAAGAAAAATGAAAGAAAAATACTAGGAAAAAAAGTAATAATAGTGTGGCCACAGACAGGTGGTAACGGATTGATATTATTTCCAACAAATAATTTAGAATCCCTCCCTAAGATACTTGTTGAAACTATTTAACAATTTATCAGATATTACTATTATTATTATTATTGTGATGATGATGATGATGATTATTATTATTATTATTAAGCCAGCACATGTACAAAAAAAAAGGGGTTAAATAGTATAATTTTAAATATCGTGACATCTGCCTGATAAAGTAGTAATTTTGTTATATCTGTACATATACGGGCTATTTGGCTATAATGTTGTTGTTTTGATTTTTCAGAAAAATAAAAAATAAAGTTGTTAGAAGAAGAAGGAAGAATGACAGAACGAAAAGTATGATCATTTTATCTTTTAATATAAAATATTAATAAGAGTCTTGAGGATGAAATGATGTATTGACTTTAGTTAAAGTTGGTTTCTTGTTTTTTTTTCATATGTTGTACTAAAGTTTTAAATAATGTATATAACAAAAAGATGGTGGAATTTTATTTTAGCTAATTAATATTTTCAAATTATTCAACAGATATAAATTATTAGATTTTAAATAAGTTATTAAATTATGTTAGATGACAAACTCCTAATATTGTGTTAATCTTTCTTTTAAAATATTTTGTTTTTATCACCGTGGAAAAAAAGTACTTATTAATCTAATGTTAATATACTAATAATATAACCATTGTTTTGAGAAAAAATACGAAATATAGAGATTTTTAGTAAATTTTACTCACTGATTGATTACGGATTGTATTTTAAAAAACAGATCGTGACAAATTTTATATTAATTTAATTGAGTTTTGATTAACCACGCATGGCCTATTGTTAAAAAAATCATGTATGATCTAATTTGATAAATAGGTAAATAAATTAATATAAAAGGTGGCTAATTATTAATTTTAAAAAAACATACGGGTGACAAACTTATATGATTCCAGATAATTAAGCCCCTGTTCGGCTTTTCTTAAAAGTTGATTTTTTTTTTAAGTAAATAAATTAGCTTTTAATGGGTAGTTTTTGGCATCTCTAAATATTCATTAACTTTTTTTTTATTATTTTTATTTTTTTAAATAAAAAAAACTTATACACATCTCAAATATTTTTAATTTATTTTTTTGAATAAAATTATTATAATTTCTCTAATTAAAACATCAATTCTTCTCACAAAAACAAAAAATGCCATATTAATATTTTAGATACTATAACTTAAAAATAAAAAGTAAGAACATATTAAATATTTTAATTAAAAAAAACTTAAAAAACTACTATAAAAAATTATCTTAAATAATTTTATTATTTATTAATTAAAAAAATTAAATTTTTTAAAAACTAAAATTTCTAAATATTTCAAACGGAGCCTAAAACACTAGAGGTTTTTTTTTTTTTTTTTTTAAAAAAGCAGGGATGACCACAGCTACTTACATGTCCCCACTAGTTCGTCCATAGATTACAAATAGAAATTTAACTTACCTATGTTTAGATTAATTTTTTTTTAAAGGTATTTTATTTAAAATTTTTTTAAATAATTTATTTGTTTAGTTTTTTATTAAAATTAATTAGTTTTTTAAATATTTTTTTTCACATACTTTTTTATTATAAAATTAAAAAAATTAAAAAAAATTAAGACAAATACAAGCTTATTTATATAAGCATTATAACGCTCTTAAAAATAAATATAGATATAAATAACCAAATAAACATTCAATAATTGGATCCAAAGAATCAAATATATATCCATTAATTAAATACGAGATCTGTCATTATAAATAACCTTTAAAAGAAAAAATTCATTTATAAGATTTAATTATAAAATAAAAAAATTATTAAAAACAAAGATAAACAAAAAGCCTTGCTTTACTATTTGGTTTTACTAAAAATTCAACAAATTTATTTTATTTCTTTTTTCAAAGAAAAAAAAGTAAATATATTCTAAACACTTTAATTTAATTTTTTGAATAAAATTTTCAAAATTAAAAAGGTCACGTCTCTTCACAAAAACAAAATTTTTTTATTAATATCTAAATATTATAATTTAAAAGTAAAAAAATAAGAACATATTATACATTTTAATAAAAAAAATAAAATAAAAAAATTATTATAAAAAATTAACTCAAATTATTTTATTTATTTATTTAAAAAAATTGAATCTTTTAAAATAAATATTCAATAATTGGATAAAAAAAAACAAATATCCATCAATTAAATACGAGATCTGTCATTATTAATAACTTTCAAAACCCTTATAGGGTTCGGGAGTTATAACTTGATCACACCACAACGTGTTACGAGTGTTATTAAAATTTAATTGGGGTCTCACAATTTGATTAGAGTCATTCATTATTTTTTAATCGTCGAGTAAATAATTTTTGTAAAAACTAATTAATAGAACATCGGAGATTATATCATTCAGGTACATTTGTTTTGAAAAAAATAATAAAGTGTAAGACAAATATATTTGGATCATATAGTCGCCGATATTTGATTGACCTACACTTTTATATGAATTATTTGACCAATAATTCTAAAATAATAAATTATTACAACCAAATTTTAAGACCCATATTGAATTTCCATGGCATTCATATCATATCTATCTTAACTGTGACCAAATCAGAACATGATTCCTCTTAGCTGGTTTATTAGTCAATTAATGTGGGTGTTTGTTATAATTGAATTTCTAGTAAAAGTTAATTACTAGAGAAATAAAATTTAAAATTATTAAAATATATCTTCTTAAAAATATATCTTTTATTATTTTTAAATTCTAAAATATAAAATAAAACTATTAACATATGCTTTGACATAATTGTTAATATAAAAAAACTAAAAATTGTAACAACAAAGACACTTTGGAGTGTAAGTATTTAATGTGGGTGTTTATTACAATTGAATTTCAAATGTATTTTTATAATTTAATAGTACATTTTTATAATTTTGCTAAATAGATTATCAATATAAAAGATAAAATTGATCTAATAATGATAATAACATGATTAAATCATTTTGGTTTGAAAATATAAATAGTAGTATATATTTTTTTAGAAACAGTTATATAAATATAACTTGAGATAGAATTCATTTTATATAAATAATAATTCAACAACAAATATTATATAATATAATAAACATTTCAAATGGCTTGGCTAGATTTTTATTATTTCACTTGTTTTTATTTTTTATTTTTGAGTTCTTTTCCATCTATTGATCAATTGTTTTTATAAATCACATTGATGAGAATAACTGAAAAGTATAAAATTTTAATTAAAAAACTCATCTAAAAGATTTAATTAAAAAATAAAAAAATTTATTAGAAACAAAGATAAACAAAATATCGTGCTTTTATGATATATCGTTTGACTTTTCAAAAAAATCAACTTATTATTTTAATTTTAATTTTAAGAAAAAAAAGTAATAATTTATAGTAGTTTTTTTATATTTTATATTTTATTAAAATATTTAATATGTTTTTAATTTTTTTTAAAATTATAATATTTAAAATATTGACATGACTTTTTTTAAAAAAAATTGTGAGTAAAATTAACTTTTTAAATTTAGGGTATTACCTTAAAAAAATTATTATATTTGAAATATGTATAATTTTTTTAAAAAAAATTTATTTTTTTAAAAAATTAGTAGCTTTTTTAGATGCGTCGAACGCTACATCTTAAAAGTCGAGTTTTTATTAAAAGAAAGACACCTTCTCAGAGATGCCAAACAGGCCCTATATTAAAAGTTAATTTTTTCTGAAAAAAAAATACTTAACCTTTTAATATGCCAAACATTGCCTTATACTTCCATTTTCTGCACCTACTCCCTACTACGGCTACCAGTTCCTAATTATAGAGACGACTTTCACAAGCAGAACCCTCTTCTTTAGTTCTTCCTTTCCGATCCCCCAAACAGAGAGAGAGAAAAACAGAGAAAAACAGAGAGAAACAGAGAGATGGGTTGGGGGAATTTGTTCTTCAGTCTCATCATAACCTTCTCAGTAGCTCTCATCACCTACAACGTAATCATCTCCGCCAACGCCCCTCTGAAACTCGAATTCCCCGGTCCGTCAAACCCCTCGTCGGAAACCGGGTTTGTGTCGGTGGACCCGATCATCAAGATGCCGGTGGACCGGTCGAGGCAACCCAAGAGGCGCCTCTTCCACACAGCGGTGACCGCCTCCGACTCGGTCTACAATACTTGGCAGTGCAGGATCATGTACTACTGGTTCAAGAAGTTTAAGGATGGTCCCGGTTCGGAGATGGGTGGGTTCACCCGGATCTTGCACTCTGGGAAGCCCGACCGGTTCGTTGATGAGATTCCTACCTTCGTTGCTCAACCTCTCCCAGCTGGAATGGATCAGGTATTCTTGGGGTTAATTTGCTTTGTGTGTGTGTGTGCGTGTGTGTGTTTGGCATTTCTGAATTTTATTTTTATTTTTTTGTTAATTTTTTTATTTTTTCGAATTGTCTGGACAAGGGTATCTCATATTTAACCTCTTTTCTTCTTTTTCTTCTTCCTTTTTTATCATCAAATTTAAATTGGATGAAAAATGAGCTAAAATTGACCTCCAATCCTCACACCGAGGCTTATGCCAAATCAAGAAAAAACTTAATTTTTCATCAAATTAAGGAAAATAAAAGTTTTTTTTTTGGTTACCAAATGAAAGAATCTTTTGGGATAAGTTTGGAATTTAAAAAAAGATTTGATGAAATGTTTAATTGATGAAGGGTTAGAGCATTTAATTTGTTTTTCATCAAAATCGTTAAAATGTGTTTTGAGGATGAGTTTAGATTTTTTAAAAGTTTTGATGAAGAAGTTGCTTATGAATATTGGAATGAGGGAATTGTTGTTATTTGCAACCAAAATTACCTTCTAATTTGAGCTATATCGACACAAATTAATCTGATTTTCAATTTTTCATTATGACTCTCCTTTGTATCTTTTTGCCTTCAATTCTGGTGAAAATTGATGAACATAACTGGAAAAGATGCTACAAACTTTCCATGGTTGGACCTATGGAGATAGTTGTTTGTTTGCCAGAGTAGAGGGTATGGATCTTTGTTACATTTACTCAAAATAGAGTAATATTAGATGGCTCGTTTGATAATGCTGTATAGATTGAATAGGATTAGTAGTGAGGTGGGATTGGTAATGAGGTGGAATTAGTAATAAGATGGGATTTGAATTGAGTATGGTTAAATAACGGATTAGATAATAATTTATCTTTGTATTAAGTTAATTTATTTTAAAATTAACTTAAATAAATTAATAAGTTAAATTTTTTGTTATTGTTAAATTTTATGTTATTTATTTTAATATTTTAATATTTCTTATTATTTTTAAAAAATTTTAAATTCACTTTTTAATTCAATTCTTCTTAATCCAATACCCTCCCCCTTCACTAAGTTATCCCCAATTTGGTGGACTAACAATCCGTCCGGAGGTTTAACAAATATCGGATTGGACTATACTCCGGATTAATAGTCCGGACGGATTGTTAATCCGTCCAAACAAACGAGGCCTTTCTTTATATTGAGCAGAAAATAGTTCTTTGTTAGTAAACCAAACCACTTTATTGTCAAAACTAGCCTCCGTAATGAACTAAAGCCTTTCCCATTGATGATAAAGATACATTTTTATGCTTCAATCAAGGAAAACAACGAACAATTACTTTGTCAAACAAACTAATAAGGGTTCTGATTGAAATCACAAGAGAAGAATGTTGCCCTTGTATTTGTGAAGGTACATGATATGTGAATGCATTAAAAATTTGTTTGTCGGTTTTGTCATTGATAAGTAGAATGTCCTAGCAAACCTTTGTTCCGTTCTTATTATAGTTTAAGAGACATTTTTTTTTCCATACGAAACATACAAAATATGCTAGTCCTTGCAATCTGAAGCCTTTCCAAGTCAATCTTGTTTAAGGTGCAAAGATAAAACAATAATGTTTGCCTTGAAGTACAAAGTTGGCTTTTTAAATTCACGGGCCATTTTACTCTCCCAATTAATAACAAAGAACCTGAAGGGGGTTCTGCTTTTTTTTTTCTTTTTCTCAAGGATTATAGGATCCTAAAATTGTTAGTTTAACAAACATAGATATGTCAAAATTGAGAATTTTCCATGCTGGGGAGAAATGATGATCATGAATTGGAGAATGCATTGGCTCCAATTTGTTGATTACAATTATATATTTCGTTCTGTTACTTTTAAAAATTATATCATTTGTCGCAATATTTTACAATTGCAGGGTTATATAGTTCTTAATAGACCTTGGGCATTTGTACAATGGCTTCAGCAGGCAGACATCAAAGAAGAGTACGAGAAAACAAACTCTCTCATTTTGGCACAACAGGATTTCTTGATCAATTTTAAAAGTGGTTCTTAATTTTATGCAGCTACATATTGATGGCGGAGCCAGATCATATTATAGTTGAGCCCATACCAAACCTATCCAGAGATGGGCTTGGAGCTGCATTCCCTTTCTTTTATATTGAACCTAAAAAATATGAGTCTGTTCTCCGAAAGTTCTTCCCCGAGGACAAGGGGCCAATAACCAATATTGATCCAATAGGAAATTCTCCTGTCATTGTTGGAAAGGTACATACATCTTCTGAGGCTTCCTAGTAGTGCTAACTTCCTAACGATTTTTGTCGATTTCTCATTGCTTATGATGGTGTTAGGAATCTCTTAAAAAGATAGCTCCTACTTGGATGAATGTTTCCTTGGCAATGAAAAAGGACCCTGAGGCAGATAAAAAATTTGGTTGGGTCCTTGAGATGTAAGGTTTCTTTTCTTTTATTTTTTTGGCAAGCCTGATAATCTGCTATTCCTATTGCTGTTTTTGTCAATCCTCATGTTTTATCATCAATGTACAGGTATGCTTATGCTGTTGCATCTGCTCTACATGGAGTGGGTAACATCTTGTTCAAGGACTTCATGATTCAGGTTTGATAAGATGTATTTGAACTAGTAATTACCCATGCCGAACATAATTCAATTTTTAGGACTAATTTTGGACAATAAACAATGTCTTCATTTTTTTTTGATCGGTATACAATCTCTTCAGTTGTTAAGCATAACAACATAGTAAATGGTCTTTAGTAGGTTCATTGCAATGAATTAGGAAACAAAATCTGAAAATGGTAAGTGCACCTTCTAACAAGAGTAATAGACAACAAAAGTAAATTGTGTTAAAGTAAAGGCTATATCTTGCCGGGCAATCCTATGACCAAATTACATTCATGAAGAAAAGGGAAACCCAACACATTTCCATGTGAAAATTTAATCAATAGCAGTAATCACAATGTAAATTTCATAAATGTAAATAAGGCAACTAATCTTCTACTTTTAATCAATATGTAAGAAAACTACAAACCACTAACTGCTTTCAAGTGCGAAAATCTTGTTTTTTATTATCCATTATCATTTCATTTTTTTTCTCAGTTAATCTCTGTCTCAGTTGTGACAAGCGAGCAAAATCTTGTTTCCTATTATCCATTTTTCTCACAATGCAAGAAAAGATGTATGTTGGAAATGCAATTCTGATGACCCTAACCTTCTAGAAGCACAAAAGGGGAAAATGCATAATTTTAAGCATTACGGAAAAGATGATTCTCCAACCCACTTATGAAAATTGGTGTGACAGAAATTTGAAACTTAAAATTGCTATAAAAATCTAAATAAACCTACTCACCCAATTGTCCAAGTTAACATTCTGCCATTCCCAACGGACTGGAAGCCACCTCTCCCCCCAAAACCCACCCACCCAGTTGCCACTTCCATATACAGAGCTCGTAAAACCACCCATCCAGTTGCCCTCTATATACAGCCATTCACACAATGTATGCATAAACCCGTGTATCAATAAGGCCTCCAAACACAACATGAATGATCTACCACAGGGTAGCATAAAAAAACCCACAACATATGAACCCCAAAAACACACAAAAAAAAGGAAAAAACAAAAAGAACTGGTCCAAAGGAGAAATGGAATGTGAGAGAGAGAAATATATAGAGACAGATGGCGATTGAGTCGGTTCAGCAAAAGGCCAAGGTTGTTTTCGTTTCTGTCCACTTTGCCAGGTTAAAGATGGCCAGATTGGCTTTGATGGCGTGGCGCTGCCGGATGCTTTTGATCAATAGAACAGGAATAGGGATCAGCCAAAAAGAAAGACCACCAAAAGTAATGACGGCACTATGTCTAATAAATTGTTAACAAAAAAATGCTCCACAACTTTTGTAGTTCAAATTTCTTCACATACAAATTATGTAAATGTGGCTCTTCCAACATTACTCTCTCTCTACGAATTATGCGTGTATGTAAATATACATTAATACCGTATTTACGCTCATTATATTCAGGATGTTGTCAATTTCTGAGAAACTCTAGGTTTCGGCATATGTGGGTGGGTCTTGTAATACAATTGCATAGATGAATGATCTCCTCCTTGACCGCGATGATACAAAGTCCACTCAAAATGCTAAAGAAGAAAGCAAAGATGTAAAATGATAAAAACTACAAAAGTTCTCTGATTTTCATCTCTCTTTTTTTCACCTAATGATCTCTTGATTTTTTTCCCCCCAACACTATACAGCACCAGAAAACTATTAAAAATAAGCCAAAAGGTCCACATGCAATTGCCGAACTCCCCCAAAATTAAACCTGTAATAAATCATCAGTACAATATGTGCTCTAAAATTTGTGCTTTTTATAAATTGTAATACAATCCATTACAATTTGATGTCTCCAAGTGAACATGAATTTTCTATACAATTATTTTCCCTTTTAGATTGTTACAAGCCTCAAATTGTAGGCAATTCTAGACTCAATGAAAATAAGCACTAAAGAACATATGATATACATTTCAACATCATTAATCTCAATAATAAAATATTCTTACATCAAAACGAAGTTCTCACAAATTTATTTTTTCACCAACCAAACAAATATCTACGTGCTTAATAGTCAAGAATATATACTATCGTTTTAATAGGATGTATACTCTTAAGATTGCCGTAATTTGAGGGAATAAAATATTATTCAGATAAACAAAAACCAATATTTAAAATTTTAAATGGATGAGAATTTATAATAGTAGCAAGCAAACGTGGAGGTTTCATAAATAACTTATTGGATCATCCCAATATCAATATACTATCATGTAATTTACGGACTGCAACTTATATGAACTGTTGAAGAATTCGATTCCGAACAGAAATGATTTTTAGTAAAAATATGCATCTGGTAAAGAATGGGTCCACCGAGATTTACATAATGCAAGTGTATATTTAGCATCTTTCAAGAGAGAAAGGTAAAGACTATTCAATACAAGAGTTATATAAATAATGTTTCAAGAACGAAACTGATGCAACAGCTCTGGCTCCAACGTGCACTGAAAATGTGCATTACATAATTGGAAACACTCTTTAATCTCCAATAGATGACAGTAAAAGCATCATTAAAAATAATATTTTCACTAAAACATTTTTTAAATTGTTGTTGTCCAAAATACTAAAATATTCTATAAAATTACTACTTAATATTTGGCATTGCAAGTTTGCAACATCGACAAATGTTAATTTACGCCTCGGCTAATGTTATAGTTCGTTTGCATCTGTTCTTCCACTTACAATTTTAACGTAAGATTTCTTTCTTGAGGTTGCAGGATGTTGATTAAATTGAGCCTTTCCATATTGACCATTTTGACTGAACTTATTAAAAAAAAGACATCTTTACAGCTTTTGACTGACGTAGAGCATTTCGCCAGTGTGTTTTTGCTCTTCTTTTACTGTTTACTCACAGTTGCCTGTTTTTTATGCATTCCAGCCTCCTTGGGATACAGAAATTGGCAAAAAGTTCATCATTCATTACACTTATGGATGTGATTATGATATGAAGGTATTCTTATTCTCTGTCCACGTAGAGATACTGATTCAAACTATTGAGAATTTCATTTGATGAAAATAAACATGATTTTGACCATTGCCATTGAAGTCTGTTTCCAGTATGCCACCAAAGGAAAAAAGGGTTTCTTCAGTATGGGGTAGAGGGGGCTCGACTACGTGAGGAATGTGATTCTTTGACATATTATTTGACTTGCTGTCATAATCTCATGTTCTGATGTCCAGGGAAAGTTGACATATGGAAAGATTGGAGATTGGAGATTTGACAAAAGATCCTATGATGCTGTCTGGCCTCCAAAAAACCTTCCACTGCCTCCACCTGGTGTTCCAGAAAGCGTGGTATGTTTTCATTCCATTCAAATATTCCCAAGTGCTTTTCTTCTTGTTCTACATATATAATTTTTTATTTCGGTAGTGTGAAGTTATTGCCTCCTAACATGCAGGATGTGCAGATTTGGCAAGGGAGATTTGCCTATAGTCTGCAACTCAAAACATTTGTTGGCACTTGGAACTTATTTAGCCATTAAAAATAAAAAATAAAAAGGCAAGAACAATTTATAGTGCCTCGATCGCCATAGGATTCTTGTTACCATTTGGATACATAAAATAGCTAACAAGAACTAATATCTATGAAATTTGGAGATATGGCATCTTTGGCTTTCCGTAGCATAATGTAAGAATGCCCCAATTAAGTACTACTGTATGAGTGAAGTCTAAAAAAGACTTCAAGAGGGATGTTGTGTTGTAACTTATTGATATGGCCTAGAACTTCCTTAAGGGAGGTCTTCGGTTCGAAACTTGTGAGGGTCAGTTTAAGTTAATTCCCGATGACCTTTGTTACCCGATATATGGGTGTAGCGAGCATACTCATGTATACCAGAGTTTACCCTCCTGGTGTGGGTCCGAAGGGCTCTACCTAGTAGGGGTTTGCAGTTACTAAAAAAAAAACTTCATGAAACTTGATATTCTTTTTAAAGCAGTAAAAGAGAGGCATGGGTCTTCTGTCACTTAGTTACCTGTCTAAAGTTCTGGAGTTAATTTGTAGTATAGATAACTAGGATTAAATGGCATTTTATAACATCACCCAATAACATTAATTTGCATAGATGTATATTCTTGGAACATTTAGACACCATATATTATTTCATCTAATGTAGCTACTGGATCTTTATTTCTTTTGGTAAGATACTGCCCATGCAGAATTTTTTAGCATTTTATCTGGCTGCTGCTTGTATTTTATGTTATTAGTTTCGTCTTTATTCCTTTCAAATGCACAGAAACTCACATATCAACAAGTTTCTTTCCAAATTTTGATATGCAAAATGATGATGCCTCTCCATCCGTTGGTTCTGCTTTGATTGAACCATAAACAATTTTTGACGTGGCAGGTTACACTGGTGAATATGGTGAACGAAGCCACGGCAAATATTCCTAACTGGGGATCTTAAAGAACGGATAAATACTTAATTGACGGTGGAAATTGTACGTCTAGGAGTGCTGCACCTGAAATAATTTGTTGCAAAATCTTCATATTATTTGTGCTCTTGGATTGCATGGACATCAATGTATGGATGGGAATCTTGAAACTCTCTCCAAATAGGTTTCCTAATGCCCCCAACAAAAGTGCCATGTTTTCTCTGTATCCCAATATAACATAGATAGGTTTCGAACTTTGTTTGTAACTTACTAGAGGCCCCCGGAAGACAAAGAAGATCCGTACAAACGAGATACTCAATAACAAAACAAATGGAAAGGATTGAATAGAGGAACTCAAACATTTGGCAATTTCAGATGTAGTGGCTCTATTTTTTCGGTGAATCATTTCTTCATAAGGAAGAAGATTGTTTGTCTTGGTCTTCTTGTTCTACACGCCGGATCCTTCCCTCCCTAGTTTTCATTTGTGAAAGGAAACCTAGTATTCCTACCTTGTATTGGTCTCCATTTGTGAAAGGAAACCTAGTATTATGCTCTCTTATGTTTTTCCTTAATATGACGCCCACGAGTTTTTCTGTTGAACATTTTATATTTTCGAATAACTTATTGCCGATTTGTGATAAGAATTTCTTTTTGTTTTCATCCAAGTGTTTGGCAAATTGGTTTTGTGTTTTAGAAAATGACTACGGTAATGCTTTCTATTATCCAAGTGGGTATGCTCATTAACAGGAAATTTGTGAAATTTCTTAGATGAAAAACAGAAACAGGAACAGTTGGATTGTAGAGAAAATGAATAGGTTAGTACTCTTTTACTGACCAAAGTGGATTTTTTTGTTCTATTCTGTAAAAAAAGACGCGTTGTTTGCTTCTACGTAATTTTCTTTGCCATTTTGGAAAGGTAATTGATAGGGGTGTATACGGTCTTAATTGTTCTGATTCTGTCAAAAATTAGAAATCAAACCGTAAGTAATGGACAGAAAGTGACTCAAGCTTTTTTGACGCCTTAGCCAAAAAATGTAGTGTGACCTAATTTTTATATAATAAATTAGTTTATTTAAAAATTAGTCAGAATTACTAATTATGTTTTTATACATAAATTTGCTACTACCATGTTTATCAAATTCACAGTTTAGGAGTGAACTATTTTTTTCACTTATATATATATTTTGTATACTCAATATTTAATTATATTAGTTGATATATTTATAAATAAAGCAAATACAATCAACAATACACCTATACAACTTAGGGTGAATGATAATTGATAATAGTTTTTTAATTGTGTTAATCACGTAATAATCATAAGTTTTAAAATCAAAATAATAATAATTAATAGATTATGGCACTTTTTGGTTGTAAACTAATTATGAGCCGTATTTAAATATACTCAATTATAGAATTTTAGTAATTTAGGAGTAAAATGTAAAGTAATAATAATTCAATAATTAACTAATTAGATAATTTTAACGCATTTGATAAAAAATATAACTTTATTAGTTTGCTAATTTATAGAGATAAAAAATAAATAAAAAGATAATAACAATAAAATTAAATTAATTTTTTATTAGATTAATAAAAGGAAAAATAATATCAATAAATATTTTTTTAACTTCTTTACATAGAAGAACATGAGAGAAAAATGAGAATAAAAAAAAAATTAAAATTTTTGCATTTCAAGAGTTGGACCTTTGAAAGCTATATAGATGTCATATCTAGTTCTATTTTGCCAAGGTTCAAACTTGAAGTTTTTTTTTTTTTTTTGAAAAACATCAAATATTTTCCAAAATCAAATATAGTTCTAATTTGTACAAAAATATACTTAGGGTTGTCAAATCTGAGTTTCATATTAAATTAAAAAAGAGAGCAAGTGTCGGGTACGTTAGCTTACCGGTATTTTAAATAAATTTTGATGATTTTATTAATTTATATTTTGTAATTAATTAATTTAAAAAAATTATTTTTAATTATTTTTAAAAAAATAGTGTCGACACTACATGCCAAATAAGTCAACACATTATGTAATTTGTGCTGACATATTGTGGCAAATTGGTTGATACTTATTGTTTTGAACAGAACGTTTTGTGTCGACACTAATTGGCTTTTGGATAGACATCTTAAGGCAAAGCACACTTGACAAACTCAAAATCAAACTCAAGTGTGTCGACACCATTGAAATTTAGGGTTAACACCTTAACAGCTTTGCTTAAGACGTTCCAGGAACTCAGACGTGTCGACATCAAATAAGTTTGGGTCGACACCTTTAGTTTTGAACTGGGATCCAAGTTAAGTCAACACCAATGCAAAAGGGTTGACACCTCAGTACCTTGATAGGATTTAACTTGTGTCTACATTAACACTCATATGAGTCGATACTAAGTGATCCTCCGAATTTCAGATCACGAGTTTTATGTATCGACACCAAAGTTACTTGAGTCGACACCTAGATACCTTCTGGAAAACTCAATGCGTCGAACCCACAGAGCAACGGGTCGACACCAAGACTTCAAGTCATCCCTTGGACACTGAGCCAAAACGTGTCGATGCCACAGAGCCCTGAGTTGACACAAAGGCACCCCTCAGAAACAAGTTTGGGTCGACATCAGAATGAAGAAGAGTCGACACTAAAATTCTAATAGCTAAGTCAGACTTCCAAGGTCGACACCATAGTGAAGATGGGTCGACACCGAATTTTCAGTAATTAAAGTCTCTCATCAGAGTCGACACCAACAAAGACATGATTTGACACCTCAAGCAGACTGTGAAGTCTTACGTCGGCACCAACTTTGATATGAGTCTACACCAAGGTCCTAGCTGAAAAACTAAAGTAATGCATGAATCGACACCAAAAGTTTTATGAGTCAACACCACTATGTGGGTGAGAAAAATGTAGAAATAAGGTCGACACCAATGAAGTACTAAGTCGACATGTTTACCCAAGAGACAAGGCCAAAACCAAATTGGGTCGACACCAAAGGATTTTCTGTCGACACCTACGACAGATTTCAAATACGCGCTGGTTCCAACGGTAACTTTTTCATAATATTTATTACTTCTACCAACCCACCAACAATCATTTACTTCTGTGGGTTATATTAGAAGTTAATTTTCAGAGTTTCAAATTTTTGAGCACTATTCTATTAATTGCATTGAAAGCTCAAATATTTCGTTTAAGCATTTACTGATATTTACTCCCCCAGCCCTATTACTCTTACTCCCTTACTCATTTATATCTAATCATTATATGGAATAATTGTTTGTAAATCTTTGATTCAATTATCATTTATTGTAAAAGGCGAGTCACCTTTGTGATCCTTTAAGAGAGTGTGAGAGTTTCTTAAAGAAAAGTTTAAGATTATTTAGAAAAATAAGAGATTATTTGTAAAAATCTCTTGAAGATGTAAAGACTTTTAAATGTGCATGTGAAATATTCAATTTTAGTGCAATTTCTCAAGATGAGTCTTAGAGAGTGGACGTAAGTTTGAAAGAAGCCAAATCACTATAAATCTTAGTGTCTGGTTACAATTTCTCTACGTAACCCCCTTTAATTTCATTGTTGATATCTATTTGCTATATTTATTTGTGAAATTAAAAAAATTTAAAAAAAATTTAAAATTATTGTTATTATTTTAAAATTTAATTCACTTCTCTAGGACTAACAAGATATATGAAAATAATTGCCTGACTTAACTTTTTCCAAGGGCACAAATTTTTCTTCTTAACAGATAACTCTATTTTTTATAACATTTTAAAAAACAAATCTCCAAAACGTCAAATTAAAAATCTTAATTATTTTATTCTAATTTGTTATAAAATATCATATTAAATATTTCTTATTTTTAATTTTTTAAAAATTAGGAATATATTATTTGCTAACACATCCCATTATTTAGAATTTCTTGAATTATAAACTTGAAAATATTCTAAAAACTCACAACTGGCTAACCTATTTAATTAAATAGTTATTGAAATTAAAATAATTTAAGAAAATCCTATTGATTATCGCATTTCATAGTTTTTAGAATTATTTATCTTTTTAAAAAGAATAATAAATTCTAAAATAATATTCTTTCAATAATTTTATTTTTTGTAATTCATATATGATTAAAGGTAATTTAGTCGATATATTAAAGTTAACTATTATAGTGGTATGTATAAAAAATAATTAAAAAGATCGAATATTTGTATTTTTATCGCTATAAAATATTATATATATATTTTTAAAAAATTATCTAACAATAAATATTTTAGTATATACATCTAATATATGCTTTAATTAACTAATCTAATTACTAATATACTAATTTTATTCTAAAACAATATGTATAATTTGTACGACTCTCTATGCGAGATTCACAATCATTAAAATAATGTTTAAAAAGTATCAATATTACAAAAACAATGGAATAGGTAGACCACTTCGGAGCAATCAAAACCATATGATTTGATTCAATTTTCTTTATAAATGATTTGGTTCTTATTCATAATAATTAGCAATCGTTCTTTATGATTTGGCCACAAATTAAATTTTAAAAAATTATATTAAAAAATTATATAGAACCAAATTGAATCATTATCTAATTTTATTGTATCCATATTATATATTATATATAAAAGAAAACTTATAATATTAGTTATTTTGTTTTACCTCTTGTCTTTTTCTTTGTTTCTTTTTGTATATAAATTTTTTAATTTTTTTCATAAAATTGTAATATTATATAATAAAAGTAATAAAATTGACAACAAATAAACAATAATATATAACTTATAGATACAAGAGTTTCTCTTTGCAAAATCGTAAAATAAAATATTGTAAAAGCTTTAGAGTGCGCACAATTCAATTCAAATGTTGGCGTGTCAAGAGATACAAACACAATTCGAGTTACGCACTACGCAGTAGTTCTCAATCTTGGAAAGTCCTAAACCTTCCGATCATAATTCCCTGATAATCCCAGATTTTTAAACTTGAGAGCCTTGTTCGATCAGATTTAGAAATCCTTTCTAATTCTTGTTCGATCTGGCTCTGCAAATCTCACCTGGGTATTTTGAGTTGTAAAGAAGAATTCCTCTGAATCAAATATATAAACTTTTTGTTTTTGAAGAAGAACTGAAGAACAAGAAGTAGAAGAAAGAAAAGATCATGGGTGACGACTCTGAGTTAAGTGGTGATGATTTTGTTAAGAGTATTCCCCGTGGCAGTGATGAAGAGTTAACTTCTGAGGATTTTAAGAGTATTCCCTGTGACGACTTTAACAGTATTCCCTGGAACGACTCTGAGTTTACTCTTGAGGATTTTAAGAGTATTCCCTGTGACGACTTTAACAGTATTCCCTGGAACGACTCTGAGTTTACTCCTGAGGATTTTAAGAGTTTCTGTGACAATGATGAAGAAAATGGCAGGGAAAAGAAGAAGATCAAGAAGAAAAGCAAGAAGAAGACCAAGAAGACGATCAAGAAGACGGCAATCTTAGACCCGCTTCCGTTGCCGCCGGCGCCGGAATTACCTGCGCAATTTCGCGAACGAATCGAAAGGATGAACGGTTACGAGGTGGGTCTGGTGATACAAAAATGCCTGTACCCATCAGATGTTAATGAAAACCTTGGTCGCTTCTCAATACCGACAAAGCAAATCAGAACAGAATTTCTTAGGGACGATGAGAAGGAATTTCTGGACAATCGAAATGGGAAGGAGATTCCAGATATAAAGGCGCTGCTGATAGAACCTTCCTGCACAGCCGAGTGCACTGTGAGCCTAAGGAAGTGGGAGATGCCGAAGAAATCGGGGTCTGGAAGCTCAATATATAATTTGGTATCGACTTGGAGATCGATTGTCACTCGTAACACTCTGGAAGATGGGATGTTAGTGCAGCTGTGGGCGTTCCGGGTCGAGTCAAAACTCTGCTTTGCACTCGTCAAGGTTGACGGCGGAGATAGAGATGGCGGCAGTGGCAGTAGCAGTAGCAGTAGCAGCAGCAGCAGCAACAGCAGCAGCACCCACACTGGTTTAAGGGGTGCTCCCGTATCAACAAATACTCAGCACAATTTTGGGCAGCAAGATTAGGAGGACTTGTGATAAGCACCAGAAATTAGTGGGAAATGTATAAAAAAGGGGAAGTAGGAGAGTAGAAGAGTAGAAGGGGAGTCTAGAAAATTGTTTTCTTCCATGTCTCAAGTGTAACCCAAACTTCCTATCAACGAATAAACTGAATTGAGGCCTCTATTAAAGGAGGTCATTCTTTTCTTCTCTTCATTCTATCAAGAAGCTTATCAACTTCATCAAGGTCAAAAGTTAGATGTTGTTTTGCTAGCAATTCTTTTGTCCAAAAATGTACTGGAAATCTTGATTTAGATGGGTTTTTTTTAGTAGAGTAGCAATTCTTCTATCTGAACATCTTTGGCGAATTTTGATTTTATTGTTAGGAAAATTCTCTTACATAAACTGTATTGGAGGATTTGATTTGATTTTATTTTTTGTTACAGCAATTAACTCTGCCTTCCTTAAGAAAGCCTGAGCAATTGCAATTCTTTGCTTTTGCCCCCGAGACAATTGAACTCCCCTCTCCCAAGCAATAAAACTTGCCAGAGTTGCTGGTTCAGTTATCTCAGTTTTGGTCGCAAACTTGCGCCCATAAGCGATGTTTTTGTAAATGGTTGTGTAAAAGAGGCACAACTCCTGTGGCACCACCGTAATGTGTTGTCGCAATGACTTCACATTGTATTTCGAATGTCCTTCCCCAAGTGCTCTTGGACCAAATTCACCTCCCAAGGAAATAGCCCTACCGTCCACTTGTTGCATCCACATTTCCTTATGTTCTCTATCACAACTTGTTCTTCAAGAACCAGTGCTGGAAATAATTTTTCCTTACAGTCGAGAGAAATTACTTTGGCTGATCACTCATCTCCATGAATGTTGTTGAGATTTGTACCTTTCCCACCCAAAAACATTGTCCTTTAGTAATTAATTTCATCAGCAATAGTTATACATTGGCATACACACTTTCATTCTTCTGCTCAAATTATGGGAAATTCATTGCTTCTAAAATTCTGAACTGTGAGAGAGATTTTTACCAAGTTAAAATGAGGTCCGACAGTGCATGGACCAGTAACCAGTTATAGCACATTAATTGTTATTCACTTAATCAAGTCAAACTAGGCCAACCTTTTTGTAGTAGTCTGAACTCAACTTTTATAACCATGATACCATAGGTGGAATGTCCACAATTGCTCCATGAATGCAGACCTATCATCTTAGTAAGGTTAGTGTATAAGATCTTGTAGACTCTTGCAAATAGAATGAAAGATAGTATAGAGCATGTCATTGATAATGTGCCATCAGCCTATCTTGATGATATTCTCATTGCAAAATGAGGTAATTGACTTCTGAAAAAGGCAAAAACATTAAGGGGGTTCTTTTCAAATTGATTTTCGAAAATCTTTTGACAGTTTAAATTGGAAGTACTTGTTGAGCATGTTTAAATGCTTGCGATTCGGTGAACTTTCGTAAGAGCTTTATTTGTGGAATGGGTACAGAATATGCTTTCTATATGCAGGCTGTAGCTGATGAGCTCAAGTGTAAGGTTGGCCATTTGCCTTTCAATTACTGGGGATTACCTCCGGGAATGAATCCTAGATCAGTTACGGTTTGGGATCCAAGGGTAGATAGATTATAGAATGAAGTGGAAATTAGCTTCTTGGAAAATGAAATATCTATCAACTGCAAGCAGGTCCACCCTTATAAAAGAAACTCTAGCTAATCTCCTTGTTTACTAATTATCCTTATTCAGACTTCTGAAACAGTGGATTTGAAAATTGAGAAGCTTCAAAGAATTTTTTTGTGGGGTGGAGAAGACAACAAAAGGAAGATCCATTTCGTCAGTTAACAAATGAAACTTTCTTATCTAAATGGTGGTGGAGATATGGTAAAGAGTGGAAGCCTTTATAGAGGAGATTCATTTGTGATAAATACAAAGGAGATGATTATGGTTGGTTCCCATGGATATTAATGATGGGAGTTGCTTTTGGGATATGGAAAGATATTATATAGAATTAGGTGATAGGGAAATCAATAGTTGTAATGTTCTAAAGAGTAACTTCATAATTAAAGTGGAAGATTGATCCAAAACTAAATTCAGGTGTGATCTTTGGCTAGGAGGGAGGCCTTCCAAGATTATAATTGCTTTCTACTCACAAAAATGTTTTAGTTACAGATTTTATATAAGGAAGATGGTACTGAGACTCCTACCAATTCAAAGTAGAAGCTTAATTTCAGAAAGGAACCTGTTTGTATGGGAGAAAGCAAAACTGATGGAGATCAATAACCTATTGGACCCTATCATAATTCATAAGCATAAGCCGATAGACTGTTGTGGGCAAAGGATAAGGATGGTATTTTCTCACCTCAGTCAATATGCAAAAGTTTTGAGGAAAGGCCTAGGGAACAATCCGGCATTGTCAATAGTTAATTGGAAAAACTTAGTCACTCCAGAAACTCAAATCTTTAGTTGGCAGGCTTTGATAGAGAGGATAGCTACCATGGATTTGTTGGAATTGATTCTTGAATGATTCTAGATTCGTTTTGTTGGCTTTTAATTTAGTTTTTCCTTTCTTATCAAGATTTTGTTGCTTTACATGATTTCCTTCATTTACTTTGTAAACCCTACATTAACTAGTATAAATACACAAGGCTATCTCACGAAGTGTCCTTTGGCCCAATGGTAATTTTTCCAAATCGGAGGTTGGGAGTTCAAACCTTGCCAAATGCAAGGTGTGAGTATTTGCCGATAAAAAAAAATACATAAGGCTATCTCTCTTTGAAGGTAAGCCATTACATAGAAACATTCTTTTGGATTTGCTTCTAAAATGGAAGGTCATGCCATCTACTTCTGATCCAAATTCTGTCTTCTGCAGACCCTTGGAAATTAGTTGATCCAGGTAACTTGCAAATGTTTATGAGCTCGCGGTTTGGAACTGGGTACAAATATTAAATATATATATATATGGCATTCAATCCATATTCTTTGATGTGATCTGGTCATTATGGCACTTAAGGAACAAAATCTTGTTTAGAAATGCTGCTGGGGTTGAGGTAAATTGGAAGGAACTATCAGGATCTTGTGAGGCTTAAAGCGAAAACAGGAACTTTGTTCTTCTCTGTAAACAACTTTATCAATATTGCAGGGATGAGAATCTTGAAGAAAGGATTGTCTCTAGCAAGGGAATCATTCAGGAAACTAAGATATGGGTTTTGTCCTCTGTGATTTTTCATTTTTGACACTTTGATGCCTATTGATTCTCTATTTGCATCACTTATTTCACATTAATACTTATTTTAGTTTTGCTGATAAAAGTCAGTTCTCAAAGTGAATTATTACTTACTGAGCGCATTACACAACAAAAATGGCATCCTTATTATCTTATTCCACTTCCTCATGCTCAATGATTTTGTATTTTAATGTATGCATAATTTTTCCTAAGTTGGATGTAGTTTAAATTAAAGGATTGATTTTAGGCACCAGAACTATGTACAAGTAGGCACATATGATTGCATCGCATGGTAAAAATTGAACTAATGTACACATGGCAAAGTGGTCTGTCAAAATATAATATTTTGTACTGTAGCTTCTAAAAATATGATATTGGCGTGATTGAAATAACCCAATTTTCTGGAGATAGGTCATATGGTGTAATTAATGAACTAAGCCAGGGGAAGTTTCTAAATGCACACAGAAAATGGTACACTCACTAAATATAATTATTTATACGTTGTGTATGAGTACTTTAATTCAAGCATTGAGTGTAACAAGTAGTTTTGTGTGTGGATTTCGAAGCTCTGTCAATGGCATATTGTCCTTCCATGTACAAAAATTGGGAATCCATGTACTGTTGGTGTCATTTTTTTTCTATTTCTTGGTAAAATACAAAAAAAAAAAAAAAAAAAAGACTCATGTTTTCATAAATAATACTTTTGCTAAAGCAACACAAATAACATGATCGGTACACACATATATAGTCAAAGCAAATAGAAGTAAAAACAACGAATCGTGTTGATGAATCAATGTTTTTCTAGTCAACAAAAGAAATTAATTAATTTCGACAAAAGTCTTTATTTAAGAAAAAATTAAGATGAAAAATGTTTTAAAAATCTATTGAGAAATACCACTACTACACTACTAGCATCACTCCATCACCACTGTCATTACTTCACGGTCACTACCATCACAAAACTGCCAATGCCACCACCTCCCACCACACCACCACTATCACCATCATTACTGCCTCCATGCCCCACAGCCCCCGCCCCCCCCGGTT
>JAOTRH010000020.1:8027382-8055037 GCA_034768845.1 Heliamphora exappendiculata | reverse complement strand
CAACCCAATGATGACGTGATATGACATATGCAACTGCTATTTACAATTCATAGGTATAAATTGATCATGGCTTAGGCAAAATTGACATATATATGCTTTGCATAGAATTGTAAAATTACAAGCATAGAGTCAAGTATACGAAGTACAAGCCACAATTCATGAGACGTAGATTCAACCTAGTGGCATGGATTTTATTCAGCAATTAACCATTTTCATACACCAATTATTCAACATAATTCATTTAAAGTCCATATCTCTAAGTCCTACAATGTGATATGTCACTTATACACTTAGCCAAATTAAAGTAAAAGTTCAAGTGTCAAATTAAAATTCATAACTGTGTTTTGGGGTACCTAGAAATGGAGTTAAGTTTTGATTTTTGGACAGCATGTAGATACAATTATTTTCTACGACTTCTATATTTAACACTAAGGTCAGATCCTAGGGTAAATGGGCCATTTATATCATTTTAAAGAAAATAATTCACCACTTTGCATAGAAAAGTACATAATTTGGGCCTTTGTTAGCCTTAGTTTTGGGGCATCAAATCAAGGGTTATGGGTTTGATATTTGGCTATGTTCTTGATTAAGGTGTCCCCTACAAATTTCATATTTAGTGCTAAGGATAGTTTTTTGAAACATGTTAAAGATTTTGGACATTTTATAAAATGGGTTTAGTCAGCAATAAAAGGTTCAGCAGAACCTGGTTTCAACAGAGATTGCATAAGCCTTTTGGGGAACCATCCGAGGGTATCTATGGCTAATTTGTGGTTTATAAATAGTTTAATATGTTAGCTACATTTTTCATGAAAATTACTTTTGGAGTTGGCCATTAAAAACATAGGTTTCGGGTCTTTCAAGAGCATGTGACATAGAGCTCTGTCAGTTATAGAATTGTAATAGTGATTTTGAGGAGATTTTTGACCTATCGTATCTCCATATTTTATGCTCAATTGTGGTACACAGTAAGCTAAACAAATGTTCAACAAGTTTCATATTTTGACCTATGCTCGGTTCTCATCCTAACCTAGGGCTTTTAGATCTGCAAATCAGGGAGGTCAAAATCTGACACTCTTTAGTAAAAATGGTATATCTCGAGTTCTACCTAATGAAATCACTTCAAATCAATTTTTTATGAAATATAACATAAACATCTAGGTCTGGACACAAATATCAAACTTAGATCATGTTTCTACAATTAGTTATGATTGATCAAAGTTCGTTGTAGAAAGTTGAAACACCAAGAAAATCAAGCCCTTTAGGGTTTTGGTGTCTAGCTCATGACATGTTAAGATTTAGATTCTTTTCTTTGCATGCATGTATTTTATACTTACATATCAAAGCTTCAAAACATATACAAGTCATTAAACTAAAAAATAACCACATGCAACCATGTCTAACAATCAATCAAACATAAATAGCCCTTATTTTGGCACTACAACGCCTTTGTGATAAATTTCTAGATTTTTATTCTTAGAAGTGTTTATAGAGATAGGTTGAGTAATATTTTATAAGAGAATAATAGAGGATTTTAGGAAGTTTACTTACTTGTTGGATGATCTAAGAGTATATGGTTGAAAGGGACTTGGCTTTAGTTTCCTTGGCCTCCTAAGACCACCTTGCTTCTCCTCATCTTGGTTCCTCCTACTCTCTTCTTCTTTCTTCCACCTTTTTCTCCAGAGAACTTGGAGTATTTTTTGTGCTCTCTCACTCTCTCAACCAACAATACATATAGAGGAGAAGGGGTGTTTGGTTGCATTTTATAGAGAAAGTTAATGGTGGGAGTAATTATAATTATAAACCAAATTTTTTATTTTTCTTAATTCTCATTGGTTGCATGGGAGGTGGAGCTCTTAACAAGATATTTGAAATCTGAATTTTCAAAAATATCATATGGGAATTCGGCCAAGGGGCTATTTGATTGGTTTTTGTACTTAAATTTTGCTTTTAGTGCTTATATGGTGGTATTTTAGCACTACATTATTCAAAAAACTATTTTTAGATTTGATTTGATGTATCTTTTTGGTCTTATAACTTACTAAAATAAATTATTTTAGTGTTATTATTATTATAGTTTATAAAAATATTGACAATAATCAATTGTTTAAATGTAGGCAATTAAGCTACTTTAAGCTATTTTGACTACATGTGACTTTTCGACTTATTAAGTGTGCAAGAACTTTAATAATAATTTGTTTTCTATTGTTGGCCTATAATATTTTATTAGTATGTATATTACTTGTATAAAAAGTATTAGGTCATAAAGTGCTTGATTTGTACAATTTTTTCTCATTTTTTAGCTTAAAAGGGTAAAAAATGACTTTTTGTGCACACATCTCAATGTGGCTGGCCATTCAAGGATATTTTTGTCATTTTTGTTGTTATTTTATCTTTTTTTACTTAATTGTATCTAAATATTTGATTTAGGGCGTCCATGTATCAAAATTTAAAATTTTAAGACTTTTTGTTAGGGACAAAATGGTCATTTTATCCCAATTATGAGAACTTTTGATTTTTAACTTTATATTTTGTGTTATTTACTTAATTTAGGATATTATGACTCTTCTATGAGTAATAGGATTTTGCCTCTTGAGTATTTGGTCTTCTTTAAAGTTTTCGGATCGAATTAGGATTTCGGGTTGAATTAGGGTTTCTATTATTCTACCGACCTAACATCTCATCGACTAACTGTCGCTAATACTACGATTTGGGTTTAAATTAAACTTCTTGTTAGGCTTGATTATAATTTGGATTGATTTAACATTTATGGGCTAACAGGTTGGGCTTAACATATTTAGTCATACTTAAAAATTCCTTTCGGCTTAAATTTATGGGTTATAATTATAATTCTTCTTGGGCTAAATTATTGGCTTAATTAAAAAAGTTGGGCTTTGTAATTTTATTTGAGCCCTATTTCTAATCTTTTTCATGATCCATGATTTTCTTGGGTCAAGTTGTTGGATTGTGATCCTATAATTTTATGTGATTTTAGAGTTTAAAATTTTTTTAATATCAACTATACTCAAGGGTTCAGGGTTTAAATCTTGTGTCTTAAGATTTTATTTTTATTTGATTAAAAAATTTTGTAAAATTACACTTAGATTCAGTTTGTCTTTTTTCATAATTTCTCTATCTTCTTTGACTAATTTATAAGTTTATAATTGTTTATGATTTTTGATTTCTAGAATTCAGTATTAGAGAATTCTATATTCTGTAGAATTTTACTTTGAATCTTAGGAATTTATTCACGTCCCAATTTTGGGGTTCTAGTCTTTATGGGTTTTTGTTGCTAATTTCATACTCTAAAATCGAGTACTTTAATATTTATTTATTTATGAGTTAGTGTCTATTGTAGAAAATGGATGAGAATTACATCGGGAGACTTTCGTGCAGATAGAGAGAATTGAGGGACTTGTGTGCAATTTGTTAGGACTAAGACTGTTGATGACTTCTAGAGTAATCATGGGAGAATTTTATAGTGTTTTCGTAATAAGTGTGTAGCTTAGCACGGATTTATCAATTGTGACTTGTCTTGGGCTAAAAGTGTAATTATTTAAAAGTTTGAGGTTAAACGTGCAATTATTGAAAATTATGAAATATTAAGTCAATGCGTATATTTGCTACTTAATTATTGTGTTGGCACTTAACTTTTCTATTCCTTGCGCTTAGAGCCTTATTATTTGTGTACGTTTTCGATTTGGGTCATTTTTGAAATTTTGTTATTATTCTTGGACCAAATTGTAATTCTTCATTTTTTATGAGGTACAAGGATTAAGAGATGTCTTTTCTTCTTAAGGGTTTTCAATTCTAAGATCTGGTTCTAGGCTTAATTCTTAAGGATTCTTGCTCTTGATCTAACCCTAATTTAAAAATTCAATTTCAGTTGATTTAACGTTCTTAATCCAGAGGCTTAAAAATCATATTGTTACAAGAAGGACATAGCTTTAAAACAAAACACCTCCCCTTAGTTCCTCCTTTCTTTCTTTTTCTTTTCCCTCTTTTCTTTCTCAAACTTGAAGAATACTTCAAGAATCACTCAAATCTAGTTTCTTTCCACTTTTGTCCGAAAATATTGAAGAGGAGAAGAGGGTGTTTGGCTTGGTTTATATATGAAAGAGTTAGGAAACACAAATATTAATTATAAGTACATTTTCTCCTTTTTCCTTACACTTCACATGGGATGAAATGACTTCGTTCAAGTTTTGAGGGGGGACATATCATATCAAGGGAATGGAATATAGCTAGAGTCAGTTTTGGGAGACAAAAAATCTAATCTCAATCAATTATGGGATTTTGCATTGGTTTGCATGTCTTTTTGTGTAAGAAAATACTTTAAAAGTTAATTTAATGTATCATTTTGGTGTCTTTTTCTACCGAATTTTATTATTTTAGTGTGTTTGTGATAAATTTAGTATTCTCATGAATTATCATAGTTTTCATAGCAATTGGTTCAATAGATGTAATCTTTTAAGTCAAATTAAGTTATTTTGACAATATATGAATTTTTTATTTATTTTATTGTGTATAAATTTCAATAATGATTTGTTTGCTCTTGTTAACCTATAATACCATATTATTATGTATATTACTTGTTCAACAAGTATTAGATCATTATAATGTTTGATTTAATACATTTCTCATATTTTTAAGCTTAAAAAAAAGTAAAAAACTACTTTTTAGCACAACTTCCAAGGTGGTCGACCACTAAGGGGTATTTTCCCATTGGTTCGGTTCTTGGCCTTTCGAGCTTAACCCTCATCTTAAACAACTTGGACTTATAACTCTGAATTCTTATCCTCAATATTAGGGTTTTCATATATACTTTTGTGGTTTCCACTCTATTCTAGTTCTGAGGCTCGAAAAGGTTAAACGGTCAGGCCGGTTCTTCTTACCAAACTTAGTTTGAGATTTTGTTTCTTTAGAGATTTTATTTCTTTTCTATTTATATTCTTGAGTTTAGGTTATTACAATCTACCTTCCTTTAAAAAATTTCGTCATCGAAATTTACATACCTTGCTCGAAGAGATGTGGGCACTTCTTTTGCATATCCTCTACTCGCTCCCACATGGCTTCTTCCCCTAAGTGACTACGCCATAACACTTTTACTAAAGGAATGACCTTGCTTCACCGAACTTGTTCCTTCTTATCTAGTATCCCTGCTGGCTTCTCTTCATATGTGAGGTCGGGCTACAGGTCGATAGGCTGCGTTGTTAACACGTGTGAAGGGTCTGGCATGTATTTCCTCAGCATCGAAACGTGAAATACATCGTGCAGTCTTGCTAAATCTGGTGGCAGAGCTAGTTGATATGCTGTGCTCCCAACTCTCTGAATGATTTTGTATGGTCCAATGTATCAAGGATTGAGTTTTCCTTTCTTCACAAATCGCATTACTCCCTTCCATGACGATATCTTTAGGAACACACGGTTCCTCACTACAAACTTCAGGTCACGTCTCCAATTATCTACATAACTCTTCTGCCTGTCTTGCAATTGCTTCAACCTCTCTCGGATCAACTTAATCTTGTCAGTAGTAATTTAAACTATCTTGGGTCCAAGAAATTTCCTCTCTCTGACTTCTTCCCAACAAATTTGGATTCAACATTTCCTACCATACAACGCTTCGTAAGGGGCCATCCCTATAGTTGACTAAAAATTATTGTTATATGCGAACTCGATTAACGATAAATGTTTCTCCCAACTTCCAGCAAAGTTTAGAACGCATTCTCTAAGCATATCTTCTAAGGTTTGAATTGTCCTCTCCAATTGGCCATTAGTCTACGGATGGAAAGACGTGCTAAATTTTAGAGTAGTCCCCAATGCTTCTTGTAAACTTGGCCAAAATCGGGACGTAAAGCGTGGGTTTCCGTCCAACACTATAGAAATTGGTACTTCATCTAGCCTAACGATCTCATCAATATAAAGTCGTGCAAGCTGATCCATAGAAAACATCATCTTTATTGGTAAGTAGTGAGCTGACTTCGTTAACCTATCCACAATTACCAAAATAGCATCATTCTCCTTGGGTGTTCGAGGGAGTCCGATTACAAAATCCATGGTAATATGTTCCCACTTCCACTCGGGTACAGATAACGATTGTAGTAATCCTGCTGGCTTCTGATGTTTAATTTTAACTTGCTGGCATACTAAACATCTTGTCAAGAAATTCGCTACGTCCTTTTTCATCCCACTCCACCAATATCTTTCCTTTAAATCTCTATACAACTTCATACTTCTCAGGTGCAGGGTGTATGCTAAGTTATGCGCTTCATCTAAGATCTGCCTCCACAACTCCCCATTATTAGGCACATACAGTCTGTGACCAAACCACAATATGTTATCTTGAACTTCAAATTCTGTCTGCCTTTTAGCTGCTGCTTCCGCCCTTATCTTGTCCACTTGATTATCCGCCAATTGAGTTGCTCGAATTTGACCTAATAAGGTTGGTCTGACGCTCAGAGTTGCTAATAGGCCTCCGCTCTTTCTTATGGCAAGATGGGTTCTAAGCATTCGCATTTCAGAAAAAGTATAAGCTTGTACCGCTCGTAGATGCGCTATTTTTCCCAATGATTTTTGACTTAGGGCGTCTTCCACGACGTTAGCCTTCCCCAGATGATAGTGAATCGTGTAGTTATAATCCTTAATTTACTCCATCCATCTCCTTTGCCTCAAGTTTAGCTCTTTTTGGGTGAAAATAAACGTCAAACTCTGATGATCTGTAAAGATCTCGCATGGGACGCCGTACAAATAATATCTCCATATCTTAAGCGCGAAGATGATTACGGTTAACTCTAAAATGTGGATAGGGTAATTCTTCTCATGAGATTTTAATTGTCTGCACGCATAGGCGTAAACCTTCCCGTTTGAATCAAAACGCAACCCAAACCTTGGGGTGACACGTTGCTATAAATAACAAAGCCCTCGTTGGCTGACAAAAGGGTAAGCACAAGTGTTGACACCAGTTTGGACTTCAACTCTTGAAAACTTCGTTCACATCTGTTAAACCATTCAAACTTGACATTCTTTTGAGTCAATCGAGTCAAGGGTTTCGCAATAAGGGAAAAGTCCTGAACAAAACGCCGGTAATAACCAGCTAACGCCAAAAAGCTTTGTATTTCTGTCATGCTAGTTGGCCTCTTCCAAAAGGCTACCGCTTCCACTTTCATTGGATCCATTTGTATTCCCTTTCTGGATATAACATGAATCAGAAACACCACTCGATCCAACCAAAACTCTCACTTTTTGAATTTTGCATACAACTAGTGCTTCCTCAGGATCTGCAAAGAAATTTTCAACTGTTCCTTGTGTTCCTCCTTACTCTGAGAATATACTCGAATGTCGTTTATGAACACAATCACAAATTGGTCTAGAAAGCTTCTAAACACTCAATCCATCAGGTCCATAAATACAACAGGCACATTCGTTAACCCGAAAGGTATCACAACAAATTCATAATGCTCGTAACGAATCCTAAAGGCAGTCTTAGGTACATCTGACTCCCACACTTTCAGTTGATGGTATCCTGACCTGAAGTTTATCTTTGAGAACACTCTGGCTCCTTACAACTGGTCAAACAGGTTGCTTATCCTAAGTAAAGGATACTTGTTCTTAACGACCACCTTATTCAATTGTCGATAGTCAATACACATCCTTAATATCCCATTTCACAAACAGTATAGGTGCTCCCCATGGTGAGACACTAGGTCAGAGGAATTCTTTTTCTAATAACTCTTGTAATTGTTCCTTCTACTCTAGTACCTCATCAGGTGACATTCTGTAGGGTGGAATAGATATAAACATTGTGCCTGGGTAGAGATCGATGTAAACTCCACTTTTTAGTCTAGGGGTAATCCTGGTAAATCATCTGAAAAAACGTCTAGAAAGTCACAAATCACTAGTACCTCCGAATGCTTTTTTTCTTCCATCTCTACGTCCATCACATGTGCCAAAAACCCCTAGTAACCCCTCTTCAACATCTTTGAAGCCTTAATGGCCAACATGATACAAATAAGTGTTCTACTCTTGTCCCCTTGAAAAATGAATTCCTCCTTCCCGAGTATCCTAAAGATTACTCTTTTCCTAAAACAGTCTAGCGACGTATGGTAGGATGACAACAAGTTCAACCTAGGAATCAAGTCAAACTCAGACATAACCAAAGGCATCAAATCTCCCAACATCTCCATGTCTTCTATCTTCAACCCACAATCTTTACACACTTTTAATTACCACTCTAGCTCATGACCACCAAGACTAATACCACCACCTAAACATAATCCGTCACTAGGGTTAAACATACTACATATACTAAACGCTCTACAGGTATATGCTTACCCATACGAACCAAATCACAACCCTCGTTATCATACAATATACATTTGCATCTTTCCTTCACATATGTACCACTCACCCAACAATCCTTTAATCGAACAGTACTAGCTCCTGATTCTAAAATCTCTTTACCATAATCACTCAATCCCTTCACTCATTCTCTGCCAAATAACCGAACCTAAAATCACTTTCGCATTTTAACTATTTCATCTTACCCACATTTACTGAGGCACTTGATTCATTCAAGGCCAATTACAAAAAATCATACCCATTAGTTTGTATAGTCTCATTTACGCTTCCACTATTCTCATCCAAACACTTATTCCTCTCACGTAACTCACACTACGCAATTCCACCGAAAATAACAGAATTATATTACCCCTCAACTTCTCATACATAGAGTCCACGCACATCCATGAGAAAATTTTTTCTCTATACAAGAAATTTACGAACCAATCTAAATAAGCTTCCCATAACGAGTCATGTCACAAAAAGTTTTCGAAAGTAACGTCCTAGCAACTCACACCGATACCACAATAGAAACTGAATACCAACTCCAAAAGAGTTACATAGTCTAGATGTCAAACGAATATAAATTGATACTTAAGAACCCACCACATGGACAACTCGGTCTATCTAAAATGCGCACTCCACCCCTCAACTAAATTTTTATGCGTTAACGGGGACTAACTTTTTCCACAAACTCCTTAGTACTCAAATCCTTGAATTGTTTAACTAAAGAGTTACCGGCCCTTATGGTCCTCATTGCAATTCATCTGGCGCTAGGTTCACCCGTCTTGAGTAATTGTTCATCTCGAGAACCATCATCCTTGTTCTAATCAGAAAACTTAATCCCTTCTTAAACCTTCCACACCTTGTCTCCTCATCAAATATAAACTGGGTGGCATATCGTGACAACTCTGTAAACTTCATCTTGAATTTTGCCACAGTCATCTTTCCTTGTTCCAAGTCGATGTATTCTTACTCCTTCTCATGCTTGTAGTTTATGTGCTTGCACTGCTCGTCGAACGTTTTCTCAAAACAATCCTAAGTGATTCTCTAGGGTACAGGAGGTTCAACTCCTGGCACAAGAATCTTCAGTAACTGCTCTGCGGCTTCCCACTAGTGGGTACGCTTCTCTCCTAAACATAAAAGCTACAAGGTCAAACCTATTATCTGTATCTACACCCCAGCTTATTCATAATACGCACGACATCTTTCAACCAGTTTTCTACTTCTACAGGGCTAAGGGTTCCTATGAACTCCTTTGCACCCAGATCCTTAAATTGTTTGATTAATGAGTTATTGTTCCTCTTAACTTGCATTGTGATCTAACCTGCATTCTAATCGGTCATTCTTGCGATCGCTTCCAACATCCTAGTGGTTGAGTCAGGTTCTACCGGTCCCACTTGCGGAGATTCCTCTTGTCATGCCTTATTATACTGGTTCGGGTCGAATGACAATCCGTCTGAGTTTCTCCATACTTCTTCCTATCGTCGAGAAGCTATGACTTAGGGATCGGCACAGGAATCCAACTTATAGACATAAGGATGATAACAAACTGTCTACGAAAGGTTTTAATGACATAAGGGTCATTTCTTTTAATCTGATAACTTACTTAGACTTCCCAAAAAGACAGCAACACAAGACCCCTCCCAGGTTATCTCCTCAATCTGATAACTTGCTTAGACTTTCAATTAGAACCCTGCGCCTGCAGAATGCATTTTCCAAATGGGCCTCAAAACTAGCCAGTCAGATGCCTGAAGGCAAAGGTATAACAACCATATGCCTAAACCACTCTTCTCAACAAACCACCAGATGACACACTTAACTTACGATCCATCACGAACCACACTCTGACAAGTCTACAGAACCTATAACCTAAGGCTTTTATACCAAAATGTAACACCTCGCTCCCGCAAGGCACTAAACCTGTACAGATGGATGTGATCCCACCACAAATCGGTGGCTAAAGAGAAAAATAAGAAATAATAATATTTAGAGACCTGACAATAACTTCTAAGCAACCACAAAACTTAAGGTCAAATGGAGTAAACATGAGTTACTAGGAATTCGCCATCCCAAGGGCATACATTACTTCTAAAACATCAAAAACCTTCAGGTCTTATACATGAAGCTCTGCCAAAACTAAAAACTAAACAAAAGAAAATTAGACTAAAACGATTCCCAACACCAGATCCAAAACTAATCGACGACGCCTGTAGTGGACCAACTCCTAACCATTCATAGTATCTACAACCACAGAGGTTACAAGAGAGCGCACTAAGCATTATCATAAATAGAAAAGACAGTTACTTAGTTAAGGATAACTGAAAACTCTTTCTAAAAATAGTTCATCACATTTTTCATGAAAACATAGAAACTTATGCATTTCTTAAATATAAAAATATCACAGATTATACAAAACCTTCTCAGTACTGCATACAAAAATATGTTTCTGGCTCAACCGCCACAATTTAAAATGAATAAACACTTTCTCAAAAGTAGACTCAAAACCCAACAGTATCCAAGTAGTCGTTACCTCACGGTTGGGAGTGTCGACGATACCGTAATCTCAACTCGCAATGTACGGATAGCAATGTGATGGAATAAGAGCTACTCTCTACCAAGCACAAGTGGTATGTTCTAAAATCTTAGACTCACCCCAAAAACCTTAGAGGCAAAAACCTCCGCTTAATGGGAAACCTCCCCTATAGAGACAAAAAAAAATCCATTGTTGGGTAACCTCTCTTATAATGGGATATAAATGGCCGAAAATTCTTGTAACTTGGCACTTTAAAAACAACAACACAACATTAAAAATATCTTTTATAATATCATCATACTTACTTAAAATATCATGGATAGCACACTTGAAATAAAAATATCATGGCATTTGAAAACAACATGTTTATGAGGTTATCAAAACTGGTCATAGTTCAAAATATGCACTTCAAAGCATTTCAAGTATTATTTACATAAACTCAAGTTCAAGATAATGGCTAAGAACTCTCACCTTGTAATATATGCGTAAGAAATGAGTCTTCCCCGGTAAGCTAAGCAAGACACCTAGGTTCTACAATCTCCAAGCCTAACAAGTAAAATATGACTCGACTGTTAACAAGGAATCCTTCCCTTTTGGCATGTGAAACTAAAACGATTCAAACTGTTGAATGTTAGATTATAATTTTTGATGACGACTTAGATTAAAATATTATCTACAATTTTTATATTTTACACTAAGGCCAAAATCTAAGGCAATTAAGTGAAAAACATGACAGAAACAAAAAGGGTTCAGCACTTTCTTCAAAATTTTACTGAAAATATGCATCTGTTGGTCTCGATTTTAGGGTGTCAAGTCAAGTCCAAATGAGCCCATTTTTTAATATGTTTTAGTTAAGCATGTCCCCTACACGTTTCATGTTTAGTACTAAAGGTAGTTATTTGGAACAAGTTAGAATATTTGGCCATTTTATAAAATAGGTTCTGTCAGCCTCCAAAACTCAGCAGTGCCGGTTTTGGACAGTTCATTTGAAACGGTTTTAAGAGACCTTCCCGAGGTATCTAGGTCTGGATTTTGGACAACGAGTATTTAAATATGTTAGATACAATGTTCATGTAAACCACGCTAGGAGTAGGGCATTAAAAATAGGAGTTTTAGGCTACACAAAAATATGTGACAGATGTGTCGTTTGAGGGCTAAAATACAATAAAGAGTTTCAAATGACTTTTTGACTTATCAAAGCTCAATATTTTGTGCTCCTTTTTGGCGGACAGTTAGATATACATGTTATCTACAACTTTAAAGTTTTGGACAAAACTCGGATCTCATTGTAAACTAGAGTTTTTAGGTTGGTATTGTTGACTAGTCAAAAAATGACACACTTTGGTAGATTTGTAATATCTCGAGTTCTACTCACTCAAATGAGTTCAAACTAATTTTAGATGAACGATAACACAAAAACCTAGGTATGGACATAAAGAACATGCTAAGATCAATTTTCTATGTTGAGTTATGGGGTTCCAAAATTCAAGACAAAAAATTCAAAGTTATAAAAAATCAGGTCCTTATATGCTCAAGTCTCTTACTTATGATATATCAAGATTTTGTTCCATTTCCATGCATGCTTGTATTTTAGACATGAATATCAAGATTCTAACACACTTCTAAGTCATCGAACTAAAAAATAACAACACACAAACATATCTCATATCATTCAAGAACACAATAGCCCCTATTTTGTTATTACGACGCCTTTTTAGTTTGTTTTCGATTCTCAATTTTTAAAGTGTTTAAATAGATGAGTTGAGAGATATTTTGAGTGATATTAAATATAATATTTAGCTATTCTACTTACTTGTTTGAGGACTCAAATGATGGTAGAATGGAATGACTTAACTTTAAAATGAAACACCTCACATTGGTTCTTCCTTCCTTTCTTTCTTCTCCTCCCTCCTTTCTCTCTCAAACTTGAAGAACACTTCAAGAATCACTCAAACCTAGTTTCTCTCCACTCTTAGCCGAAAAATATTGAAGGGGAGAAGAGGGTGTTTGGCTTGGTTTATATAGGGAAGCGTTAGGGAATACAAAAATTAATTATAAGTACTTTTTCTCCTTTTTCCTTACACTTCACATGGGTTGAAATGACTTGGTTCAAATTTTGAGGAGGACATATCATATCAAGGGAAGAGAATATAGCTAGAGTCAGTTTGGAGAGACAAAAAAATCTGATCTCAATCAATCATGGGGTTTTGCATTGATTTGCATGCTATTTTGTGCAAGATAATACTTTAAAAGTTAATTTGACGTATCATTTTGGTGTCTTTTTCTACCAAAACTTATTATTTTAGTGTATTTATGATAAATTTAGTATTCCCATGAATTATCATAGTTTTCATAGCAATTGATTCAATAGATATAGTCTTTTAAGTCAAATTAAATTATTTTGACAATATATGAAATTTTGACTTATTTCATTATGTACGAATTTCAATAATGATTTGTTTGCTCTTGTTAACTTATAATATGATATTATTATGTATATTACTTGTTCAACAAGTGTTAGATCATCATAATGCTTGATTTAATATCTTTCTCATCTTTTTAAGCTAAAAAAGGCGAAAAACTATTTTTTTAGCACAACTTCCGAGGTGTTCAGCCTCTAAGGGGTATTTTCACATTGGTTCGTTTCTTGACCTTTCGAGCTTAACTCTTGTCTTAAACAATTTGGACTTATAATTTTGAATTCTTATCCTCAATATTAGGATTTTCATATATACTTGTGTGGTTCCTACTCTATCCTAGATCTCGAGCTCAAAAAGATTAAACGGTCGGGTCAGTTCTTCTTACCGAACTTAGATTCGAGATTTCGTTTCTTTAGAGATGTTCTTTCTTTTCTATTCGTATTCTTGAGTTTGGGTTATTACAATACGTTTATTATTCTAGAAAAGATCATATGAAAGTCCTACCTTAATAGCATATTTTACCAAACAACACCTAAACTCATTAACTCTACCCCTAAAACACTGCCCAAAATGACTAATTAATCCAGCCCAACCGGATGACAACAATAAGGTCTCTTGGTGTTGACAAATTTTTTCAAGAGGATCAAAAATAATTTTAGAACCTCTACTAGAACTACATTCAATAATAACTTATTCTTGATTAGCAGTGCCATAAGAATCTCTACTAGAATTACCTTTAGTAATAACTTGTTCTTGATTACTAATATCATCAGACATACACATCTCATCACTCACAAAAACGTCCACATGATCAACACAAAGAGGAATAACTAAAGACGTTAGTTTCTTGAAATCATCATCATCAACAAGCATACAATTCGGACGATTATGCAATGATTATGTAAGAATTTTTTTTTCACGTTTTATGTTCTTCCATTTTTTACAAACACAATCCGATATATCATTCAACCTAAAATTGATTTTACTTTCATAACACTCGTATACAATCAATATTTGTACAAAAGAATAAGAGAGTAATCCATATTTTGTCAAATGAAGATTGCAAAACATGATTGCAACCTTCAACTTCAATTGCAAGCTAAAACCGCTGGCTATATTCGCAACAATGATCAATGATCACAAAGCTAAAATTGAAACAAAAAATTACAACACAATCCAATTTTCGCAAATCAATCCAATGCACAAACAATGATCATGGGCTAAAATTCGCAAACTAAAATTGCGAGCTAATATTACAATGAGAAAATCACAAACGATAACAAACAAATCGCGATACAATCCACGTTTGATCAAGAAATACTTAAATTTATAAACAAAACTCAAAACGAATCTTAACGAATCATAATGAATCAACAAAACAAGGGTATTTTTATCCAAAAAAAATCTTACATGCGGCAACACATGACCTATCTATTAAAACTTTTATGATAATGAACTTGAGTTTTTTAAAAATATTATATCGGATGAAAAATAATAAATTACCTATAAAATGAATTTCTCATCAATTTTCCGCTATAATATTTTTAAAAAACTATTATTTTTAAAAATGATAGTTTATAGGCAAGTCGTGTACACAATAGACCCTAAAACAAGGCCATATTTGGGCTAAATGCCATGATTTTGCTTATTTTTGTTTTTTTCTGAATTTTTTTCAAATTTTGACTAATTTTTTTTACTTTTTCAAATTGTATCATGAGATGAACTTAAAAAGTAAAATATTTTGATCAAAAAATAAAAAAATTCATTAAAAACGAAAATAAGCAACATAAAATTTGGATTATTGGTTTATTTTTGCTCATTATTGTCTTTTTTATTTTTTTATTTATGTTTTGATTAAATTTTTTTATTTTTTTAGCTCGTTTCAATAATAAGAATCTAAAAAATGTAATAATTTAATTAAATGATAAAAAAATTTATTAAAAATAAAAAATTTATAATATTAAATAAATAAATAAATAAGTAAATAAGCAACATTATCCCACATAACTAAAACATAAAATTATGATAATTAAAATCAAAATTTAAAATAACAAGATATGTGCTCTATATTGGACGGGTTCGCCGGAGGATGCTCTCATTTGTGCAAAAGGCTGTGTGGGGAACCCAAATGCTGAACTGCCGCAATTGGTGCTGTGGCAAAGTCTGTCACGTCAGGCCGGCGGCTATAACCGTCCCTCCGAATTCGATCGCCAAAGCGTGGAGGTTAAATCAAAAGCAGCAACGCCAACAGAAACAAAGCCTCCTCTGCACTTCTCGGGGCAATTGCTCTGTTACTGCAATGGAAGCGCCGAGCGAACAGCCCCACAACTCCTCCTTCGGTGGTTTTCTCACCCAGAAACCATATGAGCCTCCCTCCTGGGCCTCCCATCTCAACCCCATTCCCTCTCACGTCTTCTCCCTCGGACACGTATGTATATCCCCTCTCTTCGTCTCTTCTCTCTGTTTATAACATCTATATTACAATTGAGCTCGTATACCCTCGGACACGTCTTCTTTCTGTTGTATAGATGTGCATATGTATAAATATACATATACCCTCTCTTTGTCTCTTCTTTCTCTTTATTTGATATCTCAAGGTGTTTCGTGAGCATCTCGACTAATTCCTAGGGACCATATCACTGTCCACCGGTGCCTAATTAAAACTGAGTCAAAGCTTCATATGAGCTAGCTCGAGTTGATAACCTTAGGAATTTTCGAATTAAAGCATAGATAAAGTGTCGTGAACTAGTCTCAAAAAGTCGATAGCACTTAGGAGGTTTCATTCCTGAGACCTTAGATGAAGCAAATTCCCAAGTCTAGGCCTTCACTACCGGCCCAACCCCTTGGAGTTCTCTTTGTCTTTTCTTTCTCTCTAAGATATGTGTATGTATTTGGAGCTGCTGAATTGCTTCTTTCTTTCTTTCTTTCTTTCTTATCAGTTTCCTACTCCAGTTCACAAATGGAACCTTCCTAATTTGCCCAAGAACACTGAAGTTTGGTTGAAGGTAACTAATTAACTTTTCTACCCATTTACATTTGCCCTTCTGATTTACTATTACTCCGGAAATGGGGTTGGATCATGTTAGTTTGTTAGCTATATAAACTTCAAATGCATACAAACACCTTTTTGATTTCCATTTATATTTTTGTTGGACAAAAATGTTTCTTGCGTTTATGAGCAGTAGAAAACGGCGAAATGTTTCATCATAAGGGGCACAAAATTCAACTACAAACTGAAGGTGGAATGGATTTGGGGAAGCTAAATAGAACTCAATTGTATAGAGATTGTTCAACTGTATTTAAATGCAAATTGCAGTATTGCTCACTAAAATTCAAAATTTATTCTCCTTCCGGGTCGTTCACTTGTTTGATCACCCACAAACTCTTTTAAAACCTTTTATATGTGGACCTTCCTAGTGTTGGATAAGGGTTAAGAGGATAGGGGAGTACTATGCATACATTTGAACAAGAGTGAGCCGCCCAATTATATAGACTAGTAATTGGCACGCCCATGCGCATGCAAGTGTATATTTAGGAATTACAATAATTTTAAAAAGTTAAATAGTAAAGTAGTTCAATTCTTAAATTATAAATAGTTATAGTTTTACTACTTATAATTTAAAATTAAGTGATGGAGGGAAAGTTTAATTGGTATCTAGGGAAAACAAAAAGTAATGAAGGGTATTTTTAGTAACAAAAAATTCACGTGGCTTCATTTTAAGGGAACACCAAATGAGTGTTCTATTTCTTTATATATTGGTATAGATAAAACATGTGCGTGACTTGGATTTGGACTTGGCATGCTCGTGCGAGCTAGAATATTTGTGATTGATGACAAATCAGTGATATTCTTTCCTTAATTTACTCTTTGGCATTTATTTGTCACAAAATATACAGCTCTTCCTCATCTTGTCTCTTCTTCCTTCTTTCTCTGTGTTCTCTTGTTTTGGCTAATTTATAGATGAGTTTGAAGTCTTGGATGGTCAGTGCACACCATCGGGCTGTTGTATTTTGGAGGACGATCACCCAGAGCCATCAACGCTGAAGTATCAATCAAGTGGGGGCAAAATAGTTTCTTAAGGACTACGGATTAATTTCCCTGCCTTGGCTTTTTATAGTTTCCTTGATTTTGAAAAGCTTTCCATTAGTATCATTATTTTGCTAAATCAAGTACTATTTTTAATCCTATTTTTCTACAGTTGCATGTTGTTTGTTAGCTGTATAAACTTCAAATGTACACGAGCACCCTTTTACCTTCCATTTATATTTTTGTTGAACATGTCCTATTATTTTCTTCATGTGTAATAGAAAGGGTGAAAAGCTTCAGCATAAGCGGCACAAAATGCACACAGAAAGAAGAGGTGCAATTGATTTGGGGAAGCTAGATTGAATTTAATTGTATTGAGAGTGTCCGACCAAATACATTTTCCTTTAAATGCATATTGCAATATTGCTTCACTAAAATTCAGCAGACCTGATTTAATTTTTTTAATTTGTTTTTAGGTAAAGAGGATATGCAACTAAACTTTTTTAAGTGTGAACTAGCATGCATATGCAATATATAATTTCAATCTTCCAAAAAAAGGCAACACAAAGTTCTGGTCTGTCAACTAATTTTAATAGTGGGAGGTTAAAATTTATTTTCTTAGAGATTTTGTGGGCTTTATCCTTCCTCATACTTGCGGGATTGTATGATAGTTATGCTTTTCAGGGTTAAGCAAAGTGAACTCTACTTGTAAAGAGAGATTATAATAATTTGAGTCGAGTGAGAAAATAATTGCAGAGGGCTCTCTATACATTGAGCGCATTTTGTTCTTCAGTTTTGTTTGTTTTTTTATTTGGTTTTTAATTATTTGCAAATCTCATACTCAACTCTTCAAAATGTTCCTTCGAACGGCTTTAGAAAAAATATTAAATAGTGTAATCTATGAAGCACGGGTACACCGGAAATGGTGCCATACATGCACTGGGTACTTCGTGGGTACGGGTACGGGTATGGCACCGATACATACTGGGTACGACGAGGAAGTGATTGGTACTTTTTCAGTGTTCGGGTACGTTTTAGGTATGTTAGGGGTACGACTTGGGTATGTTTGGGGTTTTTATGCTATTTTAAAAAATAAAAGAATGCAAATATAATTAAAAGTGAGCTATTATGATAATATTTCCAAGTTAGATTAGTCAAAAACCCTAATATCAAACAAATTAGACAAAAATCCTACCCTATCATCAAACTTTAGGGTTGCGCTGCACCAACTTGTGAAGACCAAAGCTCGTCGTCACCGCACCAACTTGCGAAGACCAAAGATTTTGAAGGTCATCGCCGTCAACTCATCGACGTCAAAGGTCGTAGCCTTCGAACTTGTTGACGTCGAAGATCATCGCTTGTTGCTGCTGAACTCGCGAAGTTTTTCCCTCGAACAGTCTCATTGCTTTTGTATTTAGGTCCTATTTTTAAATTTTATTTTAAAAGAATTCTTTTTTTTTGTTCTACATTCTGGTTCCCATCTCAAGTTTTTACTTTTTAATATAATTTTTTCTTGCTTATTCTCATTTTTTTTTTGCTTCAGTTTGTTTATTTGAATATTTGTTAATCTATTTGCTGAATGCTGAATATTGATATATTAATTTTTTTGGTTGAAACTTGAATGGTAAATCACTGATATAGTGATATATTAATATGATTTATTTGTCCATTGTAGTGGTGAGTGCTTTTTTCTTAAGGTAGCTTTTTTTTTTTGTGATTTGCATGTAGTTTAAAATTATTTTTTGGTTCTCTTATTTTTAGTTTTGGTATGTTGATGTTCTAAGTACTATTTGTTTAATTTTAGCAATTGATGCTAAGATGTCTTGTGATCTACCGTATTGTAATAGTTTTGTATTTATTATTTAACATATATAAATATATAATGCAATACTAAAAAACTTTTAAAAATTAAATAATTTATTAACGTACTCTAGCTGTACCCATACCCTATATTTTCAGATTCTAACATATTGCTGTACCATACCCGTACAGCGAATTTGCACCCGTGCTTTATGGAGTGTAATTATACTCTATATTTTTTTTCCCTGTGCAAAGGAGATTTTTAATTTTGTTTACTTTTTACTCTTTATTTGGGGTTCTTTTGGTACATCCTAAGGAAAAGAAACTACTCAAAAAGTGTGACAATAAATGGTCAGCACTGGAGCATAGGATAACATTCCTTTGAACAACCCTCTGAAAATGATGTGTTTTGACATCTATTTTTAGGGATATTAACTGCCATCAATGTTAAAGAATGAAATGGGTTCTAATTTTTCTAAAGATTTCTTGCGCCCAATGCTGGTATCTTTGGTTCTCCGTTTGGCTTGGGTGGTTTGCTGGTACAATTTGTTTTTATTTTTTTCGTTGTCTTATTTTAGTCTGCAAACACTAGGTTGAGAATCCTTTGTTACCCCATTCATGAGATTGTTTGTCATGTATGGATAATGTGAAAATCTTGAGTTGTCACACAGATTTTGTCACTCTCTTGGTTTACACTGATGGAAAGTGTGCATTTGCATAGCGTGATGACCTTTCAGGAATGCAATTGAGTGGTAACAAGGTCAGAAAACTGGAATTCTTGTTAGCAGATGCTGTGGCAAAGGGGGCAGACTGTGTTATAACTATTGGAGGCATCCAAAGTAATCATTGTCGGGCAACTGCTGTAGCTGCTAAGTACTTGAATCTAGACTGTTACCTTATACTACGCACCTCAAAGGTTACTTATTTATCATTTGATAAACAATGTTTCTTGTTTTCGAAGCAACTTTCTTCTATGTCTCTTCATATGTTGCAGGCTCTTGTGGAAAAAGATCCCGGATTGACAGGCAATCTCTTAGTTGAGCGTTTAGTTGGAGCCCACATTGATCTTGTTTCAAAAGAAGAATATTCAAAAATTGGGAGCTTGGTAAATGTTATGATACCATTGCGTATATCTTGGAATAACTTCTTGTTATACTATCCGATGTTTGAGTACTTAGCGGGCTTGGTTGCTAAACAGGACATGCAAAGAAAGGCAATGGCTTGGATTATCTAAGCAAAAAGGAGTTGATAAACTGTTTTTGCTAATCACTGGTTGCAGGAAAGTATCAGATTAGTATACATACAATCATATCCACTAGGAAGCTTGGATACACCTTCTAAGATAACTCTTCATGTTCGGATTTGACAAGTGTTTGACACTGATATTCATCAGACAAGCGTCTAAAACGTGGGATTATTCCCTTGCTTTTATCCAAATCGGACTTTTGCCGAACACGAGGGATACGAGTATCTCTTGCCTATGTCACATCTGGATACCTGTGAGACTGAGACATTTTTGGTATCATGACACAAATTTGAAGAATAGGGCCTAATACTAAAATAAAAAAGTATTGAGATATAATCCCTGTTTTATAATTTACAGTTTTTGAAATCTCAATCCTGATGAATTCCAATTTGTTTGTAATACTTGGGCTGCATAAAATAGAATATAGGTCTCTTTGTTGTCACTTCTTTGTCTAACATAAAACATAAAAGAAGTGAGTTATGTATATATTATGTTGATGTGTAATGTGAAGTTATTTATAATGTTAAATGAGCATTTTTTTTAATGGCAGAGGTGGATTGGGAAATACCCTACTCTTGTGCTAGCATGTTTTCCATTGATTTTAAGGATTTTGTGTCTCATTTCAAATCCAAGGTTCTTTAGAGGTGTGGGTTTGTGCGGCATTGTGAGGTATTTGCTCAAAGAGAAATTGAAGAGTGTTTGACAACAAATCGAAGATATTAGGATTGGGATAAGATGGGGCTCTTGGCATCTTTTTGGGTCAGCCCTCCTTCATTCTACAGAATCACTTTCTTTTTAATTTGTAGAGACTGTAAGGCTGTGTGTGGCTTGTAATCTTTTTACCTTTGGTTTTGTTTTGTTTTCTTCTTTTCAAGGATTTCTTTTCCTCTTTCCCTCTTCTATACATTTGATCCATTAATAACATTTCTTTGATGCTAACAAAAAAATCAAAATGACTAATTTGTTATTATTTTTTCTGTACAAAAACGTAATATTTTAATGGCATGTTCTTTGCCATGCTTGTACTTCGATTTTTTGAAATTCCTGTGTGGGTTAGTATATCCATATCTTGTTCCTCGATTTAGAGAACAGATACGAAAATTATAAAGCAAAAGATAAACAACAATAATTAAGGGTTAAACTACGTTCCCGGGAAGCCTTAGGAATGCTTAATGATGCACTCATAACTTCACATGACAATAACCCATTCTAAGGAAAGCCCAAAACAAATCACTAAATAACATGGAGGCAGATAAAAGTGTGCAATGAAACTACAGGAGTAGCACCTCACTAAGCCTAAATAAACAAGATTGACATTTTGCCTTGAGACCATAAATAAAAAATATGCACATAAGCAGACAAGTTTGCAATCACAAAAGTAAAACAAATGAACTACAAATAGAATCATGCCACCAAACACAAACACAAGAACTCAAAATCAGGGGGACAATGTGTCCCCTAAGGCAGTTGATAAGTGTGCTCTGATTTAATCAAAGAGTGTCTTGGCATTGCCTGAATGACAATGTGAAGGAAAGATGAAAAATGGCTATACATTGCATTTGGGCAAAGGCATCCCAATTTTCCTAAGCAAGTGTTTTTAACATCCCAATTTTCTTCTCCCCTTTCTTCTATGCCCAACTTACAACAACTGAAAAATATTAGGAGAATGGTAGTGCCCTTGTAAAGTGTTTAAAAGGCTTCACAAGAATGCTTCTAAAGCTCATACCTTAAATTGGGATGTGCTACATGATCTAGGCCCAGTTGCGACCTCACATGATTAAACCTAAAAACTTATGTTGAATCATGTTTTATAACTATATGTTTCATTGCCTCGTATGATTAAACCTAAATTCATGTTTGCTCGTGTTTTTTAACCTATTTAAGTTTCATGTTTCTATTTAAGCTTTTTGTACCTTCCATCAAGCTTAGGTATGCAATAGTGGTATATGTGCCTTAATTTGGTCCTACTTATGTTAATTGGTCCTGCCATTGGGTTTTTGCTTGGGTTATATGGTTTCAGCATATAATATAAAGTTCTAATGAATGAGGAAGGTTAAGAATTGCACCCATTAATAGGAATCAATGTAGATTGAGACTGAACTTGTTATGAATACACATAATTTGTTTCAGTAAAATCAAGAAAGCCTAGTCCGAATTGCACCCATTAATAGGAATCAATGTAAATTGAGACTGAACTTGTTATGAATACACATAATTTGTTTCAGTAAAATCAAGAAAGCCTAGTCCATATAGGAGACGAGGAATCATTGGTTCTATCAATAATTAGAATTTCATTTTGGTTGGATCATTTCAGTCCTCAAAAGTGAAAACGTTTCAGAAACGGAGAAAGAAATTGGAAGCATGAGGAAACATTTAAAAGCATGAACGAAAGTATATTTTTATATGTTTCTAAGCCTAGCAAACCAACAATCAAACATGTTTAAGAGCTATATATTGATTATAGATTAGTAGATACAGAAAACTACACTGTAATTTGATTCATGTAAATATTAAGAGAATAGATAGTTAACATAATGTCAAAATATTTCATGCTAAACAAACCATGTTGGGATTAAAACGACTAAGACATAAGAAATAAAAAGTTCTAATAGGACTAGATATTAAAAGGACTCAATTTTTTTTGGGGTGAAAATGTTTATATAAAAAAAGTACTTGCGGTAACATTAGAAAAAAGGAAGAAGTGATATATTCATGCTTGTCTCATCTTCTTGTTGGTATATCTCCTCTTTTCCATTTTTATTTTTTAGATTATCGAATAATTTTGAGATTTTTTTTTCTTGTTTCAAATCTCTCTCTCTCTCTCTCTCTCTCTCTCTCTCCCTTCAAAAAGAGTTTAATACAAGTGAACAATACTGGATATTCTTAACAAGTGTTAACAACTCGTTGTTTTGGTATGTTTCGTAGAGTTCGATCTTGTTTTGTAGTGTTTTGCTAGATTTAGGTTGAAACATTAGAATTTCGATACAAGTGAACAATACTTGATATTCTTAACCAGTGTTAACTACTCTTTGTTTTGGTATTGTGATTCCCCGATTCTTGGAAATGTCATTAAAAGAAGTTTTTCTTAATTACTTGTGAAAAATAGCATATATATATATATATTTTTCTTTAAACTATCCCACTCACTTAAAAGAATAAGTCAAAAGGAGGGAGACTTTATTATATCAAAGGAAAATTCCCAGTATTATAAAGGGTGCTTCCAAGTCTTGAAATTAAAATATTACATGTCTAAACTAATTCAGAAATTCTACCACGGTTTCTTCTTTTGCATCGGGCAGAGTCCAGAGCTCCTCCTCCTTGGTCGGAATGGCCTCCTCGTATATTTCTTCTTCACCTGGCATTAAAATGCCGTGAGCTACACGCTCAGAGGAACAACAATAATCTAACTAACCTACCTATAACACGCCAATTCACAATAATATACATACAAGAGATGCACAATTATATACACTAACCAATGGAAGGGTTTCAACCTAGCTCACTATGTTCTCGTTGTTCACACTATCAAAATCTTTGTTCTCAACTATACACTAACCAATGCAAGGGATTCAGCCTAACTCACTATGTTCTCGTTGTTCACACTACAAAAAATTCACGTTATCAAAGAATAGTTTTTTCCTCGGTTCTCCTAGAGAACCCTCAACACATATTCATTGCAACGTTATCACAACGGGTCTCACCACCATGGTACCATTACGTTCTCATACACTCATGTTCCCATACACCTTATCTCCACCACATCATCCTTCCCGTCCAGTACTACGTGTACTCGACTAAGTGCCATGATGCATGGCTTATCGTCGTCACTATCCTCGTCCCATACTTCCTGTATGCGGCTAATTGTCGTGAGATAGATCGAGACAAGGCACAGCTCAAAACAAGGTACAGTTCAGGACATAGCATGGCTCAAGATGTCAATGAACCCTTCCTCATCACCATAACACAATACACAACCCTCCCCATGTAAAAAACCCAAGTTCGTTTCGAAGAATAAAGTTCATTCGTAGTTCATCGTTTGGTTCCCTATACGTGTACTTGGTCCACTAATCATGCTTCCAACACAAGGTGTCGAACTACTTTTAAACATGCTTTGAATACTATAAAACACCAACAAATCTCATTTATGGCAAGATATAAACATAACACAATTAATCACACACTTAGGCATCACTAATCAACTTCACTAAAAATTCAGCATATTAGGTTCCGTTTGTAAAATACCATAAAAATACTAAACGTCATTTGTTTGCTATGAATTTTTACGGGGTGATAGATATACATGTTAGGAACATTTTTCATGAAGAAAGCCAAGCTAAGTGGTGCTTCTAGACAGGGGAAAAATTTGTTGAACAGAAGAGGTCCAAAAACGATGCTGTTTGGTAAAAACGAGTTTTAGGAAAAATCGTCTAGTCAAATCACTCCAAATAAATTTTAGTTGAAAGATAACTCAAAAATCTAGCTCTGGACATAAAGCTTGACTTGAGAGGATTTTTTTGGAATTTTCTAAAAATTGGCAAAGTGGGTTGTTTTTCTGCTTCTTGGCGTAAAAGCGTAAAAATTACGTTTTGGGCACTTAGACATCATTTTGAGCTCTACCAAAAATTACACATGCTAATAATAACTGTAATGAAAGAATAATTAATTATCAGAAGACTTAGCCTCTCAATTAGAGAGGTCCACTAAATATAATAATTATAAGGATACAACCAAATCCTAATGGGCCATTCTGGCTAACGGGCCTATCTACAGACATAATATATATACATATAATAATATCACTAACACTCCCCCTCAAGCTGTAGCATAGATATTAATCATGACTAGTTTGTTACAAATGTAATGAACTCGTAGACCCACTAATGACTTCGTAAAGATATCTGCGAGTTGTTTTGTTGTCTTCACATGACCCAATGATATAATACCCTTTTGACACTTTTTACGGACAAAATGACAGTCAACTTCAATATGCTTTGTCCTCTCGTGAAATACCGGGTTATTAGCGATATGCATAGTTGCCTGGTTATCACACCACAACCTTGTGGATTCTGTCATAGGCATGCCAATCTCTTCTAGGAGTTGTCGTGTCCACATAATCTCAGTAGTTTCCATTCCCATGGCTCGATACTCAGTTTCAACACTTGACCTTGCTACAACGTCTTGTTTCTTGTTTCTCCAAGAGATCAGATTCCCTCCAAGAAATAGAGTATCCTGAGGTCGATCGCCTATCACTAGGAGATCCCGCGCAATCTGCATCTGAATATCCCTCCAGGTTGAGATGCCCATGATTCTTGAAAACCAATCCTATACGAAGCACTGCCTGCCAATGATTTATTCTTGGAGACTCCATGAACTGACTCACCACACTTACCGCAAAGGCAATGTCTGGACGTGTCATGGTGGTGAGATAATTCAATTTTTCCACTAGCCGTTTATACCTGTCTGGATGAGAGAACAACTCACTATTATCGTCTTTGCCCAACTTTTGACCTGGATCCATAGGAGTCTCACTGCCTCTACTTCCCTGAAACCCTGCCTCAGATAGGATGTCAAACACATATTTCCGTTGGGAGAGAAAGATACCATCGTTCTTCTGTGCCACTTCCATGCCAAGAAAGTACTTAAGGGCTCCAAAATCTTTGGTTTGGAACTGGCTCTGTAGGAAGATCTTCAGATTACTGATCCCAGCAGTGTTATCTCCTGTAATCACAATGTAATCAATATACACAACTAGCATAAGAAATCCATGTCCCGAGTGACGGTAAAAGATACTTGGGTCTTTCTCACATTGGTGTAAGCCAAACTTCTGAACCACCGAACTGAATCGATCAAACCAAGCCTATGGTGACTGTTTAAGGCCATAAAGGGAGCGTTTGAGGCTACAGACTTTCCCATTCTCCTCCTGAGCAACAAACCCCGGAGGTTGCTCTATGTAAACTTCTTCCTGTAGATCGCCATGCAAGAAAGCATTCTTGACGTCAAGCTGATGTAAGGGCCACCCGTGGGTAGCAACTAAAGAAATGAGCAAGCGGACAAACGTCATCTTAGCCACGGGCGAGAATGTATCAAAGTAATCCACGCCATAAGTCTGAGCATAACCCTTGGCCACCAAGCGGGCCTTCAACCGGGCCAACGAACCATCAGGGTTGACCTTAATAGTGTATACCCACTTGCAGCCAATAGCGTGCTTATTGGAAGGAAGGGGAACGAGCTCCCAAGTCTGATTATATTCCAAAGCTGCCATTTCTTCCTCCATAGCGTGGTGCCATCCAGAATCAGTGACGGCCTCTTGTATGGTCCTGGGGAGAGACACAGATTCTATGGTGGAAATCAAGCACTGAGTAGAAGTAGAAAGTCCCTCATAGGATTGCACATAAAGAGGATTGGCACGATATTGGCGATAACTTTTAAGATGAGCAATAGGAGCATTACTTACAGTCTCAGGGGAGGTGGAGTTTGGATCCGGTGACGGGAGGACTGGCTCGGTAGAGGCCGCGGGAGTTGGCTCACCATCTGGTAGAGGTCCTGAACTAGGATCTGGAGCCAGCACTGAAGTAACATGATATAACAAGAAATCAGCATCTATAGGGGAGGGAGCAAGATTTGACTAGACAGAAGACGGATAGTAAAATTGTGACTCGATGAAGGTAACATCACATGACACCACAAATCGACCAAGATCAGGAGAATAACACCTATATCCCTTCTGAGTTCGTGAATACCCAAGGAAGATACACTTTAAAGCCCGAGCATCTAACTTTGAAATGGATGGTCGAGTGTCACGAACATAACACACACAACCAAAGATTCGAAGGCAATGAGAAAAGAGACACCGTTTGGGAAAAAGGACTGAGTGGGGTCTAGCCTTGGAGAACAGTTGATGGAATCCGATTGATCAAGTAACATGCTGTAAGGACAGCTTCACTCCAGAATTGCTTTGGTACCTTCATGTAAAACATAAGGGCACGAGTCACCTCGAGAAGGTGACGGTTCTTCCTTTCTGCAACACCACTCTGTTGTGATGTATCTGAGCAGGAGGATTGATGGATGATACTGTGCTGGGTAAGAAATGTTGACAACTGATTAGAAAAATATTCTCCACCATTGTCACTGCGGAGGCATCAGATGGTAGTATTAAATTGATTCTTCACTTTCGCATAGAAGGATGAAAAGAGTGAACATTATTCAGACCGGTGTTTCATTAAATATAAAAAAGTAACTCTCGAATAATCATCCACAAAGGATACAAAATAATGAAAGCCCAATGTCGAAAG
>JAOTRH010000020.1:8015963-8027282 GCA_034768845.1 Heliamphora exappendiculata | reverse complement strand
TTATTTTTTCAAAGAAAAAAGAAATTAATCAACATATAAAGCACCGATTCAAGTTAATATGACCCTCAAGTAGGTGCAAGCACTAACAACTAATAGAGTGGAGGTGAACGAATAACAAATTGGATTTATCATGGTTCAACTTGACCCAAACCTACATCCACTTCCCAAGGCTTCTACTAGAGATTTTGTTCGCACGTCAAATCAAGTACAAACAACTAGCTTCAAGGGTCCTAGCCAATATTTACAATGAGGAAACACCTTCTAATAACTCTTAAAGAGGTTACATCAAAGCAATCCTTGTTTTTAGCAACGAACTTATACAAAGCTTCTCACTTATGCCACCTAGAATTGTTTTCAAACAAACACCAACACTCAACATTTTAAAACCCGAGTTTAGTTAGGTACCGACTTGTCACACAGTAAAAATTGACATTTATAAACTTCTATACATCACATTGCCCCCGGTACATTAACTAAACCAACAATTTATCCAAAAATCAATCATATGTGCATATAACTTCTATCTCAAGGATTTAAATATCACACAATCCTACAACTGAACCAAAACCAAAACTTATTTTGATAATATTCACAACAAACATACAACCAAATCTCATTTCCTCCGACATACACATTTCACATATTCATCAAAATCTAGGGTTTTTACTCTATAAATATGTCTTAAGGCATTTTAACCCAAATCAAAATACCTAAACATACATTTAATACAAAAATCCATAAATAGTTTAGACTTCTACCTTGGAGAGTTTAAAAACTTGTAGTTTGACTACCCCGGAAGACCTGAACTCGCCAAAATCAAGTTCCACTCATTTGGATTTGTAGGCCTCGTCGAGTAGAACAATTCTCCTTCTTGTAGCTTTGTCAAACTCTAAGTGCAAAGGCTTCAAAAATGGAGGAGAAGAGAGAGGGAAGAGCTTGGTCTTCAATGGAGGTTGTGTGTGTGTGAGAGAGAGAGAGAGAGAGAGTTGGGTGGTCAGCTAGGGCGAGAGAGGAAGGGAAGCAATCTTCTAGAGCAAGGCACAAACTCCCACCCTACTCATTCATGTGTGCTCAAAACGTGCCCATGCATCCATGATGTATTTTTTTTAATCCATATAAATACATTTATAACATTGAAATTAGTATTTTTAAATTTATATAAATTCAAAAATCATTTTGTCGAAAATTATCGAATTTTAAAATTATTCATGAATTACAATTCTCGGGTCTTCGCACACACCGGCGGGTCCAACAAAACTTGTTCAAAAGTTACCAAGCCTGCTGGCCATATGTTTATATGCAAAGCACATGAGTTTAACATTAATATACAACACATGTAAATCATCACTTAAGCATTTAATTAGATTAATTAAAACAAAACCGGGTCTCACACCGACCATCCTCCTTTGTCGCCGTCGGCGTCGACCATTACCAAGTTTTGCGACACCCATCATCACCATTATCCAAAGTAGGCCCAGCTCTTTTCTTTCATTCATTCGATTGGAGACTGATTCTTTGGCCCAAATGGCAACCCGGCTCGATTTATATTTTACTTGACCTGCAATCCCAAACCAATTCATACTGACCCATATTTATTCACCAGCTCACTATAATCTTTTAGCCCATTAACACCAGCAACTAAACTGGCCTTCCCCCCCCGACCCCACACCCAAAACACCCTCCCAGACAAAAAAAACTTAAACCATCCCTAGCAAGGAAAAAAGCCAAACTCAGCCCAATACAACTAACCTGTCCAGCACAAAACCCAACAACAACCCTCCCCCCCCAAAAAAAAGCCAGCCAGGGGAAAAAAGCAGCAATAAAAAAAAAGGTGCTTCCCACATCGTTGGTCTAGTCCAATCAACCTTTCACTTATACTTAATAGGGTGGAACCGCATCAATAGATTTTTTGCCTTTCTTCGATGCTAATAAAGTTTGTAAAATTGTCATCGATGGGGGATATCTAATGAATGTGGTATCTATATCAGGCATCACAACATGAAACTTCAGCCGTGTCAAGAGCTTGAAAACAAATTCTTTTTGAATTGAATGCTTGGAGGCCTTCAAACTTCAAAAGCAAGGAAAGTCAGCCACCTACTTGAAGTATTTGATTATTTGGCATTGCATAATTTAGTATGTCAAGACGAACTCGAGGTCGAGTTCTTTTTCTCATTGGAGGAAAATAATCTGGAACAATAAAGCTAATTTACAATTTTATTTTAATTATTTAATAATTAGTTTTATTCTTAATTATCTTTTAATTTGGACTATATTTTGTTTCCTTTTAGTTTAGGATTCTAAATATTTTTAATATTTTTTAATTAAGATGTTATTTTTTTAATTTAATTAAGGATTCTACTTTCCTTTTTAATTAGGATTTTAGGCCTATAAATTAGAGGCTCTCTTGATGTATTATTCAGAGTTGATTAATAAAAAGTTGAGTTCAAGCTGTAGCCTTGTGTTAGGGTTTTGACTCTTTTGTGCTACATTTCTTCTATCTCTTGTCCTTTCACGCTCTTCATCAAAGGAGTTGGACATTGTAAACTAGAGGTGAAATTGGTAAACTGTAAAATTCAAGGGGTCAATTCCTACAAATAAAGGGGCCGACTATGTTTATTAGAACTTATTCTCTTTCTCTCTTATGTATGAAAAATTACATCTTTCATTCAATCTCAAGACACATAAGTAATTGATTCCATGATAGAGGTGTGAAAGGCTTGCAAAAATCATGGAAGTCTAGTTCACGACAAGTGTAACAAAAATGATCCTTATTAAGGGATTTTGTAAAAATTTCCTCTAAGAATTGGTACTGACAAATTCAAAATCTAAATTCATTTTTTGTATATGATCTCTTATAAAGTGATATATAATCTTTATGTGTTTTGTTTTTTAGTGTTCTATTGGATTTCTACTCATGTTTTTTACACTAATATTGTCACAATATACTTGGCCTCGACAATAGACAATGTAGTTTTTGACAAGTAAAATAAAAGAAAAAGAGAATAGAAAGATGTAAACATAAGGGAGGTGATCAGAACTTTGGACCTCAGTCATCTTCTAGTTTAGCTTGGTTTGGGTTTTTTCTCAGAGGGTAGTGGAGTTCATTCTTTGTTGGTAAGGAGCTAAGGTCAAAAAGTGATGGAGAAAGTTATGGAAGATGATTTCGTTGTCTTTGATGGGATCATTTGATGAGAGAAATTGTAGGTTTTTTTATGGCTTTGAGAATGCTGTGTTCAAGCTTAGGAGCTCTTTAGTTAGTTTTTGTATACTTGGGAGATGAAGGAATGCTATCCTTCTCTTGATCAATTTGTAGATTTTGTTACCTTTTTGATACACATGAAAGTGAATAGACCTTTTGGTGGTGGGCTTTTTCTGTATATGGGTGACATTCGCTAATGTCTTTTTTATAATACTCTCGTTACTTAACCAAACCAAACTAAGCCTTTGTCCCAATTAATTGGGGTCGGTTACATGAATCCTTTTACGCCATTCTACTCTTTCAAGGGTCATATCTTCAGTTAACAAAATCATGAATGTTTTTATCATTCATGATTTTGTCGCTTTTTTTTACTACTGCATCAATAGGTCTACGCTGTATGTGTCCAAACCATCTTAATCTATTTTTTCTCAACTTGTCCTCAATTGGTGCAATCCTTATCATTTCACGAATCTTTTTATTCCTATTTTCTATTTTATATTTTCTGGTCTTACCACGCATCCACCTTAACATTTAGATAACAAAAATATTCACTCTTAGGTATCTCTTGATTTTGAATCTTTACTTTTTCACTATTAATACTCCTATTCCTGCTATAATTATATTCCATATATTCAGTTTTGTTCCTATTTACTCGAAACTCTTTCGATTTCAAAGCTTTCCTCCACATTTCTAGTTTAGCGTTGACCCCACTCCTAGTTTTATCCACTAAGACAATATTATCAGCAAACAACATACACCATAAGAACTCATTCTAAATATGTTTAGTCAATTTATCCATAACTAAGGCAAAAAGATAAGGATTCAAAGCCGATCATTTGTGTAATCCTATTGTAATTAGGAATTCATGTGTTTTTTTCTGCAGGTGTTCTAATTGTCATGGCGGCTCCATCATACATGTATCTTATTACATCAGTATAACTTTTGTCACTCCCTTTCTCTCCAACACCCACTATATGATATTTCTAAGTATTCTATCGTAGGTTTTTTCTAAGTCTATAAAACCATATGAAAATCTCTCTTCTTTTCTCTATGCTTCTCAATTAATCATATTATAAGGACTCAGTTTGCGCCATGTATCCTTAGTATAGATTTTGCATGCTTTAAGATTTAGGATTTCTTTTCAGGCTTTTGTTTGGTGTTCTATAGACCTATGCTATGCTATTTTCTTATTTGATTTTTGCTTGTTTTCTCTTTACCCTAATTTTCTGTGTTTGGATGCATTTGAGAAATCTAATTAAAGAACCAATGATGATTAGTAGAGGTCAACCTCACGGTTGGGCGAATGGGGTGCCTAACATCTTTCTCGATTTGTACCTTAACTCCCGAACTCTTGTCTTCTCTGGTTAAACATTTTAAAGATTAGTGGCTCATGTTTGTTTTTCTTGATTTTTCTCAAAAACTAAGTGGCGATTCTATTTTTCACAAAAAGGGTTTTTGAAATCTTTTGGTTTTCAAAGTGTTAAAAAGTTTTCAAAATAACCCTTAAATTTCCTATTTTTTAATAAAATCCCAAAATCCCGGCGTCGCATAAGCCCATCACCATAAAATTCCCCAAATCATTGAGTAATGCTTGGAGTCACATAAGCTCGTATATGTCTTGTGCAATAACTCACTACTCAGCCTCTGTACTAGAATTTGCTACCATTGGGGGTGTTTGGCAAAGATATTGCTAGTAGTTTTTTTCTTTTTGTTACTAATTTTAGTTATAAACTATAATATTTTCTAAACACCTACAACTTCTGTTACAAGTTATAACTACTTTTTTTTTTATTTCAGTTAAAAGTTACAATTTTTATCAAACACTCGCAACTTTTGCTATAAGCTAAAATCTACCAGTTTCAGCAATACCAAACACCACCATTGTTTGCATTTTACTTTACTAAGTAATAAGATTTCTCCAAGAAAGATACAGTATTTTAAGCTAGATCGCCTTTCATCAATAGAGCCAGCTTAGTCTTCATCAGTGAAGGCTTAAATGACGATGATTGGACAATAAAATTTCTTTCCTTGTTGCTCACGTGAGGTAGTGCAAAATGTGATAGACAACGTCCAAATGCACTGTACGAGAGGCACCCATGAACTAACTGGCAGTTTCCACACACTATGCAATGTCAGACCTAGTGTGAGATAAGTATACCAATCGCCCCACAAGTCTATGATCTCTTTCCTTATCCATTTGACATTCCCTTTTTACTTATCCTATGGACATACACTTCAAGCTAATCCTTTTCCATTCCCTCCACTCTGGCAAGTTCGCAGTTATACTACTAAATGAATTGGATGGTGCTTGCACTTTATGCTTTGCTGTATGCTTCATTCTAGCAGATAGACATGGAAAAATAGGAATACAATATGAGAATGGATGCAATGACCTTTTTGTTGTCAATATAAAGTGTTGGGCTTATATCAGAAATTCAACCACAACATTTAACCACAACATTTATGTTGCCAAAAATGAAAAAAAGCTAATATATTCATTCCTGCCCCCCCTCCCCTCCCCCAAACACAAACGGAAAAAAAAAACCCTGGAACCCCCCCAAAAAAAATTGCCAGGAAAAAATGCAGTTTAGAGTTCAGAGTTCTTTTTCTTTGATGATTTGGTTGTGAAAAGTATGGTTCTCTCCAGCATCTGGTTGTTCTATCCTTTTCCCCTCTTCGCTGTATAAAAACTCGATGGAATATAGTTTTCTGTTGTATATTTTTTGGTACCTCAACATGATATAACAATGAATTTCAATGTGTCATTTTATTTTTTGTAACTAAGGGCAAAAACAATGTATTAATGGCATTCTTTATGGTTTGCAGTTTGTGCTTAGAGAATATGCAAGTGCTGAAAACTTGTTGCCTATTTAGAAGTTAGTTTTTTGTTATGTTGAACTTTTTGAAATGTGAACCAGAGACCTTTTGGGCTGTGAGACTTGTATTGTGATTCTTTTTGTTCAGAAGTTACAGAAAAAGACACATGAGACTTTGTTTTAATATCTTTATTGTGAATTGATGTATTTTTAAGCTTTACTCTATATTTGCTTTTATTGTCTTTTTTAACTAATTTTACTCAAAATTTCAGTTTATTTATTTATTTATTTTGCTTGTGTAAAATGGTGCAACCATATTCCTTAGAACTGAAAAGATTGGAGGAACCTTGCAATCGAGAAATACTTCATACCTTGACTTTAAAGTTAGCTAGCTGTTTATTTGTGATGATTGTAAGCAACATCATTACTGTCAGAAATTTAGTTGAATAATAAGCACATGATTTTCATTATCTTGGTATTTCCCTTTGCATGATTCTAGTGGTGGTACGATTGCTGGTTTGGCGATTGGATCCTTGCTGAGTACATTGAAGGCAAAAGTACACTTTCTTCTTCTCCTAATGCCATAATTGTGTTTTTATCTTGACAATTCATTCATTAACAAGTTGAGTTGGTCTTAGGTTCATGCTTATTCTGTATGTGATGACCCTGATTACTTCTACGATTATGTTCAAGGCCTACTTGATGGACTCCAGGGAGGTGTTAGTTCACGCGATATAGTTGACATTCATAATGTGAGCACTTTATTCAATTAACTGATATCAATTTGGTAGAAAGACATTTTCTTTCACTGTTTAACTTGTTTTCATTTTTTGGCTTTATTCTACCTCAGTGAGCAAAAATATTTGCTGAGTGGAATATTTCACAAATGCTTGGACGGCGATTTTCTTAATTACCAGTAAAAACTAGCAATGCGAAGATAGTATACAAAACATTTATGACATTGATTTCTTGTAATAAGTCCACAATTCTCTTTTCCTTCTTATTTATCTTGGTGAAGCCCCAAAAGATTATTCAGGGTCAAAAGTTAACTGCATATGCTACTACTGACTATTTTCTTATTTCTCCGCAGGCCAAAGGTCTCGGCTATGCAATGAACACCAATGAGGAACTTAAATTTGTCAAGGATATTGCTGAGGCCACTGGTGTTGTTCTTGACCCTGTTTACAGGTTTGATGTCATTCTTTGCACTCAATAGTTCCTCCACTCTTTTGTAATTTATTAGTAGCTGTATGTGTAATGACAAATAATGACAGTAGCTCTATTCACAGTGTACCACCAAGTTCCATTGTAGGTACTATTTTTCTGTATAGTAGTCTGTGAAAATAACACACACAACCCTTGCAAACAATTGAATGCTTAGAGGTCGTTGAAACTTCAAATTATGTTGCCTGGGTAACTATTTGGATATACCACAGTTTCAGCATGGGTATGGATATGAGGCGTATCAATATGCATTCTCACAAAATAAAAGCAGAGCCCAAGTTCCCTTTTCTCTGTTTTTTTTTTGTTTTGTTTTTGGAACTCAATGTTACAAGATCCTTGTGATTCTCTTAATCTGTTTCTTGTTTTGTGGCTATGTTAACATTAAATTACCTTGTATTGCATGGTAGCTCTGTTACATAACTTACATAATTTAATCCTAGCTTTCAAAGAAACTGTAATGGGGCTCTTACTTTCACGAGCAATATCAAGTCTCCACTACAGTACATCCTGGAGCAATATCAAGTCTCCGTATGTGCACCGGATATGTGTACGTCAAAACAGATAACACTGGGTGATCTTACATGGACTCAGGTACAAATATATATGCCTAAGGGTAGATTCATCTATGTCCCACTCCCATGAGTCCGTGACCAAGGACACGGGAACGTGGCAAAATATTCATATTTCTATTCCTTTTTTTTAAAAGTAAAATAGTGTTTATAAGTGTATATACAACATTTCACGCATAGTAGGAGAGTTTTATGCGTGTAACTAAAGTCAAATTGGTAGACAGACTTGTTGGAGAATGTCCAACTACACATATCGACTACGTATCATATATCCTCATCCAAGTATCCAGTGTCGGACATGAGTACTTACAGCCATTTAGAAGTGCCTTAGACACCGGGATCCCCATTTCCCAAGAGAGACATGAAACCACATTCGAATGGCATCACTTTGAAATGTCGTCTTGTCCTTGTTGAAGCGGTCTTGGAAAATTCACTATGGACTGTTTTCAGGCACGCATATAATGATGGCTTGATATCAAGGGATGGCCCTGGATACGTCACTACTTAAGATATCATCTCAGCACTTAATCTGAAATTGTTGACAGTCTTAAGGTTTTATCAAAACTTGTGCCTAGTCTTGACAGGTAAATTCTCTGGTTTTAAATTTGAGTACCCTAGATGAGTTAACGCAATATTTCAGCATTAACTGGGCGAACTCTGTAACCGTCAAGTTGCAAACCCTGTAGCTGTCAAGTCGCCACTTTTCATTATTGGATCATATATTCAACATATAGATATTGTATCAGATCATATATTCTGTTTAATTTACTTAAATAATCTTATCGTCAGTGTGACCAAAGTTTATGGCTTTTCAAGTGATGCACATTTATTGATGATGGATTGGATGTCATCATCTTTTCATGGAAAAAAGAAAACAAAAATTAGAAAGAGGTTAAGGATTATGTTAAAAACTTGGTGAAGCCTGGTTTTAATAAACTTGGTGAAGCCTGGTTTTAATAAACTTGGTGAAGACTGTTTAAGGATTATCTTAGCTCAGTTCTTGGAGTGACCAAGATCCTACTAGCCATGAATTTTAGAGTCCTGATACCTATATATTTGTTGTTGTTGTTGTTGTTGTTGTTGTTGTGTGTAGTTGTATTTGCTTTTGAAATATCAGATTTGTTAAACATATTCACTTCTGGCTCTCGGTCAATTAATCTTTTAATTCAGTCAAGCCACAAAGCTGCAATGTTTGCAATATCTCACTACAGGATGCTAATTCTGTGGTTGAACCCAATTTAGTTGACTAATGATTTTGATGTTTATGGGGAACAGATTGCTGTCTGCTGATCCAGCCATGGCCACATCTTTAGTTGAATTATTGAATCGTATGATTTTGCTGTTTGTTGTCACTTTTCTTAAAGTACAAAGTTGTATCAAAATCATCGTTGTCTTTTCTTTTTCCTTTTTTTTTTCTTTTTGGTTAAATCATCAAGCATCATCGTTATTATTGGGATTTTCTGTCTTTTGGAAGGGCATATCTAAAAACACTTGAACTATTGATTCAAAAACTACTACACACCTGAATGTTTCAATTGGACACGTAAACAATTCAACTCCGATCAATAAACACTCACGCAAACGCCGTAAAAAAAAGAGACGAAATTTGATGATGTGGCAAAACGTGTGTTTAGTCTTCAGTTGTTACGTTTGCTAATTCAGTCTACTTTTTTACGGCGTTAGATGCTAGGGTGTTAATTCATCGAAATCGAATTGCTTAGGTGCCCAATTGATAATACTAATCATTAAAGTGTTTAATAGATATTGAGTCCACAGTTATTGGAATTTTTGCAATTTACCCTTTCAGAGAACTTGAGTTTTGACCTTCATTTACTGATCATGAAGTTTTGTTTTCCCATGAGTCGATATCTTTTCGCCTTTTTTTGTTCCATGTTCTTTTCAGTGGAAAAGCTGCTTATGGAATGATGAAAGACATGGCTGAGAATCCAGTGGAATGGGAGGGAAGAAAGATCCTCTTTGTACACACTGGTGGGCTCCTGGGCTTGTTTGACAAGACGGACCAGATGGTGTCGCTGCTGGGGAATTGGCGTAAAATGGATATCCACAAATCCATCCCACGGAACGACGGCATTGGAAAAATGTTCTAGGCTGGTAAAAACAGTTATCGAACCTCTTTCATTGTTTCTGCCCATCCGAGTCTCAAAGTGTCGTTTGGTTGTCCGAAAATAAATAGGCAGGGAAGATATAGAATTCATCCCGATATGCATGTGAATATAGAACGCTTGGGATATAGCTCTGGTTAAGTTATACCTGTTTTCTAGCTTATACCATATTTGTTAATGACTGGATATGAGCGAATATTATATGTATTTTTCTATAAAAAAAATGCAATTCTTCATATGTACCCTCGTATAATACCCATATTACCTGCACATATATTTGCCCCAACCCTTTTTGCATTTGAGTTGCATCTTGCCATATATCGTAAAGAATCCATTATATAGGAACACATGCAACTTGCAATATATATATATATATATATATATATATATATATAAAGAACAACCTAAGGAGTTCCTAAATTCAGAATACCTTTCCTCGAAGATCAAATTCTAGTTGTCCTGTGTATATTATTTTTTTGCACTTGGTGTATATTTTTTCGTTAAAAAATTTACAATGTTATAACTTTAGTTTTAAATATTTTTAGTACAATTTATATTTTAATTCCTCTTTCCAAGATGTTTTAACAAGACCCATGTTATACATATAAAATTAGGGTTTTGGTACAGATATTTATGGATATGTATAATTTGTGTTGTTAAATTTAGCATGTGACTATACACTTAATAAGTGTTGTTAAATTTAGTGTTGTTAAATTTAGCATGTGACTATACACATTTATAACAAAAATTACATGGAAAAATAGTAAAACAATGAGTCTCAATAACAAATGAATAAAATATTAAGAACATATTTAATTGATTGAATTAATAATTTGGGATATGTAATCCCACTTAATAAGTAGTCTCATTAAATTAGTAATGATAGATTATTAATATTATATTATTTTAAGTATTGTATATTTTATTTTTTGTAGGATTAGTTATCTAATGTGTGCATAATTCTCTCACTATTTGTTAAATTAAAATAAGAAAAATATAACCTTATGCGATATATAATCTAATTTTATTTCTAATTTGGTCAATTAAACATTCCTTAGGAGTGGTAGGTTGTGGGCCATGTTTGGTTGGAGTTTAGAAAATTGATATTGAACTATATGAGTAGTTTCGTATAGTTTCTTATTTGGTTGGTGATTTAAGAAGGGAGAATAAAACTTTTTAGCCGATTTTTTTCTCCCAAATGAGACAGATTATTTTAATAGCAGTTTCTTATTTGGTTGGTGATTTAAGAAGGGAGAATAAAACTTTTTAGCCGATTTTTTTCTCCCAAATGAGACAGATTATTTTAATAGCAGTTTCTTATTTGGTTGGTGATTTAAGAAGGGAGAATAAAACTTTTTAGCCGATTTTTTTCTCCCAAATGAGACAGA
>JAOTRH010000020.1:7980903-8015863 GCA_034768845.1 Heliamphora exappendiculata | reverse complement strand
AGCTGATGCAAGGGCCACCCGCGGGTAGCAGCTAAAGAAATGAGCAAGCGAACAGACGTCATCTTAGCCACGGGCGAGAATGTATCAAAATAATCCACGCCATAAGTCTGAGCATAACCCTTGCCCACCAAGCGAGCCTTCAACTGGGCCAACGAACCATCATGGTTAACCTTAATAGTGTATACCCACTTGCAGCCAATAACGTTCTTATTGGGAGGAAGGAGAACGAGCTCCCAAGTCTGATTATATTCCAAAGCTGTCATTTCTTCTGCCATAACCCGGCGCCATCCAGAATCAGTGACTGCCTCTTGTAGTGTCATGGGAAGAGATACAGAATCTAGGGTGAAAATCAAGCACTGAGTAGAAGTAAAAAGTCCCTTATAGGATTGCACATAAAGAGGATTGTCACGACATTGGCGATAACTTTTACGATGGCAGAGGCGCCGCCGACCCTTCTGGCACAAGCCCTAGGCTTCGTCGACCCTTGTCGCAGGTGGTAGAGGCGCCGCCGACCCCTTTCGAACAAGCCCTAGGCTTCGTCGACCCTTGTCGCAGGTGGGTTTCGTTGACCACGAAACCTCCTCGTCGAACCCTCGTCGACCACGAAACCTCCAATTGAACCGTTGTCGACCACCGAAAGCTCAAGAACGAGCCTTGCCGACGCCGGAACAAGCCTTGTCGTCCACCAAAAAACTCAAGAGCAGGAACGAAAACAAAACAAATTAGGGTTTTGCGTAACCTAGTTCTGATACCATGTTAAAGAGAATAATCTATTATCAGAAAAGCTTAACCTCTCAATTAGAGAGGTCCCCTATATATACTAATTACAAGGATACAGCAAAACCCTAATGGGCCCTTATAGCTAACGGGCCTATGTACAGATAATATATACACATCTTATAATATTACTAGCATCTCTCTCTTTCTCTCTTCTTTTTTCTCTCCTCCTTTAACCCTAAATCACTACTTTACTATTCAACTTGATATTAGAGCATTTCAATCCAACTTTCTTCTTCTTTATTTTTCTATTTTTCATTTTTTTTCTTTATCTGAATTCGTGCTTGTAAAAAAAAATTCCAAAAAAAAAAATTTCAAAAAGACCCTAATATACATAAGTAATTATCTAACAATCTAACAATTCCAAATCCTGTATTTTATAAGTCTATGAAAATTGTTTCCATTACTTGCATCTGGTATAAGCAGATTTGCAGAATCTCTTGAACCTCTCAATGCACTGGAGGTTTTTCCAATGTCCCTAAAAAATTATTGTTCCCAAAGTTTCCTTCTTTTAAGATAGGACTGGTGCTTGGTATGTTAGAAGGCCATGCAACTAGAAAACAAGTCGTGGAGTATATATGCCCATCATTGTTATGGTCTTTGTTTTAACTGATCTTTTGTTTGACCTATTAACTTGTAGATTTGCAACGGGGTAAATTTCTTTTACTTTTGGACTTTTAACATTTATTCCACAATTCATTGCAGAGCTGCTGTTTCTTCCAAAAGCTTCCAAAAGCTAAATGCGCATTTCTTTATTTTAGTTAACATACCTTTCATGTTGATTACATACACTCAATGAAGCATGGATACGGATACAAACATGGCACACTGTGATTAAAAAAATTAATGACAGACACTGCAGGGATACAAGAATTGTTTTTGTTTATACATTTACCCCATGTTTAGGGCTTGAATAAGAATCGGTAAATTTAGGGATATAATTTGTATTTTTCAATTTTACTCAGCATGTTTCAAATTATTATTATTAGATACACAATGTTATTTTTTAAAATCACTAGAGCCCCAACCGCGTCTTGTGGCGTGTCCATTATTGAACACGTGTGTCCGATGCCATTCCCTACATAAAAAAATTAGGGCATGCCACCGGCACGTGTCCCGTCGTGTCCGACACGTATCCGTATACGACAGAGCTACGGCACCTATATTGATGTGTCCATGCTTCCTTGCATACAGTGGTCACTCCTTGAATATTTGTTCTCTATGCTCGTGCAGGCTTGGCTAAGTTATTTTTGGAGAAGAGCAAAAAACCATGGGTTAGAACCAGACATAGCAGAGGAGCGTCTGCAATTCTGGATCAACCATAGCACTCAGATGCCTACTTCAAGTGATGCGGTTGATGGTACTTTCATTTCTCTTTTCTCACGTGCAATCACACAATTGTCTTCCCTGAAATATGAGTGAGAAAATTGCTAAATTTTACTTCATACTGCTGAACTTGTTCTGTTTTCTTTTTTTTTTCGATCGAGGCATGAAAACAGTCTTGCAAATGTGAGGTAAGACTGAGTACTATAGACCTATTGTGGTCCGTTTCCCTCCCTGTACCCCGCATACGCGGGAGCTTCATGCATCAGGCTGTTCTTTTATTAGCAACAGAAGAATTAAATTAATAAAAGATAAGTATACAAAAGGTGTGCGGGCCAGCAGTTTGCCAATAGGGAAAAGAAAAGATAAAAAGATAAGATAAAAAACCCAATTACAACAAATCACATACCACCCTCCCATCTTTAGAAACAAGAATGAAGGTACCCTTACTTCTTGATTTCATAGAACTGTTTTCTAGCAGTAGTGAATTTTCAGCTATCTATGAGCTACTTGTAATTGATGCTTTGCAGTTTTGCCTTTCTTTCTTTTTTCTTTTAAGACAATTTTTAATTCTTCTAAAGTTTTTTTTTAAGTCAATTTCTTTAGCTATTTCAGACGAAATTTTTTCCTTACATCTCAAAGATGCTTCATTTTTAACTACTTGATTCTCAATGTAACTAGAAACAAAGAATGGAGAACGGTGTCCTTGTGGATTTCCCTTCTGATTAATATCTAAAAGCTGAGTGCCAGTTCAAAAAGGGTAATACATATAAGTGTTCCCACTACAAAGGTTTAGGAAGCATTTGATATGGTTTAAATCTAGGAAACGTGAGTACTTCAAAAAACATGGCATACCCGTATTGTGCACATCGGGTACTGGTACTTTACAATGATACTTCTGTATATGTACCAGATACATAAAACACGTACGTATCACATTTAATAAATTATTAAGCCATACTCCACCCAAAAAATAATACATACTTTCATACAAATATAAAAGTAGTTTCATAAAAGAAAAAAACACTAAACATACTTTTAAAATTAAGCATAGATTCGTAAGGTATTCGATGAATGACATCTAACTCTAGTTTGTACATTACTTTTGACATTTAAGTGTGATTTGAATCGTGAATCCCTTATCACAAAATCATTAACAAATTTTTGCATTTTAATTTTTTAATCATTACACTACTCCAAATTAATAAAAGATATCTTTTGTTTGTTGACGTTAGGACACACTCCAACCATACTCGTACCCTTCTTTTTAAAATTTTGCCGTATTCACGTAGTCATATTGTACCAGTACCTGCACCCGCACACATGTTTCATAGGTTTAAATTGAGCGTGAGTTTTTGGCTTGTTATTGTCTTACTAACGTTTCTCCCCCGTTTCACAGTTGAGCGCGGGCTTATGGAGCTCAGGAAGCTAGGGATTGAAATCCAGTTGTGGGAAGAATCGCGCAAGTTGGTTGATTATGACAACAACAATAAAATGCCAGTTCACTCTGACTTCTAATTTTCAATTAAGCTTCCTAGTTTTCCTTTTGCCACAAGTACAAATTTGGAGAATTTTTTTTTCCTTTTATTATTTGTTTTCATCCCTTATCCTTACCCATTCATTGGAAGGAATGCCTTTGTTAGGCTTCTCTTTTATGCTTAATGCATATTGCTAGTTCTTTATTTCTTTTTATTAATTGTTCTTTGTGGACATATTGGTGTATTATTGTTTATTCTCATTTAATTGCTATTTAAAATAGCTCTTTGGGATGTTGACAGCAAAGTTTATCTCATAATTATATATTTCATGTTTGTCTTTTGATGTCATTTTGCTAAGAGAATAACTACGTTGATGTTTGGCAAAACTACTGCTAATAGTTTATAGATTGTAGTTTATAACTAAAATTAGTAACAAAAAATTAAAAGCTACTAACAGTAGCATTCCCAAACATTCTCAAATTTTTTGAGGTTGTTATGTTCATATCCAAATTTATCTCCTGATGATGACCCGATTTAAAGCTGAGTTTTTTACTCTTCTTTTTTTGTTTCGTTTAAAGGCAAATAAGTAAAAATACTAGTTTCGCTCATTGTGGCTTTAAGTCACTATGCAAAGAGAAAATGTTGGTTTATTACTATTGACTTTTTGAGAATTTTAAGTAAAAGCCTACAAATCGATTTTAAGCCGGTTGTCAAATGGAGTGTTAGTATCAATTGAATTTACGGTGAACGTGTATCATTGAAGGCACAAAAGCATAGCAATATTGAGCCTTTGTTTGAGATGTTTAAAATATTGCCTTTTAAAAAGTTTAGCATTTTTAGAAAAAGAGAAAAAAAAAACATTAGATTGTTGGTGACATTTTTATTTAGGGTAGGTTTTTTTTCTCTTTTGGTTTGTTAAAATATTTAATATATTTTTATTTTTTACCTTTAAGTTGTAGTATTTGAAATACTTGCATTATTTTTTTTTCAAAGTAGAGATAATTTTTTAAATGAGGGTATTATAATAAATTTTTTTAAAAGAATAGTGTTGAAGATGTTTATTTGTTTTTTCCCTTAAAAATGGGAGTAAAAAGTGATTTTTTTTTAGAGATGCCACCCTACTACTGTAGCTTAAAAATTGTTTGTTTTTGTAAAAAAATTAACTTTATACATATGCTAAAGAGGTGTTGAAGTACATTTCTTTTTCTTTTTCTGGATTTTCTTTACGGATTTTTATGAACTAGAGACCATATATTTGATCATTGAAGTAATATTTTTAAAATTAAATCAAACTGACCAGTTGAAATATCACCCGGTCTAGTTAACAGTTCGAATTTACTTTTTGAATTGGACAAATACAAAAATAGTTATTTTTTAATGAAATTGTTTTAACTTATGGTTAGACCGTGGACATATTTGAACCAGTACTAGTGGGTTATAAGAATTAGGTAATTCTTACAATACTTCTTGATTTAACTATATAATAAATCTGATAATTAATTGAAATATCCCATCATTGCAATTTGTAAGTTGCAACAAGTTTGGTAGTAGATGTAGAGAAATAATATAAAGGAAGTTGCAACAAATTTGGTAGTAGATGTAGAGAAATAATATAAAGGCGAAAGGTAATTTTTTATAATTACGTAAAATTTGGTAAAGTAATGATAGTAGAGTGTCGAACTTTAAGAGACTGTGTGATGTATTACTATAGATTTTATAATTAATTTTTGAATTAATTCAAGAAAGATTGTTTAATGTATTTCAATTAGAAAATAAATTTAATGTAAATCAAATAAAATTGAGTTTTGATGAAGAAGATTTAAAGTTTCAAATCTACATTAGTCATGTAATATGGAATTCTTGTACGAATTTTTTAATTTAATCTTTTTACATGGTTATGATGTATTTTAGCTACAAACTAAAATAATATTTTCAATAACCATGCATTCATGAGTTGGGTATTATCTATCTTTGATTAGAGTGAGTTGTCTATGCTACACTAATTCATAGGCATAACTCATATTTTCTAAGTATGACTCATCCTTATTTACAGAGACATATAACATAAAATTTTTGTATAATATTGTATTGTATTTATAATCACAAAAAATAAATGCAAATATATTATATTTAAATATATGAGAACAGTTAAAAAAATATAAAATTATACAATCACCATTTAAAAATAAAGATACAAAAATTTCAATATTACTTGACGTATCTCCATGCTAGATCGAAAATTTAACTATTCACGACATTAATCGAAATTGCCATAAATTTTCTATTTCTTTTCTCTCTCAGAACTTTTGTTCTTTTTCTCTTCTATGCTCTGCACCCCCTTCAGGCCCTTCTATGCATGCACAACACCAATTGGGATTTCAAAATCCAACAGCCTTCTTTTACTGCAGCACCAACATCTTCAATGCATATCTTCCATCTTTCCAATCAATTTGTCTTTAATGCAGGTCTTCAATCCAAGCCATGTCCAACAAGAGTAAGTGAAGTTATCTAGTGCTTTGCCCTAATAGATTTCTAAAAATAAAACAATTGATAATTTCAAATCAAAGATTTAATTTTAGTTAGGACATTGATATGAATTGCCATAAATTACTTGATAATCTCAAGTAATGATTGTATTTTTTTTTTATTTACTTGCTTCTAAATTAATTTTTTGGCCAAAATTATTTCATGTTATCTTAAATTTTCATGGTTAACTCTTGTTTATAGGTGTTTGAGAGTGATTAAATCGCAGTGTTAGAACTCTATGGTTCCTATACTATTTTTCACGGTTGTTGAACTTTAAAGCTTTTTTAAGATTTTCTAAATTTCTCTCCTTCAAGTTATTAAAAGTAGGGGTTTTTATTTATTTTTTTACTTACAAATTAGATATATGGATGTGATGAATATTTTCATGGTTATTAAATTGGTGTTTTTTGCTTGAAATTAAATTACCTATGCTTTATTTTCTAAAAATTGAATGAATGAATTATTTTTAAAAGAATTGTATTGTAGTATTTCTTTAAAATATTTAGTAACTATATTAAATGTATTGAGTTTTGAAAATTTTAAGTTAACCTTATTATTTATTCTTAATTTAAATTTTGAACAAAAAAATATTATTATCGTAAGAGAGATGATCTCTTTAACATTGGATACCTTAGACTTTAATTACTATTATTTTTATGTCATACTTATTTGAAATACCTATAAATGTGTGAAATTTTATATATGTCATTTTTATTGAAATATATAATTAGATGCAGAAAGTTTGAATTGGATATATTTTTTGTTTATCTTAAATTGGTGGAAAAGTTATTTTTTTAAAGAAAATGTATGAGAAACTTAATGAAAAGTGAAATAATTTTCAAAATGGCTTTGAAGAAGCATGGTTGACATCTAACTAGTGAGTGAGACGTGTTAATTTACGAGTTATAGGCTTATTGCATAAGTAAATTCCTATACCCAAGAGATTAGTATCTCGAAAGTAGAACCTGTTACGTCTCACTAGTGCATTTGAGTGTCTAGATGAGGTATGTGATGGTGCACTGCCACTAGAGCACATAAACTTAGTAGTAAGAGATGATTGTCTACTCTCTTAGACGTGTTATTCACCTCATAAGTAATTACTTTGATTGATTGAAAGTTTAATAAAATAAAATTCAAATTTGTTAAAACTTTGTGGATCTAATGAAATTGAACATTACATATTTTCGTTTTATTTTCATTTCAGTTGGCATATATTTCATCTACATTCTTTCATACTTACATTTGTTAGCTATTAATAAATATTAACCCTCTAGTTTGCTCATGTGTTTGGACATTTCGGGTTATGTTGTATCTCATGATTAATTGCACTTTTGGAGTTCCTTTTTAAAATGATTTGAATATAAATTATGTAGTCACAGTAGTGATTTGGTGACTATTTGTTCTATTTATTTTAATGTAGACTATAAGGCAATTTTTTTTTTGATTGGCTCGTAGCAATAGTTTAGATTAATGTATTTGAATAATTTATTTTAGTATTTATGCACGTTGGTTTGTGTCATTAAGTTAAATTAAAAATTTTAAATATATAAATGAGAAGTCATGATGGATAGTTTATAATGTGTAGTTGAGTTATAATTTGATTGTTAGGATCTAAGTAGAGCCTGTATATATTGCGTTACTTCTTTTTATTACATGTTTTTTTGTAAATGGTTAAACCGATTGATTATCTGAAAAACAAAAGCTTAAACTATGTTAAGTTTTTTAAAAATTTAATACTTAAAATATTTTTTTAAAGTTGGGGTATGACAACATGGTATCAAAGTTTTAGGATCGAATACCTAATAATTGCGAGAAGTGGCTATACCACAGTTGGGCTTAGTACTAGGTTTTGTTGATTGTGAATTTGGTATATGCTTACTTGTTAATTGTTCAGGCGTTGACGTGTATCACAGTTGGGCTTAGGGTTTTTATTTATATTTGACTTTCAAATGATATGTATAGATATGACGAATATTTTCATGATTATTGAATTGGTGGTTTTGCATGGAATTGAATTACCTATGCTTAATTTTCTTAAAATTGAATGAATAAATTATTTTTTTCTTTTTAAATTGTATTGTAGTGTTTCTTTAAAATATTTAGTAACTAAATTAAATGTATTGACCTTTAAAAATTTTCAGTTAACCTTATTATTTATTTTTAGTTTAAATATTGAATAAAAAGAAAAATGTTATCGTAAGAGGGATGATCTATTTAATATTTTATACCTTAGATTTTAATTATTATTATTTTTATGTCATACTTATTTGAAATACCTATAAATGTGTAAAATTTCATACATGCTATTTTTATTGAAATATATAACTGAACGCATAAAGTTTGAATTAGGTATATTTTTTGTACGAATATATTGAATTGATAGAAAAGTTAATCTTTTTGTAAAGAAAAAGTATAAGACACTTAATGAAAAGTAGAATAGTTTTCAAAATGATCTTAAGAAAACATGGTTGACATCTAAATAGTTAGTGAGATGTGTTCATTTATAGTTTTAGGTTTATTGCGCAAATAAATTTCTATACACGAGAAGTTAGTGCTTCGAAAGTAGAATTTGTTACGTCTCACTAGTGCATCAGAGTGCCTAGATGAGGTACGTGATAGTCCACTATCACTAGGGCACATAAGCCTAGTGGCAAGAGATGGTTGTCTCCTCTTTTAGGTGTGTCATTCACCTCATAGGTGGTTACTTGGATTAATTAAGAATTCAATGAAAAAAAACTCAAAATTATTAAAGGTTTGTGGATCTAATGAAATTGGACATTACATATTTTCATTTTATTTTTATTTCAGTTGGCATATATTTCATCTACCTTATTTCATACTTATATTTGTTGGCTATTGATAAATATTAACCCTCTAGTTTATTCATGTGTTTAGACATTCCAAATTATTACCTTATGATTAATTGTATTTTTGAAATTCCTTCTAGAACTATTTGGATATAAATTATATAGTCACAGTAGTAGTTTGGTGACTAGTTGTTCTATTTCTTTTGGTGTAGATTATAAGGCAAAAAAAAATTTGATTGCTTCGTAGCGGTAGTTTGGATTAATGTACTTGAATAATTTATTTTATTATTTATGCATGTTGATTTATGTCATTGATTTGAACTGAAAATTTTAAATATATACATGAGAAGTCAAGAAAGATAATCTATAATATGTGGTTGATTTATGATTTTATTATTGGGATCTAGGTAGGAAATCTTATTGGAATCAAGTCAAACATAGTTTAATATTTTTATTTTTATTTGAATTTTATTAATTTTGATTTAGTTAAGTGAAAATTTGAAATTCACCTAAATAGTGACATTGTCGCTAAGGGTTACCAATGTATCAAATCGGGCACGGCTCACCTTAAAATAAAGTCAAACGTAGTTTTATATTTGAATTTAATTTTAATTTTAATTTAATTAAGTAAAAATTTAAATTTCTCTTAAATTGTGACTACACCCTGAGGAGTTGCCTATGTATCCAATTGGGCATAAGACTATATTAGAATTAAGCCAAACATAGTTCAGTATTTTGTTTTCATTAAAATTTTAACACAAGTAGGATTTTTCTTTAAGCATATTTTTTTATTTATAAAGCGTTCATTGAAGATCTCTTATTGACCATTCTTTAATCATTTATGAACTCTCAGTCATGGAATTTAAAGTGGATGGACCTTTTAGAGTAAATTTTATTTGGCTTTTGAAACTTTACGAAACAGCAACTTGGGTTACCAATATTTCAAGTGCCAAGCAATTTGCTAAAATGGACAGCATTCGTAAAGCTAAATTTAACACTGCATGATTAATTTCAACGGCTACAAGAACTAATTTAAAGCTTATGTCAAAAAATTAGTTAACAGCGACTAGTAAAATTTTAAAGTCATCGGCTAAATTAACCGACAGGGGCCAATAAACATTTTAAGCCAACTGGGGCTAAATTTAAAGTCAAATGCAAATAAATAAAATTTAAACCCAACAATGGCTAGATTTAATTTAAATCCGACAGCATCTAAGTTTAATTTGAAGTCAACTGCGACTAGATTTAATTTGAAACCAATAGTAGCTAGATTTAATTTGAAGCCAACAGCAGCTAGATTTAATTTAAAGTCGACAACAGGTCAATTTTGTTAGTCCTAGGCAACCTAAAAGGGAGTAAATTAGATTTTAAAGCAATAATAACAAATTTAAAAACCTTTCTAAAAACTTTTTAATTTTACAAACAAATATAGGAAATAATATATCAACAATGAAATTAAAGAGGTTAAGGAGAGAAATTGGAACCAGATACCGAGATTTATAGTGGTTCGGCTTCTTCCAAGCCTACGTCCACTCCCAAGACTTTTCTTGAAAATTTTTACTATTTTCGCATGCTTCATAGGCACATTCAAAAATCTTTACAGCTTGAAAAGATTTCTACAAATAATTTTCTATTTTTCTAAACACTCTTAAATACTTCTTTAAGAAGTTCTCACATTCTCCTAAAAGATCACAAGGGTGACTCACCCTTTATAATAAATAAGAATTTGAATTAGATATTCACTAACAATCACTCCTTACAATGATGAGAAATAAATAAGTAAGGAAGTGAGAGTATTAGGGCTGGAGGAGTAAATAACAATAAATGTTTCAATGCGGGATTTGAGCTTTCAATTCAATCAATAGAATAGAATCTAGGAGTTTGAAATTTTAAAAATTAACTCTTTATATAGCTCACTGAAGTAAATGACCGTTAGTGGATTGCTAGGAGTAATAAATGCTCTGAAAAAATTACCATTTGAGCCAGTGCGTATTTTGAGATTCATTGCGAGTGTCGACACAAAATCCTTTAGTGTCAACCCATTTTGGTCTTAGCCTTGGTTCTTTGGCAAACATGTCAACTCCGTGCTTCATTGGTTTCGACCTTATTTTTATATTTTTTTCACCCACACAGTGGTGTCGTGTAACACTATGATCCTTCACATGACAATGATATTGTCCACTTTGGGCAAAATCCTCATGATTTTGTTCTTCCCATGGGGTTAGCCATAATTGCATTGCTTCCGCGTAAGTATGCTTAACTGCGGAGTTTTACGAGGGTCTCTACCACCTGAAAAAATGTCTCGTTGAATGTAAGCGTCCAAAGTTTTTCTTTTATAGTCTAGGAACTCTCTCTTCCTTTTCGATGTGGGATACCAGGATGTTAGAGTTGGTATACTGAAAACTATATTTTTAGTATTTAATTTTATTTTTAATAAAATTATTTTTACATTTTATGAGAATATTTATAAATAATATATGTATATTATTTATTTGTTATGCATGGATGTCCGATATTCTGTATTGTATTTAATCTGGTGTATAGAGTACGGTTTACACACAGAAGACCAGATTTTAAGTTCTTTCAGAATATAGGTTTTATGTTCACAGTTTAGATGAAAATGAACATACCATCGGTACAACTGTGACACAGAATTTTAGTAGGTCTGTCTTGATGACGGGGAACAGATAATAGCGTCGTCTATTGTTTCGGCTCTCTTTACTAGTACACTTTGTGTGTATTGAACGGGGCATTTGGGGTAATTAATTTAGCACCGACTACTGACTATATAAATTAATTCACACCACAAGGTTATTATGAATAGGGTTTATCCTCTTAATCCGAAAATAATTATTGATTTGCATATATTTAATATTCGTTATTTTGATTCATCAGATGGTGCGATTTTATATGGGTCTATATTCCCGGTGAGTTGGATAGCGATATTATTTATTTGGTAAATATTAATTATTGACGAAATTCACGTCCCGAAAGATCGAGATTGACGATACCCATTAAGGATGCTTATAAGTTTTGACCGGACCAAACCCTGCAGGTGAATTTAATTATCCGGTGGCCAAATAAGTTAAGCGGAAGAACTTAAGGAACATGAAGATGCCAATTAAATTAAATTATCAGTAATTAAATTTAATTAGCGGGTATCGAAAATCTTAACGTGAGGAAAAAGTGTAAGCCTTTAATAATAAGAGCTCAATGCAAAAAGATTTTGAGATTATATGTCAGAGTGCAATTATAGTTCTTTAGTGGTGTGAACTGTAATTCAGTGTTTAATAAAAATTGCATAAACTGCTGCGTCTTTCCATAATTGCAGAAACCGCCCGTAGGTATCTGTGTTCCATTGGAAGTCTTACTTATAATTACTCCCTAGGTCCCTGCTGTAACCCTATATATATGCGGGTAGGCTGAACCAGTTTATATTAATTTTCATATCATTCTTGATATATTATTTTTGTCTGTAAAGACTTAAAAAAATATATCGAGGTTTTGCTGGTATAAGTTCTCGGAGGATCGTAGCCCACACTACGTTCGAGGATCGTATAAGGGAAGACGGTAGAAGATCTGACAGGAGCTTCAACTCGGAATCAAGTCGTAGTTAAAAATTAGATCTACAAGAAGTATTCTTCTAAATTAACTTTGGTTGCATGAGTTTTATTTTTGATCGTTCGACGTCAAATTTTTTATCTGAAGCCCATTTCGGCGCTTGCCCGTCTAGTTAATTTTTTATCGATTAATCGTTTTTAAAAATAAAGATATTGGCAGTATTACCTCTAACATAGGATATCACATGTCGACTCATGAAACTTTTGGTGTTGACTCATGCGTTTCTTCTGTTTTTTAGCTGAGACCTTGGTGTCGACTCATATCGGAGTTGGTGTCGACTTAAGGCTTTATAGTCTGCTCATGGTGTCGACTCAAGTCTTCATTAGTGTCGACTCTGTTAAGAGACTTTAGCTACAAGAAAAACGGTGTCGACATATCTTTACTTTGGTGTTGACCATTTCAGTGAGACTTAGCTACTAAAAAAATGGTGTCAACCCTTCTTCGACTTGGTGTCGACCTTGAAAGTCTGACTTGGCTACTAAAATTTCGATGTCGACCCTTCTTCAATTTGGTGTCGACCGAAACTGCTTGTTCCTAAATGGTGCCTTTGTGTCGACTCAATGCTTTATGGTGTCAACACTTTTAGATTAGTGTCTGAGGAATGACTTGAAGTCTTGGTGTTGACCCGTTACTCTTTGGTGCTAACATGTTGAGTTTCTCGAATGGTATCTAGGTGTTGACTCATGTAACTTTGGTGTTGACGAATAGAACCTGTCGTCTAGAACCCGGAGGATCACTTAGTGTCGACTCATATGTGTGTTAGTGTCAATACAAGCCGAGTCATGTCAAGGTACTGAGGTGTCGACCCATTCTACATAGGTATCGACTCAACTTGGATCATAGTGCAATACTAGAGATGTCGATCCAAACTTATTTGGTGTCGACACACCTGAGTTCCTAAAACGTCTCAGGCATAACTGTTAAGGTGTTAACTCTAAATTTCAATGGTGTCGATACACTTGAGTTTGTCAAGTATGCTTTACCTTAAGATATCGACCCAAAAGTCAATTGGTGTCGACACAAAATGTTCTGCTAAAAAACATTAAGTGTCAATCCATTTGGCACAATCTGTCAGCATAAATGGTATAAGATGTCGACTCATTTAACATGTAGTGACAACACAACTTTTTTAAAAATAATTAAATATAATCTTTTTAATTCATTTAATTAGAAAATATAAATCAATAAAATCATCAAAATCTATTTAAAATACCCTTATGCTAACAATCTCCAATTTTTTTATGATGATAACATTTTTCTAGAAAACATTTGAAAAGATTTTGAACAATGGTACTCCCCTGAACTTTATGCCTTTAACAACATATACTTGAATCAAAATAGGCATACAATAGTTCATAATACTTAATCAATATTGCAACAATAATCACAATATGAAAATTAATCAATACTTGAAACTTAAGAAACATGATTTCCAATCACCAGCCAACAGGTATAAGAAAAATCTTTCAAATTTACCATTCTAAACATAAAACAATGATTCCATACAAACAACAATTGATACATCAACCAACAACCTTAAAATATTTTAAAAAACATCCAACAATCACAATTAAGATCCAACATTCACAGGTAAGAGATTTAAAAACAACAACCAATCATTTACAAAAACCATCAAAATAGAAATGATAGAAATGTATGTTTAAAGTATATCTTCACATTCAAAAAACTTCATCTTCATTTCTTCTTTTTCTTCTCTTCCTTCTTCTTCTTTTTCTTCTTCTTTTTCTTCTTCTATGTTTTCTCCTTTTCCTTCTCCTCTTTTGTTATCATCAAAAATCATCCATCTGTCGTTTGAATGCCTTCTTCTCTTCTTGCTTCTTCTTTCTCTCTGTTTCCTTTTCCTTGGATGTAAAAGCTCTTTCATCATCTTTCTCCTTAGCTTCCATGGCTGCAAAGGTTGCAGCGAGGGCGAGGTTTGCTTCTCGGTGAAGTCTGGCTTCTTTTTTTTCCTTGGTCTCCTTGGACTTGAACTGGTTAGCCCAGGCTTCCTTGAGCCATTAAAGATGCTCATTCACCTTCCTGATATTCTGTTGAACACCCATCACTACTTCTTTATTGTATTCCTTGCAGATCTAGTATAGAATATTCTAGTTGACTAAGACAATGGAGTTAACACTTTTTTTCATGTTTTGACTTAGGATTGTCCTAGCCTCACAAGCATTATGGACTTCCTTCCCGAGGTTTTTGTGTTTGCCACTAATAAGAACAACAGAAGGTCATGCATGTTAGCATCAACCTTCTCATGAAGAGATGCTATAGAAGAACTCATGGTCTGAACAAGGGGGGTGAGTTCAGCCATTTGATGAGAGGAAGGAGACTCAGATTGAGCAGAGAATGAGGCACCAAAGAGAGGAGGAGGAGGAGAGAGCGAGGAGATCAACTCTAAGAGGAGGAGGAAGAGATCTGGGAGAGAAAGTATCAAAAGGAACAGGAGAAGTGGATCGAGGAGGAGGTGGAAAAGGGTTCCTACTAGTTTAAGGATTAGCAAACAAAGGGAGGCAAGACTAGCTTTCTTGGTGGTCCAAACACCATTCACGTGGGTAATTTGCATATGCTTAAGGGTAGTTTTATTATATAGGTCATGCTTTGAAAAGGGAATTCCTTTCTCCTTTGATAAATCAACATCGAAGCGTCAAAATACCCTGGTAAGGTACATCCCACGAGGGAGAGAGGTGTTTGATTTGGTGTGGGATTAAAGCATATCAGAAATAAACAGATAACCAAGGTCGAATTTGTGGCCTTCAATGATGCACCGTGTGACGTAGACATGTATGAAAGAAACATCCTCAAACTTTCTAGATTTGGACAGAAAGATGTGATTGATAAAATGGTGGAGGAGTCTCATTTATGGGTTCAAGGAGTTGGCCTCTAAAGGCTTGGTAGGATCAACAACATCAATATCAAAAATCTTCTTGATAGCATCATGGAAAAAGAAATTTTCAATGGTTCTTTTCTTCCTATGGCAAGGAGTGAAAAGTTCGGCTATTGAGTAGGCTGAGAATGGTATTCAGGGTTTCCGAAGTGAGATGAATATCAATATCATTCACCCAAGTGATGATAGTGATGTTGGTGAAGGATCAGTCACTTTCATGTAACTGTAAAAGAATTTGACCAGAGTGGGCTAGTCGTGGTCTCGGATTTGTAATAAATCCATCCACCCAAGGGTGGAGAACCACTCTAAGGAATGCATTTCAATAAAATCGAAGAAATCGAAATCAATTAAGCGACCAGAGATTACCTTGCGATTTACGAAAGAGGCAAAGTATAAATTCTTGAATTTGGTGAATTGGAACTTGAGGGTGGTGTCGATACCCATCTTTGTGTTCAGCACCGCTGTGGTCTTCTTCTTCTTCACCACCTTAGGATTTGAACATTCACAAGCAAGAGGTCGTTTGCTTCCTTTGCCCATGGTGCAAGGTGGCATTGATGAAGGGAGGTGTTGATACTAGGGTTTTGAAGGTTTGAGGGGACAAAGAGGGAGAGAGGAAGCGAAGGGACAGTTTGAAAATTGAACGGTTGAGCGTGAATGAAAAAATGAGAGAAAATTGCCTATATATACTTTACAAAATGTGTCGACACATATCTATGGGTGCCGACACTTTTCACGCAACACAAGGGGGTGTTTAAAAACAGAAATTGTGTCGACACTGTTTTAACATAGTATCAACACTTTCGGCTCATTGAGTTGACACTTCTCATTGGTGGGTCGACACAAATTTTACCGAGAGCAAGATATCGAATTATGTCGACACTATATAGCTGGGAGTTGACACTTTTTTCAAAATGTGTCGATATCATATAGCGTTTGTGTCAACAATTTTACACATATGTCGACACTTTTTAATATTGTGTCAACACTTTTCACACAACAATTTAAAACATGAAAAGTATTGAATAAGCATGGTTAGAATGGCATATAAACATCAATTTGGAGCACATAACATACCAAGTTCCCTTTTGATATAACAAAATCTTTCTTCATTTAGAGGTTTGGTAAAAATATCAGCAAGTTGGTGGTCTGTGCCCACAAATTTAAGTTCTATATTTTTTTTTTGAACATGATCTCTAATAAAATGATGTCTGATCTCTATATGATTCGTTCTAGAGTGTTTTATAGGATTCTTGAATATATTAATGACACTAGTGTTATCACACTTAATGGAAATGTGATCTAAGCATACACTCTAGTCTTCTAATTGTTATTTCATCCAAAGAACTTATGCACTATAGGTACCAGCTGCAATGTACTCATCCTCAGCTGTAGATAAGGTTACTGAATTCTATTTTTTACTAAACTATGATATGAGTGAGTGTCCTTGGAATTGACATGTTCTACTTGTACTCTTCTTATCAATTTTGTAACCGGCAAAGTTTGCATCAAAATAGCCAAATAGCTCAAAGGCTATTCTTTAAGATATAATAATCTTAGATTTTGTATACCTAAGAGATATGTAAAGATGCACTTAACCGCAGTCACATGAGATTCTTTAGGACTAGCCTAAAATTTAGCACATGTGCATACACTAAATATTATATCAGGTTTACTAGCAGTTAAGTAAAGTTGAGAACCAATCATACCTATGTATCTCTTTTCGTCAGCTATCTTACCATTTTCATCTTTGTCAAGTTTTGTTGAATGGCACATAGGAGTTCCCGTTAATTTTGCATTTAGCATGTCAAACCTCTTTAACAAGTCTCTGGTGTACTTGGACTAGTTTATGAAAAAAATTTCTTGAGTTTGTTTAATTTGAAGTCCAGGGGAGTAATTGAGCTCACACATTATGCTTATTTCAAATTCTCTCTGCATACACTTTGCAAAGTCCTTATAAAGAATTTCATTAGTTGAACCAAAAATGATATAATCTATATAAATTTGTACAACTAGCACGTTTTTTTCTTTAAACTAGATAAAAAAAGTTATATTAATTTTGGCTCTTGAAAACTCATTTTTAATTAAGAATTTACTAAGCCATTAATGCTAAACTCTTGACGTTTGCTTTAAACTATAGAGAGCCTTGGTGAGTTTGTAAACATGATTTGAGAAATTTAGATATTTAAATCCAGGAGATTGTTTAACAAAGACTCTATCAGAAATAAAACCATTTAGAAAGGCCATTTTAACATCCATTTGATAAAGTTTAAAAATTTTAAAGCATGCAAAAGCAAGTTACATCATAATGGTTTCGAGCCTAGCCACAGGAGCAAAAGTTTTATCAAAATCATTACCTTCTTCTCGATTTCAACCTTGAGCTACCAATCGAACTTTGTTCCTAAAAACTACTCCATTCTCATCCATTTTGTTCTTAAAAATTTATTTTGTACCAATAATGGAGTGATTCTTTGGTTTTGGGATTAAAGTCCAAATTTTATTTATTTCAAATTAGTTTAGCTCATCTTGCATAGCCAAGATTCAAAAATTATCGTTTTCAATTTTTTCAGAATGTTTTGGTTCAATCTGGAAAATAAATACTAAATTACCATAAATATTATGTAGAGAAGATATAGTTTTCATACCTTAAGCTGCGTCACCAATGATTAAATCTTTTGGATGACCATGAGCATACCTTCATTCTTTAGAAAGATCTAAATTTTTCTAGTGTGAAGGACTTGTAGCTTGTTGGTATGTATTTTTCTGCTCATTTTTATCTTCACAAATTTTTTTAAAAGAACCAAGATTAGTTTCATTAAAAATATGTATAAAATTTTCAACAATTATGGTCATTTTGTTGAAAACTCTATAGGTTTTACTAGATATAGAATAACCCAAGAAAATACACTCCTTAGATTTTATATCAAGCTTGTCTAAAAATTCTTTATTGTTATTTAAAATAAAACATTTGTATCCAAAAGTATGAAAATAACTGATGTTGGATTTTCTTCCAAGGGTGACTCACCATTTACAATAAATGAGAATTTGAATAAAAAATTCACTAACAATCACTCCTTACAATGATTAGAAATAAATGAGTAAGGAAGTGAGAGTATTAGGGCTGGAGAAAATAGCAGTAAATGCTTCAATAAGAGATTTGAGCTTTCAATGCAATCAATAGAATAGTGTCCCGGAGTTTGAAACTCTGAAAAGTAACTCCTTATATAGCCCACTAAAGTAAATGACCGTTGGTGGATTGATGGAGGTAATAAATGTTCTCAAAAAGTTACCATTGGAACCAACACGTATTTTGAAATCCGTTGCAGGTGTCGACACAAAATTCTTTGGTGTCGACCCATTTTAGTATTGGCCTTGGTTCGTGGGAAAACATGTTGACTCAGTGCTTCGTTGGTTTCAAACTTATTTCTGCATTTTTTTCACCCACACAGTAGTATCGACTCATGAAACTTTTGGTGTCGACCCATGCCTTATTCAATTTTTCAGCTGAGACCTTAGTGTCGACTCATATCAGAGTTAGTGTTGACTCAAGGCTTCATAGTCTGCTCATGGTGTCAACTCAAGTTTTTGTTGGTGTCGACTCTAATGAGAGACTTTAGCTACTGAAAAAATGGTGTCAGCACATCTTCACTTTGGTGTCGACCTTTCTTCGATTTCGTGTCAACCTTGGAAGTCTGACTTAGCTACTAAAATTTCGGTGTCGACCCTTCTTCGATTTGGTGTCGACCCAAACTCCTTGTTCCCGAAGGGTGCCTATGTGTTGACTCAGTGCTTTATGGTGTCGACACTTTTGGATCAGTATTCGGATGTCACGAGGCGACACTTTAATGACGTAGCGGAATTTTTTTCTATGTGGCATTCGAACTCCACTAAGCCTGAATTCGCCTATTCTTCGATAATTCGAATGTTTTTTGTTACTCGGTCTTCAAATTTCTTTTCAAGGGCCCATACTTTATCAAGTAAGAACAAACTCCTCTCATAGAAGTCTCATATAACCAGGATACCACCTGACGACCTAACATCCCAAGTTGCAAATCGAACAGCACAATAACTTCCTTGCACCAAACTCGTCCTAAGCAAGGCACTCGCCCAACTGAGGTCCCGTATCCGTTAAGCTAACAAGTAGCACGCCCGTGTTGACATTGATGTCCAACTTAGCTGACAAGCTTCTCATCGTGTAACGGGTCTATATAGCTCGTCTGCGTAAGTCAAGGGTGCCTCATACCCTATATGACACACGGGATCACTCTCGTGCCCATGACGATGTCCTTATGCGCACACGCATGCTAATCAATGCACATTACGCGTCACCCGAGCAAGGCAATGTCGATTCTTAGGCCGTAAGTGCATTATGCTACTTCGCTCATCAAGTTACTCGACTCGTTTCATAAGCTTATACTTCTAACAATAGCATTCAAATGTGACTCTAGTTGCAAGCCACTCATCTTTGGCTAGAGGACCCCTACAAGCAATGTCGAACCCATAACATGCAAGTAGGTCGGCACACGAGGTCATTTGGTGGTACCTTGATAGCCTAATCGAGTTAAGACACTCAAATAAAAAAGATAGCCAGCGGGCAAGCGAGCCGATGTCCACAACCTCCTCCTCGAGTTCTGCGCGCAATGTCTAAAGCCATCACGGGTCGTCCCAGTTAACATCGTCCATAAGGTGCTCGTGCCCACATGAAGACCCTGAGACACCTTTCTTTGCTGCCTAGAGCTCGTCCCCAAAGTTGCCATGGGGTTGTCCACTCCAATGCCTAGTGACGACACAAGCGAAGACTGGTAGCTGGCACACCATTATCCCCCTTATAATAACTTTCTTAGCCATCTCCATCTTGACAAAAGGAAACATCAAAATGTTTAAGGAGTCATACTGAATTTTCAAAAATATTATTTATTTTTAAAAAATTCTCAAATTTTGGCCCAACACTTTTGTCCAATAGATGAAGGTACCATAACAATCTCAACTCTATCGGACATCGTTTGGGGCTCGAAACCCAATGCCAAACTATTGCACGCCATGCCTAGGAGCCGGACTGCGCTGCCTGTGCACGTCCTACTCTGCGCCCCAAACTGTCTGCGTTACGCCTTGCCACGTGCGCGCACCCTTTGCGCCACACGCTGTCCTGCGCCCCTGCGCGCTGCCATTGCTTTATACTACGCTGCTGCATGTCATATGGTCTTATTAGGGCATCGTGACACGTTCTAGGGCAATGTTGCTAGTACTCATGTGCACCGTTGTGGGCCTTCTCTAGGCTGCTTTTGCCACGACCACACGACGTCACTAGATTGGCCTTATCAAAGAGAAATTCGTGACATCGGAGAATGACTTGAAGTCTTGGTGTCAACTCGTTTCTCTTTGGTGTCAACACGTTGAGTTTTCCAGATAGGGTTTAGGTGTCGACTTATATAACTTTTGTGTCAACACATCGAACCCGTCGTCTAGAACCCGGAGGATCATTTGGTGTCGACTCATATGTGTGTTTGTGTCGACACAAGTTGAATCCCGTCAAGGTACTGAGCTGTCTACCCATTCTGCATTAGTGTCAACTTAACTTGGATCCCAATCCAAACTACAGGTGTCGACCCAAACTTATTTTGTGTCGGCACACCTGAGTTCCTGAAACGTCTCAAGCAAAGCTCTTAAAGGTGTCGACCCTAAACTTCTATGGTGTCAACACACTTGAATTTGTCAAGCGTGTTTTGCCTTAAGGTGTCAACCTTAAAACCAATTAGTGTCGACATAAAACGTTCTGCTCAAGAACAATAAGTGTCAACCCATTTGGCGCAATATGTCAATACAAATAACATAAGGTACCGACTCATTTGACATGTAGTGACAACGCAACCTTTTTAAAAATAATTAAATATATCTTTTTAAATCATTTAGTTAAAAAATGTACAGTAATAAAATCATCAAAGTCTATTTAAAATGTCCTTAGGCTAACAAATTTAATCTGAAGCCGAAAGCGGCGAAATTTAATTTAAAACTAACAGCAGGCAAAGTAATTTGAAGCCGACAACTGGTAGAATAAATTTGTAGCCGACAATGGTTAGATTTAATTGAAAGTCGACAGCGACTTGATTTAATTTGAAGTCGATTGCGGCTAGATAAAATTAAAGTCGATAGCGGCTAAATTTGTATTTAAACCAATGTGGGCTAAATTTAATGTGGATAATGAAGACAAAATCTAAAGTCAACAGTGGTTAAATCTAATTTAAAGCTGACAACGTCCAGATTTAATTTAAGCCAACATAGGCTAAATTTATTGCAGATAGCGACAACATAAAATTTAAAGCCGATCGACTGCGGCTAAATCTAATTTAAAGCTGATAGTAGCAAGATTTAATTTTAAGGTGATAGAGACATTTTTTAATTTAAAGCCGACAGCGACTAGATTTAATTTAAAGCTGATGGCGGCTAAATAAAAATATTTTTTAATGAACCATTTAATGGCTTTTGTCGTGGTTAAATCACGTTCTAAAAAATATATTTTTAGAAAACTTAATAATGTCTAGAACAGTGTAAAGGGATCAAATTTTCAGAAAATAATGATAGTACATGCGAATTGAATCAAGCACAACGCGGGACAGGATCTACAGCATTCAAAAAAATTGTACAACGTCATTCCGTCCGAACTGATGGAAGAAGCATCCGAACGAAAGCCGTACGAAAAAGTGAACTTTTTCTTGAACTCCGAAACATAAACCCGCTACACTTACAAGGTGAAATAGGTATTAAACCTGCGTGATCTCTCTAGTTTGATTATATTTCTGTTCTTGAACTTGAATTCGATGATTAACTCTACAAAAAATTGGTAATTTTTTCTCCATTTAGATATTCTACTGTATTCTCAATCGCTGAAAACAAGAACAAAGTGGGTTCTGATTTTTTTTGTTCCTAACCTTGTTTGTCTACCTCTTTTTTTTTTCTCTGGTTCTCACAATCTGTGGAATCCCTAAGAGACTTAATGATTTCTATCATATTTGGCGACTAGGATTATAACAGCATATATATTGGTTACAGTAGAGATCTAAGGAGTAAATAAAACATGGGCTTCTAACATAATTAGAAAAAATCTACTTCAATCCAGAAGTAATTTCTTAAAAATATAAATTACAAATCATACCACTAAAGAATTGTAATTGCAATCCCGGTCTTATTTTAAAAATCAAACTTTTGAGATCTTATTATTAAATGCTTATTATTCTCCCTATGTTAAGATTACAGATACCCGTCGGTTAAATTAAATTACTGACAATTATATTTAATCAACTCTTTATTAATTTCACAAGGTTAACTTATTTGATATAGCGGATTATAAAATTTACCTGCAGAGTTTAATATAATCAAAATTTATAGGATTTCTTAATGGGATATCAACAATCCTTTACCAAGCCATGAATTCCATCAATAATTAATGTTCACCATATATGTAATGTCGTTTGTCAATTTATCGGGATTATTGGCTTATAAAAGATCGCACCCTTTAATGAATCAAAATAAAGAATATTAAATATATGTGTCTAATAATTATTTCGAGATTAAGAGTATAAATACTCATAATAACCATGAGGTGTAAATTAATTTATATAATTTGTATAAAATTAATTACCTTAATATGATCATGTTCAATACACACAAAGTATACTAACACAATAACTTAGAACAATTATCGAAACAATTATTGTTCCCTATAATCAAGACAAATTTATTAAAAGACTGTGCTACAGCCGTAATGATGGTGTGTCTAATTTCATCTAAAACACTGAATCACAAACTTATATTCTATAAGAACTGATAATTTAATTTTCTGTGTGTAAACTAAACTCTACACACTAGATTAAATATTATATAAAATAAAAGATATCAATGCAAAATATTAAATAAAGAATAAAGCGCATATACTGCACATACAGATTTTCATTAAAATAAAAAAAATAAAATAAAAACAATACCAAAAATTTAATATATGATTTTTAGTATATAACCTTAACACACTGTTCGACAGTTTTTATCATAGTTGAAACTGGTTCCAAGGGGATATATTTAAGAAATTTAATAATATCTATAATACTATTCAATGATTTTTGTCGCGATTAAAATTGGTTCTAAAAAGATATTTACGACAAACGTAAGAATATTTAGAACAATGATCAATGATTTTTGTCACGGTTGAAACGAGTGTTAAAAAATACATTTTTTAATTCACAAACACGATTTATGAAAAATAGAGAAAGAGAAAGAAAGGAAAAAATATATATAAATAAAGAAAGAGCAGAAAGAGAGAGAGGGAGAGAGCATTGTCACATAATCTTTTTTTCTTTTTCTTCCCTTTTATGTTCTTCTAACTTCTTTTTCTACAGCTTTTTTTTTCTTCTTCTTCCCCAAATGCTTGCAAAATTGTTTCTTTTTTGGGTAAATTATACTGACCTCTCTTGATATTCACAAAAATATTAACTATTTTTTTTATAGTTTCTGAAATATCATTAACCTCTCATATAATTTAGTTTTTGCATTAAATTAGTTCAATCATCAAATTTTCGTTACTACTTAACAGAAAAATTATTTTTTAATATATATATTTTTATTAGAAAATAATATATTAAAACTATTTTTCATCAAAAACTATTTTTATTATTATATAAAAAAATAATATATTATTTTCTATACATTAAAGAATAATTTTTCCATTAAGTAGTAATAGAAATTTGACGGTTAAACTAATTTGATGCAAAAATTAAATTAAAAGAGTAATTAATAATATTTTAAAAATTACATAAAAAATAATTAATATTTTCATAAATTTTAAGAGAAGTCAGTGTAATTTACCCTTTCTTTTTTGTTTTCTAATGCCTTTGTGCACCACTGATTTTCCCAAATGCCCAAGTATTCTTTATATAGGCAAAATGTAGTGGTTGATTTTCTTTATGGGTGAAAGTGGTTAAGTTAAGAGTTGGGATAACAAGTGGTTTTCCAAAACCACTTATACACATTCACGTATGCACTTTTTTACAGAGGACCCATTTGGTATTCAGTTTTGGTAGAAAGAGAACATGGTCCTCTACTTCCTTTTTTAGAAAAAATTAAGAGAATTAATTATTTTTTAATTTTTAAACTACCATTTAGATTAAAACATTTATTCCTTTTAAAATTTGAAATTTATATTTCAACAGCTACCGAAGGGAAAGTTGCTTCACACTACGAGGGCTACGTTTACAACCAAAGGAAATTTTGTTTCGACAAGTTGAGATTTTTCGAGTGTGTTTGATCTTAGAATTTTTAGCTCACCGAGATAGGATTCTAGACTATTTTTAAATAATTGGTGTTTATATGTGATTACGTGCTCTCTTTTCCTTAAAATGCCATGAGATTTACATTTGAATATAATACCTAACCTTATGATGAAAATGCATAAAAAAATATTCTTAGACGGATAAATGACACATGATTATGTTGGAAATTGATTTTTGTGATTGTGAATTGTGCACAAGATTGTGTTGTGATGAAAATAATAGTTTAAGTTAATGTACCGAGGTGAATTGATGAGAATAAGTTGGGCTCGACTCGTTCTGTAGTGAAAAACAAAAACTTGCTCAAGATTGAGTGTTATACGCATCGGGTTAGCCTCTGAAAAAAAGTGCGATTGTGTTAGCAAATCATGAAACCTATGAGTTGCCAATCGGCGCCTTGTGATATTCTAGTTGTGAGGGTAATATATAAGAATTTGTAATTGACAGTTGATACCTAGTGTGGAAATACGGTACTTATAACTAAACCCATATGTTGTGATTGTTGAGAATTGATGGAAATCATAAATCAGACTTTTGTGGATTTTGAAACTCTTTGAAAGGATTGAATTACATGAATAGTTGTTACATGAATTTTAGAAAAATCAAGTTGAGCACTCCTAAAATGTTGTTGTTTTATGTAAATTGTCAATCACATGTGGTACATTGTTCATGGTTAGTTAATTTATTTATTAGATTTCGACTCACGTTGTTTAAACACATTTCAAGTGTTAGAGAAAATCATTTGACATAGAGTAATCAAAGAAATGTCTGTGATAGTTTTTGTAACGAAGATGAAACTTTGTAATTATATTTTGGATCAAGAATATGGTTTTGTAAGGTCTTAAAGCCAAATTCTTATAATTTTTAGATGAATGGTTTGTATTGCAAATTCTTTTTTTGGGTAATCAAATGTAATTCCATAGCTCTAATATCTTTCTTTTGCATAAAAATGGGCATGGAATGGTGCTAGATTACACAACGAACAAAAAAATTAAAGTTGGCGTCGAACAGCTCGAAGGACCACTCGAGCAGTCCATTGAGAGTTTCGATTTCTGTGTTGCAGGTTTGTTGTGAGCAGTTTTAGACCGCTCAAGCGATCTATTGCGGGGTCCCAGTTTTACTTTATTATTTTAAAACCTACGCATCTTTTTAATCTTAACTCCGAATTCGGTTATTTTTATATCCAAATTGAAGTCTCAAAAATTTACTTTTCAATATTCCATCCTTAAATTAATATTTCTTTTCGTAGAAAAATTTATAATTGAAAAATGGAGGATATGTCGGTTTTCTTCACTCATTTTTCATATATTCTTTGATCGTATTTCTTCAAAAATGTTTTATTCAACACTTTTAAACCTTTTTATCAAAACACTTATCCCTTGGGTCATATGCATAACTTTCATCTTTGGGTTTCTTGGAGTTGGGTTTCGGCCCGGGTAGTGACTCTTATTCTCTATTTTTGACCCGCGATTTTCACGTGACCTTTCATTGACTGTTGACCTTGTCATTTCGTAACTTTTATTTCATTCTTGTATTCTTCTTATCATTTCATCATTTGGAACGCCATGTCTTGGTTTGTGGAGTGTGACAAAGACACTTATAAAAGGTATGAATTATTTTATTATATAAATTTATGTGTATATAGAGAAAGAGTGCTATATGTGAAAATTTAGCGAATATTTTTAAAAAAAATATGAGTTATTGTATTAAAGAAAAAAAGAAAATTAAGTATGCACTTTATTTTTGAATTATATGGTATGCACTTTATAAATTCAACCATATAAATTCATTACTAAATCATCTACATTTATAATGAAAAGATTATATAAATTCATAAATCAACAATCACATAAATTTATAAACTTTAAGCATAACATTTTAAAGTTAATTGGTTTTGGGTCTTACTTTTAGAAATTGATTAGAGTAAGGTTCTACGACAAATTAAATATTCTATTAGGACCTATTTTTAAAATTTTTAAATAATCAGGACTATTATGCCCTTAAAAGATTCGTTTCAAATCAGTATACATGGTTTCCATAAATTAGATTCTTATTCTTTTAAAAACCAACGCTACTTCTTACGCTGGTTTGAGATGCTGAATATAAGAGATATATCCTTGCGGGAAAGTTGTAGATTTTGGGAGATTTTCATTTTTGAATGGTTGGCATTTTGAATTTCAATTTTCGTTTCCATCACTTTAACAAACCAACGTCACTTTTATGATTTCTCATTGAACACTTATTCTCAATGTGTAAGATATCATATTTTCATTTTTTTTTGGAGGAAATCCAATTTCTCACTTTTCATTGTCTAAAACAAATCAAAATTCTAAGTTAATTTATCATTGTGAATATTTTCAAAATTCATTGTGAATATTTTTATTTTCCAACCCATTGTAAATATAGCTCCAGATCGGAGAAATCATGGATTCACAAGCGAAGAAGTTTTTTCCCTCTTGATCAAAAATAGCAATCTCTCTCCATATCTCGTCCATGGAGTAGTACTCATTCTCTTTCTTTTCCCCCGTGTCGTCATAGAAGCTTCGTCATATGTTCTCGACGACGGCGATCGATTCCACCGGAAGTGGATCGACCGATGCCGGAGAAGAAGAACTTTTTGTAGATAGTGATGAACTTTTTGTAATCGCGTGAGAAAAACTTCGTTCTTTGTTCTCGACGATGGCGATCGATTCCACTGGAGGTGGATTGTTCCGCGCCGGAGAAGAAGAACTTTTTTTAGATCCTGATGAAGAAGGATTAGCTAGCGCAAGAACACCCGTTGAGTATTTACAACCCATTGTAAATATTCTCATTTTTCACATGTCCCATTTTGTGAACATTCCACCATCAAACGCGGATGCGACACACACGGTTGGAATCTTGGTTCTTTCGATGTTAAAGATGAAGCTAGTTTTGTGAGATCTATGGTCGGATCTATGGATCTGTATTTTTTTCTTGCTTGTTCATTAGATCTGAGTCCTAATCGAATCTGCAGTAGAATGTTCAGCTTATCTCAACTTCATATTCTCTTCTACTAGTGGAAACGAGAGAGAGAGAGAGAGAGAGAGAGAGAGAGAGAGAGAGAGAGAGAGAGAGAGAGAGCGAGAGAGAGAGAGCCGGATGTGAGACGGCGGTGGCCGGTAACAGCGCCAGTGGGGTCGTCGGAGTTGGTGGCGCACTGGGACGGCGGCGGTTGATCAGTCGGCGGTGGCGGGTGATGTCGCGCAGTGTGAAAATCTTTATATTAAACAAATTGAAATAGAAATATTACCATTTTGTTATCGCCCAATGAAAAGTAATTGAGAAGTATGGGTAAAGTAGTAATCTTATTTGAGAATATGACTGCGTTGAAAACAAAATTTGGAATGAGATCTATGTATAAACAGCTTATAAAAATAAGACTTGGGTGAAAAATTCCTAAAATTTTATTAAATTTTAGTTCTTATGAACAAGATATGAAAGATTAAGTAAGATGAAAGGTCGGTATTTTTAATTGATGTCATGTAAATATTATTATTAAAAATTATATTAACCTTTCAAAAATCACATGTCAAATAGTGGTAATGATGTATACTTGATTGATAATTTATAGAAGAAAGAGTATAAACAATAATTTGTAGAAAAAGAAAGTCAATAAGAACAAAATAATCAATTACATTCGTAATTAATAATGCGTTTTCAAGAATTGTTTACTTTTTAACTCTGTTAGTCATATTTGTTTTTGAAGTGAAAACAAAAAATGTACTAACATACTTAAAATTCTAAAAAACCAAAAAAATAAACAAAAATACCAAAACATAGCATTTAATCAAAATATACAAAAAATAACGAAATCTAATTAGAAAGCCAATACAAAGAGATTAAAAAACAAAAAGAGGAAAACGAAAGAAATTAGCAAACTGCCATTAATAGAAAGGCAAAAAAAGCATATGCAAGAAAAAACACCCAGTACAGTAAAAAATAACTTTTTACAATAAAGTTTAATTTTTTTAAGCCCATATTAATCTCATCTCGATGATTCAAACCGTTTATTTTATATAGCATTTTGACTAAACTATTTATAAAAAAATAGATTGATTAGATATCTGTACATATAGTGTCTTATAATATTTTTTTCTAAGGTATATATGATTTTAAGAATAAATAATTTATTTTATTTCAAATACATATATTCAAATTATTTATTTATTGATACCCAATTAATTTAATTTTTCATATATATTGATGATTATATGAAAAAATTCTATAAATTTTACCGTGCGATCATTAAAATAAATTTGAGGTGTGTTCATAAATTTAGAAGACAAATTTTTAACTAAATCCTAAATCTTGAGAATGTCGAGACAAAAATTAGGGACAAAAACTCTTTATATATATATAATTCTTAGATTCATTTAAATTTATTTCGATGATCAGAACCGTTTATCTTATAGAATATAATGAAAGATTATCAATATTTAAAAATTAATTGATTGAATATGTGTAAATATAATATTATAAAATATTTATTTTAACGGTATGCATACTTTTTAAAATAAATTATTTATTTTATTTAAAATAAATATGTTCAAATAATTTAATTATTAATATTCAATCAATTTAATTTTTTACACATGATATTCTCAAAGAGTTGTATGAAATAGATAATACGATTATTAAAATAAACTTGCAATATATATATATATATATATAACTATATAACTATTATAAATTAATTCATTTAAGTAAGGAGGTATAAACAAAATTTCGCCAATAAGAATAAGTAGCTTTTTGCTAAAATTAGTACATTATAGATTACAACTTGTAAAAAAAATTATAAGTGTTTCGTAAAAATTATAACTTGTAACTGAAATAGAAGATAAAATAATTATAATTTGTAAAAAAAATTATCAATATTTAAAAAAAATTAAAACTTATAATTAAAATTAATAATAAAAAATTAAAAATTAATGACCTTAGTTTTGCCAAACGCCCCCTTTAAACTTAAAATTAAAAAATGCGGGTAGGTGAAGATTTAGGCTTTAGAGCTTCTCATTTTGTTCCTCTCTCCCGTCTACAGACACTTCCAGTCTCTACACTACTCAAGTATAGTCTAGAACCTTCCGTTCCTCTCAAATATCTCCCTCTCTGGTTTGCTCTAATCGTTTCTCGTCAAGGGGTGTTCTGAGGTTTGCCCAATCTCTCTCTCTCTCTCTCTCTCTCTCTCTCTCTCTCTCTTGTGTTTTTGGTAATATATTTTCATTTCCCATTGACAAGGAATTTTTATGTTCTTTGTTATATACTTATATACTAATATTAGGGTTTCATTTTCATTGAGTTTTCTGTTTGATCCTTCTTCAAATTATAGTTTCTGGACAAAATTTGTGTTACGTATACATATTTGTATGATTTAGTGATGCTCGAGGGGTTCGAGTCTTTCCTCAGAGTTGTTTTTTGAATTGAATCATTATTTTTTTTAGATCTAATCGGTTTCGAATCAAGATATGTGGATGCGTTGATGAATCTTTTGTTGTTTACAAATCTGATTACTTTCTGTTTGTTTGCTGAGGAAACTACTAAAGAAAATGAAAGAAAGTAAAATTTAGATCCTAGTTCGCTTTATGGGGTGATGTTCTTTTCCTACTGGCTTAGCAAATGATAAGAGTTGGATTGCTGCCCTCTTCTTTGCGGCTTTAATTTAGTTCCATGTCTGATTTTATGAGAAAGTTTGATACAGCTAGAACTTTAGTTTAGGCTTTCATGGCTAATATAATCATACAGCTAACTATAAGAGAGGCCACGCTCAATTTGTTCCCATCTTGAAATTTTCTGTTGAGGATTGTATTGAAAAATTTTAAGGGTTTGCTTGTAATATTAATATACCCAATTGACTCAACATTGTTTTCGGAGAAAAGTGTGTGAGAAAAACAGAGAAGAAACAATAGACTAAGAACACCATGGGACCTCCCTATCGAGCATGTGTTACATAGTCTTGGGTAGAACTTAAACACATAAGTTAGCTATTGAGGTGAGGGTGTTCTCACGTTTATGCACTACAAACATAGTTTTAAATAGCAGTAGCGGTTGACGTAACAGTAATGGTAGCGGTGACGCGGTTTCGGGGCGAAACGGCCGTAGTATAATGGTAACGGTTCTTGGAGTCATGAATTTTTTTATTTTTTGCACAATTCAATAAAAAATAACTGATTTACATTTTTTTATTCTATAAATATATTTATTGAAGTTTAAAATAATTTTTGATGATTTTTTTTATTTTTTAGACATGATTTAATATGTTTTAATTTTTTTGCTATATAATTTAGTTAAAATTAACAGTTTAATTATTACTTTTAGTAATTAATGAATTTATGTATTATAAATTCATAATGCACAATTAAAATGTCATTAAATTTTTAATAACTATAAAGTATTATATATATTAAAGCATAATATTTAATTTGTTAATTAAATTTTAACTTTGAATTCACTATTTCAAAATATATATTGTTGTTTGAATTTTAATTTGTATAGATCTAATTTTTTTGGAGAGAGTTGTAAACAAGCATGGATCTTGAATATTTTTTTAAAAACAAAAATACTTAAACATCATATTTTCTATTTACAACATTACAAAAATTCGAATTCATAGATAGTAGATCTTCAAGAAATATGGATGTTGAATCAAACAGGTTATTTAGCTTTCAGTAAATATTTAATCTTAAAAAACTCATCAAAATTGGAAGAAAAATGAACATGTTAAAGAGTCAAAAATTGACAACGAAGAGTAAAATTAGCCGATTGTTGTCAAATTGAAGAGATTTTAAGCAAATCTCACAATGCCCAAGTAGTATTTGACTTGTTGGACTACTATGAATAATTTTATGTTGAAAATAATAGAAAACGTGTGATCTGTTGATGAAAAAACGAAACCAGAAAATTCACGATTTAAAATCTTATTACACAAGTCGTAATGGCCGTAGCGGTTCCGTAACGGCCGTAGTGGTGCCGTTTCGGCCGTAATAGTGGTATAACAGTCGTTATACTTGTGAATTTCTTTCATACCGAAAAATCGGCTGTAATGGGTAACAGTGGCCACCGAAACCGTTACGTAACGGTAATAGCCGCTTTTTAAAACTGTGACTGCAAATCATTTTTATACTCCAGCAATGTTGGACGTCTCTTCGCAGTATGCAGTTATTGAATAAAGCTACATAATAAGATCTGACCTACTTATAAAAATGGTATAGTAACCCACTTCCATTGGAGCTTTCCATTTTGGCGTATTGCAAATTAAATCACATTTGTAGAAAAAAAATGGCAGCAACTTTATTAATAACATTTTGTGGCACACTCAGGCCCATTTTCTTGAAGTTAAGCTTTGGGATAATTGGGGATTGATTATGGCGTGGTAGATCATGCGTGCAAATTTTATTTTCGACTCGATAATTACAATACTTGCACATGAGGAGAGTCTGGTCACATGTGAGAGGGTGTGGTGAGAATGTAAACAATAAAGTCCCTTTTCTTTATAATCGCTTAAGCTTTTAGATGATATTGGGGTCAACAATTTAACAAACATCATTTCAGCTATACCTTGACTACGTGCGATTATCAACATAATTCTGGGTTTATTCTTCCTTTGCAACTTTGAGCTATATTTTGTGTTTGCTTTTTTGATCTCTATGTTGTTCTTTATGCTTCTAAAGTGGCGTAAAATTCTGTATTGGTTTATATCCTATTCTTTTTCGGTGAATGAGATTTCATTTCTTATGCATGATGCTTCTGCAATAGTGTTTCTGAATTCAGTTTGTGCCTTTCTCTTATTTCACGTGTAGATCACATAGAACGATGGTGAAGGCTGTTTCTGTTCTTAGCGGCAATGAAGGTGTAAGTGGAACTATCTACTTCACCCAAGAAGGAGATGGTAATATAAATTAATTCAGCTGGTTAGCCAAAACGGTGAAACTTAATTGTTGTTTCCTTATATAACTTATTCCTCTGCATCTATACTTTCAGGTCCAACTACCGTTGCTGGAAATGTTTCTGGTCTAAAGCCTGGGCTTCATGGCTTCCATGTCCATGCCCTTGGGGACACAACTAATGGTTGCATGTCAACTGGTATTATATGCTCGAAAGACTTGTTTTTTCTCTCTTTTTTTCTTTCGATCAGCAATGAATGAAAGATAAATAGTTTTTTTAATAAAGTTTTATAAAACTCTCTCTCTCTCTCTCTCTCTCTCTCTCGCTTCTGGTCTTATTTGTATGTTTACATCACTAAATAATTTGGGCAAGTGCCCAGAATAAGAGTTCACTTGTTATGCCTACATAACTTTCTTTGTTGTGGATATTTTTGTTTTTCATTTTCTTAATTTTTAGGACCGCATTTTAATCCTGCTGGCAAAGAACATGGTTCTCCTGAAGATGAGATTCGCCATGCTGGTGATCTGGGTAACGTGACAGTTGGGGATGATGGTATGCATTGGGTTATTACAAATCTATTTCTCTTCCCTTCTGGTAGACCTGTTCAGTTGGCACTTGAGACTTGAATTTATGTAATTGGGATTGAGTTTCGCAAAGGATAGATTAAACATACTTTGGATATTTGAGCCTTCTTCATCCCTTTTAACATATTTTCATGTATCCTGTGGTTTAGGTACTGTTAATTTCACAATCATTGACAAGCAGGTGAATTCATTATCTTATTCTCATTTTTATTTATCAAAACAAAAGATATGTGTATGTGAACATTCTTCTAAATTGTTGATATATGCTTGCAGATCCCTCTCACTGGACCAAATTCCATTATTGGAAGGGCTGTTGTTGTCCATGCGGATCCTGATGATCTTGGCAAGGGTAATGACTAAATTCTTCCAGCAGTGTAGCTTTTTCTGCATTTATTATTGTTCTATTTCTGCTTTATACGCTCTTGCTTTACTAAATAAAATATTAAAATGAATAAAAGTGATGAACAACAGGTAACTAGTCATTTAGAAATTCAATCCATTTTGGTGTGATAGCATCACAACTTCAAAGAAATGTTGCAGTATGTTACTAAAGGAGTTGCTAGTAATTTAAAAATTCAATCGTTATTTTGGTGGAAACATGTAAAAACTAAAAACAGTAATAAAAGATCGACTTTAACGGGCTATTGGGGCCTTGGGAATGGGGTAACTCTTTTTTAAATGTATTGCTTATGATAGAGTAAGCATATTGTAGATGCATTAGTTGCGTCATTTAAGCTTGATTTTGTCATAGATCTATGAAATTTTTATTCAAGGTGGATTTTGGAGTAAATATCCTATGGTTTTGGTGGTATGTTTATTATGTTAGACTTCTTGGCATTATCCATTGAGGAATCTCTGTGCAGTAGGATTTTTTGGTTCTCTTATAAGCCCGATGCCCTAATTATAAAGGGAAATAGAACTTGGGTACACTTTAGATTATAACATTGATTTCTGGGTGGACAATGTCCGTTATATTAGTGTCTTGACTAAAGCAGGAGGTGAATTATTCCTTCGATTGTACCATTCAGCAGTTTGGCAGGTTTACCTTTGTTTGAGAGTAGTGTGTTACGCTATCAATGTAGTCTTATTTTCTTGTAGGTTACTACCTATGTCCCGTGCCTAAAGGCATTATTAACATGGTTTAATTTAAATAAAAATCAATCACTATTTAAGCATTTTTAGCAGAAGTTAATCCCACTTAAAATCACTGTCTGCCAGTAATACCAACCAAAGCAAAACACAGCTTAAAACTAATCTTCTCATGAGTTCCACCCAATGTCAGTAAGTGATTTTAGTAAGAAAAAATAATTTAACATTTAATTGATCAATACCAACTAAGAAAATTAAGAAAAAATATATAGCAGAATGTGAATTTTGAAGCTTTCATTTTATAAATGAGATTATGATAACCTTCTCCTATATTCTTTTTTTAAAAATAAGATATATTTCTCATATTTTTTTCAAAAAGATTGAGAAATTTCTTATTTTTCCATGTGAGATTTTATTTATTTCCTAACTAATTAAAATTAAAAATGAAATAGAATCACAATATAATAAACCAATTCTCATTTTGTTTGCTTTTTTATTGTGATTTGTTCCTTTTTTCGACATTTACTACTTTCAAAAATAAAAGAGTTTATTATTTTTACATCCAATGTTTTTGTATGGATACTTAATCAAATGCTGAACGAATTCTTTCAACAGTTAAAGAATAAGCTTCTTCACGTAATTTACCAGGTTT